>MU269991.1:14298928-14898928 GCA_021432705.1 Caranx ignobilis
CCGCCCGGTTTCGAACCGGGGACCTTTCGCGTGTGAGGCGAACGTGATAACCACTACACTACGGAAACTGCCCTCGGAACCGCAGCACGCACTGCTTGCGGAAATCCACCAGCGCACGCTAAGGCTGATAAATTATCACTGAGCTGTACTAAGTGAAAACAAAGACACTCTCCCCGTCGGGGAATCGAACCCCGGTCTTCCGCGTGACAGGCGGAGATACTATCCACTATACTAACGAGGATTGACGCCATGCATCTCAACTTATGTGCAGGTCAGACCGCACAGAATGCGCAGTCCCTGTGGAAATTAATGGCTGGATTAAGCGGTCTCAACGCTTGAGCTGGTCCGTCATCCCACCCACATCATCCCTGTCCATGGACTGCTGCTGGAGGTTCCAACTTTACTGCTTTGCGGCCTGTACTTTGAAAGGCAAGTACAACTCACTGTACAAGTACGAGTCATTTGGCGCTTTGGCTCTGGACTCAAGTAAGCTGGACTTTGTTAAGGGCCGCTGACTAAAGAATTTAATGCTTAAACTACCTCAGATCTTAGAGCTTTGGCATCTGCAAATCCAGGCTGGCTATGGTGGACATCAACGCATTTGGAGTTGTCTTCCTCCAGCCTTCCAGTGATGCTAATTGTGAGCCAGCAGATGACACCAAGATCACTGTATGCAGTACAGGCCTGCCTTCACCTTGTTTAGAAAAACCACAGAGGACGAAACTTGTTTCCGCCCAGTTTCGAACTGGGGACCTTTCGCGTGTTAGGCGAACGTGATGACCACTACACTACGGAAACTGCACTGCCATGGCTCTCGTGCGTTTGACGCAGGGAAATCCACCAGCATAGGCTGAGCCCCTGACCAAGCCCAGGCTTGCTCCATCAGCAGAAAACAATGATTTTCTGCAGAATCGTCAACCTGACCAAGGCATTTATTTGGCAAATGTGTTGACATTTATGAGCCTGCACATTTGCACAACCACGCTGATTGGCCCTGACATGAACCAATTTTGAGTAATCTCCATGAACCCTGTCACGTGGAGGATTCTCACTCACTGCTTGGTTCTCTTCCAAAACCGTGGAGGAGGAGCCTTGTTTCCGCCCGGTTTCGAACCGGGGACCTTTCGCGTGTGAGGCGAACGTGATAACCACTACACTACGGAAACTGCCCTCGGAACCGCAGCACGCACTGCTTGCGGAAATCCACCAGCGCACGCTAAGGCTGATAAATTATCACTGAGCTGTACTAAGTGAAAACAAAGACACTCTCCCCGTCGGGGAATCGAACCCCGGTCTTCCGCGTGACAGGCGGAGATACTATCCACTATACTAACGAGGATTGACACCATGCATCTCAACTTATGTGCAGGTCAGACCGCACAGAATGCGCAGTCCCTGTGGAAACTAATGGCTGGATTAAGCGGTCTCAACGCTTGAGCTGGTCCGTCATCCCACCCACATCATCCCTGTCCATGGACTGCTGCTGGAGGTTCCAACTTTACTGCTTTGCGGCCTGTACTTTGAAAGGCAAGTACAACTCACTGTACAAGTACGAGTCATTTGGCGCTTTGGCTCTGGACTCAAGTAAGCTGGACTTTGTTAAGGGCCGCTGACTAAAGAATTTAATGCTTAAACTACCTCAGATCTTAGAGCTTTGGCATCTGCAAATCCAGGCTGGCGGTGGTGGACATCAACACATTTGGAGTTGTCTTCCTCCAGCCTTCCAATGATGCTAATTGTGAGCCAGCAGATGACACCAAGATCACTGTATGCAGTACAGGCCTGCCTTCACCTTGTTTAGAAAAACCACAGAGGACGAAACTTGTTTCCGCCCAGTTTCGAACTGGGGACCTTTCGCGTGTTAGGCGAACGTGATGACCACTACACTACGGAAACTGTGCTCCCATGGCTCTCGTGCGTTTGATGCAGGGAAATCCACCAGCATAGGCCGAGCCTGACAAAGCCCAGGCTTGCTCCATTAAGGCATTTATTTGGCAAATGTGTTGACATTTATGAGCCTGCACATTTGCACAACCACGCTGATTGGCCCTGACATGAACCAATTTTGAGTAATCTCCATGAACCCTGTCACGTGGAGGATTCTCACTCACTGCTTGGTTCTCTTCCAAAACCGTGGAGGAGGAGCCTTGTTTCCGCCCGGTTTCGAACCGGGGACCTTTCGGGTGTGAAGCGAACGTGATGACCACTACACTACGGAAACTGCACTGCCATGGCTCTCGTGCGTTTGACGCAGGGAAATCCACCAGCATAGGCTGAGCCCCTGACCAAGCCCAGGCTTGCTCCAACAGCAGAAAACAATGATTTTCTGCAGAATCGTCAACCTGACCAAGGCATTTATTTGGCAAATGTATTGACATTTATGAGCCTGCACATTTGCACAACCACGCTGATTGGCCCTGACATGAACCAATTTTGAGTAATCTCCATGAACCCTGTCACGTGGAGGATTCTCACTCACTGCTTGGTTCTCTTCCAGAACCATGGAGGAGGAGCCTTGTTTCCGCCCGGTTTCGAACCGGGGACCTTTCGCGTGTGAGGCGAACGTGATAACCACTACACTACGGAAACTGCCCTCGGAACCACAGCACGCACTGCTTGCGGAAATCCACCAGCGCACGCTAAGGCTGATAAATTATCACTGAGCTGTACTAAGTGAAAACAAAGACACTCTCCCCGTCGGGGAATCGAACCCCGGTCTTCCGCGTGACAGGCGGAGATACTATCCACTATACTAACGAGGATTGACGCCATGCATCTCAACTTATGTGCAGGTCAGACCGCACAGAATGCGCAGTCCCGGTGGAAACTAATGGCTGGATTAAGCGGTCTCAACGCTTGAGCTGGTCCGTCATCCCACCCACATCATCCCTGTCCATGGACTGCTGCTGGAGGTTCCAACTTTACCGCTTTGCGGCCTGTACTTTGAAAGGCAAGTACAACTCACTGTACAAGTACGAGTCATTTGGCGCTTTGGCTCTGGACTCAAGTAAGCTGGACTTTGTTAAGGGCCGCTGACTAAAGAATTTAATGCTTAAACTACCTCAGATCTTAGAGCTTTGGCATCTGCAAATCCAGGCTGGCTGTGGTGGACATCAACACATTTGGAATTGTCTTCCTCCAGCCTTCCAATGATGCTAATTGTGAGCCAGCAGATGACACCAAGATCACTGTATGCAGTACAGGCCTGCCTTCACCTTGTTTAGAAAAACCACAGAGGACGAAACTTGTTTCCGCCCAGTTTCGAACTAGGGGACCTTTCGCGTGTTAGGCGAACGTGATGACCACTACACTACGGAAACTGCACTGCCATGGCTCTCGTGTGTTTGACGCAGGGAAATCCACCAGCATAGGCTGAGCCCCTGACCAAGCCCAGGCTTGCTCCATCAGCAGAAAACAATGATTTTCTGCAGAATCGTCAACCTGACCAAGGCATTTATTTGGCAAATGTGTTGACTTTTATGAGTCTGCACATTTGCACAACCACGCTGATTGGCATCAACACATTTGGAGTTGTCTTCCTCCAGCCTTCCAATGATGCTAATTGTGAGCCAGCAGATGACCGTGGAGGATGGGTGTTTGTTTTATTTTATATTATTTTAATCATCTCAACTCAAACAAACTAAACATTCACTGTTGTCATCCCTGTTCTTGGCTCCTTTGAATCTCAGCCAGTCCTTGTATATAATTGATAATTTTCATATATTTTATTAATGGTGGTGTATGGTGTCATCATTATCACTGTCTTCCTCATTGTTTCTGCAGCAGTCAGCGTGCTTGATAACATGTAAAGAGGATAAGACAGACACAGATGAACAACTTCAATACTACCCGCAGCTAAAATCCTTAAAAAAAGTTGATAAGAGAAATAAAAAATCAGAAATCGCATCATCCGTCAACTTCTCAACATTATATGTAGATAATAGCGAGGGTGGAGAATGAAGAGGACAGATTATAGTGGAAGATGTGATTATCTACCACATTGATAGGATACTGTTCGAAAAGTGAAGCAGTTTTTTGATCAATGGAAGAAGTGTCTGTACTGCACATTTTTAATTACTGATGACTGATTGCAGTTTAATTGCTGTTTGATAAAATGGTGCATTCAATTCTGAGAGCTATCAGTATTTGTGGGGGCTTCAGAACGGAAGCGATGTCATAAAAAACAGTTGATGTACAGTCAGAGCTTTATGAAACAGTCACTCTGCTGCAGTGAGGAAAACACCCAGAGCTTGAGAGCCTGCCCTCAGGCCGACGGTTTAGAATACATAGCTGCAAATTAAATCGGTACAAAAACTCATTTATTCCTGTCTCCATTAAGTTACTGAATGGAAACAAAAGCAACAGCACATTATGAGTCCTTTCTTTTTTTTTCCCCAACCTTGAGTAGCACTTTGATATTCATATTGTTGTATATCCTGATTACTATTGATTACTTGGATCATGAGCTGCTGTATTAAGATTGCCATGGGGTCTTCTTACTCACTGATATGTTCTATGTATTATGATGGATTTTACCTGTATTGTACTCTGATGGATGTGCGCAGTGCAGGGGCCCAGTGCCCAAGACGAGTTTCCCTTCACGGGACAATAAAGAATACCTTTACCTTGACAAGAAAACTCAACAACACATTTTCCCTTTAACACTAGAGTACAAAGAGCATGTAAGTATGTTGCTGTTCCGCCTCCTCGTGCCATGTCCAGGCTGCCACCGCTATCAAATCATCGCCTCTCATCTATTGATCCTTTTATATTGATGACTTTTCTGCTCAACTTCACACTGTTTGCTTGTGTGTGGTCAGGCCGGCGGCCTCTACTGGAGGGTGATCAATCAATCCCGCAGAATCCCAACCCCCGTACTCCATAACACATCTCAGCCACATCATTCAAGATTCTTTTTATTGTCTAGCGCTGCAACAAACCTGACTCTGGCCTCAGCCCCTATGCTGTCTCCAAAAAGCAACTCACCACAGGGAAGATGTTCTCAGCGACAGACTGCATGACTTTAACTTCACTTTTTAGTGAGACACTCACAAATCCTTACTGTTGATGTATATAAAACCACAGGCTACAAAATACAATCCTTCAGTAGGAAAGAGTGGTTTATCACTATGTATACATTTTTTTAAATACATTCCTTGAATTACTGCCCCAGCAGGAGAAAAATAGGTCATAACACCTACATGCTGTCAAATTGATTAATTAGCCACTAAAAGAGGCATGAATCATTTTTGGGTGATTGGCCTTTGGGTCAGTTTAAGTGTCAAGTGATGAAATTGTTTAAAATGTGTAAAATGAGTATGGCCTTTAAAGGATGCATGTTCACACCATGTTCATGCTCTCTCTGTCAAACAGAATCTCATTCGAGCTAACGACACAAGTCCTGACAGCTGTTGTTAGCAGCTGCCCTCAGCTGGCTGATGCTAACTCTAGCTGAAAACTTTGACAGAAAACTCTGTCTCCTGCTGAATTTTTTAATACCCCATGTAATGAGAAATGTATTTTCCAGCTTTAATCCTGTATCCACATGTTAAATGTCCATTTATCTCTGAATGAGGCCATCAGTGGGAAGATAAGCTATTTCTAAATAGCATAACTCTTTACCTTTGGGAGGCAGCGGTCGGGTCGGTCCACCGGATGAAATGATTTACAGCACTTGGACCAAAGATGGCATGCACGAGCCAGATAAGTGTCTTCATGAAAATACACACTAGAGCTCATGGGAAATGCAGTCTTCATTCCAGCAAAACAACACCGCTTTTGTCCACATGGGTCGCCAAAATCAACACAAAATGAAAGCTCTTTGTAGGGCTTTAAACAAAAGACTCATGGGCATTCAATCCATCCACTCAAATTTCATTCTGTGTTTGTGGCCATCCAGCTCTCTGTCCACACTCTCCATAGTGGAAACGATTACAACGCACAAAACCCTCATTTAAATACTGCGTTTTGCATGTCTTGTCATTTAGGCAGTTACTCTCAGTAGATCACCCTTTTTAACCCTCAACCTAATGTTTCATATAATTCATTTGAAAGCCTTATGCTCATCTTCTCTCACTGAGACTGGAAAGCAGAGAAACCATTACTTTCTGTGGTGTATCGTCCTCCTGCACCTTATTCTGAGTTCTTAGAAGAATTCCCTGACTTTCTGTCAAATTTATCAATGAACTCAAAGTCATTATAGTGGGTGACTTCAATGTTCACGTGGACGTTGATGATGACTGGCCTCAGCATTCGAGTCGCTTTTAGATTCAGTTGGCTTCTCCCAGAGGGTACATGAACCCACTCACTCTTTTAGTCATAACGATGCTATACTGAACCAGATCAACCTTTCCTTAGTCACAGGCTATGTGCCACAGGCCTTTAAGGTGGCTGTCATTAATCCTCTACTTAAAAATCCCTCTCTTGATCCAGATGTATTAGCCAACTATGGGCCTATATCTAACCTTCCCTACATCTCTAAGATCCTTGAGAAGGTTGTCCTAGTGCAGCTACATGAACATCTGCACAGTAACAAGCCCTTTGAAGCTTTCCAATCTGGATTTAGAGAGCACCATAGCACTGAAACAGCACTGGTCAAAGTCTCCAACGATCTTCTTATAACTTCTGACAGAGGTCTTGGCTCTGTACTTGTACTTCTGGACCTCAGTGCTGCATTCGATACCATCAATCACAGCATTTTGCTGCAGAGACTAGACCAGGCATGGGCAAACTATTCCACAAAGGGCCGGTGTGGCTGCAGGTTTTCGTTCCAACCAAGCAGCAGCACACCAGACTTGAGTCATTCAATCAACTGATCTCAGTCTTCAGACAGCTGATTGGTCAAACTGTGTGTTTGTGGAACAAAAACCTGCAGCCACACGGCCCTTTGAGGAATAGTTTGCCCATGCCTGGACTAGACCATAACATTAGGATTAGAGGATCAGCTCTAAAATGGTTTGACTCATACCTATCTGACAGGTTTCAATTTGTTAATGTTATATGTATGGTGTGCCACAGGGTTCAGTTTTATGGCCAGTTCTCTTCACTCTTTACATGATTCCATTAGGGGATATAATCCAGAAGCACGCCATCAATTTCCATTGTTACCCCGATGATACTCAGCTCTACTTATCGATAGAGCCAGATGATAGAAGCTGCCTCATCAAACTGCAAGATTGCTTGAAAGACATAAAATCCTGGATGTCTTCTAACTTCCTACTACTGAACTCTGACAAAACAGAGGTTATTGTGTTTTGACCTGAAAATCTCAGGGATATATTTTCCAATCAGATTGCTACTCTGGATGGCGTCACCCTGAACTCTGGTCCAACTGCGAGGAACCTTGGAGTCATTTTTGACCAGGATCTTTCCTTCAGCTCTCACATAAAGCATGTGGCTAGGCCTGCCTTCTTTCACCTGCGCAGTATAGCTAAGATCAGGAATATCCTCTCTCAGACTGATGCTGAGAAACTGGTCCACGCATTTATTACTTCTAGGCTGGACTACTGTAACTCTCTCTTGTCATGATGTCCCAGAAGCTCTCTAAAGAGGCTCCAGCTGGTCCAGAATGCTGCTGTGAGGGTATTGACCAGAGTTGGTAAGAGAGATCACATTTGTTCCATTTTAGCTTCTCCTCATTGGCTTCCTGTAGGATGTAGAATAGACTTCAAGATCCTTCTACTTACTTACAAGGCTCTTAATGACAAAGCTCCATCTTATCTGAAGGACCTCATTATTCCATACTGTCCTGCCAGAGGACTTCACTCCCAGAATGCAGGTCTGTTAGTGACCCCCAGTATCTCTAAAAACAGACTGGGAGGTAGAGCCTTCAGTTACTGGGCTCCTCTATTGTGGAACCAGCTCTCTCCATGGGTCAGAGAGGCAGACACTCTTTCTACATTTAAGTCCAGGCATAAGACCTTCCTCTATGACAGAGCTTTTAGTTAGGGCTGGCTCAGGTAGTCCTGATCCATTTTATAGCTACGCTGCTATAGACTTAAACTGACACATCAGGCTACACAGAGCCGTATCCTACCCCTCCTCTCACTCCTCTCCTCTCCCCTCACACATTTTGACCTGTCATTATTTGTTGCACTTTGTAGTCTGGCCTTGGTGTCTCACACTCTCTCTGTATTTCCACAGATCTCTTCAGAGCTCCATCCCCCTGCACCAACCAACCAACCGCCGCCTCCATCACCTCCTTTCTCCTGTTGTTAAACCGGCCTGCACTCCCTGCTCACGACCCTGTCTGCCGTCCAGTAGTCCCATTAAGCTGGCCTTCTCTCCCTGCCCACCAGGAGCTGCCTTCATAATTTTTCATTAATTGACTGATTCCATTTCCATGTTTTCCATATTCCATGTTGTAAATTGTTTTCTTGTCTGTATACAACATCCATTGCATGTCTGCCTCAGTTGATGTGAGGGTCTAAGGGCAGAGCATGTTGTCATAATGCTGTGTAAAGTCCTTTGAGACAAACTGTTTGTAAAAACGGGCTATAAAAATAAAGTTACCTTGCCTTGCCTAGTACAAGCACGCAATTTAGCGCTCCTTGTCTGGGATCTTAGTAAATCAGGCCCTTAGACTGGAAAACAGTATGATTATATAAAATTCAATCATCAAATGAAAAGCCCATGTTAAGACTCTTACTGGAGAAGACTTTAGAGCAGGGGTGTCAAACTCATTCCACAAAGGGCCGAGTGGCTGCAGGTTTTTGTTCCAACCAAGCAGCAGCACACCAGACCTGACTCAGTTAATTAACTGATCTCAGTCTTCAGACAGATGATTGGTCAAACTGTGTGCGCTTGATTGGTTGGAACAAAAACATGCAGCCACACGGCCCTTTGTGGAATCAGTTTGACACCCCTGCTTTAGAGAAAAGAAACTTTTGCAGTGAGACCCATTAAATATAAGTGAGAAGCTTGTTATGTTACCTGATCCTCAATGTCAGCCAGAACACTTTCCAGTATTGAATTGTGCTACAGCCTGCCAGAGGTTGATAGCATAATGCTTAAGTAATTTTTAAAGTTATAGCTCTGCCTGAAATGGGGAAAAATGAAATAAATCTTACTGTATCACTGTGGGACTGGAAAAGGAGACTCTGAGATTCTGTGTAGCTTTCTCTCAGGTCTTCCCACTTACTGAATCCTTGGATTGTGCATTTCTGCTATTTATGTCTGTCCAGTGTCTCCTTCCTCTGGAACTGTGGGAGTGGATCAGGCTCACAACAGTTATAGACGCTTTTAAAATTGATTATAAAAAGTGGAATATATGAAACACTATCAGAGAGAGAGATATAGAGAGATATTACCCAGAACATAAAATATTGTCACTATATATCTTGTGGATATGCAGATTATATGAGCTTAATATATATATTTCTTAAAATATGTCTAAATGTATGTTGTTTCTCAAAACAATATACATATAAAAAGTCTACATGCATACATGTCTATCTTCACATTCTACAAAAGAAACCAAACTGGTACAGAAGATCAGCACATCAAGATATTGTATTATTATTGGTAGTAGTGGTGGTGCTGCTGGTGGTGGTAGTAGTAGTAGTATATGTTTCATGTATGTAAATTCTTTATGTCCATATTACATTGGGGTGTCATGGGTTATGCTAATATGAATCGAATGGAAATATAACTTAACTTTCTTTTCTCACAGTGAACTTTTTCTCTGACATTTTGGGACTGATGCTTATTATCCTCTCTCTCCAAGACTGACACTGCTTTCAAGTGTGCACAGTAAATATGGAGCTATAACCAGGAGACAGCGAGCTCAACTTAGCAGACAGACTGGAAGCAGCAGAGGAAACAGCCACTGTGTATAGTAAATGACAAGCTGTTGTTTCGAGGGCAGTTATGTGTTAGACCTTCTCACAGCCCAGGTAACAGTATCTGGCTGCAGCTTCACATCTAATGGGCCGACGTGACAGATGGAGGAACATCATCATTTATTCGGGGGTTGTGTGTGTCATGCTTCAGGCCACCTGCCAACAGACAGAGGGTTAGGGCCATAATTCTCTGCAGGTTTATCACCACCAGGAACCCTTTGCACATTGTCACATTGTTTTTACTGTCATTTGATAGATTGTTACTATAAAAAGCTATTGTTTCCACATTACTAATGTGTTTATAACATTTATTCGAATGGCCGGATGTAAGCATAATGTGAAAGGTTTGCTCGCGGCATCAGACTCCATCAGAATGATGTGGCAAACACCTGTACTGTCAGATCGAGTCTGATGGCTCAGGCTAAATGCAACATTTTGCAAATCTGCACTACAACTGTAGAGCATTGGTTTCTTGGCACAGAATAAAAAAAACACAAACAATTCAGATGACAAGTCATTGGTATTGTATTGACCTCAAGTTCCAACTTTTTCCCTGTTAAAGGGGTTTGTTTTGGGAGTTTTTCCTCAGTCGATATGAGGGTCTAAGGGCAGAGGATGTTGTCATGATGCTGTCACTTTGAGACAAACTGTTTGTAAAAATGGACTATACAAATAAAATTGCCTTGCCTGTCACAGACAAACGTAGAACTGATGACACCATGTTGATTCCAGGCAATACAACCAATTTCTTTTTTTTTTTTTGGCATCCTCTTTCAGCACATGTCCACATGTCACACAGCCCCATATTTTCTCTATTTTTTTCATATTCCTCCAGATAATCACTTGCAAAAATGTCACCTTCACTGACAGGTAAAGGAGTCTTTGACATGACATATCATCAAATGTATCACAGGAAATCACAAAACAACAGCATGCTGCTCTGAGTCAACATTGTATCTAAAGGAACTGCATAACAGGAGACAAACACTGGTGTCAAAACAGCCGCTTCCTTTTCCATTTTGAACCTCACCCAGCAACTGCTGCTACTTCCCGCTGCTGCACTACATGTCTTCAATGTTCTATAATACAGCTATGCTGCCCCTACTTTTTTCCTTTTGTCCCCTTATTGGTTAGTGCAGCACCTTGTTCAGATGTACTTCAACTGTCAAGGACGTGCAGCAGCACAACACTAGATTGGTTCTATGGGTGGCAGCATGCCTTAAAGTACCACAGGTGTGCAATTTACTGAAGGCCGTACCAGATATATTTTATTGGTGAAGAAAAGAAAATTATCAAGATGTAGCTGCCATAAGAAAGATTATAAATGCATTCACAAGAATATGTTATCGACATACTACATCGGCACATTGTAATGTAATGCAGGAAATGAATCCATAAGTTTTCTATGGCACCTCAAAAAGCTATAGAGGATATTGCCAGTTGATGAGGATGAGGAGTGAGATAGTGATTGGAAGGTTACAGTGACAGATGAGGATGAAGATGAAAATACCAGTATAGGAGGAAGTCAACAGGAAGAAGTGCAGAGTGAGAATGAGGAACCTGCTGATGGTGAAAATAAAGGTACTGTACCAGGCACCTGCTACTGTAATTTCATGATGTGGTTATACTTGTGTTCCATGATGATATAATGTTTCCTGAGAGTAACTTTTTATGTGAAATCTATAAAACATTCAAAACCAGACAAATCTGTTTGTGCATGTGTTTATCTGAAGAAATGGATGTTTTCTGTCAACGTTTTGCTTTTTGTCTGTGTGAAAATGTTGGTTTGAATTTAACTGTCATGGTTCAATGTTGCCTTAAGGCAGGAAACCTTTAATAAATCAATTTAAAAAAAATGAAAACCTGTTGTTGATGTTTTATGCCCTCCAATTTTAAGCATCAATTTTATTGATTTCATGATGTGCCATTATTTAAACAACCGGCAGACTCTTACACAGATAAAAATGTCATGGGGCTACTACCACCAGAAAAAATTTAAATTAACAAACAGAGCAGATTAACACAAAAACACATTTTGTTCAGGAAGCACTTGGTTGACAGAAAATCTTGGAGCAGCTAACTCACACTCTTCAGCCAGTAAATATGATGAAGAATTGCTGCTTCGTTTGGAAGAGTAATTGCAAAGAAGTTACTTCAATGAATGTGAAGCTGGACTCACAAGATCATTTGTAATTGGGAGAAATGAGAGAAACAGAGAGAGACTGAGATTTTCTAATGAAGATAGAGGAGGTGTGTTTCACATCTGGGAACCTGTCACTGTTATTCACTTTAATGTGTGCTCCTTTTTATGCTGTAATATGTATACATCTGGGGCCAAATGTATAAACCATACATACGCATGAAAAGTGTGCATTCACCACTTTCCACATATTTTTCCAAATGTGTCAGAATGTGCGTATTGGTACACATCTTTCAAACCGTTTGTAGCCTCCCATGTACACAGTCATTTCAGATTAATGTGGTGTTGCGAACTGGCAAAAAAGGATAATAAATGTGTGAATTTGAGAGATATTTCATTTAGATAGGCTATTTTTTCTTTCACTACATTGTGTTAATAATAATTATGATAACCAGCCAGCTGCAGCAGTTGTCCAACTGCGTCTTGATGTGATGAAGCGACAAGTGAACAGTGTTTGTTTAATGAAATAAGAGGAAATGAAAAAAAGAACACAGTTTATTTCATTTGATGATTCCCGCAGTATCACTTTAAGTTCCCTCACTTCCATCGATACAGTTTATAATAATCTCACATGGATAAATATTGGACCGGTGTTGTAGAATTTTCCAACTCCCTACCAGAATCTTACTCTCATGGTCAGAGTTCCAGGGGGAGACAGGGTTTGTTGGGCTTAGGCCCAGTCTCCCTGCTCATCTAACTCACACACAAGACCCCTGTGCTGGGCCGCACGGCCAGCCAGCCTCCCCTCCAGAGCTCCAGCGACAAACAAAACTCTCTTTGCTTTTCTCTGGCACTGGCTCCAGCTCTGTCAACAAATTCATGCTCGGTACTTCTCCGATGCTCATACAGCATACGGTACAACACAGGTGGCAGACTGTTGCCCTTCTCAACCAGAAGCACTGAGTAGGCTACTAAATCTTACATTGTGTTGTTTTAACATGAGGTGTGATCAGGTGCACTGTCAGCACATCTCTGTCTTTAGGCAGTGGGAAGTGATGATGTGACTGACCTGACATGCCCTTAAAGCTCTTGCACTGTGCAACATAAAAATAGAAACCATAGTCTTTTTGAAAAGCAAACTGAGAAAGGGTTTACCAAAAAATTGATGATATCAGTTAATCCTTATGTGTTTTAGCTTTTCACCCTGTGTTATAAAGTATGTCACTAGCCTGGACAGTGTGTGGTGTTGTTTTGTTACAAGGCGCATTTCCACTTATCTTACAGACATATTGATTTAAATCAATAATTTTAATTGCAGCAGATGCTGCTAACTGAATACAATAAAACATTTTGTGGAGATGCTGATGAAGTGGAAACAGTTAAGGTGGCTGCAGGTGGATAGGTCAAAGCAGAGAACTGTGAATCTTAATTGCTGTGGAACAATGAGGGGAGCTCACCTCACTATGTCAGTTCAAAGAAAGTATTCAAAATTCAACGTTCTTCAGTCTGTGTCTGAAGCTTTCAATACACAGCTACAGCTGTGTCTGTCTTCATCTTTGTGTAGAATTTCTCCTCCCATGAAGATGAGTGTTAGACTGAAAGCAACTGAACTTTACAGGTGATGAATTGTCTGAATTACATCTAGAAAGTTGGACTCATCCAGAGCAGACATCTGATTTCTGTCTAACTGTTCTCCATCTGTCTTCATCAGGCTGAAAGCACAGTACTGCAAAAGATGATGATGACTTCAGTCGTACCCTGGCAAAAATTGTTTGATACATGACATGGCATAGCCCTCACAGCTCCTCACAGCCACTGTTTTAAACATCCAACTGATCAATTTTCTGTCAACCTACAACAATGAATACTGTGACTAGTGCACTTAGTCCAGACACTCAGTTACAGCTTCTGTTATCTTCTTCCTAAGCCCTGCCTGTACTTACCTGTTGCCAGCTACAACTCTCCAGGAACCTGCCTCATCCTGTCGAATTTCCATAAAGCTCTCTGCCTCTGTGTTGTGCTGTCCTGCAAAATTCCCCATTACATGCGTGCTGCCCCCACAGCTGGAATGTTCAATATATTTATTTTTAATAAAATTCTAATATATATATATTATATATATATATATATGTGTGTGTGTGTGTGTGTGTGTGTGTACATATATATATATTTGTCTGTTACATTCAGATCAGCCCAGCCATGGAGAACAACAGTGGAAGTAGTCAGTCTCCTGTAGGCCTAATGTTGCCGCTATTATGTGAACATGACATCAGCAGGAGGTTGTGCATAGTGCACATGTAAAAATGGTAAGGCCAAATCAAAGTCAAACAGCCAGAGTTAAAATCAACATGTTCCACAGCTGCAGCTCTCACACCACACATCCACTGTGTTCCCGGCCTCAGTGAAGGTGTAACCCTCTGAGTGACGGATACAGTTTCCACAAACTGGCCTTCACCAATGTCTAAGCTACACACATCTTGATATAGAGTTTATGGTTTTTACATTTTGATGTGCCTGGGGCGAAGGTGGGTTATGCACTAATCAGATGGGTGTGGGTAATAAGACAATAATAGCATTATATACCATTATATTATCATGTACAGACAGATGGTGGTGTTTTTATCACAGTATTGTTATGGGTTGACAGTGACAGCTGGAATGCAACAAGGAATCAAAACAAAAGGGGGAAAAAAAGACGTAGGACAAAACAGCAAAATGACTCGTCACTGTTAGAAAATGTCAAAATGATTGTTCTGATGTGTCAGTCTGTGGCCTTCATCTCTCTAGTCTCTGCTCTCAAACACCTGGGAGTTACTTTCTCCTGAAAAGGCTTAAAAACCATGTTAATCTGACAGTATTTAGGACCTTTGATCAAATGAGACTGAGCACTAAAAAACAGAACAATATGTCAGTAATGATACCTACACTACAGGACTGTCTCTGATGAAAGCAAATTAGTCATGAGTGATCATAGAGAGACACGGGGATTTATTCTGCAATAACAGAGCAACCATCCAACGTTGGTGCAGTCATGACAGATAGGAGAGAGGAAATAGAAGGTGTGAAGCTGGGATGAGTCAACAAAAATAAATCTATGTTTAAAGGTGAAAGTGTGTTTAAATTTATATGAAAAGGGAAAAAATGCCATGGAGCAGATAAAGTAAAATATTGACTTAGAAACACAAAAGGGGATTATCAGGCCAGCCTCCTTATTCTGAAGGGCAAACACAAAACACTCAGTATATCTGCAGGCCTCATCTTTGCCTTTGGACATTTAAGCACCGTCGTTAAGAAATATGTTTTTCCTTTGAGTCAGAAAATGACCACACATCCTGAAGTAAACACACTGATGAAGAAATCCATGAGGCAGAGCAGAATATTCTATTTCTGTTACAAAATTGAGTTGATTTCATGTTGCTGCAATGACTGAAGATCTGAAACTTTTAGAGGAAAGAAACAACAAGTCTGTCATGAATGTATAATGGGATTGGCGTATGATCTGTGTTTGTAGTGAGCCTTTTTTCTCTGGTGTTATCAACGTTAACCATTTTCTGAGTTCACACTGTTTTCCTCACACGGCTGGGTGGAATCGAGGCTGTTGTACTCAGTCAATGAAAACTCAGATGGCTGTATTAGCCAGTTAGTTTGTCTAGACAAAAACGTCTCCATTTGGATCAGTCATTTGTTATTTGCTACAGTATTTATTGTATTAAATTTGGTGATCGATTCAACAACTGATGAACAAAACATGTGACAAGAGGTCGTTACAAACCCTGACCGCAAACACAGAAACAACACAAAAGAATAAAAACAACACAAACCCTCATAACAAATGGATCAAAACCCTGGTGCATGGCTGGACTGCATAACCACTGTTGTCTAACAAGCTCAAAGGCATGGGTGTGGCACGCTTCATGTCCTGGTTTGTGGATCACCTGACAGGACGACCACAGTGCGTTATGCTGGGTAATTAAGTACAGTGATGAGTAGCACTGGGGCTCCACAGGGGAATGTTCTATACCTCTGTACATGTTCACCCTGGAAATGACTGGCTTTGAATACAGCTCTGCCACATCCAGAAACAACCACAGCTGTCATCAGGCAGAGAAGAACAGGGATCTGAAGGTGACATTCAGTGAACGGAGCAATAGGAACGGTGTCCTTCTGAACAAGATCAAGGAGATGGTTGATGACTTTCAGAAGTGTAGGCATTCATCCTTCAGCCAGTCAACACACGACCCAAACATCCCAGAGAAGAAGAAGAAGAAAATATTCTATCAGAGGACAGATACTTGGAAAAAATGTTATTAATAGCTGAAAAAAAGCTATTACAAGGAAATGGGGAAAAAGCTCAGCTCAAAGAAAAATGGATGAAATGGACAATATTCAAGACAGAACAGACACAAAGACAAAGACTACTGGAAAACTTGATTGAGTATAAGAAAATAGGACCATGGACAGATTGCTAAGACTATAACTCCCACATGTTTATATTAGTTTTTGTACTTATTTGTTGGTTTTACACTTATAGAAAGGGATCACTCTCCATAAAAAACTAAAGTGACAATAAATATGAAAAATAGATAGAGGGATAAAAAAAGAACTTGTTCATCAAATCAATGCTCCTGCCTCTTAGCTTTCTCAGGTTCAGCTGGGTGAATGCTGGTGTTCTGTTCATTCACAGAGCTGAAGTGTGTGTGTGTGTGTGCGTGTGTGTGTGTGTGGTCACTGTGACATGACTTTCAGCAGCACATCTAAGTCCAACAGTGGGTGCAGCAGGGAACTCATCACATGTACGCCTGTAAATTGGCACCACAGAGTGGCTTATGTGTGGATGGGAGCTTGTATAACAAGGCTAAAACACTTTTAATAAAAGTTGAAACCAGGGTCCTCTACCACTGCACATTGGTGTATAAACTGTTGAAATGTACAGTATATGCCAATAGCTTCAGCTTTTACATTTAAAGGCTTCTTAAAATGGGATGGGATAGGTTGTGGGACTCCTTGTAGCTGTTTTTCTGTCACCAGAATTGGAGGGTGGGTGCTGCCATGTGTGGCTTTTTCCACTCAGACTTTTTCTGCATATGACTGCATGCACTCAATTGTAATCTCAGTGCTGTGATGGTTCACTGGTACCAGTTCCACATCCTGCTGTTCCATGGAAGAATCCTGCTGCTGGCCTGACAGTGTGACCCTCTTTGCTCTGTCCCACTGGGAGACAATATTGAACAGCTCACACATACTATGCATTTAGAAATGTTGCCCCCCCACCCCCACCCCCAACCAATATGCATTGAGGCAGAAGTACCATGCCATTAACTGGCTTCAAGTCATCACTTTTTTACAAGCAACATACCGCATTTCTACAGCACAACAATAAACTGTAGCATTCTAGGAGATTTTATCTTGAGCACCTTCAATGACTTTGTGACACTTAAAAGTCAAATCAGTTCATAAATGAAATTTTAAATGTGACATTAATCATTAAGTTAATCTTTTAAGTGAATATTTAACAGCTTGAATTAGAAGAGTTTTTGTTTTGTGCCTCTGCACTGATGACAGCTGTAACAAGAGGCATTAATTCTTTGGTTGTGTGTATCTTTGAGGATGGTTGGATGGCTGGTCAAGGTTGAGGTTGAGGAGCTAGAGGATCTTTCTGGCACAGGAAGGCACAGGAAGACAAAGGAAAGAAAATGAAAAGCTTTCAGTACAGTTTACCGCCTGCCTCCAGATTCAAACAGTTGTTATGTGGAGCAGATGTTAGCTTCAGCAGCATCAAAAGCAATAATGCAATAATCCTGAAAGTGTATGCTACTGTTCCAGATGATGCTCAGAGCCAAGAACAAGTGTAGTATTAAATGCCCTGCCATGGCAACAGCAGGTCAGAGATGGAAGTGGTGCTACATTGTTTTTTGTCTCTTATTTTCACTTCAAGGTGCAATCAAGTAATCTTCTACTGGCTCTGTACAAATCAAACACAATGGATCATGCACAATGAAACACAATGATGCACACATGTTTATATCCATTTTAGATGGTGAGGACCACAGAGGGTAACTGATTCAAATCCACTTGAGTTGCAGCCAGTGCCACCGCGGTCAGGCTGCAGAGGCAGCATGATTCATCCTTTTCACAGTTTTTCTACTTCCACTTAAATGAGTTTAGAGACATTATTTCAAGGTAAAAAAAAAAAAAAACCTACATAGTGTTGTGTCTGTTTGCAGAGAGAAACAGTAAAATACTCTAGTGCCTCTCAGAGAGACTCAATTATTCTCACATAAAGCATAAGACATGAGATCACTGTTAGGACACGTGTACAGATAGAAATGTCAAATCATTGTCCCTAATGAGATCAGTGTTCTAATTAGACCTGGTGGTTTTCCTCACATATAGGTCATTTGTGCACAGGCTCTTATGACCCATAGTAACATTTTGTTGCTAGGTGACATCCAGTGGTGGTAGTTAATATGGCAGGGGAAAAGGGACAAGTGCAATGATACAGTTGAAAGAGGGACAAAGACGAGAATGGACAAATATGATACAAAACTGTTTTCTATGTATGAAATAGCAGTAAAAGCAAAAGTTACTGTAACCATGACAACAATTGTCTAATGCTGGATGCCTCTAGTTTTTGTGCTGAAATAAAGCCAAACCATGACTGTTATTATAAAGTAGGCCTACCCATGGTGACAAATTGTAGATATAATGCTCTGCTTGTCAGTGTTACCATGACATCCAAGGTCCGATACACCTGATATATATATATATATATATATATATATATGTAAAACACACACACACATATATATATATATATATATATATCAGGACCCACTGCCATGAATCATGTCAGAGGGTTAACAGAAAAATGACCTGTGTGGTTGTTGGAGAAGTTGGATGACAATGTTGTACAATATTAGACTGTACGACATGAGGTCAGTCAGATTAAACCAGCATACTGAGCTTAGTACAAGTGAGAAGCAGGACTGTATTGTAAACAATGTGATTGCTTAGTAAGAAAAAAAAAGAGGAGGAGGCAAAACTAATCTTTAAGCTGGGTTGAAAGAAACATTATAAACATGATTTGTATTCTCCACCTACAGTTCAGCCTTTTTCACTGATGACTGTGCATTTCTATAAGTCATACAGCATTTTCCCTGACTTTAATTAGGCCATAAAAGGAAGTGTGAACTTGTGAAAACTTTCTGTGTTCAACCTTTTAAATTTATTTGCTCATTTGTGGAGTAATGGCATCCACATCCAGTATACACCAGAGGCCCTTTTCTAACTTATTACAGAAGCCTACCCTTTTAAATTTGCTTTCACTTCATGTACAGCTGAGGTGACATTACACATCACAGCCCTCGGGACTCTGGAGTATAAGTTTTTGTTCTACAGAGGCTCATAAGAATTACTTTGTGTCTCAGTTTAACAAGCCATTATTAGTGACAGAGTTTAAATGGTGAATAATGTGATACAGTAGCACTCCATTTCATGTGGGCCACATGGAGAGAGGACAGTGTTTGGGACTTGCTGGTCTTTGTGAAACCATTTAGTTTTGCAGCAGGGGTCTGATTTAACCAGCTGATTGCACAAATGATTTTACAGTCCATTTAGCTCACAGTATGATCACTGCTGGAGGCAAAGGGCCTTTCAAGAGAAAAAAAGGGTCACTTTTCTTTACCAGATGCTAAGTAGCCTGAAAGCTCTGCTTGAAGCCACTGAAGTTGTGTCTTTGAGAAGTAGAAAGGCTGAGCTCCTCCAGATAGACTGTTTGCTATCTATGGAAACATCCTGCCTGGCTGTGCCCTCAGATACAAGACAAAGCCTAATTTAGCCTCGCCTTATTCAGTGTTTTTGACATCAGAGTTTTAGAATGAATCAGCTACAGCTGTGTGAGCTGTAGAACTTACGAACAACTCTTCTTCTCTCTGGTAAGTTCCTCTCCTTTTTTCTCCTGTTAATGTTCTCTTTTTTAAAATAATGTTGAGTTCTGTCCAGTTTAACTGTTTTTAGTTCAGTCTGAACACTGAACACACCCTCACAAAATGATACTTCTCTATCAGCCTTTAGACAGATCCTCCAGTCATCATACAGAAGCCTAGTGTCCAGGCCTGTCCACTGCTCCATTCACTCCCATAGATGCTGAGCATCCGTGGGAGGGACAAACTTGCAGCATTATCCAATCCAATCTAGTTTTGTCTGCAGTGGTAAAGACTATTCTCTGCCACCCCACTAAAGTCCATGGACACTGAGCTTTGACAAGTTTAATGCACTATGGGAATGTATGACTGTGTGTTCACACCAAAAGTGTCACAAGTGCCTGTGGACGCTCTAGTCACTGGCATCGAGCTGCCTGCCAGCTCTAGCAGACTAAAGCTTAGTTTAATGGTTCCACGTCATGTCGACGGCATACCTACGCCGTACCTACGCCGTCAACACAGACCCCTATGCCGTAGCCTGACGTGCACCTCCAAAAAATCTGAACTACATGTCACGGTGACACAAACCGCAAGGGCTGTGATTGGTCCGCTCAGAACGTCAATTCCGGCAGTTGCTTTCTCCAGTCTTTCTTCCTGCCACACTGCCACATTTTTGTGGAGCGGTACAGTAACAATGGACCAAGCAGAAGAAAGAATTATTGAGGAGGTCAGGAAGTACGACCATCTGTACAATTCCTCCTCGAAGCACTACAAAGACTGCCAAATGGCAAATAACTCCTGACGAGAAACCTCCAAAAACATGGGGCTGGAGGTCATTGAATGTATGAATTGTTTACTGTGACCGGAAGAAACACAAGGATTTGGATATGACCCCTCTGAAACCACACAAACATACAGCCACACCCCCTAGCGGCATGGCGGTTCCCTTGACGCAGAACTTCTAATGCTCAATGTCGACGTGACGCGGAACCATTAACTAGGCTTTACTCGTCACAGTCAATAAAATTCAAAACGCTGCACTCTGGGATTGTTAGCAGAAAGAAATGTAAACAACTTTTTCATTACATGTTCAGGATGACCAAGAGAGAGAGAGAGAGAGAGAGAGAGAGAGAGAGGTCATCTTGAAACCTTCATGCTTAAACAGACTCCCACTAAGAGAAGCCCGTCCTTTAATTAGAAGGGATGGTGAAGATAATTAGTGTGAACTGTTCATTTTCACTGGTACCATGACTTTCCCCTGATCTGTAATGTATCGAGTTACAATTTTGTATAGTGGACAAGCAAGTTAAGGGACTGTGATCCGAATCCTCGGCAACTGAACAAATCAATTGTTGCACTGAGGGACCATCACAATGTGCTAATTGTTGAGCTTAACAGTTGCTGGTAGCAGATTTTGTCAGCATCAGCCCAGGGCGCAAAACAAAATGTCTGGTCCAACATCATCCCAAATCTGGCCCATACGCATCCACAGCAGACAGCCCTCTGGTATGTACTGACAGCCAGAACATTTTCTTTGTGTGTGTGTGTGTGTGTGCTAGAATTGGTCCGGATGTGGAAGCAGAATCTGCCAGTCCTGCTGTATATGGGCCAGATTTGAGCTGTGGAATACAGGCAGAGGAAAACAGGCATATCGCTCAAGTATAGGCTGAATTCATTCCTGGCTTCAACTCTTTACCCAACAACTGACTTATGGTGATTTTGAAGTAGTATCCATCTTTTCACCTGACTTTTGGCGAGAGGGCAATTAATAATAGTCACCTAAAATGTCAAATCATTCTTTTAATGCCTGCCTACTGCCTTTTGCTGAGCAAGACACCAGCCTGTCCATATACAAGCAGAATTTAATTAAATAGTCAACATAATGTATATGTCTAACTGGACTGAAGGTGGAACACTGTATCTGGTGATGTTACACACTTCACAAGACCGTGGTTTGACATGGCTGGAGTGAGAATTAAAACCAGCTCAGGGCTTCTGACTCATACTAACCCACTCAAAGCCATCTGCATTCACACCATCACTTCAGCCCAATGTTGCATTTTCCAAGACCATTGTGTTTTTCTGGCTGTCTTCTTCAGCAGGTGTTTTGCCCTGTGTTGTGTTTGCTGTTTCTTCTGTGTGTCCTGTTTTGGGCTCTCACTATGTGGCTCTCTCGTTCCTGGGAGACTCGTCCTATTCTAGACAGCTGAGTTGCTGCACCTTGGAGGAAAGCCAGGAAAGGCAGGCTTCCTCAGCCTTGTCTCTCTCTCTCTCTCTCTCTCCTCCCCTGAACAGCTGAGCCCGAGACAACCTCTTTACTTACTTCAACTGAAGCTGACAACTCACATCCCCTAAATTGTGTTTGTCCTGTTGTTATTTTTACTAAAACCTACCCTGTGAGCCTCCCTCTACCAGCCTGAATGAGCTGGTGGTGACAAATGTTATAAAGTCTAATTAATGCAACACAACTGCAGCATTAAAGCTGGGGTGGGCAGGATTTAGTTTGAAAACAAACTACAGCTCCTGGTGTCTTTGACCAATCAAATCTATTCTGGTCTGGGGGTTCCTGATTGGCTGAAGGGCCAGCCCTACTCTGTCCTAACAAATCGGGAGGACAGAGTACAGCTTTAATTCAGATCTATGAAGAAATGCATGGGAAACACAAATTACAACAGAGTGGCACCACACTAAGAAATAATATAACAGAGGGTGCTTTCAGACAGACACAGTTCTGGTTCTGGCTCTGGCTCTGTTCTGGAGTATCAGAGCATTGGTGCTTTCTGGTGAACCAGCCCGCATTCACACCAGTTTAAGTGGAACCTAAGTGGGCATGCGTGTCTGAGCTGCTCGCACAACTTAAGTGATTAAGTTAGTGCAACTTTTAATGATATCAGAGCAGAAAACAAAACTATACGTCTGCTGACAGGCGTACTGGTGTTCTGCTCCCACAGATGCTGTCAGATTTTAAGATATGCATTCTGGACTCACAGCGGAATGTCATCATTAACCCACACAGACCTGACATCTGTCTCATCACAGGTGGTCAGCTCCAAGTTTAGGTGTGAATGCACCCTATGCACTGAGGACACATTTGAGATCATTCAGACCACACTGGGCAGTGGTCTGGGCCACATGAGGCCTCATTCTGTGCTGTGCCAATGGTCACGCAGAAGACAAAATTTGGTAACTTTTCCGATCAGTAACATGACATCATCGTTATTTGTGGTAAAAAGTTTTGGGCAGGTGTGAAAAAAGCTGTAAAGTAAAACTGCTTGTCCATCATGCAATACCATCAGGGAGGCATATTATTGCCCCCAAATTTATTCTCAATGACCCCAAACATGCAACCGATGTCACTAAGAACTATCTTCAGCAGAAAGAAGAACATTAAGTCCTGGAAGTGATGGTGTGTCCTCCACAGAGCCCTCATCTCAGCATCATCCAGTATGTCTGGGATTACATGAAGAGACAGAAGGATCTGAGGAGGCCTACATTCACACAAGATCTGTGGTTGTTCTCCAAGATGTTTGGAACAACCTACCAGCCCAGTTCCTTCAAAAACTGTCTGCAAGTGTACCTACAAGAATTGATGCTGAGAGAGAAAGAGAGAGAGAGAGAGAGAGAGAGAGAGGTAACCCAGTTTCAGTGCACCTCCCCCTGCAGATTCTCATTTTATATTGTCAATACCAGTGGCGTGCGGTGACTTTCACAGATAGGCAAGCAGAGCCGAAGACCCCCACCCCACAACACTAATCACTAATTCAATGTGTGGTACCAGCCACACCAAGAGACACAATTTCATGACCGTGTGCTGCCTGTCTCTCCTCCTAAGCTCAGAGTCTCTCTCACTCTGCCTGGACATCTTCAGCTTTACTGCACTGAAAACATTAATAAATATGGTAACCGTGCAAAACTTCATCAAAATGCTTAAGAATGATGTTAAATGGTTCACTGTAAATATGTAAGGTGACTAAATGAAGTCTTAACAGACCAGGCTAAAATCAGAACTTGTAAGAGCAGTGAGACAGACCAGGGTTTATGGGAGTTCATGGGAGCTAACTCAAACCCTGACCAGGAAGAAGCTGTTAAAAGCTGCTCCACAGTTCACTTTAACTCTGAGGGCTCACACATGTTGACTACTGCGGCCAGTTTACATGACAAATGATTTATTTGTTTGTTTACTTGTTTTAGCTTTGTCTTGGTTCACTGAGCTAACGTGCTGCTAACTGAGAAAAGACCATTGCTGAAGTAGGTAAACACACAAAGCACAGTTTCCACACATCTGTGCATGTGCAGTAATGCGTGCAATATCTTAACTGACCTGAGGACAGTGAAAGCTGTGCCGACCGCAGCTTGACCCAACATGCTCGTCTGTCCCTAGGGTAAGCAGCTACTGTATAGGCAGTTACCTGTCAGAAATCCCAGGACTGTCCATAATGTGCACGCTCAAACCTCCAAAACAAGCTGTCCTCCCCTCCAACTAGACACGGTCATGCCCACATAAATGACAAGCGATGCGTAGCATGGGCTGGGTGTCAAGCTAGTTTCCTAAGGCAGTGCACTGCGGTCAAAAGGGGGCAGCATTTTAGTTTAAGTTTTTAGTTTAAACCTTTATTTATAACTCAGGACCCATTGAGGGAGACCCTCATTTTCAATGGGGCCGAGTGCACAATAACAGAAATCACAAAGAATACAAGCAGCAATATCAGATCTTCTGTAAATCAGATGTAAGGAGAGATATCACTTCCACTGTGGTAGTATTTGTTTTTTCTTTCTTTTCTGCCTTGCTAGCCCGGACCGCACGCAACTAGTCAATACTATGCTTATTAAATGTGAATAATTAGGAATGAGAGCACTGTTACGGTTTCATATATATCATACAATGGTACAGTATTTTACAGCGACTGTGTGTGACTGAACAGAAGGAGCTTGGTGGGGGAGGTCACATCACAGCTGTGATGTGTAACACACCTCCTGCTTTTCTTTAATCTCTTTCTCTCTGTCTTTTTTTTCTCTTTTGGTTTTACACATTGAGCCATCCGCCCAATTTGCAGCAGCCCATTGGGAAAAGTCTCTGTTTCCCCAGTGGCCTCTCACTGGTGTTGTTGCTCACCCTGTGCACCCACATCAGCATTTATGAATTATGGAAATTCACACACACATGAACCTAAAGGCTTCCTGACTAGATGCAGAGCCAACAACAATCCATCGTCATCCTCATTAAAAATGACATCCAGGGCATTAATGTACAAGCAAAATGGCAAAGAAATTACTTAGGCTATTGCATACTATACAACTACATACATTTTTTATAAGAACATATGCATACACTGAGCAGAAGGATTCAGAAATAAGAGAATCTGAGTTGGGAAAACAAATTAATGACCACTTTGTGCAGCAGTGTCTGTAGGTGATGCCTATGAGAGCATCTCAGGTAAACTCATCTGGGAGGAGAGAGGAGAGATGAGACCGAGGCAGCCACCGGGATGCCTCATTACCTAGAGTGTGCATGAGACAAAATCTCCAAAATCTGACTATGTGCAGACCCAGAGGGCTGAGGTCTGCTCTCATTAGAGAGAGGTGTTCACACAGTAAAGTCCACAAGGCTGGTAGACTTCCTAAAACCATGCGACGCGACAAGTGGCCACGGGAGCAGTCGCCATTTGGCTTACAAGAGGTTCAACACTAAAAGGGAACAAGCCAATCAAAGCCAGCACAAGTATCAAATATTAAGTTGCTCACAGAGGGTAGGATGATGTATGACTCCAGTACAGAGAGTTCTGTCTGCAGACTGTACAGAGCCACATTCAACATTCAGAAGCAATCTAATTTTTAAAGTAATGTCATTCTGATTAGGTCTTAGTGTAATAGAAACATGCAATAGGGGCACCATGAATACTGCAGGAAACCAGTTTTATTGAAGGCATGACATCCTTTTATACTGCAAGTAGATGAGAGTGAAAAGCAAAGTGAGCTTGTCTTGGTATAATATCCAAAGAGACAACCCTCTATCATGAATGAAAGGAATTTCACAAGCGTGCAGATACAAGAGACTCATCTTCTTTTTCCTTAATGCGTTGCCGCAACGAAAATTCAGTTTTTCTAATAACTTGGGACTCATTACATTTCTCTCGCTGTAGTAACTGCTGATATTACTGGGGGACACAGCCACATTGCTTCTACAGGGCTTGAAAGTTGAATAAAATATGTGAGCAGCTCAGTAAGTACAGTAGAGCAGTGCTGTGTTATGCCATGCCAACAGCTCTTGGAGGCTTCTTAGTCACACTGGTGCTTTGGGGTAAACGCTAACATCAGCATGCCACGGCCATATGCAGATCAGCTTTAGCTCTGTATGAGAAATTGCACCATTGTGCCAGCCTGGTGGCAGAGCAGGGGAGGCAGAACAAAGGGCTGTGGCAAGAGAAATGGCCCGCACACACACACTTTTGCTGCGATTCAATGCAAAAACCATCCAGTGTGTTGTTAGCCAATCATACATACGAATACGAATACGAATGCGAATTACTTTATTGATCCCCAAAGGGAAATTCATTCGTCTGGCAGCTCATCAACCATTTGCAGAAGAATTAAAAGCCTGATGGCTGAAGGTACAAAGGATCTTCTATACTTCTCCGTCCTGCAGTGAAGAGTGAGGAGCCGTCCACCATGCACAGAAGTAAAATAGTTAACATCCTACCAAATCCAAATCCTCACTTAGAATATTATAAACTGCATGCTACCTTTGTATATATAGTCTGTGTGCTCCCAGTGTCCTGTGCCAGTTCATCTTTGTCAAGCATTCCAGCTTTTTTCCTATGTGTGTTTTTGGTGTTTCTGGTTTTGATCTTTGCTCTGCCTTCTGGACCCTGTCTTTGCCTGCTGTCAGATTTGTTTGTTTCATTCTGGATTGATTGTCCATGTACCGAACTTTTGGCCAGTAAAGATGTTTAACCTCACTACTGTCTCTCAGTCGTGTTCTTGAGTCCCTCCACTAATGCATAAAATTCACTATTCATGGTCCACTGCAGTATTACCCAATACCTTATAGGCCCAGTAATTTGCCACTGAAGCAAAGAATATGACTTGGGGGGCGGGGGCATCTCCAGACACCAGGCATCTCCAAACTATTCCACAAAGGGCTGTGTGGCTGCAGGTTTTTGTTCCAACCAACCTAGAGCACACAGTTTGACCAATCAGCTGTCTGAAGACTGAGATCAGTTGGTTAACTGAGTCAGGTCTGGTGTGCTGCTGCCTGGTTGGAACAAAAACCTGCAGCCACACCGGCCCTTTGTGGAATAGTTTGGAGATGTTTGCCCTACACGCTCTTCAGTGAAAGATCAGTGATGGGACACAGCCCTGGGGTACCAGCCACTATCTGCCCCACAGCTCCTGACCTGTGAAAGAGAGAGCAAACAGTTAGCACAGCTAGACAGTAAGCATGTGTGTGCAGGGAGGGGACACACACTGAAGCTCACAGGCTGGGCACTGCAATCACATCCACCCTCATGCACATCCAACTATCATAATAAGGAAAAAAGAAAAGAATTAAATCAACAGGGTGGGTCCACAGATAAACAATAAAAAATAGAATATAAACAGAAGTGCACAGGAAATAATAGACTGGAATCTAGACAATTACACAAGCCTACTTAAGCATAATTAATATTAAATTGGACTCTGATTCAAACCCTAAAAAACAACTAACTACAAAAGAAAAGTGTGAAACAAAACACACAAAAGACACCCCCAAAATAAACAAAGAAACAACTGTTGGATGAGATGGAATCTACAACTTTTAATTATAGTTACTGTGAAGTAAAATTGTAGTAAGCAGTAGTAGGAACAGAACAGCTGTGGAGTCAGGGGCTGGAGGTAGAAGACCTGAAGAGGTCACTCAGTGGCCTAGTGTTACACTCCACTCCATGTTTGTTTTCCTGCTTTTACACACTCATCTAGTCCTCATCAGTCCTGTGTGCATGTAGCAGACACTCCACCCTGGTGTCAGTCAAAAGGCAAGGCAGGGCAGGTTTATTTGTATGGGTCATTTTTACAACTTTGCACAGCATCATAACAAGGAAAAACTCCCAAGACAAAAAACAGGAGAAACTTCAAGGTGAGCAACAGAGGAGAGATCCCTCACCCAGGGTGGGCAGACGTGCAGTAGATGCCATGTACAGACAGGTAAATAGTTTACAACATGGAATAACATGGAAATGGAATGAGTCAGCTAACAAGAGCTGATGAAGGCAGCTTCTGATGGGCAGGCTGGGTCATATACAGGGAGAGCAGACCAGCTTAATGGGAATACTGGTGGATTATTAAAGCTACTCAAGAGTTCATAGTGAGGACATGTAGAGTTTATGGACTCATCCTGCCAACCCACCATCAAACTATCACA
Organism: Caranx ignobilis; assembly: GCA_021432705.1. Taxonomy (NCBI): domain Eukaryota; kingdom Metazoa; phylum Chordata; class Actinopteri; order Carangiformes; family Carangidae; genus Caranx; species Caranx ignobilis. The sequence goes on from MU269991.1 coordinate 14,327,228, forward strand.
TGGACAGGAAACAGCAGCAGGATTTTCTCTCAGAAAACAAATGGGTTATTAGCACGTCATAGAGACAACTGGACAGATGACAGGTCAGATGGTCAGGTCCAGACTATCGGCTCAGTGGATCTGATGCAAGTGAGAGTGACACCAAAATGACTTTGATTACCCTGAAGGTGTGATTTTGTCTGACACACACGCACAAATGTTTCCCCCTCTCTCTCTCTGTCCCTCTTTAGATAGCAGAATAAGATATCCCCACCCACAGGCAAATCGTGGAGGAGACACCACTTCCCTTCCTTCAGGCATGTTTCTGAAATACAATATGAAATGTCCAGCTTTTACAAATCATGTGATTCAAAGTCAAGCTTCAGATTTTGTCTGTTTTTCGGAGAGATTCATCTTTCTGTTGTTTTGAGGAAAAGAGCAAGGATGACTGACACTGATGACAAAATCTAAATTAAACACTATTATATGATTGTAAGACTTTAGATTTTTTTTATGGCAGAGTCGACCCTTTTCAATCTACACTGTATTTACTGGATTTATAGAATTTTTTTTCTTTTCTTTTTTTTTTTTTACAAAGCTAATATTTCACTTTTTCAGCTCAGGCTTTTTTTTTTTTTTGATGATACTGAATGTCACAAATGTTCCAACCCCAGAGGAAGGTGCTGAGGGAGGTTTTTGTGCAAAACAACAATTTGAACTTTTTGTAGATAATGACTCACTCCAGCTGAAACAAAGGTTTCACCTCAGAGGTGTGCACCACCTGCCAGACAAACAAAATCACCCAGATCACTCAGCACGTAGCTTTTGGGGATTTGTCCACTCTGTGGTTTTGCACGTATTCTCCCTTTTGTGTTGATGCTCTGTTCTTTTTGTCCATGTGTCTTTTGTTCTTTCTAGAGCCACACTCCAACTAACTTTTCCTTCATCTGCCAGTTGGTCAAATCTTTGAATCAGAAGACATGCCTCAGAATATTTTAGTAAATTTTAAATCATTACTGAGGTGATCAAGACACTTGTCCCTTCTGAAGTTATCTGATAAACATTAAAAAACATAATCAAAGCTTTATTTTCCATCAACTGGCAAATGGACGAGCAGATGACACGATCCGTCCCCAACCGCCTGCAGGGTCAACAGTCAACCGCGGCACCACAGAGAAAGCCTGCTGACACACTGGCCAGCACTGAGCAGCTGAAAGAACTGGTGGAGCCAGTTGCACGGTAACTACAGGTCATCTCCAGGGAAACCACCCCAAAGTCCATTGTGAAGAAGTTTTCGGTTTGACTCCTGCAGGTTCTGACCAGTAAAATCTCCAGCTATGGCCCAGCTCACAGCAGACTCCAGCTCATCCTCTGCTCATTACTGGGTTCATGTCAGGATAGAAATAATAGCCTATTCTATGCACCAAATTTCTCTGTAGTCATATATGAAGTACTCCAATCACGTTCTTTCCCACTAATGCCCAAATCATAACACAGTTTATTTCATTAGCTATTGATTAAAACTTGTTTTTTTTTCTTTGTTCCACTTTTCATCTCAGTTATTATCAGTCATTGTGTTCACCCTTCATAATTCAGAGGTTCATACAATTTTTATTTATCCCCACTCCCTTTGTCTTCCTGATGATGGTGATCCATTGAGTCAATAAATCACAGCTTCTGATATTAGACTGAATGGTTCCATTGTATTAATATAATATATCTTCAGCTTGCTCATTATAGCAATAAGCAGACTCAAGCATCTTCTGTGGTGTGAGTCCAGTAATCCTGACTTTCTACACCATGCTTGTCTTATTGGACTTTCAGCAAGTCTGTGACTTTGAAACTGTCATTATAACTAAACGACGAATGAGTCAAGCCTCCAAAATCACCCTCTATCATATTCTCATCTCTGGAGACACATAATATATCTATCCTCATAATACATTTGCTTGCTTATTTGGTTCCAGCACTGGATCCATTCAGCAACGTGATTCCACTTACAGTATATATGTTCTTCTTCTGTTGTAGCTCATCAACCTTGAAGCTACACTATGTAGTTTCTCAGCCTTAAAATGTTTCTAAACTCATTGGAGTGGTAGAAAAACAGTTAATAGGATGAATCATGCTGCAGCCTGAGCGGGGTCGTGCTGAATTGTTGATGGAGCCGATGTCAGTGCCATTGCCATGGCCGGTGCCACTGCCATTGTCAGTGCTGGTGTCGTTGCTGGTGCTGGCGCCGGTTGCCACTGCCAAAGCCAGTAACAATGATGTCGCCATCATTGCTGCTGCCGTTGTCATTGCCACTGCTGTTGCCATCAGTACCAGTACTGGTGTTGCTGCCGTTGCCGTCATCATTGCTGGTACCGGTGCCGAGTAAAGAGGGTTTTGTCTCTGGAGCTTAGTGGAGCTGTGGTGTAACAGGACCACGGTAGTGCTGTGTTCCTACCAGCACAGGAAAGTTACAGAGCGCAGTTGCAGCCGGTGGAACCCAGCTCAGGCTGTAGCAGCGGCAACATTCATCCTATTAACCATTTTTCCACCACTTCATTGAGTTTAGAAACATAAGTCTAAGGTCGAAAAACTATATAGTGTTGCTTTATTGTTCGACATGTTGTTTGCTTCACTGCCACAGCCTTTTGACTGGTTATCTTTGTGACTGTAGCTTCTCTGTCAGCTCCAACCAGTCGGGCCTCTCTCTCATCAGCAAGGTGTTTCTGTCTGCAGATCTGCTGCTCACCAACTGTTCTCTGTTTTTCATTCAGAGTAACCTCTTGAGAATGCTGTGTGAGGAAAAAAGACGTAATAGTTCACCGTGGTTTGATGTGAACATTACCTGCAGTGTCTGTATTCTGTGTCAGCTGGTTCATTGTTTCAATATGAAACAAAACAAATTCAGATTCAAATTTTACAATTCAAATATGGGACTTTGTCAAAGAAATCATAAATGATTCTTTGTTTGCTCTTAAGCAGCAGACGGTCCCTCTGCATGCTCATCAGTCTAATTAAGTGGTGGACATTGGTGGAAAACAGATGTATTTCAGCCTGATGAACTCCCATTGTGTCTAGTATTTATAATAAGAGCCAGAGTTAGCATCAGGAGATTAAAAGAGTTTGTTTCCATCAGATCCAGACAGATTAATTATAAAATTAAGTCTGACAAGAGACGTGTAATGAATGAAGTAGTTCTCTTAATTACTTGCATAATCCCACATTTTACTGTGTTCTACTTTTTTTTTTTTTAATGGAGAGTTTCATCAGCAGGAATAAACAGAACTTTATTGCTTCTGTCAAAGTTCACAGCTTTGCTTGGTGAATATTGCTTTTGCTGAACCTGCCTTTGGCTACAAAAGCCTTTTTAAACTGTTTTTCCTTCCCTCCCTTCAGAGAAGAAATAAAATGAATAACGCTTAGGTTGAGACAGATGCCAGGGTTAGATTTGCTCTGGGTTATCCCTGCCACCTGCAGCGCTTGATGTCTGCTCCAAGGCGGTCTGTGTGTCTTCTGCTCTCATAGGTGGGGGATGAGACAGACTGCAGCCAGGCCTGCCAAGCCAGTGGCATGAGGGCTGCAGAGCCTGCCAAGGCCAGGGCGACCCCTATGTTCATTCAAAGTTGAACACATAATAGTCTCAGTAATAAATGAAGGTGAAAAGAATTTCATATCCAGTCAAGATAAAACATACTCAATTTAACTATGTGTGTCTTTCTTTTTATTCTTTTAGGTTATCTTAATTATTTATCATTCTAAGTATTATTATAGTGTCTATCTTTATTATCACCATTAGACAAAGTTAACCCCCATTCTTATTGTTGTAACCATGACAACAAAGATTGTCTAATGCTGAGGAATTACTTAGTTTAATCCAAAGCACCATTTTTTCCTAAACCTAACCAAGCCTCGGCCTTTATGATAGAAACTATGGTGACGAAGTGGGTATACCCTCTTTGGTGCATTATAACCATGACAACCAAGGTCCAGTCTGCCTGCTACTGTAGCCGGTTTTCTCAGGAGACACTGCTGTGGGTCATATCAGAGAGGTGAGAACAAATTTGCAAGCAGTGGTGAGAACAAACTGTATCTACTGTTATTGCACTTAATAATTCTGAAGTCAGGGTTTGAAATCTGTTCATTTCCTGCTATTTCATATTAAGGTTTCGAAATAAATATTTAATACATAGAAGTTGAGGGTCTCAATATAAAACTTCTCTGTAAAGTGTCAAGAGTTGGAGGCTAGCAGAGAGTGTTTTCCCCTCTTAAGACCTCTGATGATTGACTTCAAGTACTAAACTTTAAAGAGAAAAGTTCAAAATATCAATACACTCTTGTGTAGCAGTAATGAGATAGGGCGAAATTAAGGGCTACCCTGTAACTCCAGTTCAATAAGTACGTGTGTGTCACGACATTGCTGTGTATCACAAATCCTGGTTACCATGGAGACCATAATTAAAGGATAATTCAAGCTGATCACATACAGTACTTCCGTCCAGAGCTGTGGCAGTAAAAATCAGAACCAGCACCTCAGGCAGCTTTCATCAGCACAAACCCAGCTTGAATTTTGTAACTCACCAGCACACGCAACAGCTGGCTGCCAGAGGTTACAGGGCACTGGTTTAAAATGGACCATAATCTAATAGGAGAATTCAGCAGTGTATGTTTCTCCGGTCTGAATCTGTTTCAAACGGCATCTGTGTTCCAAGCAGTTTCCTCCCAGGGGGTTAAACACTGAGGAGCTGCTATAAATGTGACCACAATGGAATTTTTTTTTTTTTACATTCTCAGTCACACTCCTTTGAGCAGCCGCCCCCCCCCCCCCCAGTTAATAAGGAAGTAAGAAACCCAGGCAAAGGCAGAACCAAATATATATACACTTGTAATACTATTTAAGAAAGGCTGTTAGGGTTAATAATGTTCTATCTCACACACCAACCCAACCACGACACCTGCCTAATTGCCTCTAATACTGATTAAAGCACAACCTGCGCACTATTGATGCTTATTTAGCCAAATCAATTCCCATCCCACACACACAGCCTCCTCGCTCTGTTTTTTTTTGCTCCGTTCCTTCCACCAGCAATGTAGAACATGATTCCACACGTAAATCAAAGCTCTGTCGTCTGTTGCCTTCAGGTGCATCAACAACGTGAATGTGCTCTGTTGTTTTCTCTGTGTATTCACAACATCAAACGCACCTCGAAGCACTCCTGTTACTAACAATTACATCACTTTCAGGAGCACAAATATTTCAGTGCTGCTGCTGATTGATTCTTTTATTCCAGCACCAAGCTGGCACGCTGCTATAAAACAGAATCAAATAAAAGTCTGTGTACTTGTGTACATGGGGGCCCTCTTTCCCAGTCAACCGCGGAGCAGACTGCGCACCAACACTTGGCTTCCAACTCCTAACACTGTGCCTTTGCGCAGAGCTTTGAAACAGTGAGCAACACTGTTTTACCAACTTTCCAGGAGGACAAAATGATGCACTGCAGAGATAAAGTAAGTTAAGGTGCAGCAGTCTTGGAGCTGTAAATACATGGCATGTCTACAGCTCCTGTAGGCTCAAAGTCAGCCCCAGCATCAGTCACACCTTAGCTGCACTGCAGTCAGCAGAGCACAATGTGTACTTGGGAGCATCAGATTTATAACCCATGTTGTCCCTCAGTGCCTCCCTCCCCCATCTCTTTCATACACAATTGTGAGTTCCAGCGTTGGCTTCATGAGAGCCTGCGAAGCTAGTTCAGACAGACAACTGAGCTGCGCCCACTCTGATCAGCTGATCAGTCACATGCTCGCCTCTCCGAATAGGGCAAGCTATTTAAACCCCCTAGCTTACCCACTCATCCAATGCTGCCTCTGCTGCTATTTTCTGCCATTGTCACTGCCCCTCTGCTGCTGCCCTGCTGCTGCCCTTGCTGCTGATACTGCTTACTATCACGTTGCTGCTGCTGCTCCTGCTGCCCATGAGGTATTGCAAACCCACCACCTCCCCAGCATCCACCTGTGGGCTCTGTCTGTACGATCCCCTGCGGGGGTCTGCTTTCATTCCCTGTTAGGTCTGTCAAGCAGATCATTATTCAGGGAATGAATAACTGAGACAGAGCCTGACGCCAAACCTGCTGCAGCCATGCTCAGGAATACCTATGCTGTGCTTCAGCTTGCTGTGCTTCAGCTTGCCATGCTTATGCTCTCAATAAATGATTTGTCCTCAATTCAAGAGTTGTCTGACTGAAATGCAAACTGAAAAAGATGCTTCAGCTTCTCCACGTCGCCCTAACCCTAACAACAGTATAACACAAAATGCATTTCATTCTCCACATCTTTGAGATCACACAATGTACAAATTCTATCCTCTTCTGCTGTGCCTACATATCGGCCTGTCTCGATATGAAGACCAAGTGTACCGGCTCTTTTCTTTTTAGACAAATTATACAAAACATCATTTCCTGGCCCATATACCTGCTTTATTTCACAGTAAATGCTTTGGTTTACCACAAGTATCTAATGTTTATCTATCTTTACTTTGTTGAAGAATAATTTCTTTTAGTACCTTAATCTCCACCTTCTCTTTATTATAATAATGGTCTTCATGTCCAGCTCTCAGAAGGATGACATATATGTCCCACTCAAAGATTTTTCTCAGTTCGTTCCTCGTATCCTATTCCATAAACGTACCATATGTACATTCCATCGTACCTGGGCTCCCAGCCCATATCTCCCATGACAGCTAAAGTTGGTGTGAATTTATGTATGCCGAGGAAATACTGCATGGCTCTATTCTGTATGTTTATGACACAAAAACACTGGTTTTCTTTCCTGTGTGTCTTACTTACTTGGCTAATTTAGTTGGTTCTCCATATTGCACCAGTAAGTTTATCGTCCAAATGAACTTTATAATGTAATATTTTACCATGAACCTAGACAAACTGGACAATAAAGAATGAACTGTAACTAAAGGCTGAACATTTCTGAGTAGAATTAAGTGTTATGTCTAGTGGAAATCTTCCATCCTAAATAACCTGTTGGTTATTTGAGATTTGAGTATTTGAGTAAGAGTTTCTTAATTATACATTAAACAGAAATGGAGCAACATTGGCATGAATTTAATGAAATTCAACATCCACATTTTCTTTAACTCTGTGTTGCTCAATATGTGGCTTTAGTTAAATACTGAATTGCTGCTGTACGTTGTTCTAACTCAGGGGTTCCCAAACTTAGCCATGCCTATATAGCATTAGCTTCTGGCCGGGGACCCCTTTTGCAAACCCACCTGAGTTTAAGGCTTGATGTCAGGCACAAACTGCCAAGTCAACTCCAACAGTGTATGATGTCATGAATGATATTTTGACTGGAGGGCAAAATAAGGTTCTGATATGTCATATTATACATTATATTTTATAGTAATGCACAAAATATAATTACACAATTTTATTTTGTTATTTGCACTTTTTTCTTATCTTCCCTCCGATTTGCTGTGGACCCCCTTAGCACTCCGGCCCCCACTTTGAAAACCACTGTTCTAACTTCTGACTTTGTACACTGTTGTGTCACTTAACAATGTTGCTAACTTTGTACACTTTTGTGTTGCTATCCACTGTCGCTGACACTGAAAATGAAAATACAGTTAATCAAAGTCTCGAACAAAACATAGAAAAAAGCTGCATTATTGACTAAATCTGTAAATCTCTGCTTGCCATCTGAACCTTTGATGCAGCACCTAGTACACCAGTGTCTCGACAGTGTATCAGGATTAATAGGATTATGAGAGAAAAAATCCAATCTTTATCCTGCCTAAAACATCCAGCTGATTTGTACAGGATGAACCTTCTTTGTTTTTCTTCACATTATATCACATCTGCACCTTTGAAAGTCGTCTTTCTTCCTCTTTGATCAAAAGAGCCTTTTCCCCTCTGATTTCTAAATGACAAGCAGGAGCACTCTTATGTGGCTCTTATTTACATCTAATGGCCCCACTGGCTGTCAGACTGAAAACTAACCACAGGCCTAATTTAATGTTCTTGGCTTTTCCAGCATCATTTTTGATGCCAAACAATTTCAAGAGCATATGTGAGCTTGGCTCTGCAATTATCAATAAAGCAAAATGCTGTGTGCTGATCTGACCAAAAGGATCAACGCCAGAGCTCTCAGCAGGAAGGACGCTTTGTCAGCTGCAGCCCAGTGGTAAGAGCTGCTACGTGATTTTCATAACACCACCACTTTTACTCCAGTGATCCTCAGCTCTCTGATATTAGCCTCATACACTAAGTAAAGAATATTGTACATGATATAAGTGTGGTGATGTCAGGTGAAGCATTGAAAAGCATTGAAAAAAAAGCTGTTCACACTCAGACAGGAGCAAAGAAACAATAAAAATATATTGGGGTTTACTGAACCACAGAGAACACTGTCCAACACTGCAGCTGAGTTGGGACAGCGGTTTGTTTGGAGATGACAGGGCTTGTCATTTCCTGAGCCTCAACGCTTCCCGTCCGTCTACAGTAAAAAATATTCATCAAACAAGTCGGCAAATTTCCCCAAAACAGCAGATGAAATGATTGAGTTGTAATGATACTTAACCTGCATGATTGATTTTGTCTCAAAACGCGGCCGGTCAACTGCCAAGTCCTGGCATAGAGAAACAGCAGACCAGCAGCACTGACCATATGTTGTGGCAAACGGGAAAACAAAATCCAGGCTCTTGTAACAAATCCAACTGCTCTAACATCTTTTTTTTTTTACAAGAGCGTGAAGGGAAACGAGGCTGGAGCTAATGTGTCTCGACATCTCGCTCCTCACCCCTCCATCTGCTCCACCGCTGATTAAGAGATGTCCAGAAAACTCCCAGTCAAACAGCATGGGAGTTGACACAGAGCAACACATCACCTGTTTGAACATGGGCATAAGTCCAGTCAGAGTAATAGGATCAAAGTTCATGGTTAGAATCAGAGAACAGAGAAAATAGATCAATAGAGCCCAAAAAGATTTTTACAAAAGATATTTACATTGTATCCACGTTGCTACGGGAAACCAAGGGTGTAAGTTTGGGAGAAGAAAAATATGAGCTGTTTTATTGCTTAATCTAGTAAATGGTGCATTAATATTAAATTTAATACATCACATATCCCTTGTAGAAGTAAAGTAAAAATAGAAGTGGATTAATGCATAAGTTGCTGTATGTGCTGCTGACATGATGTTCAATAATAGCAAATTTTAATTGAATGGTTAATTTAGGATGGTTTATATAGGCCAGTTCAGACCACGCCCTGAGGCATTGCTCCTGCTCACAGTCAGAATGATCCTACAGTAAATCATAGCTGCACTATGTTGCTCATTTTCTCTCATGAGGAGATATTGATAATAACTTGAGGAGATTTTAAACACAGCTGAATCACAGTGGTTTAACAAAGAGCCCAGCCTTTCATGTTGGTCCCAAGCAGTATGTTGTTTCTTGTATGGTTGTGTAATTGTTGCTAGTTATGGATAATATAGGGTTCTTTGTTGTTTCACATTGTAACACCTTCCATCTTGAAAGAGCTGTCAAGATATTGACTCAGAGACTGATTCCTCCCCAGCTCTGAGAACCAATGGGACACTGTCTGATTCTGAGGAAGATGCAGTGTGTAGTCACTGAAACCTGATCATTACATTGCAGAAGGGAAGTGTCTGCTCCAGTATTTTACTTGGATTCAATCGTTGGTCCATTGACCTGAAAGTGAATTTCTGTCTTATATATTTATTGATATTCTACCTTTTGTACAAGTCTGCTCTTCGCTCCTTTGCAGTTTAGAAACTAGGCTTTAACAAAAACCTTTGGAGAAGTTTTAGTGAGACAATCACTAAAAGTGTAAAAGGGACGGGAGCAAAGATGGGAGGGAGCCTGACCCAGCGGAAACAACTACGGGATACATCCAGCCACAGGCTTCAGAGTAAAGTTAATTGCCTTTGCTGGAAACCTCCCATCTTGTGGCCAAGATGCTGCTCTGTGTTCCCCAAACGGAATCAACCCGATCCAAACAGTAAACACGCATCAGCAGTTACAGAGCAACACCTGAGCCTTATTACAGCAAAACTGAAAAACACTCCACTGAAAGTTGACACCTCACTTTCTGGCCCATTACAAGAACAAGTTTTTTAACATTTGATTTTCTCTTTTCACCTCTCATCAGTGGTTTTTATCATGCAGCGTCAACTCTTTAGATAAAGATGAGATGAGACGTGCTGCAGCACATTGGCTGATTTGCACTAGGAGGGGAATAAGGGGCAGAGAGCTTGAAAATTTTATAATTGAACTTTTCTTTTCTGAAAGGCTTGGTTCTCTAATCTGTCAAACATGTGATGTCTTATTTATTAACTATTCAAAACTGATCCAGTAACCCAGATTCATGTCTCTGTCAATGTTTAATAAAGCTGCCATTCACACCTGTTCATATACATTGTCCCTGTCTGATACAATCCACAGGAGGATCTCCATGGTGACAGGTGTTGCATCTTTGTCACCATGGTTAACAACAGTTACAGTTCATGGCTCGGTTACATATTGCAAATACTATTTTTCCCAGCTGTGCTACATTTTGAATGATCCTTTAAATGCAGCCAAGAAATATGTCCATTTTCTTCTGGGTACCAAAGGCTACAATATGTGGTGTTAGGTCCTGGACTGCACAACGCAGAACTCTGACTCAGAGACAAAAAAAAGTTTTCAACAGTTTAGTGTTAGGCTGCAGACACAGACATGGCTGACAGACAGGACTGAGAGCAGAACGGGCCTGCCTGTTCTGGGTTTTCCAGAACAGCAGTCACAGAAACCTCCTCTAGACTGCAACCAGAAAAATGGAGCGAGAGATGGACCTGGAGCAGAAACAGATGAACAGGCATCAAACAGAGCAACAAAAACTGGTTCCAGTGAGAGTGGAGCTGATGCTTTACCACTTGGTGAAAAGAGGAGTGCAACTGGCCCAGAGACAGACAGGCACACACACACACACACATACACAGAGGAGAGACAGACAGGAGACACTTGTGGGCAGAGTAAGAAAAGCAAGGGAGAGCCATCAATCCTCAACAGGTGGACCCTCTGTGGTTGAATCATTCTGATCTAATATTTTTGCACATCAATAATTAAAGACAACTGCAGCTATCAGAGTCTGGAAGTTAACACTCTCAATTGTAAGTCTTGTAAGGCTTGCATGGCAGCAGGAGTAACACTTTGTGATATGAAACCTGCCTGTTACCAAGTAACAAAATGTCACAGGTGACAGGTCATACTACACCGATGAGGTGTGGGCTTGTTAGTTCTCCAGCACTCAAAATAATATTTCAACAGGAGCTGAGAGAAGACTGAAAGATCACGTCTGGATCACTTACACTGAATACTTACTTAGACAAAATAGTGAGTGCAGGTACTTTGAGAGAAAATAATTGAGTTTTAATCTACCAGTTATTCAAACTATATTAACAGACCATATAACAGTGACTTTTGTAACCTATCATATCTTATAGATGTACAGTTTTTGTGACAGATCAACAAAGACCTGTGAGAACCAGATACTTCAAACAGCTAAAGAGAAGATACTTCATCACTGCCTCTATTGCAATGAAAAACAAAAAGCTTATTTCATCATGAGGAATTAAGGCCTGTTTCTAGGTTCATAACTAATTTGTTTCATAAATCATTTGTCACTGTGTGGAAAGAACACTGTGGAAAGGAGTTGATGAGATTGGAGAGAGGCAGCTGAACTGAATGCACTGTCTAGAGGTTCACTCCGGTCGCCGGTCGATGAGTCTCACTGAGCTGACACCAAATCCATGCACAATAATTAGGCCCAGATTCACAAAACAACTAATGAGAGCATCCCCAAAATCCATGATGAACAAAAAAATAGGCTTCTGTATAGAGAAACCACTGACAACAGATAAGTCAGCCGCGCGCGCACACACACACACACACAACACCGACAAGGAAATGTTAGAGGTCATTTGTTAGCTTTGTGTTTGTGTCTGTGAAGGATCAGGCTTCTTTTGCCAGAGTTATGAGCCTTCTGGTTCCTGTGTGAGTTTCTGCAGTTGGTACAGATTGAAAATGAAAAGATAAAATAAGGTGGTGTAATGTGTTATCCAGAGTATGGAGATGTTTACCTCTCGGATGGGTCACACAAGAACATCCACCTCATACTGAGCTGATTTGAGCATTGAGAATGAACATATTCCATAATAATGTGGTCCCAAGTATCAAATCTTTTTTTTTTTTTTTTTTTTTTTTTTTTAAGCCAACCATGGTCACTGTATTTTTTTTCTGGATTCACTGGCTGCCTTGAAACGACCGTGTTTGGGTGTTTTCTGTTGGGGCATCATCTCCATGTGCTTCTATGCTTTTCAGTAACCAAATCTGACAAAGCAGCGTTTCATATCACATCTTTAAAAACCAGGGATCTGATGTTTTTTTTCTCTTCTGCAGCCACTCTTTGTGGTTCGTCCAGATAAGATGGCATCTCCAGCCCAATATTTACCTTATAAATAATTCTTTATGCTAGCTTACACGTTTTATGGTGAAAATGTTTGTACACACTTCCCAGTGTTCTGCTAAACGGAAATCTCTGTCTGCCTGAGCTGAACAAGACAAGGATTTTGGAGTTGAAGAATCACTGAAGGCCACAAGGGATGTGAGCTGTCATGGATGGAAGTTGGATTGCCATGTTTTTATGACAGGGTACCTGCCTGTTGCTCTAGGCTACGATGTCTGTGTAAAAAGACATCTGTGTTCTTGCGGGACAACAGAGACACGGTGGTCCTCTGAACTTTAACATGGACTCTGTGTTGCATTGCATCAGTTTTTAAAGTTTTAAAGCTTCTTTTTCAATTCCCTGCTGTGTATAGGCCTATTGATGCAGAGGTTCATACAACCCAGAGTCTGAGTAGCTTTTTCTGTCAACTGTTTAGTTCAGTTCTTGACCTGCACATTCAAGTGCCATTCTTCAATTTCCGCTGGTAGCTTCTGTCAGCTGCAGCTAGCTGGTTAATTCATTACCCTAATGTTCTCTCTAATTTTTTAATCATGACAGTTTGTACATTTTAAAACCGAAATCCCTTTAATAATATATTGAGTATTCTTGCTTACTGGGTGGTGATCATCACTTGACAAGAACCTCGGCCATTGTTGTCTTTATGTGATACATCCTCTGAGCAGCTTTATCACCAGTACTCCCTGTGTTCTCCCAGCCAGTGACAGAGCACAGGTGACAGTGGGCATGTGGCACCATGAGCTTGCATAACACATAGTGACTGGACACCATCAAGCAGATACACACTTAGTAGTGAAGAAAAGGAAATACAGTCTGAGTGAGGGCTACGCTGCGATGAGTAGGAGGGTTACCGTGGTGAGCATGGAAGCCTAAGGCACGGGGCCTGGGTTGAGCTGCCACAGGTGCAGACCATGGTGGTAGTAGCAAATATTCAAAGGAGAACTTTGAAGGGTGAAGTGGAGAAGGGTTCCATGTGAACAGCAGTTGAAAATGGATCAGTCCTGACAACAATCCTGACAAAAGTGGGCGTGGCAGTTGAGCCTGAGAGGAGGGGCCCAAATGGAATGTTGTGTTTACATTTACTGCCACGAACAAAAATACAGAGTCTACCTTTAAATACACTGGTTCTTTGAAAAAGTGTTTTCAAAAAGCACTCGATGATCCTGTTCGTTGCATACCTGTTTGTTTTTCAAAGTTGTATGTTTTCAGTTTTAATGTTACAAGAGGAAAAGCTTTCGGGATTAAGTCTATCTGATGTATTTACAAAATGTAATATCTGTGGGTAGCACTGGCTAGAGCTGTGGGACTGTAAACAAGCCCAATAAAATAGAAAAGAGACAGAGCTGCTCAGGTCAGCTTAGGGCCAGCTTCCAAATTAGTGCTGTCACTTCCTATTCGAACTCATTTAAACTATAAATGCTAAAAAAAAATTGTTGTACTGCATTATAGACCTATCAGTGAACTTAGCTGATCAATAGGAAAGGAAGGCTGTTCTAACTGGATACACACAATACTGTAGCCTCTGAGAGGCAGTGTTTGGAGGTGTTTTGTATTCCTCACCATAGGTGGTTAAAATTATAAAAGAAGATGAGGCCGTTTGTCGACCAAACTGAATTAAAGGATTTATAGCTGCAACCCAAGTGAAAGAGTGATAGCTGTAATGTAAATAATGGATGTGCTAGTCATTAGGGTTGGACTGTTTTCACACACCCTGGCTAACTAATGTAACTGTTACTGATTCTGATGGAAGAAATACTGAGTGCGTTGTAAAGTGAAGTGCAGGGAAACATGGAGAGACTTGAGGACTTGAAAACAACAAAAAACAAAAGAAAATCATCACACTGGCTGGGAGTAATGCTGTACAAATTAGGGAGACTTTTATTTTCAGTCTTCAAAACACAATGAAAAAAACAAAACAGGAAAACAAATGAAACAAGGAAAGATCTAGCAGGAAGGCTCTGTACTCATTACACAGCTCAAACGGCTCTGGTTCTGCTCTTCTTTAACCAGTTCTGTGTCTCCCTCATGGCTCTCCATATATAGCATGAGAGCCTGCCTTGCCAGTTCAAACTGGCCTATCAGGTCAGCACTGTAGAGTGGAGGGTTGACAAGGTTAACAACAAATATACAGTGTTTTCTTCATTTGCTCATACCAACAAAGCCTCATTTCATTCTTCAATATGTAATAATAGATACTATACATTCAAAGTATGCAAATCATTTGCACATCAGTCAGTAATTATCTTCATTAGCTGTCATTTTCATCACACATCCTTTGACCAATCAAATTGGAGAGCCCACCCACTCATTCACCACATAAAAGGGCTAGCACCAGCACAAGATGGCCTGCACAAAGGACCCAAACTCTACCAGGCTTAAATTACAGCATGTCTTTAATATATTCTTAAGAAAACTTGCAACTAAAGAATTCTAATACTGAGTACAATTGTTTGTGTTTGGCAATTAATATTGAACCATAAATTAAATAAAGAAAACTGAAATGTGTGTGAGAACCTGTCCACCTTTCTTAACAAAAAAGAGGGAGTTGGTGCTTCCTCACAGTGTTCATTTAACCATGTTGATCATATGTCCTGTCCTGCAGGAAAGTTTCGTGAGAACCTGTCCAGTTTTAATTAACAATGTTGCCTTGAAGATAGTGGAGGTACAATATGCAAACGGATTTGAGAGGCAAAGTCTCAAAAACATATTCCTTGCAATGTAAGAGATAATGTGGCCATTGCTAGGCAGTATGATATGTCTTATGAGTACTCTTCATCTGTTTAAATACTGATGATTTTCTGTTCAGGGAGCTCCTCTCATGACTGCGAGATTCTGTGCACAACTTGAATAAAGAGCCAAGATCCTATTTGGCTTCAGTGTATCACTCCTGTATATTAAATTATGCCTATATGCTTGCATCTTACATGCCCTAACCCCTAACCCTAACCCCTGTTGTAGATAAACACACTGTTTAAACCATTCTTGCACTTGTGCTGTTGTGTTTTTGATTTTGCAAGGGCTGCAAAACACAGACAGTCTGGTGGTGTAAAGAACAGTAAATTGAGCTTTAAGTGACTTTCCTGAAGCTCCTTCAAAAATTCAGTTTCTTGTGGAGTTAACAGATTTTCTCGTGCCTCAATTTTAAATTTTGCCCGTGCAGCCTGGGGATCTGAGCTAATGGCTGCCCTGTCACAGTCTACGGTCTCACCTCCTGTGAGTGGATTTGAGAAACTTGATACAGTCTGTCCTTCACTGACAACATTAGCTGGGTGAAGATCAAATTGTAAAACATGACAAAGAGGAACCTAAGGAGGTTGAAGGTGGTAAAATGCACAACAACCTGATTAGTCAGTGTTCCAAAGACTTTTCTTCTCAGAGGTAACTGAGAATTAAACAACATCTCTACTACAGAGAAGAAAAGTCAGCACTAATTAAAGGCCAAAGAAGCTTGTTGGAGTAACAGCCAGTGGTTAGGCTGTGATGAGCAGAGGGGGAGTCAGTAGAGCAGAGGAAGTAGGCTCGTTCAAGATGAGCCAGGCCTGCGCAGAATTGATCACCGGTGATGACCGCGCAATGCATGCCGGTTAGATTTTTGTCCAATTTCATGCCGACTTTCTCTGACGTCATGCACACGCCAGCAGCGATAACCTCACGAGGTCAAGGCGGCCACAGTTTTTAGAGCCAGGCGCCGCAGTTGCTCTCCACCAATTGCAAGCCTCAGGGCATGATGGGAAACGCCTGGCTGTCGCCTCATCAAAGAGCTGATTGGCTCTTAGTTAGGACTACAAACACTACGTTTTGTCCAAAATCCTAATTTTCTTCTGTGTAATTGTTATATCTATTATATGAATCTCATGTTGTGCAATAAAGGTTTAATCTGTTAACAAACCTATTTTGTGTGGTTGATAATAACAATAATGAAGGTTACTTATATAACACTCATCAAAACGAGCAGTCAGTGCTTTACAAAGCAGACAAAAAGGACAAAGGATAGAATACAAAGCCAGATACACACATATTCCCACATATATACTGTATATCATTACAAATATAAATACATCAATAAATAAAGATAGTAAGAAACCTTTTGCTTGTCTTCCCCATGTGTAGCCTCTGTAGCTGTGAGAACATCTGGACTGTTAAGTCTCAGAAGTAGGATTCATTGGTACAAAGACTGTATTTCTATTTGTTACATTTGTGAGATTAAATAGTAAAAGTCACACCACATCCCATTTGCCCAGTAAGATGATGAACACAGTGGAATTTAAGTGAGCATTATTCTCTGGCTACATATCACGTAACAGTAACTGCAGAAGAAAAAATATTCACACTGAGTCAAACTTCACTTATATATTGGTTATTTATCAGACAATTGCAGTAAAGCATAACACAGTTTCTTCAGCCATCCGAACGTGTTCTGCAAACTACAGGTAGCCTACAGATGGATCTAACAGGATGGAAATATTTCTGTGACTTCCTGTATATTCTTTGACGGCGGCTGGAAACTGTCCGACTTGACTGCAGCTTTCTGTCACCGCCCCTGCTGCTGCCGCCTGGGCTCATCCACCCTCCAGGTGAGGGGCAGTTCATCTCAAACAAGTCTAATGACACGCCCTGCACTCAGGCAACATGCATGGTTGCGGTGAAGCGGTTCATGTGATCAAGACAGAGGTTGAGTGTGACAGCGATCAATAAGAATGGCGTGGGTGGGAGGCAGACTCAGGATTGGTTAAGTGTCTAATTACCCATCTGAATTCTAGTGCAGGTTATACATCTGCTGAGCATTCCATGTCCCGGGGGGAAACATTGGCACCATCAAATAAGCATTGATGAGCAAGTGGAAAGCGTCCTTGGTCGATCAGCCTTTGTCCAACCAGGAGACGGCACTGCAGCGGGGACAGAGTGACATGGAGATAGGTGTAACGAATAAATCATGACATGAGAAATGTGATTTTAAAATCCTCTCAAGCTTCTGCTGAGAGGAGGAGGTGAGAATGGCAGCAGACAGAAGGTCAGATGAAGAGACTGTAGCCTCCCTCAGTTTTACACACATTCACTTCATTTTGTTTTCTGCCTTGTTGTTCACTGCTCGATCTGACATGTTGTTGTTCTTGTGCATTGTTCTTGTTTTAATGTCTAGGTATCTGACTGTAGATTAAACTGCAGATTGTTGTTGATATCAACACTGGAGAGATGAGAACTTTGGAAATAAACAGGGTTGACCCAGCTCAACAATGACTCTATGACATTGTGACATTAAGCAGGTTCTCATGACTAAGACGTAAAGCAATACTAAAGAGTTTTCATTTTTGGTTGAGTTTGGCGGTGCTTGGACCAAAGTGGCAGTGTTTTGCCTGAAGGAAGACCCCATTTCCCATGAGCACCAGCGCGTAGTGTCATAAACATCCTGCTCTCCCGGTCATGTGCAGTTTGATTGGAAATTAACAGAAGACAGGTCCAAACTAGGGATGGGCATTTCAAGCAAAAGCACTATTAGATAATCGCCGGGAACTAATCGATCATTTTTCAAATATTCGACCCCCCCTCACACACACACTCTGTGTCGCTCCTTCTCCTTCATCATTTGACATGAGAAGCGGCACCGGAGAATATTGTAACGATACAGCTTCTCATCACAGTGGTACTGTTCAGTTCAGTCCTCCTCGCTGAATGAGAGCAAAGTCTCCTCTTGCGGCCTAAAACCACGTCAGTATCCTCCGGTACAGCTTCTCATCACAGTCCGCACCTGCAGAGTTTGCACTAGTTTTTTATTTCACACAGAACTTTCTGATTGTTGGAGGAGTCTTCACATGTTTCTCCTTCTGCAACAGTAAAAAGGGAACATTTACATTTTTTCAGACAAGACGATAGTCTCATAAACCATTCATTTTTTTTCTTTAACTGAACGATTATTTGAATATTGGAGCTCGCGCCAGCGAGTGAAAGCCGGGCCAATATGAATCCTTGTCTGGGCTTTGATTCTGTTACTCTCCCTCTTTCGTTTTTTAGTCTCCTCAGAAAATGCACTTTCCCTGGCACTTTTAAATGTCAAACCTATTGAAGGCTAAAGTATAATAATCAGCTATTTTTTATGGAAGAAACAGAAAAGGCCAAAAGCCAAAGAGAACATTAAGATAAATGGCCCCAAAATGTAAATGAATAAATGATCTTATAATATTATAAAATTCAACCACAGCATCATGACATCCTCAGACAAAACTTTAAATTTCTTTGGTTTTCTTGCTGCTCCTGCCATGATAGCGATAATCGCACATAGGCGTTCGACTTCCATATTTTAATGAATGGGGAAAGGGGGAAGTGACATATGCCATAAAGCAGTCAGCACATTTGTAGTTTTTTGTGTGGAGGGGTTCCTACCATCCACCTCGAAGCTGCTTAGTGCCAGTGAAGGCGAGACAGACCCCCTCAGGCCATGACAGAGGTGTCATTCAACCTGTTGTAAGTCGATGTAGCATCACAAAAGGTCTGAAAATATTATATGAAGGTTGAAAAGTTACTTAGTGTTGGTTTAATGTGATGATGTTGTTGCCATGCAACAACACATCAGATTGTGGTTGCTTCATCAGCACATTTTAAAACCAATGTGATGTGGCCATGCACCACTCCAACATCTCCACAACAACTGGGTGGGCTCCATCAGCAAACTGAAGATCACGTCATGATGCTGTGGTTGAATTGTAATCTCATCTGCAAAATTCTTATAATATTATAAGATCACTTGTTCATTCACATTTTGGGGCCATTTATCTTAATGTTCTCTTTGGCTTTTGGCCTTTTCTGTTTCTTCCATAAAAAATCACTGATTATTATACTTTAGCCTTCAATGGTGTGACATTTAAAAGTGCCATGGAGAGTACATTTTCTGTTCAGTAGCTTTGTGTAAGGAGGATCACTGATTCTGTATTTCAGCCAAAATCAAAATCAAATCAAAACATAGTGAAACCTGTTTTTCTCTCTGTCTTTTCTTTCTCTCTGCACCTGCCTAAATTACTTCAGTGGGGATTTGATTGATTTTTGACTTGTTTGTTGGCAGGTTGATTATTTTTCACAGTTTGTAAGCATGGCACATCAATCTAATAAGGCATGGAGACACATCAGCTTTGCTTTAATTGCCTTGTAAAGTTTATTTTGTAACCTGGGGGGGCAGAATATTATCCTCATTGTTTATTTCAAATACCTTCCTCTGACCGGTCCGCTCTTTATCTTTGCTCTCGGTGTTGGAGACAAACACAATAGGACCATAGAAGGGCTCGATGTGTATGAGGCCAGGCATCACCTGCCCATTGCCCGTTGACTCCCATGACGGTATAAACGCGCAGCTTTGACGTCGACGCACGGCTATAACAGAGCGACCGGCTGGGGAGGTGGAGATCTTGGAGAGTAGAGGGGGTGCATATATACAACCAGAGCACACACACTCACACACACACTCAGCTGACTGCTGCTGAGGGGCCACCTTCTCCTCCTCTGTCTGGATAGACCCACACCGCTCAACTCCTTTTACGCAGAGCCGCGACTCTTTCTCCTTCACGCTGTTTGGGAACTCTTCCTCATTTCTCGCCTCCGGTCGGACTCGCGCTCTCACTCTTCCTCTCATTGAAGTTGCATAATTTGCGCGTGAGCAAGTTTCTTTTCTTTTCTTTTTTTTCTTTTTTTTTGTTTTTTGTCGCGCGCCATGGGCACAGTGGACACAGCGTCGCAGCGGGGCCACGGCATGGAGCCGTACACGGTCCCCGGAGCTCAGCTCTCCCTGTCCGACCTTTACTCCGTTATTCCCTTCAATGTCACCTTCCCGGACGAGGAGGTGGGTGACCGGCTGCAGAACTTGACCGAGCGGCAGAGTCCGGTGAGAAGCGCCGGGGGTATAATCATAGCCATATCCATCACGGCGCTTTACTCCGTCATTTGCGTGGTGGGACTTTTGGGCAACATCCTCGTCATGTACGGGGTGGTCAGGTAAACACTGTCGCTGGATTTTATTATTGTCATTTACTTGTTTTAAATGTGTAATGAGGCTCAATGAGAGCAGCAGAAAGTGAATGTGAAATTCCCCCACATGCTCCTGTAGACCTCATAACAGCCTGTGACCGGCGTGTGACGGTGTCCTCACACATTTCATACACTTTATGCGCATTTCTGAACACTACCTAAATGTTAATGTCATCTTCGTCATGCTTTTGGCTTTTTCCTTTTCACATGCTCTCATGACAATGAGTTGAATCAGAACTATAGGTTGATGCCATGAAGAAGTGAGATTAGCTTCATCCCACTGCACAAAATCCTTTTCCATACAAGTTAAGTTCACAGTTTTGTGGAGAAATATGTAAGAATGAATAGAGCCACCCAAAATAACCCCCCCAGATATATATATTTCAACTGATAAAAAAAAAAAAAGTCAATATGTTTCAACCATATATTAGACTTATCCAATCACTGTGTTTAGTCCCTCACACTCACAGCTGCATTTGTGTGCAGTCTATGTGCATACCAAACAGCTTCCTGCATAAAGCATGGGGTTGTTTTTTCATTATTTCTGCACCAAGCAACAACATTTCCATAGTTTATGTCAAAAGGGGTGGAGGGTGGTGGTGGTGGTAGTGTGTGTGTGTGGGGGGTGCAGTCTCAGACGCAGTCTCCCTGTTCACTCTGACTCAGCTGCTCCTCAGGCACAGAGGGCTGAGCCTCCAGTGGCTCTGACCTGTGATGGACACTCCACTATGCACTAGGTTTGATGGGATTGTCGTGTCTCTTGAGAAGATGGGTCTTTACTGGGCTGTAAATTAAAGTGAACATTATGGATTTGCCTCTCTCAGGAATGAGGAGCAGGATAAACCCATTTTTGATTGCACATTTGATCTTTTGGCTTAAATCCCCCATGGAAAGCTTTGATAATGAGTCTCAACTCTTAGAATGTTTTTGTCTGCAGCGACAAAAAAGAGTTGTGCTTCTTCAAGAGCAAATTGATTCTGTCCATTAGTGGATGTTTGCAGTATAACTGTCTGCACAAGGTCATAGCTTGCCTTTCCCTTGAAGCTCTAAAAGCAATACAATAAAGCCCACAATGGCTTTGTCTGTTCCCAGGAACCTGGGTGCTTGTCAATCTGCAGCACCTTCTCCTTGTCCTCATTCATCATATCAATTACCTTCTAATCTCAAACATTCTCCAATATCACCTGAAGCAATAATTACACTAGTTGGGCTGGAAATTAAACAAGCTGGTAGAATCTGTGAAAGACTCCCAATTCCATCAGGGGAGGGTGAGTAGTTGGATGGAATGGAAGCAGTCAAGGCCGGGGTTATTTTTCAGCCCACAATCATGACATGATGGTAGCACAGTGTAAATGGTTGGTGGTATTATTTCAGTGCGCACAGTGAATTGCAAAGGAGAGCAGCAGGGGGAGTGCAGACAGAGAGGAGAGAGACACAGCTGATTATTGGTGAGGCCCCCAACAATCCTCCCAAAGTGAAAGTCTTTCAATACAGAACAAAGAAATATTCATAAATATGTACAGAGAATATAAAGGGCAAACCTGGGCTCAGAAAGGAAAACATACAGAGTGGGGGGTGGTGGAAGGGAGGCAAAACAAGGAGATGGATGAGAGCTCCGGAAAAAAGCAATGAATCAAATCGCGCGCAACAATTTGCCTGGCATCTTGTGTTTGTGTGAGTGAGAGGACTCATCAGTGATGCATACCCCCCCAGAGAGGGAGCGAGGGAGAGGGAGGCTGAGCACATTAACCATTTTGGTCAGAATGTATTATCTCCTGTGGAACAGCTGTAAACTCTGGAGGGTGTGAGCTCAGAGAGCAGAGCCAAACCTAGAGCAGAGCCACAGAGAGGTGAAGAGTAGTGTGAATATAACTCACGCATGGTGATTACTCATCTAGCTTTAGTTATTGAAAACTTTCCATGTTTTGTTAGTTGGACAAAAGCATTTTTTAGGAATGAAAATTTAAAAGGCTGAAGTGGGTTTACTGTGGTGTGCCCTCAGGAATAGAAAGGTGACAGACAATATTGCAGCAGCTTGATGTTTTAATGGTTGGCTGGTTGATTTAATGGTTGGTGTTGACATTGGGGTTGAATGCAGTCTACAGTCTGAATTATAATCTCTCTCCTGTTTAGCCTCTGATTTTACTGTGAAAGTCAGGACCAAAAGTTGTGACACAGCTCCCTGCTGCTCTACACTTCTGTCCAATGTGTAAGGACCTACTGCCATCTTGAGTGAGGGATCCCTCCTCTGTTGCTCACCCTCAGGTTGCTCCTGTTTTTTCCCTATTACAGGGTTTTCTTGGGAGTTTTTCCTCAGTTGATGTGAGGGGCAGAGGATGTTGTGATGAAGCTGTGTAAAGCCCTTTGAGACAAACTGTGTGTAAAAATGGGTTATACAAATAAACCTGCCCTGCCTACTGCAATTGTCCACCCACAGCCTTGTGTTTGGCAAGTGACCTGTTCAGAGTGTACCCCACCTTGACTCTGTGTTGGCTGTGTTCAGCTTTTCAACTGACCTGTGTTGTGCACACAGGAAGGGCTTCCATGTAAGAATGATAAACACAAATATATCAAACGGCTGTTTCTGGAAAAAAACAAAACAAAACAAAAAAACTGCTTGTAAACAGCATCTAAGTGCTGTCAGCCTTGATAGGCTGATGTGTCATGCTTCTTTTATATAGTCAGAGATGACAAGAAACAAGGGGATCAAGAGATGAGAAATGACATGCAGGACTAGTCAGACATGGATGTTGCAGATCTTGGTCAGCTTCTTAATCCTAAGGCCACAAGGACGAGGGAACCCGAAGCCAAAGATTCCCTTGTTCTACCATCTGCGCCGGATGCAGGGAAATCCACCAGCGTGAGGCCGATGAGTTTTTTAAATGAGCTGTACCAGCAGAAAACAAAGACACTCTCCCTGTCAGGGAATCAAACCCCAGGCTTCC
Organism: Caranx ignobilis; assembly: GCA_021432705.1. NCBI lineage: Eukaryota > Metazoa > Chordata > Actinopteri > Carangiformes > Carangidae > Caranx > Caranx ignobilis. The sequence continues at coordinate 14,350,674 of MU269991.1, forward strand.
ACATGACATGTGGACACACCATGCTGCCATGCCCCTCAAGTTCTGAACATGTCAGGCTGGATCTATCAGGAACTTTGTGATGTCATAATGAATGTCACCTCTGTAAAAGTGAAATATGGGCCCTTTAATGAACTACAGCAGTTTTCAGCATTGGTATTTGAGAAAAATAATCACAAAATCCATAATAAAGAAACTCAACACAATTTGCACGTATGAAGCAATTTCCATTAACTCCGTCAGTCCAACTGCATTTAAGGCTAAAGGTAGACAAACTTGTTTTGTCAGTCTAATAGTTAACATATCACAAAGAAGCAGCATATCAAGAGGCTGAAACAAGAGTGTGTTTCTTATTGTGTTTCATAAATGACTCTAAAGATTTATCAAACAGCAACATTGATTATTAATTTCAGAGCCACCTGTTTGTTATATTTATGAGAGGCCTTCTATGGCAGACAAAGTCATAAATAGTTATAATTTCTGGATTCTTCCCTCCTCTTAGATTCTCGGCTAGAGACACTCAAATGCACCCAAATCCCATTTACTGCACAGTGTGCATGGATGCTCATGTCAGTGTGGACTGAGCGCTGGGCTGCTGTGGCAGAGAGCCCTCGCTCTGATTGCTGATGGAGAGGCTGACACTGACTCCTCTGGAGATGGTCCACTGTTACGCAGCAGAGGTCAAGCGGCATGAGGCTTCCACTTATCTCCCAGCCATCCCCTACCTTTCCGCCCATCCATGATGCCACCTCTGTTAGATAAGAACCGGCTCAGTGCTCAGGCAATTTATTGTCAAGTGGTCTCCATTTGAAATCAGTTTGATGCACAGCTAGTGGAAGGCGGGATTAGTTTATGTGTGGATTCAGAGATGAGCTGTTGGCTGTGGATTATTGTTCCCACTAAGAAAACAGATCTTGGACGACGTTTTCATAGCACTCATCATTGGTATTCTGGTTTGGTAGTACTTTGGCGCAAAAGATAATGATAAATCATGATCCAATTTTTATTTATTTATTTTCTTTGGAAGTGGAAATTTGGCAGAAAAAATTTGCCACCCATTGCCAGTAGGAGCACGACTATGCGTATGTGTGTGTGTTAGATGCCAGGCTGTAGGTCTATTTATTTCCTGGGCTGAGTCAACATGGCCAGTCCTTTTTCACTGCCTGTCTTCTATCTCACCCTGCAGCATTTATGTATGAATGTGTGTGTCTCTCTGTGTGTGTATGGCTTTCAGCCCTGGAAACACAGCAGAATCAAGCCTGACGTGTGTGAGCACTGAATGGACTGATGTAGTCAAGCCAGGTGGTGAAACTCCAAACAGCACAGAGATAAAGAATCAAGACGGAGCTTAAAGCAAATACGAATTCTCCTTAGCTGAATGAGAAACTCTAAGGAAGCCCATAACAGACAAAAGGCAAAAATAAATAAATAACTGAACACACCACTGAAGGCTTTGTATCCACATAGCTGATAATTCAAATTAAAACCTCATTTGTATTTATTTATTTTTGTTTACTGCTCTGTTTCTCATTTTGTTTTTAATATTTTCCTTTTGTTGTTTCTTGGGACTTTTTTTATTCATTAATCTACTTTCAAAAGCTAATCAGAATTTAAAAGAAAGAATGATTAATTATGTTGATCACTTATTTCCAATTTGACTAAGTGAAGATGAGAGATACACTTAAAAGAAAAACATTACTTAGCATATGAAGTGCAGCAATCCAAGTCATTTGCAAACTGCACTGAGGCTGGCAGCTGATAACACAGTGTGGCATCTGCTGCTGACTGACAGACACAGAGTCAGGGTGGTGTGTCTGTCAGCCAGCAATTAGCCTGATCCAGTAAACTTTGTTACCATACTGTAGCTGCTGTTACTGTAGAAATGTTACAGTAGAAAAGCCAATCAGCCACAGCATTGAAACGGGTCACTAGGTTGAGTCAACCCTTGATGTTATGGAAAGTAACTCAAGCTACAATGCAAACTACTAATGCCTCAGAGTTAACTTTCATGAATGGATATTCACAGATCAGCCACAACAATCAGAACAGTCACCTCTTTTAATGTTATGGCTGATTGATCTATATGGATAATAAAAGGTAAATCCATTGGCACACACACACGTTTAACATTCCCACACCTTTAAACTTAAAGAGGAGCTAAGCAGGATTTTTTACTGTAGCTATGCTACATTTTTACCTCAAATAAACAGTTTGTGATGGTTAGATAAATGGCTTGCAGGTTTGAGAGGGTTACTTTAAAAATGTAATCCACTACAATTACAAGTTACCTGTTAAAAAATTGCCGATTCCCGATTGTAAAATCATCACTCTGTCAAAATTAGTCACAAGCCACGAGTCACTCGTCAGTCACATGGTCCTGCAGCAGACAGGACCTCATGAAGAAAGAAAAAATAATAATCACAGAGTAATGTTGAACAGCAAGTCAACATTTGGATGGCAAAGTGACCTGTTGTTTACATTTTAATCTCACTGTTATCACATTAGCTGGTAGTGCTCCTGTGATCTTGTGACCTCAGGTCTCCAGCTGCTCTGGGCTCTGGAGATGGAGCAGTGGGCAATGGTATGATCCGACACACTAAACCGCAACGAAGACGGGATGATGTGTGGGAACTGGGATACACACAGATTGAGGCTACAGTCGTTTCACGTGCTGGTTTGTTGTGGTGTTGTGTCATAAAGTGTCGCTTTACGACAACACTTTACGTCTGCTCTACTATGTTTGATTTAATTAAAAATGTAATCCTGCCAAGTAATCCCTGTTTTTATCAAATATACCAGTAATCTGATTACATATCTTTTTCCTGTACTGTAATGGATTATAGTTACCTATGTTTTGTATCCTAATTACGTAACATTGTTACATGTAATCACCTGAGCACCCTGGGTTCCCACATGCTCGCCTCCAACTTCCACCACACAGTGAACTATGCACATGACTGACTGTTTACCACACGCACTTGCCCGTCTGAGCCCTCCCCTTCCACCCTCTCTACAAACCCTCCCAATTCTCAGTCTCAGAGGAGTATGTGCAACGGCAGTGTAGTTCCACCCCTCCCATCAAATACACCCTCCATCCATTCCACTGTAAGGCAGAAGATACAGCTTCAGCCCTGCCCCCACCTTCCCTATATTCACTGTGCGGACAACACAAACCCTCTACTGCTGCCCCCCCCCCCATATCTGAACTATTACTGGACAACAATATCGATCTCCTTCTCCCCACTGAAACCTGGCAACAACCTTCAGCTTTCTACTCCCTCAACCAAGCTACTCCCCCTAGTTACAGTTACATCGCCAAGCCTCGCTTCTCTGGGCGAGGTGGGGGCATTGCTGTTATCTACAAACGAACGCTCTCTGTCACCGAACTTGACCTCAACCTCCCACCCATCTCATCATTTGAATATCTTGCCCTCTCTCTGCCCAGTTCCATAACTGCACTTCTGCTCTACTGCCCCACCCATCCTTTCTAACTGAACTGTGTGAGCTCCTCACCATCGTCTCCTCCCTCTCCCCCCGACTCCTGCTCACAGGTGACTTCAACATTCACGTCAACCTCCCCAGCGCCCCCCTCACATCTGACTTCCTCTCTCTCCTTGACTGTTCACTACACTCAGCACATCCACTTCCCCACCCATAGGAAAGGCCACACCCTTGACCTCGTCTGCTCCTCCCATAATCAGCCCCCACCCTCTCCCTTTTCCACTTTCTGACCACCACTGTATTCTCATTTCCGCCCCTTTGCCCTCACCCCATACCCCCCAAAATGTTCCATCTCTTTCTGTAACATCAAATCTGTTGACCCACTTACACTCTCCTGGTCCATATCCTCTGCCCCCCCCGCGACGCTCTCCTACCCACCAAGTCCTCCTATTTCTCCACCCTCATCAACAGCTCCAATCACAACACCTGCATCCTTTTCTCCACAGTCAAGACACTTCTTCATTGGTTTCATCCTGGACCCCACCCTGTCATTCGATCCACACGTCAACTCTATCATCAAAACCCCATAGCCGCACCTCTGCAATATTACCAAAATCAAACACTGTCCCCCCCAGCTGCTGAATCCCTCATTCATGCCTTCATCAGCTCCTGTCTCGATTACTGCAACTCTCTCATCACTGGCATTACTGCTCACTCCCTCCATAGACTCCATATGGTCCAGAATTCTGCTGCCCGCCTACTCACACACACCCGATCCCGTGATCACATCACTCCTGTCCTCCACTCCCTCCACTGGCTCCCTATCAAAGACCACATCACAAGTCCTCCTCCTCACTTACAAAGCCATAAACTGCCTGCCCCCCCTTATCTATCTGACCTCCTCACTCCCCACCGCCCCTCTTAAGTCCTCCGTTCCTCCGCTGCTCTTACCCTCACCATACCACCATCCAAGTTAAAAACATACGGCGATCGAGCCTTCTCCCAAGCTGCAACCCGTCTTTGGAACTCTCTCCCCCAGGCCATCAGAGACTAACTTTCACTCCCCTTCTTCAAATCCCGACTGAAGACATTTCTTTTCACCCATGCATACAACCACCCCTACCCCTAAGCATCTCCCCTTGACCTGCAATTCCCTCCCTTACCACCTGTTCATATGTTTTTACCTTGTGTGTGATTGTGATTGTGGGCATTCTTACCCTGTATTTGTCTTTCCCTATGTTCTATATTCTGTATGTAAAGCGTCTTTGGGTCACTGAAAAGTGCTATATAAAATAAATGAATTACTATTATTATTATTATCATCATTATTATTAATATTATTAATATTATTATTATTATAGTTCCCCTTTAACCAACTAATCCCCAAATGTCCTCCAGAACTTACTCCAGTTTACATGGGTAAATGTCACGTTGGACAAAGTTGGGGGGAGGGGCTTTGTTGTCTTTCTTCGACTGGAAAGTGATGAGTGACAGGAAACATGGAGAGAGAGAGAGAGAGAGTAGGTAAGTGACATACAGAGAGGCTGGCTGCGAATCGATCCAGTGGTTTACTGTTCTAAATATCTGAGGTATGCGTCTTAACCACATGGCCAACTGATCACCACAAGAAGTAGCAGAACCCCTGTGTCTCACGCAGTGTGTGGCAACAAGTGATGCTGTTTATGTTGCACACATTAATGATGGGTGGATATCAACGAGTGGTTCTAGTGCAGGCATGGGCAAACTATTCCTCAAAGGGCCGTGTGGCTGCAGGTTTTTGTTCCAGCCAACCAAGAGCACACAGTTTGACCAATCAGCTGTCTGAAGACTGAGATCAGTTGATTGAATGACTCAAGTCTGGTGTGCTGCTGCTTGGTTGGAACGAAAACCTGCAGCCACACCGGCCCTTTGTGGAATAGTTTGCCCATGCCTGTTCTAGTGTGTTTGACAGTTTACAGGCTGCTGATGTGAGGGCACGCTTGAGCTCCTCCCATAATTCATTTGAAATAGGCACAAGTCGTAAAACATTCAGTGTAAAGTGGATGGATCTACTTAAGCAGCCAGAGTCACACACACTGTTAGTTCAACAACACAGAATACCAGCCAGTTCAAATAGCAATGTTTGAATTTGATATGAAACACAGACCCCTGGAGGTCCAGGGACCCCTAGATGCCCAGGGACCCCTCTTTGAGAGAAGCTGCCCCAGCCTTAAATGCCTGACCCTTTCACTCTAAACCAAATTTACTCTGACCCTTGTAACAAGGTTTTCAGTCTGGGTCGCTCTAACAGATGAGTCAGACCAGCTTTGGCTCGTCTCCATCACTCCACCGCTGTGATGTGATTTTACTCTGCACCCAGCTTGAGTCCAACAGCAGAGCTCAGTGAAACTTGGTTACCTCACTGAGAAGGCTGGAGGTTTGCAGCCTGTCCCCTGCAGCTCCTCATCAAACAGCTCGCAGTGGCTCCCTCTCCTTCCATTTCTCTGTGTAATATGTCAAAATGATCCGCTGTCGAAGACATGCAGAAAATGAACCATAGCTTGTTCTGTAGATGCAGTTCTGATTAACATAGCCATTTCTAGCTCCCTGTACATTTCTCTGTGATAACTTCATCCAGTTCCCACATACTGTCTCTGTCTGCCCCTTGCTATTTGACCCCACTTTGCCCTCAACCCACCATGGTGTAGCATGACCCTCTCTGGCTTACATAGGAAACTCTTTTGGCATTTGGCACATTAGAGCACATCAATCTTTAAAAAAAGTTTATACTTTTTGTGGTGTTAAACTATTAAGATAAATGCAGACTAAAACTAAAAAAACTAAAAAAAAAAAAAAAAAAAGTCTAAAAATAGACTTTCATCAGTGAGTCATATACTCAATCACCACCAGGTGAACTGCTGCAATTATAAATAATGATTACTCTAATAACAATTAATTTCAGTGCTGTAATTAGTATTTAACAGACAGATTTTAACAATCTTAAGATAAAGTGCAAAATCTTGACAAAAAAAGCTGTGACTCAGCTATTCTTATAAAAAAAAGTCTCCACACATCAACAACTTTCTTTCCTTCTTTAAAGCGACTCTGCCACTTCTTGTTCCCCACTTCTTACTCTCATCTCTCCCTGTGTGTGCAGCTCACTCCATCACACTCATTGACACAGTGATCGGCTGAATGGTATCATGTGACATGATTTGCACCATATGAATTGGTCAAGGAGATTCCTTGATGGCTAAACTGGTGCAGTAAAGGTTAAAAAAAAAGTTGTGCTGGTTCAAACGTAATGTATTCAAATGATGCAGTTCTGCCGTCCACTTATCGATGAGTTTGCTGGAAACGAGGACACCCAGCCATCTCATTATGATTGCAAATGTGAAAGTAGAGAACAGATAAATGACTGATAGTGTGCCAACATCCAAAAAAAACAGGGACTCTAATAAGTTCAGTCAGTTCAGTTTAATTATTTATCTTATTGTATATCCTCCCATCCATCCATTAGCTATACTGTTTATCCATGCAGTGTCACAGGCTGGAGCCAGTCCCAGTTTTGTCACTTTCAAGACTCTGAGTACATCTGTGTATCACTTCTCCTGCCTCCAGCTGCTAAGTGGGGATTTACATAGTGTCAAGCTGGTGGCGTTTGATTAATGGGAAGCTGAATGACAAAACCAGTACTGACGGCCTCTGATCAATAGCCTTCCATCAGTGTGAACAGGCAGAAATCGTTCACATGCTCTTACCTACAGAGAGCAGAGGTCAGGATTGCCAATACTTTACGCTGTGATTGGAGGCTGTACATCACTGATTGTTTGGAGATGAAGGTTTTGTCATTTGATGGTTGGAGTTTTTTTTTTTTTTTTTTTTTTTTTTCTATGGCATGGTATAGGATTGAGGTCCACTCACCTCACAGCTTGTTTACTCAAGTGAGGAAGGTGGCGGCAGTTTTGCCCCAGTGCACAGATACGCTGTGTGCAGGTTCCTATCTTTTCAGCTTGGATTAAGCAGAGGAGGAGAGCGAGCTCTTTTGAATCATGGCTCGGTTGTGAAAGTGACTCTCACAATGAACATAATCCCCCCCTCATGTCAAAAGTCGAGCTGTAGGTGCTGAATCAAAGGCTTCAAAGAGATTTAGATACAAAACTAAACAGAGTGCAGTTTTTGTTCTATGCATGAGACTGTAAAATAATTTAGACTTTGTCTCCACCTGGTATTTTCCTATCTGATGTCATTTACATCCACATCCACCTCCTTTTCCAAGGAAGAGGAGGTTTTTATGTGGTTCACAGCTTCACCATTACATTGTGCTTGCATCACAAGCAGGCCTTACAGTATGTAATTATCAGAAGCTTATACCTGTATTAGGTTGCACTTCCCAACAAAGGACATGTGTAAGCCTCTCAAAAATACATGGGAATATCAGGAAGCAGCTGTTTCTTTTCATCGTGAATGTGAAAAAACAAATAAATAAAACCAACAAGACCAAAGCTGAAATCATTTTTACAGAGTGGGGGCCTCATGGAGGTTTGCAGGAAATTCTCATTGAACAGAGATTAGAGGTACAAGTGTCCTCAGGGGAGAGCTGGAGTGGAGGCGGCGGAAGGGGAGTAAGACAAACATGCCATGCGAGGTGAATCCGAGTCAATAATCACACTCCTTCTTGGAGCCATAACACGGTTAAATCCTTCCTCACAGACATGAAACATATTGGAGTCAGTCAACGTGCTCCACACCACCTGCAGATATTATCTCTGATGTCCATGTTGAATAAACATCCTGAAATGAGAGGAAAGGCAGCGCTCCAGACATTTCCTGGGCAGGTTTCCTTATGCAATCCAGTAGTAGTTGTCATGGTAACATGGGGAAATAGGAACACCCAATAACTAATATGGGTTAATGAGTAGTCCCTGTCCTGAAGGCTTTGTGTTTGTCAGCATTTGGATTCACAAACAGCCTCAAATGTTTCAGAGTGTTTCTATGCATCATATTAACAAACACTCCTGATGTCTTGACTTATCTCCTTGAGCTGAACAGAGGAGACACATACAGTACTGATTATGTCAGAGGAGCTGACAACGAATAATGGAATAACTGATGGGAGTCTGACAGCAAACCTAATTACATTTTCTGATGCAGCCGGATCTTAGATTTACATTAAATTGATTTATTACATCAGACAAACTTTTTATCAGTCAGGCCTCAGCCACTAATATACTATCACCCACCGCCTCTGGAAAGTGTCATCTGATGACACGCCAACTGACTTCCTGATGATCTGATTTCAAGTTTAGATACTGAGCTCAAGTATTAAGTCAACACTTTGCAAAACTCAGACAAGTCGAAAACAGGAAGTAGGATTCATGACATGAATAGCAGAGTCATTTTTTTTTTTTTTTCTGAAAGACCACTGCAAGGTTACACCATCAATCACCTGCAATGAATCATTTGGTTGAGGTAATTCCTCTCTTAATGATTTGAATATGTTATGAGGCTTTTCCATGAAGTGCAGTGGAAACATAAATAATAACAGACATGAATCATATGACTCCTTCTCCTTAAAGGAGACACATTATGCATATTTTACTGCTTTCTGCTTACCATTGTGTCAGTTTTGAACACCTACAGAGTAGTTCTGCATGATTTTCAGCTCCAAAAACTCCTTAGTTGTCTCGTACAGATGTCAAGAAAAATCCTGATTTCAACCACTAGACAGTAACTTTTTGAAACACTTCGTTTTGGCTGCTGCCCCCCCCGGCTTTCCTCTGATTGGCTCACTCAGTGGAGGCCCACGTGTTCTTGTTTACCTTGCGTTGTTAAATATATACTGGTCGGCTTTACAAACATGGTCAGCTACAAGGTGCATCCGCACTTGTTAGACCCAGAGTCTGGGTTAGGATCATCTTCTTTGGGGAAGACAAACAGTTGGTGAGACATACTTCTCTTCTTTGGTGTGGGAGCAGGGGGAGATGCCAGTTGGAGACAGGCATCGTGGGCATGTTTTGGGTAGATCCCTTGCAGTTTGGGCATTCATCTTAATTGGAAGGTAAAACCTGACATCAGGTTTTGCACAAATGTGGAAATCTCATTACCGAGTGTTGAGAGAGACTGGAAACCATGAGAAATCAGGTTGGTGGATTACAGCAGGACCCCTATCGCTTATGTTGTGCAACTTTGCAGCAGTTCAGCATGGTGTCATATGTCCATGCTGAACATTGTAAGGATGTTTTAAAATATGAAACAGCAGAATATGTCTCCTTTAATGATAAAGACATCAAAATTGGACAATCAGCACCACCAGCTGTTTGTCTTTGTGCCTCCAGCTATGAATATTTAGATGGGTGGCAGAAGAAATTCTTGCATGATAAGCATTCATTGTATCAGAAAACAAGCTAAAGGGCCATCTATGTTGTTTCCTCATGCAGATACATAGAGAACGTGGCCGCACACCACAGAAAAAAGGTTGAATGCTAATTAAACATGCCAGAGTTATCGGCCTCATTTCAGCACCATGGACAGCTCTACTCAGCCAGGCGTACCGAAACACTCATTATGAGCTTAAATATTTAGTAGAAATTTATCTCAGAATGCAGCAGGCCAACATGCTATCAACATCAAAACAAATATGCTGTTGTCACAGGATTTCCAGCCCTGCAGGTTAAGGTCCATTACTGATTTTATTGGTGTTTGCCTTATAGAGTGTTTTACTATCAGACTGGCCTTTTGGAGCAGTCAGGAGAGATCGTGGTGGGCCATCACATTTTGTGGGCAGAAAATCTATCAACTGTCCCTCGCTTGTCATTCATGCATTGGTGCACGCATATTCCCAGACTGGGCTTGCATATGTGATCAACCCTCGCCGAGGCGACCCAAGCTGGGGGGGGGGGGTAAAAATAAGTAAGCAGTCCAAAGGGGAATAAAATCCTGCTGCCTCTTATATAACCTGCACGCCTGTTAAGCATAATTTACATTTCTGCTGCTTTAATAAGTTCGGTACTGTAATCACACTATATTGTCAATGCTTTGTTGGCACAGCACTGGCGTGAACCTTGGCGTGCCTCCTGTTACTGGCAGTCGCTCAGCAGCCCTGACTTCCCATCTCCTCCAGAGCTGCCAGGAAGAACAGTTACATTTCCAGTTCACTGAGCCTGACCTCCATTATGGCAAATAAACTACATTTATTACATGAACCATTATTAATGAGGCAGAGAAACAGCTAACTATTAGTCAAAGAGTGAGAGAGAGAGCGAGATAGAGAGAGAGAAGCCATCAATGCGTGCTAAAGTGGAGAAACTATCAGATGTGAATAGCATGTAAACAACGGCAACTGGAATGCCTTGAGGTGCTTTCTGCAACAAAACACCCGTTAAGAAGTAACGGATTTTATTCACTGAAATGCCAGGGGGGCTTTTAATTTGAAGCAGCTGCAGCGGAGGAGAGTTAAGTTAGTATTAACGAGTAATTCAGTAACGTTAACACTGCAATCATGAAAGAGAGGTGTACCATATAGGGCCAATTATACATATGAAACAGAGGCAATTTGAGATAAAGGCCTGCTACCTGCTGCAGTTGAGGTGAATCAAAGCCTCGGCATCTATCTGTATTGTATCAAAATCATTTTGAAGGAACAGTGGCAAAAAGTCCAACACTCAGTTTTCACTAACCACTCAACTCTATCACTCAGTAAGTCAGTCACAGATATTTCCATTTATGGAGTTGACCTTGTTGTTGCTGTCCAGTCAACAAAGACACAGTCTGAATGGTCATCAGAGAAGCAGGCACACTGATGAACACCTCTATTCTCTGTTTGAGTGTCAATAGAAAACACCTCTTTCTATTGATCTGTCCCCAGTGTGGTCACTTTTGGGGTAATTTGTTAAACTGTTGTAGTCGGAGCACTGTCTGGAGTTCAAGACACTGTTTTAATTTAATACAGACACCGCTAAACTAGGTTTCATTTATTGTGCACAAGTAATAAGCTCTAATTACAAATTACTCAACAGAGTTGGTGGAATTAAGGTAAAGTCCCAGCCCCCCCACACACACACCTCCCATCACAACCACCACCAACACCCCTAGGTTATTGCCTGTGAAAAATGACTAGTGAAGTCAATACAAATATCCATTTAGACATGTGGGTGGGTGGATTTAAATGGAACAGAACAGTAAAGCTTGAACCACTATAACATGAATATTATTTTTTTTTTCCTCTTTGTCCCTTTAAAAGGTCAGATACAGAGGTCATTGCACAACTTGCTACTCTTGTTCAAAACAGACAAATTTGTATTATACAGTATATCCTAACATGCACCTTCTGGTACCTTATTCTTGCTCGTGCCCTCTTCTTATCGGTCCACAGGTGAGTTGGATTATATTTAGATGTAACAGTTTATCTCTTTGAAAACTAAACCAGCTGAGGTTTATATACAGCATTAAAAAGAGCCAAGGTTTTTAATGAGATGCGTCTGTGTGAAAAGAAGCCTCATGCCCCAGAGAAAAAATTCTGACCACGATAAACCAATGCCGTACCAAACAAAATGAGTTCAGTGCTGATGACCCTTTTTTTCTTCCTCTTCTTCTTCAAGTATGTGACAGAAAAATATCTTCATCTCTCTCTCTCTCTCTCTCTCTCTCTCTCTCTCTCTCACACACACACACACATAATGAAAAACACACAGTGCCAACCTAAAAGCTGAATCCATAAAATATATATGAAGCTCAGTTCAATAGAAGTGTAGTATACTCTCTGGTTCTTTCCCTGGAAGTAGGATGCTTGATAAGAGGCCAACAAGCCAATTGTAACCATTATCTCAAATCACTCTTTTGAAAATATCTAAGCTGTGAGGAATGAGCATTACGCACTCGCAGCTCTTCACTGCACATCTCTAGCATGAGGGAATTAACTGTTCGTCTAAGCCATACTTTTAAATCCCCATATTCCCATAACAGAGACTTCCGTACCAGCTGCTCGCATTACTGTCGCTGCTTATTACAAACGCTTCCTCTCTGCTCTGTGATCACTACCAGGTACACCAAGATGAAAACGGCGACAAACATCTACATCTTCAACCTGGCTCTGGCTGACGCCTTGGCCACCAGCACGCTGCCTTTTCAAAGCGCCAAATACCTCATGAACACCTGGCCGTTCGGGGAGATCCTGTGCAAGCTCATCATCGCCATCGATTATTACAACATGTTCACCAGCATCTTCACTCTCACCATGATGAGCGTGGACCGCTACATCGCTGTGTGCCACCCGGTCAGGGCGCTGGAGTTCCGTACGCCGGTCAAGGCTAAGCTGATCAACGTGCTCATCTGGGTGCTGTCCTCGGCCATTGGGGTGCCCATCATGATCATGGCTGTGACCAAAGTGGCAGATAATGGTAGACACTCTGTTTTCTCCTTTCTGTTTGTCTTTCATTTTTATTTGAAATTTTATTTGTAGTGTTGTTCACTTTGATCATGATTCTGCATTCAGATAACAGCCAGGAGCTTCCCATTGTGACTCAAAACTCTGGGGTTGTCCAACAGCAAAACCCAGAGAGGTCACAGTAGGAGCCAGACATGAAAGAGCAACAAGTTGGAGACATCTTGTGTTGCTTCCTCCTCCCTGCTCCACCTCCTTTTAAACGAAATGCAAGAGAAGCTGCTTCTTGCCCTTCTCCATTAAGCAAGATAAGATTTTAATGAGGGGCTACAGCTAGATGGGGAAACTATTTTGCCGTACTCCAGTTTAGCTGCTTCAGGGGAAAATAACTATTTACTCAGAGCTGAGTGTGGAAATTAGATTCTTGACATTTACCATGAATGCAAACTTCAGGAGTCTGCTACTTAGAGTCCTCCTGTGGGTGTAAGGGTGAGTTAATCTAATCTACATGTATTGCTGTCAGCTTTTGTATGTCAGACTGCTGTTTGTGTGCCATAGACCAACTAAAAGCATGATACCTAAAGATCATGCCTTTAGTTGGTCTATGGCACACAAACAGCAGTCTGACATACAAAAGCTTGCCAAATACACAACAAACTGTGATGCACTGTGTGTTCTGACAGCTTTCTATCAGAAGCAGCATGAACTTCTTCAGCAGTTTGAGCAACAGTAGCTGGTCTGTTGGATGGGACCACACGGGCCAGCCTTCTCTCCATGTGTATCAATGAGCCTGTGGCCGGTTCACCATTGTTCCTTCCTTGGACCACTTTTGATAGATCCTGACCACTGCAGACCAGGAACAGCCCACAAGAGCTGTAGCTTTTCAGATGCTCTGACCCAGTCGTGCTTGTCAAACTGGATCAAATCCTTACACTGCCCATTGTTCCTGCTTCTAACACATCAACTTTGAGGACATGTTCATTTGCTGCCTAATATACCCCACCCACTAACAGGTGCCATGAATAAGTGTTATTCAGTGTTATTCACCTGTGTACGTTAACAACCAAAGTTCTAACAGGATGGTCAGACAGCTGAGAAAACCCTCTCCTTCCAAACTTTGGAGGTTTCACCACTTACAAAACTGACAATGACACATTTATTGACCAGGCAGGCAGAGGTGGGAACATTTGAACATCCCCCATAAGACCTGTCTTTTTACTCTTTACACAACTACTGCTGTCACTTTTTGTGGCACACATGAATGCCTCCAAGGGGGGACTGAAATGTGCCATTATATTCACATTATCTCGTCCCCCACCAATCTGACAGCCATCTTTTTACCTGCCCTTTGAATGTGCCTGTTCAGAACAATGATAAATACTTTGCCTTCCATCAACGACACAAGGTAGTTCTTTTCTAGTATTACCCAGCCCTTACCATCCATTAGCCTCAGTCTCTTGGTGTCTATCATACCATTTAGGCACAAAGTACAATAGTAATTGAATCATATTTTCCTGATGGATTTTTGGAAAACTACAGTACTCCCATAGAATGTATTTTTAAACCATCATTTTGTGACTCTCTCTAACACTACCTGCCCTCATTTCAGGGAAAACCATGTGCATGCTGAAGTTCCCAGACCCTGACTGGTACTGGGACACCGTGACTAAGATCTGCGTCTTCATCTTTGCCTTTGTGGTTCCTGTCTTGGTCATCACCATATGCTACGGCCTCATGATCCTGCGTCTGAGGAGTGTCCGCCTCCTGTCAGGCTCCAAGGAGAAAGACCGCAACATGCGCCGGATCACCCGCATGGTGCTGGTGGTGGTGGCTGCCTTCATCATCTGCTGGACCCCCATCCACATCTTCATCATCGTGAAGACCATGGTGGAGATCGACACCAGGAACCCCCTGGTAATAGCCAGCTGGCACCTGTGCATCGCCTTGGGCTACACCAACAGCAGCCTCAACCCTGTGCTGTACGCATTTTTGGATGAAAATTTCAAGCGCTGCTTCAGAGATTTCTGCCTCCCCTGCCGGACCCGTGTGGAGCAGAATAGTCTGACCAGAGGCCGCAACACCACCAGGGAGCCCGTCTCCGTCTGCGCTCCCACAGAGGGGGGGAAGAAGCCGGCATGACTAGGCATGGACTGGGTCCCCCACAGCTCTCGCTCCAGGAGGATCCAACAAGATCTACAGTCCGAAGTCACTCAGATATCCACAACAGAATTTTAACAAACCCTCACAAGCACATCTCAACATAAGCTCATACCAGTTTTTTTCTCTCCAGTTTGCCTGACATACTGGAAATTTGAAGGAAGAGCTACACATCATGAGCTTCACTCCGGGCTCACAAAGGCAGTCACAATAGGTGCAGAGAAAGTGAGTTTGATAAAACAAGGTTACAAAAAAGAAAATTCCTAGCTCACAATTTGCTTAAAGGACAAGGGCACCAGAGAACAGGACATTTTGATAATGCAAAAAAGAAAAACAAAAAGAAAAAACACCCGCAGGTTTCTGTCTCGTCAAGCAAGCAATGCCTCGCTCGGGCACGACCCATGTGATAGAACAGACAGTTTCTGTCAGGGTGAATAATGTACACAGAGGCATGAAAGGACGGCCTTTTCAAGTCCAACTTCATTACTCCTTTTCCACACTTACGATCCATTCAGAGAGATAAATGACATTTTTTGGTGTTGGAGCAAAAGAAAGAAAACTTTTTCATTTGTGTCTTTTAAGCCCATATAAAAGAAATAAGCCTTACAGAGCAGAACCATACACGTACACACCGACAGCTGGATGATGGATTGCAGCACAACAGGGTCGTCCACTCTCTGCACTGAGAAGCAGGGAGCTCTTGTTCGGTATTCTCTGTGACTCAGCCAACCTTTTGCATTTAATCACTTCCTTATTTACATATTTATTTGTTTCTTTTTACATCAAAAAGTTGACAATTCTCTTTTCTTTTCCTTTTTTCTGTCTTTGGGCTGATGTAGAGATGAGAAGAGAAACTCGGGGCTCTATGTTCCACCAATTTAAAAAAGTCTGTCACAAAAGACATGGACTCATAATGACACCTTCTCTGGGTTTTTCTACTCAGATGGAGAAATTCACAGCAGCATCGAACCACTGATGCTTGGATTTCTATGGACTTTTCTTCAGCTACTTGACTTTCATAAACGGTTGTTAAGCCCACAGAGGTTCTCTGAGCAGGGTCACTACAGAATGATAAACCTGCCACTGAGGCACCCTGCAGGCAGCCGCCACTACACTTCACTCTCCTCATCCGTTTATTGTTTAAAATAGGTCAAAGAACATGCTTCAACTTGGACTGAGAGCAGCTCCATCACAGCGTAGATAAAGACGCCCATCCTGATGTCAGTAAATAAACTGATTCAAAGAGATAATCGATCTGCATTTGAAATGAGCAAAAAAAAAAAAGCCTGTCATCTGTTGCATTAAATATGTGTAGCACATTGAAGACGCACTAACTGAATGGCATTAGGCTGAGCACTACATTATTCTGGTAAACGCTGGGTAATTTATTTAGTCCCAACAAATCTTGACACCAATAAAATTGAAGGCATCGATCAATGGATGCCAAGACATTCATTCCCATCTCAGATTTGCATACCAGATGAGGTATGTCTGCAGTTATAACGCAGGACTTGATCAGAATCCCTCTCAAGGGGAACTGTTTAGAGGGCTGAATAAGTTGTTGACATGTAACATGTAACATGTAACGTGTTGTAATATATCACAGTTGTGATTAATGTTGGAGTGCAACGCTGGCATTCTTACAGAACAGAACAGAACAGAACAGAACAGAACAGAACATCAAAATATAAATCAATATAAATATCAAAATCAATGACAGATCAAGGGATAATGAAATGAGAAATGTGGATCAATGTGAATTTGTAGATAATATAAAGCTTTTGCATTTTAACAAATTTGGCTTCAGCCACAGTTAAAATGACTGTTCGGTGTACCTGTGATTCTGTTTTATATACCCTCAAGTATTCCACCACAGTGATTGTTGGCTCACATGAAAAAGCAAAGGAATAAGGGAAGGAAAGACGATAGTCCGAGGCCTGGAGATGGATTTATGCTCTGTTTACAGATTCAGCAATTTTCCTACAGGGCTGACTGAGGAGCTCCTCACACAGACTGAAATAGAGACAATAAATATTGACTGTGAGCAGTGGGAGAGTGACATTTTTGCAATGTAATACATTACTTAATATTTTCTTACAATGACACTGGTGATCTGCGGTGTACTGAAGTGTATATACCTGCTGTCTGCTTAGCTTCGCCAAAGTGCTGCGTCTGTCAGGTGTGCAGAACATCTCGTTATGTCAGAATGTATAGAATTATTATATTTTGGGAACTCATTAAAAGCTAATTAAATCCAATTAACTGATGGATTAACATTATGTAACAGTAGCTGTAACAAGGATCAAAGCTAAAGCTTTTGAGCGCGTGTGCATGGACTGCGTTTTTCTATCACATGGGAGTGAGTAATTATAAATGATTCATTGTGTCTTTAAAAGCAGAATTAGCCTCAGTGATGATACTTTGCCATTTCATTTGTATACGCAGCTTTGTTATTGACAGTTTTAAATGGTTTTTCAAGTTTAAAAAAGGAAAAGGAACAACCAGTGTTTTAACACCTCATTAAACAAAGTAGCAGTAAGCAATGTAGCACAGGTATTCAAGTGATCAGTGCTGGAACCGATCAGTGTTCAATGTTCAAACTCCTCCTGCGTCTCGCCCACGCCCTCGAGAGCAAACAACAATCAAAAAAAGCTGAAATGTCTAAATGTTTCCCATTATGATCCACTGTCATGCTTTTTTTTCCTGGCAGCTCTTCACCACAGCTTCACACATTGGAACACAACAAAATAAATGACACTCATGAAGCAGTTGCCACTCTATCATCAGAGGCTCTTAAATCTCATTTATCTGGCAACGGCATTTAAAAGGAAAAACAGATCTTACAAACGATCTGGAAAAAAGCCTGAACTATGTCCAAAGAGGAACTTTTTTTGTTATTGTTTTCAGTGCTGATGTTTTCCAAATGCTCCTCTGTGGGTTGGTGACCACAGTGTGGATGAGCCCAGGAAATGACCTCTAATGGCAAATAAAACATATGGTGAGACACTGCTGGCAAAAGCATTGTTTTTTCATTTTGAGATTTTGGGCTATTTTGCTACCATAACATGTCTTCTTCAAGACTAGTGGAAAGAAATGGTAGAAAATCCACATTAAGCTGTTTATTTGACTTCACTTTGACTTCTGTTGTCAGATATTCCCTAATGCATTCTACTGTGGCATACTGTGCCCTGCCTGTTGTCTGACTCATGTCATGTCAGGTATCACTGTAAAGCTCTCTCTCTCCTGCACAATGCTACCAGCTCCTAAAATGGTCATTTCCTTCTACAACAAATCAAGAAAGTACAATTAACAATAACAATCTATGGAATTTTACAATACAAATCCTTAGGGGTGGTTTTTCTTGCACTTCAGCCAGAAATCTCCACTTCAGTCGCGCTTACAGACACCAAACCTTCCAATTTGATTCCTTTCTATATTCTGAAGGTTTTTACAGATTTTTTTTTTTTTTTTTTTTTTTTTTTTTTAGGGCTGGTGACTGGTGGCTGATTATTTTCTCAATGATGGAGTGAAAAATAGAGATATTCAAAATCCCCTCTGTAAAAACTTCTGACTCAAACACCTCATTTACACCTGGCATTAACATGCGTCTCCAGTGTCCACATTGAGATGCGATTGAGATCTGTTCACATATTTGCATTGGTAAATTACAAAAGAAAATAAATAGTAGCAGTGTTTCCGCCTGCTTAGTTGTATGTGGATAAAGGACACATTACTGTTTACACTTACACAGTGTGGTCACAATGTGTCCCTTTGGTTGATCGGATCACGATCTGTCCTCAGTGTGTCTTGCGTGCTTTTACACCTGTATTTTCATGTGGTCAAGAACTATCCGATTGCAGTCCGATCACTGAAAGTGCATGTTAATGCCAGGTGTAAACAGAGTGGAAGGTATCAACAAAATTAAACAAGACTTTTGAAAGTGGCTTCATCCAATGTTCAGATTTCTGTTCTGGAAAATTGTACAAATTAGCACGTATTGAATTAGATAATACCTAATTTGCACGTTTAAACATACAATTTGACAAAACGTGTAATACTAAAAATAATTGTCTTAATGTAAGTAACAAACTTTTGAAGTTTCATGGTTATATCCATTAGTTTAATTTTTTTACCCCATTCACCTGTAGTGTCTGGCCTTATGGAAATATCTGTGTGAAATTTAATTCAAAGGCAAACAGTAATTATTTAATTAGCAAAGGGACGCACTATTTCCTGCATTGGCAATCAGCTCTGGTAATAATATGGATGTAATTCCATGGGCTTCTGTGCTGAGATGTGAAGCTGGGAAAATGACATCAGTGTGATGCTCAGCAGCACCAGAACCATTTCATGGAAGTGAGTCATTTGTTTGTCATGTTCCATTAATTAACTGCAGCTAAATGATACTGTGTGAAGCAGTTCAGTAGGTGTGAGGCAGAGACAGGGAGGAGAGGATGGTGAAGGGAGGTGAGTCAGCCGAACTGGGAAATGTGAAGGAGGAGTTGAGTTCCTGCTGATTACAATCAGAGGGGTTCACTTTACTGGTTGCTCCTTTAATCTGTTTCCTTTGTTCCACTCTCACTCTGAATCTTTTCTTTTGTACCTTGTACTTAGCATTAATATTGGCGTTAGCTAGTTTGTCTTTTGTCTTTCGTTTTTTCTCTTTGATATACAACTGCTTGACACTGTAAACTGAATACTGAAAAAGCCTGTGTGAATATACATGACTGTACATTTTATTGTAAGATGCTAATTTGTTGTATACCACTGACTGCAGTACAGTGTGTGAGGCGACTGTGCTAATACTTGACACTATACTAGTTCCTTTGCAGTGTTAACCAAATACTTCTTAGCTTTCTTCTTGTGCATCTGTTGTAGGACATTTCTAATGTTTCAAGCGTATGTCAGATTGTTGGCAAAAATAAATAAAATAAAATGAAGCCCGAGAGAAAATACCAAATGCTCTTGTTCTGTAAAGCCTCTATTTTGGTTCCCTGGAAACACGAGGAAATGGGATAGCATGATATTTTCTTGAAAATTATGGGGCTCATAACAGAACAATCCATCTTGTATGATTGATGATGATTCAATTCAAAAGTGAAGAGTGCTCCAGAATAGTCCACCATGACATCAGATTGCAAAGTGCATTTCCACTGGTGCTCGAATAAACACACAAGAGATGGCCCGAGGCTGCTGAGTCCCAGAGTGTGCTATCCACCACTGTCAAAAAAATTAAACGTCCGAGTCTGCATCTCTGGCAAATTCAGACCAGCATCTTGTGGTCGCCATGGAGACTGACAGCACCGCAGAGCTGAAGAGTTTCGATTTAATTATGGAGGTTTCCTTCACTAGCAGCCACTTATCAATTATCCTGATTGCTCTATCCACAACAGCAATAGACGCCTTTCTGACAGAGGGCTGGCTACTCTAACAACCGAGGAGGAAGGCTTATCGCCCTGATATGATATTCAGCAGTAGTTCAATATATATTCTAATCGGTGGGGTACAGTGCTGCTGCTGAATGGTAACTCCCAAAGTCTTAGTGAAAAACCTTGTCTCCTCGTAAATGTGCGTTATATAGAGAAAAGTAATGCTGCCTGAATTATAGTGTTTTAAATTAACTAGGAAATTTAAATGTTTATGCCAAGACACAGACTGAAAACATTCAACTGGCAATCTCAGCTCATGGCGGCTAAAGTGTCGGTCATTGTATTTAATCACTTTAATGTAAAGATGAAGAAATAATCTTCGTCTTTGTTGGTAATAAAGAAGATTGCTAATACAATATTAACAGGTATGATCAGGTTTTTTTTAGAGAGATTTAGACTCTTTCAACACATGAGCCCAGTGAGTTTTCCTCTCTGTTTGGACTGAGAACACACAGAGCTGGCAGGCACAATATCATCACACATAGCCACAGAGCAGATGTGGAGGAAGAGTGAGGTCTTGTTTGGTGTTCCTGTCAGTGTCAGAGTCTCTGTGTGAGGCATTGGACCAGTGATTGTGTGTTTACAGAACTAATATATGTATGTAGTACTGTAGCTCAATCTTTCACTTCTGGGCTCAGTGCATCACCGGGCAGCTGACAAGCCTGTCCGCAATGTGAGAAGTGTCACTGCAGAAAGGGTATGAAATGAATGTGTTTACCTGTGTGTGCCAAATCAGAGCTGGGGCTGATAATTACCAGTGTCTGTTTTATAGTCATTTGTCATCCAGGTCTGAATGATAATTGCACCCTTTCCTTTTCTGACAAATAGCCAGTGTTAGTGGGTGTTGGAGGTTTTTGTTGACCATGTTTGTTGAAACAGTGTGACAGGCCATAACAACAGATCTGTTAGGATTTACTTATACAGCAGTGCTTTGAGCTAAATGCCAGCGTGCTTAGCATGGATACAATGATTGCATAATGGTTAGTATCTTAGGTTAGCTTATTAGTGGTGGTTGTTGTTTAGCAACACAACTGAGTACTGGTGCAACAGAGGCCAGATATCTGGTCCTGAACCAAAGTAGTGAACTGATGTAGGAGTTTGACCTTATGGAGTTTGAAAAGACTTATTATTACACTGCGTCCTGGGAGGAACCTATGCACTGGAGTCATGGGTAATCCATCTAATGTTGAGGTATTCTCTCTGAGTCACAAATGTCAACTCTGGTGTGGTGCTGGAGGAAAAGTCAGGGGATTGCCAGGGTCAGGTGGATCCATTGTGTTCATGTGTTCAGGCTGGTCCATCTAGTGCATGCAGACATTTAGTGAAAACTCTGTCATTAGGGCTCATCTGCTTGATTCTTCAGATGCTGAAACACTTCACTCTGAACAAAATGATCAGATTTTCTGCCCCTGTAATGAGGTTAATGAATTAAAGAGTGACTTTGAAGCACGGCACAGGACAGAGCAAGGCTTTGTTAATGTGTACCTGGAACCTCACTGTTCCTCAAATCTCAACCATATGATACTTTTGTCCCACAAAGCCTCCCCACACCACGCAGTACAATCTATTCTAATCTCTATCTGAAAACATATTTGACTAAAAGTATAAGTGTAGTCTTCATGGGAGATAACTTTTGTTAGGATAACCCAGGCAGAATTTGACTTTAAACGTTAACTTCACTGCTAGACTCCACTTAGACACATAAAACACCATTCTATCTTTCTATCTGTTCAGTTGAGACACCAATTCCCAGTTGCAAATTGGGTATCGAGTGCTTTTTCACTCATGAAGTAGATCGAGATGAGTCAAAAAAAAAAGAGATATAGACATAGGTGTTTGAAAAGCTATTCTGTTCAAAAATGTGAAGACTAATGGAAATGGATGAAGAGAGGGGTCGTCGAGTCTGAAAGGCTTTCCAAGACATTCATTAGCTACAGGTATGTACCTGTAATCTTCCAGTGAGAATACTGAATATTAGAACCTGTGAAAGTGATCAATAACACGTGGTGTGCTTTTTCACTGTCAAGTTTGTAAAGAATGTCTGTGGAGTGAAAAGAGATTGCAGTATTAGCAAGAAAGAGCAGTGTTAGAGGATTATAGAGGGCAAGAAGCCATGAATAATGTATGTCCAATGTATGTGTGGAGAATAAAAAATACTGTGGAGCACATGTTAATGGACTTAAGTAGTGTTTGTAGCAGTCTTCTCTCATCTTTTTGCCAGTGTGCTTCAACTGTTCTGCATAAATATGATGTAACTGGATGTAGAAGTTAGCCAACAGTAAGAGCGCAGCAGCATCATGGCAGCAAATAATCAAGATAGCAACTGAAAATGCCTGAGCCTAAAGAGCGGGACGTTGCTGGAGTTGGTGAACACACACCAAGGGTGGTAAAGGTTGGTGGTAGCTATATTTATTTTATCCTCATCATACAGTTTATCACAACAACTGACATGGCCATTAATCTCAAACTCGCTCCCAAGGTTACTGGCCCCGTTCACATATTTTCATTACAACGCCTCCTGCATGAGAACAAGCCGCCCCGACGATGGATTTGCTAAATCCTGAGGTAAGGGATTTGGTCTCACTTCATAATACTCAGACCTCAGCCTTTACCTCACACTTCTATTCCACTAAGCCTGCGTCTATCAGTCCACAGAGCAGATTAAACACTTGTCAGCCACACTAACCCACAATTACAGCACTTGTTATCAATATGAATTCAACTCGGAGCATTTATTGTGTTCTTCTTCAGTTTTGGTTTAATCACTGGAGCCTAGAATTTGACTGAGTTCACCTCAGTGAGTCCACATTTCTGTGTGTGAGAGAGAAATAAAGGCTTAATTAGCTGGAAACCACCGGGTGCATGTGCTTCACTATTCTTCTCCATAATGTGCTTTCATTATAAACTGACTTTGAATAAGATGGTTACTTACTCTTGTGTACTGTAAGGATAAAGCATTAACTTTATTGATTTCTGTTATTACCTCGGAGTCATTTACAAAGGAATGAAAATGAGAATGTGCAAGTTACAGAGGGATTGTCAAGGCTTGTCTCTTGTTTCCTGTTTTTCCCTGTCTTCCTGTGCTCTCCCTCCTGTGATTACCCCATGTGTCTCACTTGTGTGATTGCCCCACCTGTGTCTAATTTCATCACTGTGTATTTTCCCAGTGCCTTGTTGGTTAGTCTGCATTCGTGCTCCATGTTGCTTTTGTGTTCCTCCTGCCTGTGTGTTCTTTTGTGTTCCCTATGAGTTAATATATCATTTCTTCTTTCCACCATACCTGTTCCCTGAGTCTCTCTGTGTTTTGGGTCCTGCTGAAAGCCTGTGACTGTGACAGGGGTTTGAGGTCTAAATGGTGGCAAATTGATTTCCACAGCTGTACACAAAGGTAATGTTGCCAAATGGGATATGTTATCACATTATCACATACATACATCATCTGGATATGAAAATAGAAGTTTATAACATAAATGAAACACACAGTAATGTGTAAATGTATATATGTCAAAACATAGTTTATATTTTATATGGTATAACATGTTGCAGTACAATTATTCAAACCAGATTAAAGAAATATGCATACTTGTTTATTTGATTAATTTCTAAATAATTTTGAACATGTCTGTCTTCCAAAGATTGTGCTCTCAGTCTTTTGGACAACATACTCTTCATAACATCAGCTACTGACTTACTGACTTGACAAACATTCATTTAACATAAGTCTACCATATAAGCAGCTATATGGCTAGATACTGTATGTCAACAAATGAAGTTACATAATTTGTACATGTTCACATGTTAAAGCAGAGGCTCCACAGAAATGCATCAGAAATGCTCCTTTCTTCAGCCAGTGTATGTATTTGATTGGCAGCACAGACGTCAAGCTGCTAACTGTAGCTCACAACAGTGTGGTATTAGTGGTATGGAAAGCCAAGGTCATGACGTCAAGTGTAGGCCTCCAGACAAGCCTATGTTCCACTAGTCGAGTCAAATCAAGTCAGTTTTATTTAATGCCAAATAACAACAGAACGGTTATTTCAGGGCACAGAGCACATCGCCACTCTCTCTTTATAATGTAATATCTCATACAGGATTCCTTTTATCAGTCTTCATGAAAAAATGAAGCAAGTTTCAAACTCAAAAAGCATCCCTGACACTCAGAGACTGAACTTTCCTCATTTTGTGAGCAGAAAGAAAGCAGTGTGGCCTTCACATGGTTGTTGGTTTTGCTGTTATCCATGAAGTTCTCCAACAATCTATAAAGTCGTCGCCCTCTGTTTTTTTGTCTCTGCTGTCCACAGACTTCCAGAGGGTTCAGCTGACTCCATCCTGCAGTCATTATGGAGATAATTGCAGTCCTTTCACTTGTTTGTGCACTCACCTCCTTTGTTGATCTGTGACATTTAGCCTGCTGTGAACATCTAGGGCTGGTGGGAAATAGTGCTTGTTGAAAACAAAACTTTTAAATCCACCATCCTAATCTTTAACATAATAAGAGAGACTCTGGACCTACTGTTGAGGAAAGCTCTGTTCTAAAGTCAAATCTATTTCTCAGTTTAGAAATAAGTTTTGGTTTCACTTGGTTCTTAGTCATAGTCATAGGAAAATATTGGATTGGCTTTATGGTGTGATTCCTGTGTCGACACAGAGAGGGGAATGTGCAGATTTTTTTCTGACATGCAAGTAAAGGCAATGCTATTAGCAAAGATCTGTTTGCTCTAACTGGAAAAGACATGCAATTCAATTTAGGTGGGCTTTCAACACAAAGCTTCCTCTAACTCTTCACTGTAAAGGCCTTTGCACATCAAGACTTTTCTTTTTTTTTCATCCAGAATTGCTGCACATTTGACAATAAATTCAATCTCTTGACTTTTGACTTTTGTCTCCCTCTCCGAAGTTTGGAACAGAAAATAAGAACGCATAGTAATAAAATGCAGTGGAGTGTGTAATGCAGGCATGTCCAAACTATTCCACAAAGGGCCGGTGTGGCTGCAGGTTTTTGTTCCAACCAGTCCAATCCAACCAATCAGCTGTCCGAAGACTGAGCTCAGTTGATTAAATGTCAAGTCTGGTGTGCTGCTGCTTGGTTGGAAAGAAGATCTGCAGCCACTCGGCCCTTTGTGGAACAGTTTGGACATGCCTGGTGTAAGGAGTCTGTGCGTAACGATTTTTGTTGGGTGACAGATTAGAAAAATGCATCCAAAAAAACAACAACAAAAAAACAGACTCAGTGTACAAAGACCTAATGTCTTCAGGAATCATATCCAGCAAAAGTCCAGGTGCCTTAGGAGAATATGATCAAGTATATCTGAACTTTAAAATTACTTCACATCATTATACATATTTCAGCCTTTTCATAGGCTCAGTGAAGTTGTTATGACTATAGATAGCTCTGCTAGCGTGGAGCTCTGCCAGCAGAACGTGACTGCTGAACTGAAGATTGGTTTAATCCACGGAGCTAACCTCTGTGAGGGATGGAAATCAAAATGCAGATAGGTCTCATCGTTTACAGTAGACTGCATGTGGGCATAATGACAGGGGCTTAACCCGCAGCTTACATTTACTGTAGCTGTCCACCTTATCAGACTCGTACAGGGTTTTACCCCAGCCTGCAGGTGGCTGTTGGTGCTGATAGAGGCAGCTTTGATGGACCACATGAGTTACCCTATGGGTGCTGAGACAAAAGAAAAGCTCGCTGCCGGCTTGTCTGCCAGTTAGCTGTCTGCTGTTCCACTGTAACATGCAAAGCCACAACAGTTTTAATTGCAGTACCAGATGTTTGCCGCCTCTCCCACACCCGAGGCGCTCTAATTATGTGCTGAGACTCAGCAATATGAGGAAGAGATTTGCAAAGATTTTTTTTTCAATAAAGTTCACAAATCTTGCGCACACATCACACACATGCATAAACACACATATACAATTTTCACAATTCCAAGTAAATATAGGTGGCAAGGCAGCTTTATTGTTCAGTAAAAACATGTTTGTGCAAGATGACAGTGCTTTGCATTGTACAAGACATTCAATCGAAGCGAAGGTCTCCTCATCTGCATACATTTATATAAGAATGGAAAACTGAAGAGGAAGCATGATAAGTGCTCATATGATTCATAGAATTATTCAAGTCTGGTGTTATCATGCAGAGAAAATGGGGGGGGGGGATACAGCACGTCTTTTCCCTGATAGATCAGATAAAATGCATGTTTAAGTGTATGTTCTACAACCCCACATGCCTCTAATCTCTGGGCAGCCATTCACAGTGAATATGGCACCACCGCAGAAACTACAGGCTCTTACTCATACATTTGTAACTGACAAGGATCAGCTAAAGAATGCTTCAGAGAGAAATCCATTTAGCTTGTCTGCAGCTTCCATCAGAGAGCCATCATGGGCCCTGACTCCCTTCATCTCACAGTTCAAAGATTCATCCTAATGATCAGGACACTGCTAATGAGTCTGGAAACTCAACATGCATGCCACATGTAGAATTGTTCAACACAAAGGAAGGAAAAGGAGCAGGAGGTTATGGAAGACACTGAAAAGGAGCAAATTGAGTCTGTGTCAGTGACATTTAGATCTGGTATTCTGGTCCATTAACAGAAGCCTCCATTAAGTCTTCCTTTCATCAAGTCATGGTGCTTGGCTCTGTAGACAATGAAGAGAAGCTGCTAACAACAGCTATATATTGAATATAAAGCTGCAGGTGTAAATATCCTTTGTGTCTTGTCCAGGAAGTTTTTAATGACTTGGAGCTTTTTAATGACTCTTTAATGACTCTTGAGGTTACCCCCCTTTTTAATGACATCAAGGTTACCATTTTTAATGACTGAGGTTACCCTCATTATCCCGTCCATGAGTCGCTACCTTAACAGGGTTTGTGTGTCTCTCATCCAGGGGGCCAGGGGCATTAGCTGCTGGTAGGGTCTACTTAAGGCAGAGGGGGAGAGCCTAAAGTGAAAGAGATGTTCAGAGAGTATCTTCAAGACTGAGTCTCTAAAGCCAGAGCTGACTACTGGAGCTAGAGCTGCGAGGTGACTGCAGCTTGGGACAAAGGGCTGTGAAATGACATGGAGCCATCTTCCTGTGGGCCCACCAACTGCAGGGATAGACATAGGGTTGAAGAACTAGAATGTCTGGCCTGATCCCTGGTTTTGTAGACTTGTCCAAACAGGTACATGGAGCGTGACCTCTCCAGTGTGGGAGGAGCCAGAGTTTGGACCTGGGTATAGTTGGCTTCACTTCCATGTGCAGCATTGGCTATGACAGCAGTGGATGCAGCTGCCAGCAGTGGCACCACTCCAAGAAGCCACTTCTGAATGCTATTGGTGAGAAAGAAGCCATGAAGCTGAAGAGGCCTTTCACCACTGGCTGACTTCCCAGGGGTCTCCTAAAGCAGCAGACATACACCAGCAGACCACACACCAGCAGCTCTGAAGGTCACCAAAATCCAAGGATGGGAGGAGTTCATGGGGCCATGGAAAGTGACTTCTGGTTGGCATCAGACAGGTTCCAAGTGAAGCAGGGCTTAGCCCAGGCTGTCTTCAGTAGAACTGCTAAATTAGACTGGGGAGTGGGGATATCACTGGCATGTGTAAGAAACACTTTGAGGAATCTTGACCTAACAAACATCTTCGATGAGGTGACAGAACTTTTAAGACATTTCACACAGTTGGTGTCAAATGTAGCGATGTATTGTAGTATTGCATCACCACTGATAGACCACTGATTGTGTAGGGCCTAAGCTGCGTTAGAGGCCAGAATATCAAATCCCAGCCTACCCACCATCACACAGTGCTGGGCAGCAGCGTCATTACTACTTTAACTACATTTCTCAGTAGCATGGTCATAACATCCCTCTTTTTCCTGAAGGAATTTTCTTGATCAAATAACACAGTAGCATCCACAGAAGCTACATTTCCTAAGGTATTTCTCACATTGAATGCAGCTCTTCCATGTGACATCACATATGCATGCTTCTGTGTCTGCTGCAGCAGGGCAGCTGGGAAGCGTGCAGCAAGTGACAGAGGAGTTGGTGGGTAGCTTCAGTGTAGTCAAGCTTCATTTTATTCAGAATAGCTTGCTTAGCTCACTACATCTTCCAAGCCCAACACTGCCATCACATAACCACTGGTCCCAGTGCAGTTCACTGTTAGAACTCAGCTCCTTTGTTGAATTGCCCTATGTGAAATCCCATTCATTAACATACTGGTTGATTCATTCAAAACCCCATCAGTTATCAGCTCTTTATAGCTTGAAGTGTCTGATCAAAAGAAATGTATATAAAATGCAGCAGGTCAGTAAAACTGTCTCTCCATCTCTTTCTCACATACTTTCTCACATGCAGAACTGTGAATGCATTTGCAGCATACTGCTACATGTCAGCAGTATTTCACCTGGCAATGACAGCATTTTTCCGACACACACGTACACTTTGCTGACACAATGAAAGACATCCCTTGCATTTGCAGTAACTAAAGGTGAAAGCTGCAGGGTGATGAAACACACACAAACACACACATACATACACACACAAATATCCAGCTTTAGACAGATTTATTGAACCTATGCAGCATACTCACCGTGCACCTTCACATGATGTATTGTTATTAGCAGAGTTGCTGAGTAGATCATTAATTCAGAGTGAGTCCTAGACCTTAATGGTGCATCTCTATTAGTGATCATTACTGGCTGGTGAATGGGACATGTGTTACTGCTCAGCAGCTGCCAATTACGTGTGCTGGAGCTCTGGAAGAGTGTGTCTTCCATTTTGCATTCCTCTACAAGAGGGCTTTTGGCTGTGGTCCTTTTAATCTTGCTCCCACTGCATGTTCAAGCCTCACAGTGAAAAGACAGCATCAGACTTCATCTACCCACCCACTGAGGATCCATCAAAGGTAATGTAACTGTTTTACTTTTAATTTTAAAACCTTGACATTTAAAACTTTATTTCCCCATAATTTCTACAACACCCTCATAAAAAGTGATACTAAAGTGATGCTTTCATTTATCTAATGTCTCTAAATGTGTCACTCCCTGTATTTTATTAGCTATAAAGTACCCCAACCTAAAGCTTTAGATCCTCAATTACGATAAAGTCATCACGAAATTGCTGTAATAATGAATGATCATTAGAAGAGGATGTTGGCTCAGGATCACCTCCCAGTCAGAATTGAATCTGAATCTGGGGTCTCCTCTGTGTACAGTTCTCAGCACTCCTTTGTGCTCATTAAATTTGTTTTCCATCTCCCACACCCTGAACCAGTTTACACCGTATGAATTCCAATGTGTTAGATGTCAGTGTAACTTTATTGTATTTTCTGTCTTTTAAAGTAACAGCACTGTACAAGACTGTATGATAATGTCAAAACAAGAAGGCTAGAAACTGCACCACCCATTTTTGGATTAGCCAGAAGTTAGGCAGAGTCAGGCAGGGAGACTGGAGCTCTGTAGCAGATCCGGATCAGTTTATACTGTTTTTACATTACAAAACAGAATCTTTTAGTATGAACAGTTTATTCTGATCAAGGCTTTTTTTTTTTATCAAGTTCCCATTTAATTGGTGAAATTGGTTTAAATGCTGAAATCAAAATTGCAGAATGAGGATTTGACAGAATTGGATCAAACATTTCTGCCTTTCCAAATTATTGCTATTGTCATAGCATAGGAGTTCTTCATCTCCTCAGCTTGGTGTTCAAAGGGAAACCAGCATCATGAAGCACATGGTGATACAACTGCCGGAGCATCTATCCATCCATTCCAGTCTTGTGAACGCATCTGAGAATTGGATTTAATCCCTTGGGGGAAATTCTTTAAATCTGACACTTGGACTCAAGGATGAGTTCATTATTTTTGTTGGTCAAAGGTCAGCGGTCAAGGTCACCTCTGTGTCAGAAAACAAATGATAAAGTGATGGCATCTTATATCCAAATGATCAAAGGTCGACTTCACTGTGACATCATAAAATAAACAGAATGGATACAACAACTTTCCCAGATGAATGACATCCTCTTGTTCTTGTTCCGAGCACCGTGGTGAGGGACTTGCAGAACACACTAAACTCTTCTTTACTCCATCTACCAACGTTCAGAATTAATTTTGATACTTTACTTTGATACTTACACTTCGAAAGCTCCTCCGAAGCCTGACATCTGTTCATCTCATGTTTATTCATGCAGCAATAAAGAAAGGATAGAAGATACAGGTGGTCTCACACAAAGATGTTAACAAGATTTTTTTTTTTTTTTAATGAGTAGGAAGTTTGTTAAGAACACTTCATTCAGTAGAAAGCCAAATGGAGTGGTCTTCATTAGGAGCAGTGAGTGAAAATGAATAAAGCAGTGGCAGTGAACATTCACATCATCAGAGTCCATGAGTTCCCTTTTGAAGAGATTTATTGTGCCATGTTTCCAGCTCAGTTTCTGTTCTAGGACTCAACAAGAGCAGGTTTGTATGATTCACAGTTTTTTACCTAAAAATGTCATGTTTATGTCAATATGTCTGTTAAACAGCCCAGGCTGTGTAAGCAACAGTAGATAATTGAAATATTAACTTATCCGATCCATCTGGTCTGAGCCGGAATCTGATCTGAAATCTGAGAGTGAACTTCACAAACATCCAAAGAAGCAAAGATTACAGCAGGACATCTATCTTTAATAGATACATCACTGAATAAGACTTCATTATGGCACCTGTTAGTGGGTGGGATATATTAGGCAGCAAGTGAACATGTTGTCCTCAAAGTTGATGTGTTAGAAGCAGGAACAATGGGCAGTGTAAGGATTTGATCCAGTTTGACAAGGATGACTGGGTCAGAGCATCTGAAAAGCTGCAGCTCTTGTGGGCTGTTCCTGGTCTGCAGTGGTCAGGATCTATCAAAAGTGGTCCAAGGAAGGAACAGTGGTGAACTGGCCACAGGCTCATTGATACACATGGG
This sequence comes from Caranx ignobilis, assembly GCA_021432705.1. Taxonomy (NCBI): domain Eukaryota; kingdom Metazoa; phylum Chordata; class Actinopteri; order Carangiformes; family Carangidae; genus Caranx; species Caranx ignobilis. Next base: position 14,381,992 of record MU269991.1, read on the forward strand.
GAGAGAAGGCTGGCCCGTGTGGTCCATCCAACAGACCAGCTACTGTTGCTCAAACTGCTGAAGAAGTTCATGCTGGTTCTGATAGAAAGCTGTCAGAAGACACAGAGCATCACAGTTTGTTGTGTATTTGGGAGCAAAAGGGACCAATACAATATTAGGCAGGTGGTCAGAAGGTTTTGTCTGATTGGTGTATGTCCCTGTTAGTGGATGCACATGAGCATATGAGCAGAAGTGGAAATTGTCTGAGGTCAGGAAATACAAAAAATAATGCAGCCAGATAAATATTATTCTGCTGTCATAATAGTGCATTGAAGAAGCTGTGTCTGGAGCAGATGAGCATTTTCAGAAGTCTGCAGCTGAGATGTGATGTTGTTCAGTTAACACTGACAGTATCTGTCACCATCTTGTTTGTCTCTTCAGTAATCTGTGAGAGTCCAGTGGAACCACTCACTCAATCCTGCCTGACTATCTGCATAATTACCATTCAATAGTTTACTGTGTGTTGAATGGGTAATTGAGATTTCCTGCTCTTATGAGTCATCATCATTGTTTTTGTCATCTCCAAAGCTGCATTTCCAAAGTTTCCCTGTGTGGGAGTTTGTTCATGGTACTTTAATTAATTGTAGCTTTGTTTACGAACATGGGAATACACACTAAATCATATTATCAACTGACATGATAAGAGCTGGCAGAAAATAGTCCAAGTTTAATTGAATAAAACCAATTCAACTCATTTAAAACAAACAAACAAAAGTTGTGAATATTACTATTTGATATTTGATTGTGTTAAACAAAGAAAAAACTGTGAATTGCACCCAGAGCAATTTAAAAAGCAAATAAACAGCCATACTGTGGGACCTCAAGAGAATCTGCATGGAAGCTGAGGAGGCTACAGTTAGCCTGGCAGCAGCAGACCTGAGGGGACATCTCAGAAGTGTGCACCTGTACATGTGGTCACATCTCTCATTGAGCTGTTGTGCTTTCTAAAGGACGTGATGTGCAAACGCTTTGCTGTGGTGAAGTGGGTGCTTTTTTTTGTCATCTGATCTTGAAGCCCTGATTTAAAGATGAACATTCAAAAAAAGGTTTAGTTCTTAAGGATGAGCCCGAGGTTGTTGTAGGTATTTCAATGTTTCCAACAGTTCAATAGAAAAGATCAAAACTATCTTTCCACCAACAACTCCGCACTTTCAGGCTCAAAGTGCACCACCTCCTGCTGAAGGCACACAGGTTTTAAAGTAGGTCACAAATATTTACTTTCATTTTATTTTATACCTTCATTTTTTTCCTTTTTCTCTTTCAGCAGTGGATTCAGTTATATTTTGGAGGGACAATGTATGTGAGTGTCAAAATAAACTTGTGTGTTCATGGTGACGATGTCACCAAGAACCACAGTGGGACTTGTGTTTTAAACTGTTGTGGTCTCATTGGAATTCTATGTGGTGCAAAAAATGCATATAATATATAGAGACAGGGGTTAAAATGTTGGAGCAACCTTTGATTCATAAGTCAATAAATCTGGGTTTGTAAACAGAGAGTGAGCAGACACACACACACACACACACACACAGGCAGGACAGGTACCGCCGACAAGTGCTAGGGAAGAACCCATTACACTGGAGGCCAGATCTGGATCATTTACTATGAATTAGATTTTTATCTTTCTTTCCTGAAGTCTGGTGTGTGTTGTTTGCCATCCAACCTTGAAGGAAATCTGTACCCTATACTCAGTGCCCTTCTGGTTTGTAAAGAAAATATAAACCATGATGGACTGAGTGCATCGGCCACATCAGGTTTTATCTGAATTTTTTACGAAGCCAAAATAAAGTGCTGCGTACATCCAAACACTCAAGGAGCCTGAGTCCACTGAAAGTTGACTTTATTAGCTACTTCTGCCAAGGTGTTGTACCTTTTCACTCTGCTGCCTGTTGGTTTGTGTGTTGGTGAGGAGGATTGTGTAAATTAAACATATTCTGAGAAAGTTTGTTGTAGGTCAAATAAACTTGGTTGCAGATTCTTGAAGATCTTTCACCTCTCATCCAAGAGGCCTCTTCAGTTCTGACAAGTGTTTAACATTTGTGTTTAACAAGGTCATCGATAGCAGTAGTACCTGGTTGGTCAGCGCTTCTGGTTGGGTTGACTACTGCCATTGAACCTGTCATGGTCATTTGAGGTCAACAGTAGATAGAGTCACATGAGGGCCAGTGTGGATGATTGTTTCTTCTCCTGGGAGGGGATTCATTCTTTCAATACACCAAAATTCAAACATTGCTGTCACTGAAAGAGTGTCCTTTGTCCTCTACTTGTAGGAAAACTGCAGTGTAGTCCTACACCAGATTGTTTTTTTTGTTTGTTTGTTTGTTTTTTTAGGTGTGAGGAGTGCAGTCTTAGGGGTGTACCAGTTTTTGTCTCAGTGTGTTGCTGGGTTTGAAAAACACAGGGATTAAGTGTTTGTTTAAAATCCTCCTCTGTCCTCTCTATCATCTTTCTGATATTTTCACAAAGCTCTTGTTGGTCAATTGCTGGTGCCCCTTTTCCTTGACCTGAGCACTTGTTGGTACCTTATCAGCCCAGTGTTGCAGGGTTCTGATCACTCATAACCCTGCAACCCCCCCCCCCCCCCCCCCCCCAACCCTGGGGGGTTCTTTGAACTGAGTCAATGTGATCTGTGAACATGTGAACTTCCAAGGTCTTCATTTTGACCCATGAGTTCATACAAGCTGCAATACATTTTTAAGCTGTTCTCTACCATCTGGATACATTTGCAAGGGAAATGTTTTTTAACCTTTTTGCATGATGATGCATCACAAACTAATACCTCAAGAGCTGATATCTGTTCAACAGACCTTACTCAAACCGTAAATACATTTTCCACATAAGCTGCAGCATCTGCGCATTATATTTAGTGTTGGTTGTTATTTTGAAAGTATAATATTGCAAGCCACCTCTACCCTCACACTAAGACGTACAGCAAAGTTACACCAGGGACAAATCAAAGCTAGGTAGATAATCAACACAACGACATTTGAATAAATTCCAGTTAATTACACAAACGGGGAAGTGCAAGAAACATCAGTGTAGATTTTGTAATCAAAAACTGTTCAAATATAAGTTTGGATGATGTCCTTCTTGATTCAACGTTGTTTAATCACTCAGAAATTGGTGAGCCAATCAGAACAAGGCTCGGATCCTTTCTGCCTTTTGATTGGCTCATTGACTGAGTTTTGATCTTAAACCAAGTGCCGAGTACATCTTCGTCTGGAAGAAATGAAATATGGGTTTTTTAACATTCAGTTTAGTCAGCTCATTTTTAATGATGTCATTTCTGTCTCATCTGAATGGTTTCACAAGGAACACTGAGAAATGAAATGTATTTTGTGACAACATTTGTATGAAGAAAGTAAGAACAGCCTACAAAATCAGAGCCAGATCTAATCCATTAGGATAATCTATGTGACAGGAGCCTTGATTATAACGAACAGCGTACAGTATAGTCACTAATGAAAAGGTGTGTCGCCATTAGCAACAGATGCAGATGGATGGATGGATGTCACATTAGCAAAGTCCTGTAATTTATGGAAAGGGAGGCATGTATAGTGACACCTTGTGTGTAATTTACCCCCTGAGGCTTTACCATGAACCCGACAGGTATGACAGGGGGACTCGTTGGAGATGCTAATGTGACCAGAAGTAGACACATCAATCAGTATGTATGGATGTGATCGCCTACACACTCTGTCCCATATGTACTGTATACCTGTGCTCAACATATTGATGCATGCACGCCTGCTGAGGTGATGTGATCCATCATTGTCACACATATTCATCCTTTAATTCAAGTTCATCTGTCAAGTGTTGTCAGACAGCCTGAAGCATCATGGCCCAGTAGTAGTTAACTTTGTTGTTATTCAAACACAGCTATAGTGCAGCACAGTAGAGCATCACAGTGGCATGTTTCTGTCACTGATACAAAGGAGCAGTGAGAGGTTACAATCCCAGTTGTTTCTTAAGGCACTTTACTTGCCTCTTGTGTGTGAGTTTTTCCTTATTTCTCTTGAACCCAAAAGGAGGCAGTATTTGTTCACTTGAGAATAATACAAGCACATAATCTAAGGCAAAAAAAAAAGCCTCTGCATTATCACCGTGTGGTCATTAACTGTAACAGATTAGAAACATTTCAGAGCTTGGTTGAGCTTGACTGCACAGCACAACAACACAACAAAACTCAAATTTTGCCAAAAGAGAGAAAACCTTGCTAATTCGGAGTTGGAAGAGCAACTGCCTCTCATCACGGCTAACTGCAGCTCAGTCAGGAGAGATTTCCATGTAAGTAAACTTTGAAGCTCTGAAAGTCTTTGGGGATTACACCCCAAAGAGAGAAGATGCTTTGTGTGTTTGTGTGGAAATCCCTCAGAGTCTAGACCCTGGTGGTGGTGATGGGAATAAGAGAGCGCTCCAGTGGACTATGATGATGCTCTGATCGAGTTAAAGCAACACTATGTAACGATTTGATCATAAAAGGACAGTTTTAAAATCATGTTGACATTAAGCAGTTGGCAGAGCAGAGCAGACAGGTGAAGATCCTCTGAGAGAGACTGGTGTGGCTTCAGATGGTGAGCTGAGATGAGTGGGCAGATCAACAGACGGAGGATGACAAAAGGTAAAACCTGAAGAATCTGGAGGAAGTCCATGACCAAAAGGTCCAAAAACAAAGAATGTTTGGCTGAAGTGTTATAGCATGGTTTAGAGACTGAAGCACACTGCAGTGCAGCAGGTGTTGGAGCTGAGGTCTGGATGGAGATCAGGTATGGAGGAGGAGGACACAGGCCAACACACAACAACAACCAGGACACATGAGGGAAGAGAACAGAGGTAAAAATGGACAACACTGAAATGAAAACTGACAGCAGATTTTAAAGTTTGGCAGCAAGAGGGAGAGACTGAGAGTGAATGAGGCATAAAGATGAATCTTCCTGATTGAATTAAGGCTCGGCTTCATTAGACTGGAACACTTGTCAATCAAGAAGGCTCACCTTCAGATATACCCTCCTCCCCAAGAGGGTTATATCTCTTTCAGACTTTTACTTTCCAGGGACATCTAGATGGCTTCATTCATAAAAGTCAGCCTGTGATAGCATTGTCTTGAGATCATAAATCTGTCTTTAATATGTTCTCAAACTCTATCTCCACTGGAAATTGTATCTCTGTTATTACAAATGTTAGAAACATATTGATAGTAGTGGTTCTTGTGGAGACAAATTACATGTCCAATATATAAATGATCACATGTGACCATGTACTGCCACTTCTGAGAGAAAGTATAGTCATTTATTTGTTATCATGTTAAGAGTGGGCCAAGACACGCTGGTGTGTGGGGTCACATAACACAGCTCATTCACTGTGTGAGGCCTCAAATCAGCTTTAGGATATAACTGAACATGGAATTGAGTTTTGATATCAACGTTTTTAAATAACTGAATAAGGGACAGAGTGCTGGTGTAAGGTCAGGTAAAAGGTTGTGACGACAGGAGCAGGGAGGATGACTGATGGTGTAAAAATGAGACAGAGAAGTTCACTCCTGAGACTGAGCTCTCTTTTCTCATTGTGTTTTTTTTCTCTTTTGCAATAAAGGCTGCATGAGATTGAAGGCAGCAGCCTGCTAGTGTTGTAATTGAGTCTACAAATCGTGCAGCGGAGGATCTGAACTCCTCTGACCACTGAAAGCAACTTTAATGCACTTCCACACTGACTCCTTCACTTTGTTTACCTCTGTCAGAGGAGGCCATCACACCACAGCAATTAACTCTCAGCAACAAAGAGTGGGACGAGATAAAAAGAAAAATAACACCAAATCTCTATTATATATATATAAAAAAATGAATTACATCTCAAATGTCAAAGGCTAAAGAGCCTGCTTTGTTGAGCTGAAGATGCTGGAACATTGTGATCCTCCATGAATGTGGACACTTAATTTCAGCTGCAACGAGCAGACAAGACAACATCATTATACAATTCATTTAGGTGGTAACTGAGGTGCTGTGTATTGAGCAGCAGCATCTCTTTTAATGAAGCGCCAATGGGGAGACACAACCCTGCACATATGTGAAGACGAGGATCACAGAAAAGTCAGTCCAGTGTCTTTTGCCTCTCTGTCAGGCTCCTGCTTGTTTACATTCAATTAACACATGATATAATGCACGGAGGACACGAAAGACTTAATAGATGCTCCTTTACTTCAAAGCCCTCCACCTGAAAGCCCTGACGTCTATTCAGCCTCAGTCATTGCTCCCAAAAAAGACAACTTAATGGATCCCTTCAAAGCAAATCATGCTAAAGGCCATGCTTCATTAAATGCAGGGTTCAATTTGCATCATTTAATTTAGCAAAAAGGTTTGTTGTTTTTGTTTTTGTTCTCTTCCACTGTTTTTGTTCCCTCGCCAATCATCAGCCCTATATAATACCATGAAGTCGATTTCACTCCTATAGCTTTATGTGGTTGACAGAGTTTCTCACAGTGAGGCTGATATAAAGAAAAGAAACAAGGTATTTTGGGGGAATGTTTTATTTGCTTTCTCACAGGTGGTCAGATGAGATCAATTTGTATTTTCACAATAACTATGGGACAAAAAGTGAAACCAGTCATCCCTCCTGCGGTTTCTCTACATAATCAAAAAATCCATACATACCTGAATCACAACAGAGAATCATTACAAAGTCAGACTATTAAAATTACACAGTCCCTCCACCACAAAGCCTGTAGGGAAATAAGGTTGGCTACGTTCTCACAGTGGAGCCTGTTAGATGAGCTTGACCTCTGGCAGCACTGCAGCCGCTCCTTACATCAACTAAATGAAACACATGTTCCTTCACTTCAGCTTGTTATATACAGATGTTTGTCTGACAGCCGGGATGAGATTTTGTGTGAGCAGCAGTTTATTATGACCTATAGATGACTTCTGTTGACAATTTAGGAGACATTTACCGGTTTATATATTGATCGGATATTGGATATTGATTGATGTTCAATGCCAAATTAATGTAATTTATGAGAAATATATGTAGGCCAACATGTGCATATATTCCATGAGCACTGTTACTGTAAAAAACTGAAACACACAATGTTATCTGCTATATATGTTGTTCAGTATTCAATATCAATATTTGTATGATGATGTGGTATAAAGAGAGACAACGCCCATGTCAGGAGGAGCTTGTGGTGGATGGTGAGTGGTGGATATATTATAACCCAGGAGAACAGTGTTTGATTCCCATGTGGAACCAGTGGTTTATTTTAACAAAACCAAACAATGACTGACACAGTAACCATGGTGACGATTGGTACATCAGTACAGTTGTGTGTTTATCATGGTAACTAACTACCTGTGTCTTTGTTCAGGATGGAGGACTGGTTTAAGTGCTAGGTCATATTCATAGTCAGCGTAACATTTGATTTCATGTTCAGTTAGTTGATGCATATGTAAATATTATAGGAAGTGCAGCTGCACAACATTTGGAATGAACCACAACTGTGCACGTGCACACGTGTCAGAGTTGTGCTCTGTTACACTGACAAGCAGCTCCTCTGCATACAAATGAGACAGACATTATTTTAAACTCTGGACAGAGTCAGGCAAACTGTTTCCCTCTGCTCCCAGACTGTGAGCTAATCAACTTCTGAGTCCAGCACCAGGAGAAAAATTAGTTCCACACATATCCCCACATTCACTTTCAAATGGCCATAATGTACAGTGAGCAGCAGACTGCACATGGCGGCTTCATTATACAATACTGTGCCTGGAGCCCCACGCGTCAACTCATTCTCCTACACTGAGACACTATGCCTTGTGTCAAATGAGTTTGTGGCAATTTGAGTAAACTTAATTTCACACATGACAATGTCCTGAGTTGCCCTTTCACACACACTGCACACAACAGGAAACTCAGGAGAGCAAGTTCACCACTACTGGTTTGAGCAACATCATTAACATGTTCATTCACCTCAGTTCTCCAGACATTTACCTGCTCCATTCATACATGGGCTCAATCACACAGTACACAGACTTTACATTTGCACATACAGTACAGAGCCTGTACACCTCCATCATCAGTTCATCTGTCAGTCCAACTCAGTGACTGTACCAAAGACATGTACAGAGATATGTTCATAAGAGAGGGGACAGGACAGACAGACAGACAGCATGGCACCATCCCCACAGACCAGATGAGTGTGGGGCGTTCAGGCTCTCCAGAGGTCTGGGTCTAAAGGGCTTTTCTCTATTTTGTGCCGTCAGGAGTCCAGCTCACATCAGTGCAGATCTTCAGCTGCAGCATCATGAGCCTCAGATTTTCTATTCAGCTGATTGCATGACTGCCATCATCAAAATAACTATTTCATGATGAGGTCTAATCACTATAGGCTTTTTCCATCTGTTCAGCTTGATATTCTGCAGCCTATATATCACCTCTCCATTCATTCCTTATCATTCAACTCTCCCTCCCATTTTCAATTAGTCTGGTCTGATTGAAACATCAACGGTGAAACCACTAACTGGCACAGCTGTGAACTAATGTAAACATGAGCTGGTGAAGGACATTTTAGAAAAACTGACTTGTCCTCCTGCAGGTTGCATTATATAGGACCTTTTTAAAATTGAGAAAGTTTAATAAATTCAGAGAAAGAGAGAGAGAGAGAATTATTATAGTTATTATTATTAATAACAAAAGAAAGTAACTAAGAGACATACAGAAACAAGAAGCCTGATTGTGCTTCCCCAAACAGGACTGTAAAATGTCTTCGATGATGGGGCCTGATGCTGAATGGGAGATGAAGTGTAACTCTTCAATAACTTCATCAGTACACCTGTTTGATACATTAAACATGCTCTCCAGTTTTAGAAACAACAATACTAATCTTTAGTCAAGGAGGTTTGGTTAATCTCTGACATCATCATCACCATCATCAATAATAGAAAATTCCACATCACTGTGTTTTCATCTGCATTTGAAGAAGATGCATACCTCGCACCTTAAAGTCTTGCAGTGAGTGAGGAGTGTGTTTTCTGCTTCTCTGGGAGGCATTTGTTCCATGAATATCAGTGCTCAAATTGCAGTTTTAAAACACAATCTTTTTTCAAATGTTGACCAAGGTGCTCAAAGAACTCTCTCTCTGTTGATATTGCATTAGTGCTGCAACACTGGCAAGAGAAGGAGAGAGTTTCTGACTGGACGCTTTGCTGAGCTTCATTAGAGTGCTTTCTTGACAGAAAAAAATCTAACTCTGTCGAGTTGATGAAAACATTATGCGAGCAGATAGAGGAAGACTGAGGGTCTTTCTGTGAGTCTGGCAGCTGATTGATCATCAAACATTATGGTACTCTGCTGTGTGGAGATAAGTAGAAACAAGAAGAGCTGCTGCTTCATTCATTTGCAGCAGGTGCAAACTGTCCTCTCTGGGTCTCCCTCATGTCTGCTGCTGTCTCTTCCCACAGTTCAAGCGCACACAGCCCTGTAACTTGGCAGCTCTAAACTACTTAAGTGTAAATGGAGGTGAGTGTGTGTTAAGGAGTCTGCCAGTGTGACTCAGCTGAGGTGCTTGTTGATGGGTGAACAGCATCTGAGGCCCCCCCGCTTAGGTTAGAGAGAAAGGATCAATAAAGTAACATTGTGTTTCATGCCTCAGGCCACTTTTTCGCCTCCATGCTGTCCAGCATATGTCTGTCCACTCCATTCTCATTGAAAGAGCATCTCCAATGTCTTGACAGAATGTCCTCTCATTTGACGCAAACATTCATTTAGATTCAAGGATAACCAGATTAGATTGGAGGTGACCTCTTGACCTCCATTACTCAAGGTTTCACGCAGCAATTAAGACAAAGTTTCCCACAGATGGTTCATATTTGATATGACTCTCAGTAAAATGAATGGAACTGAGGACTAGTTCAAGTGGTGGAGGTAGAGAATGACGAGGTGGTAATTCTAGTTCAATATTTAATCACAACCTCTCTCTTTCCCCATGCTTCAGCCTCTGTCTGTGAGCACCTCTGGTCATAAAAATGTTCCTGATGCTTTAGTCACTACACTCAGATATTGTGCTGCAGAAGCAAATATTTTAGGAAAACTAATTAGATCATTCCCAGTGAAGTGGCAGTTCCCTCATTATGTTGATATACGATCCTGTTCATCATGCTGCCCTCAAGAACGATTTGCTAATGCAAGTTATAAACAACATTCCTCCGAGACAGGATCTGATGTGATTGCACGCTCTATCAGGTTTTATGGGAAAAATTGAGCCTAAGTGCAGATGACACAAAATGGTTTGGTGGGAAAAATGGTCATTTAATAACAAAAGAGAATCAGAATCAAAAAAATCAAACTGAAACACTAGGTAAACATTAAGAGAAAGATAAACACAAGCAAAATCAGAAAAAAAGTCAGAAGCTTCACAGAGCAGAAGTAACTAAGACAGAGACTTAGGTCCACAGTGAAGGCTCAGGTGAGCACAGCTCAACACTGATGAAACACATTAGTGTGTGAAGTTAAACTAATATTGAACCCACAAGTGGTTACAAAAAGTGATGTCCACACAAATAGTCAGATCATGACACTCTTACCCATCATGCAGTGGGCCTTGCTTTTATTTTATTTATTTATACAAGTAATCTCACTGAGACATATGGTCTCATTTCCAAGAGAGACCCAGTGGGCCCTGCTAATTTATTGATGAGGTCATTACAAATAATTAAAAATCAATCCATGTTAATATGATGAGGTTATGGTATGTATACACTGTCTGTGTTTATGAATCAGCCTCCCAACCAGTCCTCCCATTTAGCTGGCCTGCTTTCCCTGCTTTTCCTGTATGTGACCCAGCCTGCCAACCAGATGCTGCCCTTATCAGTTCCTCTTGACTGAACTATCCAATTTTCCATGTTTTCCATATTCCATGTTGTAAACTGTTTTCTTGTCTGTGTACAACATCTATTGCACGTCTGCCCGTCCTGGGTGAGGGATCCCTCTTCCGTTGCTCACCCTGAGGTTTCTCCTGTTTCTCCTTGGGAGTTTTTCCTCAGTCGATGTGAGGGTTTAAGGGCAGAGGATGTTGTCATAATGCTGTGTAAAGCCCTTTGAGACAAACTGTTTGTGCAAACGGGCTATACAAATAAACATGCCTTGTCTTGCCTTTGTGTTATTGTCTGTCATCAAGGACAGTGAGCACTGACACCAGCTGATAAGACCTGGCTCCCTGTCAGTGGTTCACTTCATCCCAGCCTGATGGCTTTAAAATATTGAGGTCAGTCCTCTGTTGAGCTCAGCCAAGTTCCTCCGCACCAAATAGGAAAACTGTTTAACATAGTTTTGACTGCATAGTTGTCACTTTTGAAAATCAACATTTATAAAGTATTATATTCTTTCATGTAAAACCCATTTGCCACTTCATTTAAGCATATTTTGTGTATTTTAAGATGAACTGTTTGTTAAGTTTAAGCTTAATTTACCGTTCTGTTAACTGTTTATACAAGGAACAGAGACTCAAAAAGACCACCATCTTCACTTTTACATATTGGAGTATGCAAAGACTCCAACTGTGGGTTTATCTAATTCACCACTGACTAAAATGAAAGAACCTAGGCTGGAAGTAAAAGCATTAAAGCAGCAGCTTTTATGCCTCTTTGTGGAGTTATAAAACACACCCTGAATGCAGCACTGTGAGGGCTTTCATATTTAGGGAGCTGGAGTAAAACACATTAATCAGTGAGTAGCAAGCCTGGCCTTTCTAGGGAGCTTTTCACAAGGTAATTGGCAAATCTACAAGCCTCTTTCTCTTAATGCCTTAGTGATTTCTCCTTTCCCCATAACTTTCTACAGTTTTACATAAAACACTCATTTTCACTCATATTTAGCTAAGAGCTAATGTAGAGACAGTGCACAGCTCAGGTTCATGAAATAGAGCAGGTGCTGTCAGTTAGATTCCACTGAAATCCTGACAAAGTCATCTTAGACTTGTTTTGATTTTGTGTGATTTATGCATTTGGAGCTGTCACTGGCAGAACTTCTCTTTTACCTTGGTTGCTAAATAATTCCCCTATAGTTCATTATCTAATTTACAAGATATAAGCAGGTATTCATTTTAATAAGGAATACATTCAAAAACAATTATCAAAGTAAATTCAGAAGAAACTGATGAAGCACTTCTGGCCCACATAAGATATGAAATACTAAATCAAAGTTATACAATACTCAGTGGGATTACAGTCACAGCACATTTATCACTCTCATTAAAGGTTAGAAGATTTTTTACAGCTGCATTTCAATATGTGATGAGTTAGAAGTGAGACCGCCCTCAATGATGAACAGATTGCTGTATCTAGTGTTTACAAGACAGCCTCATGATTAACAATACAAATTGTGAAATTTGTGAAAGTGAGTATGAATATCACACACTATGCAAACCATTATGACTATTATTGGCAAACAGCAGCTATTTGATTTGGCCTTTGCTTACAGGCAAATATATACATATATATATAAAATCTCCCTCCCTCCCTATTTATTTCTCATTCCATTGAAGAAATAGTGCAAGCTCATTTCTGTCAGTTACAGGTTGACCATGAAATGCAGGGTGAAATTGGGTAAACCAATTAAAATGTTTCTACACCAGTTAAAGAGGCACTCCTCCATCATTTCTCTCACTTAGAAACAGTGCTGGCACCAAGTGAAACTCCACTTCCACTTTAGTCTGTTTAAATCAGTAGGGCTCACATACTGTACACTCTCAGATTTTAAAGACTCCAGAAGAAGTTCATGAGGCTGCTGGACGTTAACATGCACTTTGAAGATCACCTCACTCATAATTTGGCATGGTGTTTTAAAGGTGTGGGTGTAATCCAGGGTGAATGTTATAAAACAGCTTAAAATGAGATAGGAGAGAGGATATGAGGGGAAAGATGTGCTTCAGGCATTTCATCTGCATAGACTGGACTGCAGACTGCAGCAAGAGGCAACATGGACACATTCATAGAGGCTTTAATGCTGTCTGCTGTTTGAGTTCACTGGACAGCATCAAGGCCTGATAGAAAGTTGTGAAGGCAGAAATCATTTACTGTTTTAGAATGACAGGGAAACAAGGTTCAGATTGTGGTTGCAGCTAAATACTAAAGACATAGCGCTGATTGTGGCAGATCTAGCAGCCTTCCTTTGTTTTTCTCTGGCCCTAATTCATCACTGGGCTGAATTCAGTGATCCATCATTGTCCTAACTACAGGGCAGAGCTGTATCTAGGCAAGTGTCTGCTGCTTTGATGTGTGCTCCCTCCTCTCCTCCTGGAAACGGTCTCTAGACTGGTTTGTATGTCCACAGTGTGTTCACAGTCTGAATGACAATGCTTCCCAGTTCATGACCCACAGAAAGGGTCCCACTTCGATCTGTTCAGTGATGGAGTTGTGCCCCCCCCCCCACTCACTGTCTGGGGAAACTATGGCCAGGGTGAATGGTGGTTGTTTCCCCAGTGTTTATACCTCTTCAATGATTTGTTATTTTACAGCACACTGGAGTGTGATTTGGACAGAGTGTGGTGTGTAACATCAGAGTCCCTCCCCCTCAGCTGGTCTGCTGCAGTAAGCCTGCTCCTGGCATCCTCTGCTGAAGAAATGGGACTGTAAGCTATATTGTGACCAACAGAGGATTTGTTCACTAACTGATTCTTTGTCTTTTATATAAATATAAACATTGCTAATAATAACAAAAATCTAGTGTGAGTGGTTTTTGGGTGTGATGTAAATATATATGTTCCCTGACATTGTTAACAGTTATTCTCTTTCCATTGCTCTGTCAAACTAACATACCCACAATGACAATGCTAACATGTTGCTTTTTGGGTATAATGTCTTTATGAAAGTTTCACATCCTTACACTTGAGGTGTAGCCCTGAACACAAAGTGTGATAGGAACTAGTTGCTGCTATAAACCAAAGTGTCTGGTGAAGTGATATTTTGACATGCTATTCTGATGATCTAAAGCGTGGCATAAGTACAGTGATTAGCACTGTCACCTTACAGCAGGAGGGCTCTGAGTTTGTTCCCCTTTCTGTGTGAAGTTTGCCTGTGTTCTCAGGCTCTGCTGTGATAGACTGATGACATGTCCGGGTGTACCCCACCCTCAACCTATGTCAGCTAGGATTGGCTGATTCGTGACCCTGCATGTATAAGTGATATAGACAGCAGGTCGATGGATGGATGGATGGATGGATCTATGGATGGATGGATGGGGTTATCACCACATGGAGATCACCATAGATCCCCCTGCTGGGGGGGTGCTGTATAGCTCAGTAGGTTGAGCAGGCACCCCATATGCAGAGGCTACAGTCCTCGCTGCAGCTGGCCCTGGTTCAAATCCCGAACCTCAGGCCCTTTGCTGTGTGTCATTCCCCCTCTCTCTGCCTCCCCATTTCCTGTCTCTCTCAACTATCCTGTCAATTAAAGGCTAAAAGACCCAAGAAATATTCTTTAAAATTTCCTGCTGTTGGGTGTTTGAAGAAAAGGTGAGGGAGGATTAATCACTGGGATTCATGCCATGAATATCTGAATTTCAATGCAGCCAGGTGGAGTATTTCAGACCAACCTTCCCTCCAATAGAACATACAACATCAGTACATGTGTTTTCTGTTTAGTTCTCACATATAGAGTTACTTCTTTATTTACTGACAAGGATGTTATGTGTCTCTGCAACATGTGAAACATGCCACAGTTCTTAAAAGACAATGCAGTTTTATCTTTGGCCACTCAGAAAAAGCTGCTCAAAGAGTTACAAATCCTCCAGGGGACATGGTCATGGAGTGTAGGAGTCATAATACACACCATCAGAGCATGACCGTCAGGGATCAAGATATGAAAACAAAAACAGCGGCTTGTTCTAAACCGGCCATACATCAGTGTGTGAGAGAGCAGCGCTGACATCCTCTTGCCACAGGAATGTCCTGTTGTCATCTGTAAAAAATATATGATGACACCACCTTACCATGCTTTTTTATCATTGTTCAACCTAGTACTTTTCTGCAATATCACAGTTTGGAAACTTGTAGAAACCAGACAGTCTGTGTAGCTCAGTGGCGCTACAGCAGGTCTATGATTACAGCAAACTGAGCTCTGATCACCAGGGGATCAGACTCACAGCAGGGTTTAGTTCACTTTAGCCCTGTCAAATATCTGATGATGATTAATAGCTGTAGTTACAATTGTAATTCACGCCAAGTTAATTTACCAATGCAGACAGCCGCAGGCTGCAGACAGCTGCAGGCTGTCTGCAAATCCAGTGGGGTGCCTGCTCAACCCACTGAGCTAGACGCTGCCCCAAGGCAAGTCTATTTGTATGTTGAGCCAGGTCCTATCAGTGTTTGACCTCCTTGATGACACACAATTGCACAAAGGCAAACAGTTTTGTCTCAAAGAGCTTTACACATCATCATAACAATATCCTCTGCCCTTAGACCCTCTCATTGACTGAGGAAAAACTCCCAAGAAAAACAAAACAAAACAAAGCAAAACAAGTTAAACCTCAGGGTGAGCAACAGTGGAGAGATCCTGATATCTGGATACTGGATAGTTCAGTCAAGGAAGAGCTGATGGCAGCTTCTGGGTGGAAGGCTGGGTCACATACAGGGAGAGCAGACCAGCTTAATGGGCAGGCTGGTTGGTGCAGAGGAATGGAGCCCTGGAGAAATCTGTGGAAAACACACGGAGAGTGTGAGGGATCAAGGCTAAACTACAAGGTCCAGGAGGTTCTGACTGGGAGCTTAATGATCCACAGAAGTCTCCTCCTCTCTACAACAGTAGAACAATTGTCACATTAAAAGTTAGTGTAACTCAGGTGTTTGTCAGAGGACACATCAGGGAAGAATTTGGAACTGTGTTGTTCACTTAGATCATGTTTTAATAACCTTTTTTATCAACTAACTGATCCAGACATTAAGGAGGTGTTCAGTGACAGGTGAATTGTCCACAGAGGCGTCCTCCTCTTCCTAAGAAACAGACCAGGCGATTAAAACCAGTACAAACACAGAATAAATCAGTTTCACCTTAAAAGTCAACAAACACATGAGGTCTCCAGCAGCAGCTGAGCTCTTCAACACTGAGCTTTCATCCAGATGTAGCCAGCAGCTGACACATGCACAGGTGATTAATGACAGATTCCTCTGGGTTGAGAATTGATGGAAACATGTTAATGTCAGATATACTTTTATGGCCTAACTGTTTTCAGACATTGTAATGTTGAAAAGTCACATCCCATACTTACAGTTACACATTACAACTTAAAAACACAGACTGGGGTATACAAAATTAGTGATGTATAAGCCATGTACATGTTTCACATTAACAGTTATTTATTATAATTGACATAGTTGTTTATTACTAATATTATTATTTAAAAAATGAATACACACACTGCAAAAACATAGCTGCAGTTCTAACTGTTGGGGATCTGTCACTTTACATCATTATCCTCCATAATATATTACTGTGCGTGCTCATGTTGAGTTTTGGGACATAACGCTGCAGTATGTATCTGCAGACACTAAGCTGAACATCGCCTCTGGTGCACAGACGGAGTTATTTTAGCCTGCAGCTCTCCAGAGACAACCTCAAATCTCAGTCACAAGACAGGGAGCGAATCAACAATATTTACACATCTGTTTGCCCCTCTATGAGTTTAGTATTTTTTTTGTTTGTTTGTTTGTTTCACGTGGGGCTCTTGTGGATTGAGAACGCAGCAAAGCTTTGCTAATTAGTCTCGATTGCGAGGCATGCAGTGGCATTCTTCTAATTGCACTACAGTTACCATCACGCCTGCTGGAGCAGAGTTCAGATACTTACATCAGCCCCTGGGTATTTTAAAGCAAGGACCGTCTATTCAGCTGTAGCTGGTTACCATGTACAGGGGTTCATGGGTAAAGAATTTTGAAGAGATAGGTAATTGGAAAAAGAAAAGGAAAAGATGAACATAAAATTGGAGGCTGCATAGTGAGAGAAAGATGGAGGGGAAAGGATGAAATGCATCCCTCTTTGCACTTCTGTTAAATGTATTCAATTTACCCTGCAGGGCAACAAAGTGTTCAGAGCCAAACAGCAGTGCTCCGGTTGTCACCAGAGATCCATTTTGTTTGGATGTAGCTCAGTCCTAATGGAGAGAGAGTCTATATAAACACATTCACTTTCACTGCTTCAGCCCACATCTCACGACTCCATGCTGGATCCCCTCCCTCTGACCCCCACTGCTTTTCCTTTTACCGTGCAGCCCCCATTTCTTTTTAGTGAAACAGTCATTTCTCACAAGAGCTCTCGGTGCAGACAGCTCTGATTCAACCTGATGCAGAAGGTTTCCCGCAGCCTGATGAAAGCTGAGGCTGATGGAAGCTCCACAATGTGTGACAGAAGGTATGGTGTCAGACTGAGTGCACTGCCAGGAATTACTGCCTCTCTGGTGTTTGACTCCATCATCTATTGGAGTTATAGCAAATATGGTTGCAATCTCGCCATCTGATCCTGAGTTGTGTCCTGAAAAGTGTTTTTGCAAAACACTCTGATGCGACAGTGAAGGTGACCTTCTGACCTTTTGGATTTGGAATTTTATCATTTTGTCATTTCAGTCTATGCACACCCTGAGAGGCAGCTGTTTGTATCTTAAACCTGCCTGCCAGAAAGATCTGGTGACACACTTGAGATTTTGGAGTTTAAAACCACTACAAATATGTTAAATATCTTCTTATGGATGTGAAATCTGGAGAAGATATCAGATGGGACATTCAAGGCCTTTAAAGGTCCATTTGTTTGGCTGTTACACAGAGATGAGTCTCCATACCTTTTAAAAGTTTTCACTCCCTGGCTCTCTGTCAGTGTTATTTGCTGCCACAGTATTTTCATTAAGAGTGTGCAGTGAATCCTGGGATACTTTGGGCCACAGAAGATCCACCTATTGGAGCCTTAATGGCACATGCTGCTCAGCCTATGAGAGGATGGCCTGGTTACTCTCATCTCCTGGTATGCATTCTCTGTGCTGGGACACAGCTGAGCTTACGTCCACTTGGCTACAAAGGTCAGCGTGGGTCAATGTGATGTCCACTGTTGCCAGGTAGTCAGACATCTGAAAAAGCAAATATCTGTCATCCACATGAAAACTCTGTTTTCATTCACTGATTACAATTATTTCTCATGAGATTCATACACATGAAGAAAATACAATGTAGGTTGGGTGGCTCATCACAATACAAATGTAGATACAGATTTTTTTTTTTTTTTTTTGGTTGTTTTGTCTTTTTATTTCTGTGTTTGCTTAGTGTCATATTCATCTGCTTGTTGTGTAATTTTACATTTGTGTGTAGCTCTGTGGGAGGGTGGGATGGGGGGGTGATATGAATATGACCATCTGTATTTTGATATTTCGTATTGACTGCCTCGTGAGTTGTGTTGTTGTAAAATGAAAAAATAAAATTGAAAAAAAAAAATGAGAGTGGAGGATTTTGGAAAAAGTTTTCATGTCTGTGTGTTTACAGGGGGAAACACAGTTTACAGGCTCGCAAATGTCACTCTATGTGACAGAAAATGCACTGATGTCAGGTGTGCAGGGCCAGCTCCAGGCAGCAAGAGGCCCTGGGCAAGACTTTATTTGGAGGCTTTCCTTACTTTCCAATCAATATGCAGAACATAAGTTTAACTGACAGGTTTAATTACACTGAACTACACACAACAATATCATGTGAGGACTCAAATACAAAACGTAACGAACAATGAGAGAGACAGCAATATGTTTCACAGGCCAATGTGTTTCTGTGTGTGCGTGTGTATTGTTTGCTGCCTTTCTCCTCTCTGAGAGCAGAGGCTCAGTTGTGGTCCACTCTCATAGACACAAGAGCATTTGTCCTTTCCTCATAATAACAACAACAATAGTGTTGCATAACAACAACAACTCACATCAACATGCAGCACCAACAAGAATTACATCCTGTTTTAAGTCAGCTTGTGGATTTAATTGTGCCTCAATGAGGGGCTAAGCACAATGAATTTCAAGAAGTGAACATCACTCTCACACACAAGCACAGGCACACAGCAAGTGTGTGCTTGGGGCTGTGGAAGCAGACACTGTTAGGGCTTTCACATCGGCAGGGCTCCGTTCCGGTTCTCGAACCCAATTTTGAACCGGCCGGTGCGTTCAGACCAAAAAAAGTCAGTTCTCAAGGGAACCAAGAAATAGTTGGTTCGTTCCTGGGAACCTTGACATCATCAGTGGGTGTGTCATATTCTAAGCTGTGAGGATGAGCAGGAAGGAGGAAAAGGCAGCGACTGACAACCTGGAGATAAATAGTTTGTTGTGGTCTGCTGAGGAAACTAAATGTAATAAGTAATGTAGTAAGTAATTCTTATCTTTGAACTTGAGTAAGAGATGGCCAAGGCTGGGTTCACTCCAACACCAGACCAAACAATTCATAAACTTAAAAGAGGATTATGGAAAAAGAAAAAGCAAAAATACTGCCACTGTTGTTTACTTGTACCTGAGTAATGCAGAGTAACGTACGCCCACTTAGGTTCTGCTTAAACTGGTATGAACGCAGGCTGGTTCACCAGAAAGCACCAGACTCCAGAACCGAACCTGAGCCAGAACCAGAACTGTGTTTGAAAGCACCCTGTGTGACAGATCTGCACGTCACATCATGGTGGACACATGACACACACCTGAGCTCTGACTTGTTTCTTTTGGTGGTGCCCTCTGTTGGGTAAAAAAAAGGAAAAGCTCTGAGCTCTGTAAAAGTAGAAGAGTCAGAAGGGAGGGGTGAGTGTGTGCCCTAGCATAAGAAACTGCAGTGTTCGCAATATGTAGCCTGCCAGTAGGGGGAGTATATTGTTGGGAGAAAAAGGGCACCGTGACCTGGAAAGTACCCAGAGCTCCAGCTCCATGAAAGCACCATGCATCTGGCATCCCAGGAGGCACCAGTCTTGGTAGCAACTGTAGGCCAAGGTGCACATAAGTCTAACAACATCTCGTAAAAACCCCTAAGCAATAAGATAACACCAAAGCAAGGGGAATACTGAGTGCAATCTACCAAATGCTGGTCCATGTATCAAACTGACATTTTTTTAAAAATTCTGTCTGTACACAGTGGGAAATAATTGAGTCAGCACAAAAAGTGCTGACTGTGGGTGGAACCAGGCACGTAGAAAAACATGTCAGAAATAAAATCAAAGGAAAGACCCCATCTGGTCAATGCTACATACAGGGACTACATTTAGACAAAGGAAAAGGGACGAAACCTCCACTGATTTACATAAATGTAGTGAAATAAAAGGAGAAGGACAGAGGCTAGCAACTTAGTCTGGTCTAGAACAGGCTCCGGTTTATGTCTGTCCTTGTTATTTAAATACTTTGATGAGTATTTTTCAGACATATTGGACACTTTTTGAGACTGTTATTTTGTACTATTTAATGTTGGAAATAAAGGTCCCTGATAGCAACTGGCCCTGTTTGGACTTTAATTTTTCTCCAACACCTCTTGCACTGTGCTCCAGTAGCATAATGACTGGTTGGACCAAATCCAGTCCAATCAAATCCATCCACTGGTAGGAGTTCTTCCTCTTGCTGTCATCATGTTTTCATTGTGGGTGTGTGTAGAGCCACTTCCTCTGAGGCTGTTTCACAAAACCTAGAAACTGAATGAAGTGAGGATTTTCCAGCTATCCTGGCTGAATTAGGCCATGACTTGGCTTCATGAAAGCTTTGCTAGATACAATAGGTTGCCATGGAGATTTATTCCGAGTCAGACAAACAGCCAGGACCGATGAATCCTTATCTGTTCAGCCAGCAACTCTTCAGCCAATTACTGCAGAACAACTGGATGGAGAGAAGAAGAAGACCAGAAGTGAACATGAGTTAGGCGACAGTGAAGGAGTGGTGGAAGTCTGTGCACTCCCTAATAGATAGATAGATTGATATAGTACTTTATTAATCCCTGAGGGGAAATGAAACATGCTGTAGCAGCTAGTGAAATATATGGCACAAAGACAAAAGAACATATATCACAAAAATACATAAAATCTATATATCTGCATTTTGAATGTCCATACCAACATTCATTAAAGGAGGCTTTGTCACCATTACATCAACTAGAGCAGAGATTACAAAACATGTCACAGTCTGGATTATTTGGTGTCTCCCTGATGTTAGAGAATCCCCTCACTGTATCAGTGTCACCACGTGAATTCAATGCATTAACGATCAGGCCATGCTAATTTCATTTGAGATCACGATTGTGTCAAAAGTTTGACTCCATCCTCTGGTGAATTGCGAGGCATGTTGCTTGGAGAGGGGGGTTGTGTCTGTCACATTTCCTCCCCATCTCCTTCACAGACCCCCAGACAGCACCACAGCACACATACAATCTTGCTCATGAAAGAACAAGAAAATGAATAGAAATAGCTTTCAGACTTTTCAAATCCCATTTCCAGTGTCTTCACCACCTGAGGGCCTTTGACATTCACTGCTGCTCCACACACACTGACCCTTCACAGCACTGGCTGTCTCCGGAGGGAGAGGGCTCCAGAGTGGGCCGGAGACCAATGTGCTGTTAATTATTTGAAATGGTGTATTACTTTTGTTGTCCTGGTGTAACCTGTTTTTTACCGATAAGGTGTGTCATTCTGGGTGGATATATTTCATTGGTTCAATAAAACATTGGATTATAGGTTTCATAATTTCATAGTTGTGGTACAGAACATTCATGAAACAACAGGGAGAGCACATCAGTGTTTCGACCTCATTATTCACTCGCCGCCTGGAAAAGAAAGACAACCAAAGATTGACATATTGTGTTACAGTCATGCTTGTTCTGTGCATTGGAATTAACACTCTGTAGGTCTAATTTCCTCAGTGTCTTTATGGTAAAAGTCCTGAGCACCCATAACTTCCAAAATTATAATTATCTCCT
Source organism: Caranx ignobilis (assembly GCA_021432705.1). Classification (NCBI taxonomy): domain Eukaryota; kingdom Metazoa; phylum Chordata; class Actinopteri; order Carangiformes; family Carangidae; genus Caranx; species Caranx ignobilis. The sequence goes on from MU269991.1 coordinate 14,403,956, forward strand.
TGAACTGTATAATTATTCTGGTTCAGAGCAGTGGTTAGTGGATATATATTTTTGCCTGCTCACTGTTGTGTTATTAATGTCACATTATTGTCCGCCATGTTTTGGCTGTTTGTGATTGGCTGAAAAATTATGCAGCATTCATCTTCACCATTTCTGCATTGGTAAATCTGGGATCGACCTCCTGACCTGTTGAAGGAAGCCGTCACGTTACGCACACCTGGCTTCACATAGTCACACCCACTCATATCAAGCCACAATGACACACTGACTACATGAGGCCTGGACTTCTGAGTTCTGCTTTTGTGGAATTACCCCCGGGATCATGATGACAGTTTAAGAAGAACTTTAACACGGTGTCTGTGGCCAGTGGCATTTAGCTCAAACCACTGCAGTGGACAGTACAAATTACTGTCCAAGTGTGTTCTTGACAAATAACAAATTTGAGGTTCTTATTTTACACTTATAGCTATATACTTTCCACTCTACCACTGGATGTTTAAAAAGACATGAAGATTCATAGAGAGAAAAGGATCGGAAAATCAGTATATGCAGGAATTTTCTTGTCATTGGAACAAAATTACAGTTTCTTATTGGTTAAAAGCTTTTGCATTTCGATGTAAAATGTTTTATCATTGTATCTTAAAGCCAATCTCAGAGTTTTCTGTTATTCCATTGGTATGGTTTTCTCCCCCTTTGTTTATACACAGCGGCAGCAAGGTTTATGACCATCACCCTCCCTGAAACCCATATAGGCCAGGGGGGCAATAATTAGGCAAGGCAATTTTATTTGTATAGCCCATTTGCACAAACAGTTTGTCTCAAAGGGCTTTAGACAGCATTATAACAACATCCTCTGCCCTTAGACCCTTACATCGACTGAGGAAAAACCATCAGAAACGCCCTTAAAGAGAAAAACAGGAGAAACCTCAGGGTGAGGGACAGAGGAGGGATGCCTCTCCCAGGACAGGCAGATGTGCAATAACTACACTACTACTTCATTAGAGTTTCCTATTAGCATTAACAATGCTGTCTCTATCGTAACTATTTATTTTTCCTAAATATATTCTGGAGTGTTGCTGCTCCAACAGGGGGCGCTGCAGTACATCAAAATGAGTTTAAATTACCTACAAGTGTAAACTATACACATATTTATTATGTAAGCTGTGGCATTGAACTGAGCCTTTATAAAAATTCCATTAGTTCATACTGAGAAAGACTGGGAAATATGTTTCCTACACACAGCACATACAGTATATAACCTGTGTGGTACATACAGTATAGCTCCCACTCAGAGGCATCCTTAGCACACTGTAGTAAGTTATGTATGATGGGCTTTTAAAGCTTAATATTAGCTCTTAGCTCTAACACCAGTAGCTGTGGTAAGTGGGAGCTGTGTGGGACAGTGATAATGTACACACCAGAGACAGTACTGGATATTCTCTATCCATACATCAAGTCCACAAACTTACCAGCAATGGCTGCACATTATCTCTTCACCACCCTCACATGTCACTCTAAAGAGGGCAATTAAGTCTGAGCAGCATGCACTTTACTGATATTATGTTTCCTGATTTCTGGGTAATTAATTCATTTGACCTTTTAAAAAACAGATAGAATAACATCAGTTTTCACCACAGCCTGCTCTCCTGGTTGCTTTTAAAGGCAGAGATCTCAGAACCTAATTGAGTTCAGTGTTAATGGTAAGACAAGACATCCGGGGACCTGTCCTGGTCCCACAGACACAACAAACAGTCAGACTCCAGAGAGACGCCTGAGTTCATCCGGCACACAAAGAGGCTAAGCTCATGACTGCTGTGGTGCAATGAATTCTGGGTCAATTAAGATTTTTTTTTTTTTTTTTTTACTTTTTTTAAAGATACTTAATTTTTTTTGGTCACAGCCATAAAACTTTGTTAACAAATAACCCTCACAGATCTGTTCTGTTGTGGTTGGATGTTACTGGACAGCACAGACTGATTATCACCATGGTGACATTGGTCTTCAGCCTGAGGTAGCTTGGGGGTTAGGTGTCTAAAGTTATGGATTTACAGTGAGTCAGTCTTTGTGCTTGTGCTCATGAACTGGTCTGAATAACATTAAACTGAAGAGTGGACCAGCACCCGTCACACTCCACACATCACAACATGGCTGATTTGGGCTTTGAGAACTTAATAATTGAAGTAAAATGAGTTAGACCAGAGAGGGAAGTCATGATGGTGCCATGAAGGATTCAGTGAAATTCTCTCACCCCACGGCGCCTCCTGCAGATTACATTCCATGAAGGGCACACAGCTTATATACCTGGGAAACCCGTGCTGCAGAGGACGTGTTTTAAATTGATGTTTGAGGTTCGCCCCATTCTCTGTCTCACTCCGTCTGCCTCCACCTCAAAGCACCTCATCATCTTGCAGAACACATTCTCCTGATCCAAGGCCTCGCAGCATCCACATGCCACATCATACAACACACCAATCACTGCAGCCAGGCATCCCTGGCTTCGCCGCTATGGCACCGAGCTTTGTTATATTCACAAAATGTAATTACAGTCTCGCATCAACGACCACGGGGTTCTCTAATGATTTAGTGATGCCCCCCCCCCCCCCCCCCCCCCCCCCCCACCACAATCCATCTCACGCTGCTTCAAAAACAGTTTCCCTCTAGGCTACTGTCTTTATAGCAAAGTCTTCATTTGTGCTTCATCAGCAGAGGAAGGTGGTGGTCAGGGTGGGGCATTTGGTTTTGATGCAATAACCTTGGATTTGATTATTATTGTGATCCTTCCACTGGGACGTGGATATCACATCAAAGCTGCTTGTCCCACATTTGAAATCCCAAATCTTAATCATGCCAAGATGATAGTGAAGTGTTATTGGGTTATGAATTGTCCCTAATAGAGGTTTGCTATCTAATTCTGGCTGCCTGCTACAAAACCCAATGCATTGATTAGTCTCAAGGAAGACAAATTGGGCATAAAATTTTCATTGCTCCAGTGCAGTCATTAATATTAAATGCTCATATCCAAGATGAAGTCGTGTTCAGCTCTTATTTTTTTCCTCTTTTTCCTTCAAGAACATAATATCCCACTAGTAAACATAGTCATTTTCTGCACTGAGGATTTATTGCTAATCTTACATTCATGCAGAGTTGGGCTTCGAGAACAGAAAGCTGATTTTGTTTTTCTTTGTAATTTCCCAGTATTACTGGTGCAGGCAGAAGTAAAACTGATTCTGCTTTAACTCACGGGACATTCTGAGAAAAGAATGTCCCTCGTTTTAAGGTTCAACCCTTCAACTCTTTTATAAGTTGTGTGCTATTAGTTGTTCCATAGTATTGTTGTATAGTTTTTGTGCTGTGTTGTATGTTCTACGTCTGTTACACTGTATGTTCTTTTAGCCCCCCCCATGCACAGCCAGCTGCTCCCCTGTGGATAATTAAAGTGGCTGAGATTGAGATTGGGAAGGTTAAATTATTCTCTTGATATAAAAGGAAGGATTTAAGTCATATTCCTGTCAACAGCAACATTTTTGTGTGTTTTCAGTAGGTTGAATTTAAAAACACTTAGCATGCTAATGTTGGCTGTTAGGCTTCTTCTTAATGGTGCCAAATAAAAAGTCACCAAATTACAATGCCGATGATTTCCAGACTTCCACATCTGGGCTGATTCTAGCAGCTATCTGTACAACCAACTAGCAGTAGGCCTATTGACCAGGATTTGTGAACTAACTGACCAACCAGCGCTGCCACCTCTAAATGGGGAATCGTGCTCCAACAGAGCTCAAAGCTAAATGCTAAAATGCTAAAATGTTCTAGCTAGGCTATTTGGAAACATTATTAGCTACTATTAGATGATTAGCAGTCAGTCACAAAGTGTATCTCAGATAGGAATGTGCTTCATTTGGAAATATGTGGTGAAAGAGTTAAACATCGGTGACGATGGCAGAGGAGGAGCACGTCAAAGGATCAGCAGTTCAATCAGCTGAAGAGGACATGGACTACATCTGGAACCTGACATCACATCCAGCTGCTGCAGAGAGACCCCTCTGAAAACCACAGGTTGATGTCAGAGCCAGAGGAAAAGTCACACAGTGAGCCCAGGAGCCTGAATCTGTGTTTTTTTTTCTTTCTATGTGACTCAGATCTGATTATTCAAGGACAACATGAACATCACAAAATTACATTGAATCAGATTCTTTCAAGTCATATTTGTGTTTCTAAATCAGAAACAAAGCAGATATTTTGAGAGGCAATCTTAGTCTTCAACATCCGCTAGACTGATATTCATCACAATAATGTGCAGGTGGGAGTCAAAAACAAACATTACAATCCCACTGACTCGGTACACACACACACACACACACACCTCTCTGTACTGAAGAAGGAGCCGTCACTCCACAAAAAGCAATAATTACTCAAAGTTCTTGTTTTCATTTCTCTCCCACACACCTGCTTCCACGTTCACCTGTTTCCACTACACAGCGATTTCAAAATTAACCCGAATGTTCTCCATAGGTGGCCTCCATGTTTGTTATTCCCAATATCTCCTCAGTTTACCTCCATACACAGAATGCTGTGTGTGACCTCTTGTTGTTCTTCTGTGCTTGCTGATCCCATTAGGACCATGACCAGTTCACGCTGCCTGATACTGACCTAAAAGATAACATGAACAGCAGCATAGAAAATTTGGATCTACAAAGAACAAAGAAAGACTTGAGGTGAAATAAGGTCCCTCTAGGGACCATGAGTACCAGTACCAAAAATAAAAGGTAATTCATCCAATGGCAACCCTCTGACGTTGCCATCACATGCTGCTAGCGTGGATAATATACAGTTCCTACAGTTACCGAACCCCCACCCCACCTGGCTACATTTGGGCTAAAGGCCAGGATGTCAGCAGCTCTAATTAGTTCCACACATGTTCCGTTGCAGAAACAGCTTGACAGTGTGATAACTAGCTAACCAATTTAGAGATGAGAGGTCTTCTGACAATCCGTTGATAAGGATCCACATGTTCACAATTAAAGAGGAACTATGCAGGACTTTTACCTTAATTAAGCAGCTTAGAGTAATTGTGATGGATAAATAAATGGCTTGTAACTTGTTAGAGGGAGAATGGAGGCTCTCTTCCTTCCACCTAGCGTCTCTTGGCTGAAAACCAACCTCTCAGCTCTCGCCTCGGCGGCACCATGACACAAACGTGCCCCAAAACCCATAATCTCTTGTTTATGACAGATAAGTCTACACAGATTGTGATGTGTATATGATAACTGATGTTATCCACCGCTCCATGGATTGCTCTCTCACCAGCTTCGTTGAAAACAAATGCACATGCACATGAGCAGGGTTAGCAAGACAGAGGAAAAGCAACCAGACTTGCATAGCTCCTCTTTAATGTTATTACACCAGACAATGAAGGACCAGTAACACCCCCTGACACCCACAGGTTGACCTGGCATGACTCACCCCAAACAGGGCACAGGGAGACACCATGTGACTAATTTTAAAACACTTAAAAAACACAAATTCCACAGGCCTTCAGTCCTTTATCTGAGTTAAAGGTGAGTGTCAAACGAAGGTAGTTCCTCTTTGTAGTTTGACATTCCTTTTGTCTAGACTACAAAGTGAGAGTGCTGACAGAAACTTGAGTTCCCATGTTCATCGGCAGTGAGATCGGAACAAAAACAGATCCTACATGAAATATCCACTTCTTTATCTCAGACTTACCTAAGGTGGTGTTTTTGTCTGTGTGATTCAGTTTTGTTACCGAGAAGGATGAAGATGTTTTTTGATGTTAGCTTCTCATGTCACTAGAACCGTACGTGCTATAAATGTAAGATATGTTAGAAACAGCATGAGCTTGACAGACAGAGACAACACTAATATATCCAGTGTGTGCGCATCTCTATCTCTGTATTCTTCTGTTAATACAAAGTTAAATAAAAGAAAACAAGTCAGCATGTGGTGTCTCCGTGTCCTCTGTGTCTTCATTTGGTCCCAGTCTGACTCCATGATATGGAGATGAGGACTCTGTGGGTGCCAGAGCATCTGCTGCAGGACTCCTTGGTGTTCCTGTGACTGAACATACTGTATTTGTTGTTTGCGGTCCTCAGTGCTGGTGTGTTACAGCTTTAATATTTCTCTGAACCAACACAGCACCAACACACACTGCCTGCCAGTCGCTAATAACTGATCATTCTTGTACTTCAAGTTGCCGTGTTGTTCAGCAGAATCCGATGATGCTGAAGCTATTGGCCGAGTGAAATCCCCTCTCAACACTCTGCTTTAACAATCATTTGACATTCAGTCAGTATCTGAAGGATAAGTGGAGGACAGCTGTGTCCCTGTTGACTGACTCCATGTCAATATGTTGCTAATTAGCATCACAGGGGATGCTGAAGGGACTAACACTCTGTTTGTTCAAAGAGATGTCATTCGCACTTATCTGAAGCAAATTACTCTTCAATTAAGACAGTAAACCACACAGGTCCAGGACTCTCAGAGGAGGGACGTTATTTTAATCAGGACTTTCTAAAACCACATTTTGGGTTTTAAGCACCGAGCTGCTGGTGGCTGGTTTGTGATTCTATATTGTACTGCCCTCATGTGGTCATTTTAAAGGGCTATCACTCATTCATAATCAGAGTGTCAACATATAGATGTAAGAATTAAGATTGTGTGGAGTCAGACACTGGAATAATCACACAATGTTGAAATGAAAAATCACATGTTATTGTAATTTCTGTGTGGATTGTTCATTTATACAGTGTGGTTGCAAAAAGATCTCTGTATCAAAAAAAAGAAAGATACTGTACCATTACTACTTGGAAATAACATCTGAGAAATACTTTACAATTAAAACATGTCAGCATTACTGTAGATATACAATATAAAGTTAATCAGATCTACATATTGATCTATACAGTTGCAGCCATCTACTGACTTGCATATATAAAGTACCATAAAACAGCCAGGAAAATAAAAATATGTACATTTTCCTGCCTCAATAATTCAATTTATAAACAAAGAATTTGAGGCTCAAAACCTTTTAATTTTCTATACACCTGATTAAGGAACATAAGGTGCCTTATTAGTAGATAATTTAGTGATATGTGCTCCATGAGAATCATTTCAAAGATCAAAAAATACAGTAAAAATGCACAGGTATTAGGATATTAGGTTGGAATCAGCGCTCTGAGGGTCTACACACAGAGCTTAACCGTTGATTCAGAAGCTACGGCTGAGGTTTAAATACACGTTCACTGCTGCATCAACATCTTTCACATTTTGCCTACATTTTAAATTACATGTGTTAGACCAAGTGAGGAGTAAGGCTGGTGCCACGCGGCGCCTCTGGGTAGACAAGTGTAGTACCAAACATGCACGTACAGTATAAACAGTGTTTAAACAGACTCCAGATTCACTCAGTGGTAACGACATCAGTGCTACAATTATCTCTTTATGTGCAGGACTTCCTGCTCCGCAAGGAAGCCAGGAACTGTACGAAGGCAGGTAAAGGCGTAGTAGAATGGTTTCCTCTGAGGGACACTGTGAGATAACCCTTCAAGAGTTACCCTTTGAGTTCAATCAAACTCATTCTGAGTCTCCAGCAGTGGGAGGGAGGAGGGATTCCTCGCTCTTTAGTGATGGCAGGCAGTGCCAAACAAACTCCCCCTCGTCCTGAATTCCACAGTCTAAAAAGTGGAGCATGTTTGAAAGCCGGCCGTGCTTGAACTGATTGTGGCTTCTTTCGCTTTGGTTCCAGTTTATCAGCGACAGTGGGCTGTCTCCAGCTGTAGCGCGTTAACAGGCAGTAAGAGGGGGAAAAAATAACCGAGTGGGCCACGCGTTCACTTTGTAGAGGGAATACTCCTGATGTTAAGTGCTTCGCAGTGCAGCACAGCACAGCCAGCTAAGGCCGATGGAACCTGGGGGAAAGAGCGGGGGAGGAGGAGAGGTTATTCAGTGCTGCTGCTACAGCAACAAACAAAACAGAGAAATCTTGGAAAGAGAAAACACAACTGATAAAATATTGACAAGTCTGCTGACTACACTAAGAAAACAGCTGGGGTGAATTATCAAAATGGTGCTGTTTACAGAACTGACCGGGTATAGATCCTGCTTTCTTCGTGAACCTCCATCTCTGAACTCTTGAATTCATTCAGCTCCTTGCGGATGGCAGCCTGAGAAGAGACATGAAAGACACAGCTCTTCAGTGGGGGGAACGACTTTATCCGTTTATAGCAAGTCACAAAGGAAGAAAGGAAGGGTGTGATCAAAGCTATGTGTATTTAGATTATTTTTCCCTTTTTTATTTTATTTTATTTTTTACAGCAGATTCAACATGAAGTTAAGGTCCTGTCATTTTAAACTTAAACAACCATTGCTTCTGTTGTGGCTTGTTTTCACTGGACCAGGTTGAAGCTACGTGGTAAAAAAAAAAAACACATCAGCCCAGCCATTGAGCAGCCTCACTCTCACATTCCTGGATTCTACCTTGATACTGAATCTGCTTGGAATGCAAATCCTCAGAGTTGACCCAGGTGGAAAACGCTGCTGTTTAAAAGCCCACAGGGCTTAGGTCGGCTCCCACTAAGAAGCTCTGAGCTACTAGAGCCCTGTTAGTATAAAAGGAGGTGTTGAGCGTGAGTGTGTGCGTTAGTGGGGATGTGTCGAGTTTTACCTTGTCAGCAGGAGTTAGCTTGGTCCACGGTTTATCTGCTCGGCGGTCGTAGTCGTGGGCGTGGGTGCACTCGACGTATTCGTGGAAACGCAGGATCTTCCTCGCCTGGAGCTCAGCCACCGTGGGTCTCTGGGACAGCTGACGGCACAGTGAACAGGAGTGTTAAAGCCAGGCATTCATAAAAGTGACCCTGACAACCCAGACATACTGTTAAATGTACGATAGTTTCTTTGTTACATCCTGACCTTTCTGGTGAGCCTCCGTTTGATCTCGCATCTCTCTAATCTGCGATCCGCTTCGTTCTTGGCTGCAGGAGGGAAACACATTCCATGAGTGAGAGGGAAACACTGAAGGCAGTCACTTTGATTTCATTGGAGCTGCTGTCGACACGCCGCGGTAACAGGGGTCTGTAGTCACCGCCTCTCTGTGTACAAGGCGCCGCATTGTTAGAGCGTGAGTGCAGAGCGCCGTCTGGGGCCAGTCATTTGAGGACAGGCCAGACACGGTGTGGAGGTATGGATCCTGGATCAAAACGTGCTGACAGATTCTGAGAGCTATTGTGTTCAGACCTGGTCCTGGGACCCACTAAACTCAGCCTGCAGCTTGCTGTAGCTTGCTCAAAACGTTCATGAGTTGCATGGACACTGTTGCCTTTTAGTTACGATAGGGTCAAATTCACTTTCACACCGGCCTCTGACTACAAACTACAAACATGTGTCTTTTGATTTTCCCGAGGAGTGTCAGACTTTGTGTGTTCGATTCCTGTTTGATAAGTGATAATTGATTCTGCTGTGCAGTGCTGACAGTTCGATTGTTTAGAGGAGCCGTTCTCAGGAAACTTAACAAGGAATCTTAATTGACGGCCAGTGGTAATGTTTGGACTTGCGCATTGATCACAACAATGGTGTGAGGCAAAGATGGCTGTGCTGGCTCAGAGCTACACAACCTGGACAGGCAGGTCTGGAGCGTGGGACGGACTGACGCTCTGCATCATCAGATCAAACACAACCATCCCAGAGCGACACCCCAACAGCACGTGTTGTCCAGACATTAGACCAGATGTAAATGTATTTCTACTCATTATTAATAGCTGAATGACTTATTTATGCACTGCTATGGAAAGATGTGCTTCATGGACTTGAAAACAAACACAACACGCTGCAGTTCCAGCTGCCTCTGACTGATTAGAGAAATCCGTGTGCTCGTGCGGTGTGCTGTTATCTGTCACCATGGTTACCAAATAATTTGCAAGTTCACAGCCTCAAATTGGTGGCATCCTTGCATGTAGCCGTCCTGGCACTGGCCTATTACACACAGCACTTGTTGTGCCGGTGCCTAATGAATGCATGTGTGTCATCAGTGTCAGGGAGTAATAATAATACTAGTAGCATTGGTATTTGTGTCTAACTGGGTGGAGATGGAAATGAGCTGCAGCTGAATCTGGTGCAATGTTTCTATTCTCTTTGTCTTGTGCCTCTTAAAGGAAGTGATGAAACAAGTACACACATCAAATACGTAAGAAATGAGACAGAATAATAAATCTGGGCACATTGGAGTCATTAAAATAAGATTACAATGTGTTTTTGACCGTTATTTAAACTGTTAGGGCAGTAGACTGGAAAAAATAAATACATACTGGATGGATATGTGATTCAGTAACTCACTTTACATCTGTTATATTACATGAACTTCCTCTACAGTCTAAAAATACATGTATGTCAGATCTGATGAGTAGTGCAGCCTGCAGAGGTACTTGATGTTTGGGGGTTTGGTGCATACACAGTCTAAATACCCGGCTCCCTGATGTCACACCATTATTCAAACCTGACCCTATATCTAAATAACCTAACCCAACCACTAATAGTATAGAAACTGCTTGCGTTTAGCTCAGTCTGCCTGAGGCAAGATGGGAAACACACACACACACACACACACACACACACACACAAACAAACAAATGCAGCCTAAGTGCAGCAAGGATGAGAAAGATGAAAAAAATGGACTTTGCTGCCGTGGGACTGGATGCAGATAAACACCTGAGAGAAGCAGTGAGGGAGATGAAGGCAGAGTCTCACTCACCTTGAAGAATGTTCCTCTGCTCCAGCTCCTCTGCTGTCGGCCTCTGACTCAGCCGCCTGAGAACGGACAACACTGCTCATTAACCATTTTAACGGCTCTTATAGATCATAGATCAGAGCAGCAGAGGTAGAGCTTGTCAATTTAAACTTAAGTAATGGACGTGATCGGTCAAACTGAGAGACAGCTTTTGTATCAGACTGACAACTTGCCACATCCAATTTCTCAGAAAGTCTTTAAATCATGATTGTGGATATAATGAGAGTCTTTTACCGTGTCAGTGTAGTGCCGATCTTGTTCCTCACTGCTTCCCACTGCTCCCTGTTTTGCCAACTCATGTTGTCGTGGTTCTCCTGAGCCTCCCTCTCCTGTCTCTCCAGCTTCAGGGCCAACGTGTCCTTGCGCTTCACGCGGCTGGCCAGCCCACCTGTTCCACACAGAGCACATATATAAACATACTGACGGCAGATGACTGGGCTCAGAAGTTTCCTCCAAGTGCTTCTCCTCCCACAGCAGCTGTTAACTTTAGCTGTCCATGGTGCTGAAGATGCTTCTGAAGTAACTGTAATGACCAGCAAGCTGCGCTATAAATTAAAAACACATAGATCTCAAGGTGTGGTAAACACCACAAAGGAGTGTTTTATACGCAGGGACATTATGAAAGCAAAGTTTAATGTGCAGTGAACAGCCTCCAACTGGCTGCCTAGTTTTACAAAGTTAACTTTACCTTTTCAGCTGCCTGAGGCAGATGTTACCACTCAGAACAGCTGGTGATGGATTTTAGGTTTATGAGTTGACTGGTTTCACAATTATGGATGTGATCCATTGTGGATACGAGATGTACGAGTAATTCAAAAAAAAAAAAAAAAAAAACATTTTTAAGTATGAGTCCTCCACTCAAAACTCCACTTTGCAGTATTGAAACAGGAACATGAAGAAACCCAACAATAAACTGCTCAAGCACAAACACCTTAGAATCATATTTAGACTTACAAGACTTACTGTGGCATTCAGTGCTAGTTTAGTTGTATCAGTGGGCAGGAGGTGCTTTCTTATCTAATCCATCATCGTTTGAATCTGTGTTGTCAGTTTAAATGCTTAAAGCTGAAGAGGGGTTGAAAGTTTTCCTTTTGGCCTCATGAGGCACTTTAAGAACTGTAGCTCAGAACTATTTGAAGATTAGCAAGTATTTATTATCTTTCCCTGAAAATACATCAAAACGTGGCCATCACAAACTCCCAGAGCCCAAATCTTCAGTCTTAAAAGTCCCAAACTTACTTCACTGGCTTTCATGAGGACAAAGAACAGCAGTGGCTCTTTGGGAGCAAGGACATGTTTGGCATTTTTAACTCAGATATTTCCCAATTTTGAAAAGAGCTCAAACTCCAAGTTCAGACTTTTTTTAAGCCTAAAAATATGTGGGTAGGAGAGTACGATAAGAGTTTTTATTCTTCAACTGTGAAAGGAAGCCAGAAGCAACATAGCTCTATGACCATGCATGATAAATCAGACTGAACATTTCTTTAATCTTGTTCTAATGAGAGCATCCTTTTGTTTCCTGTGACCAATATTTTCCTTCACAAAAGCATCATAAAACCTCTCGACTCTCTCTCACAGTAAATCTTAATACATATTCACAACAAGAATGAGGAACTAAGGAAGATATTAGTTTAATATTTTAAAAGGTAACAATTTCATATTGGAGATATGATTTTGTTGAAGAGTTGTTGCTAGTGACAGATGTTTGTTTACTGGTAATGTAGGACACAGGAAGTGACTTGAAGGGTGGACTGTCAGCTGATAGACATTATTTTCAGGTCCTTTTCTTTTAACCACAGCACATGTATGTAATGTCTCTCCCATATGACTTTAACTTAGCAGTACAAGAGAGCCAAAACTTACTTGGAGGGCCTTCCTCATCGTCGTCGTCTTCGTCGTCGTCTCTGTAGAGGATGGGGCCGTCAGAGTCAGACTCCTCCTCGCTGTCCCCGGGGCCTCCGGCCTCAGGGATGACGCTCACTCTGGGATCTTCAACCAGACCCCTCCTGCTGCGAGGCTCGAACTGAGGCTGACGAGGAAGCCTCTGAGGCTGCAGCTTCCTCATCTCCTCCTCCATGTCAAAGTCATCGTCCTCTGGCCTGTACACAAACACAGCAGCTATAATGATGCTGGAGCAGCTCACATTCTGTTTTCCTGCTGCATCGCAGGTTGAGAGGAAACTAATATGTTTGTTGTAACCACTTCCTGCTCATGTTCTAACCTGGTACACAGTCACGTACTATTTGGCAATTTGAGCCCTTTTGCTTCTGGGGAAACAAAGCAGAATAGTTTGAACTGTATCTTAGTGATCTCTTCACAGAGTGCGATTGCTCTGCTGCTGAAAGCACTGACGTTTTTCTTTCTTTTTTTTTTTTTTAACATGTTGCTACTTCAGCCGTCTAGTATTGTGATTCAAGTAAAACACACCACAATTCCATTTTCATGTTTTCAGCACATTGTATGTGTTAAACTAGTGCAGCTCAGAACATCCTAGTCTGATATACTGTGGTTTATGTAGTATGAATATAGCTTATGCTTTTCTGATTAGTCTTTCAACTGACTCCATCTCTTTCTGCAGTAAAATACATGAGATCAGACGGAGAACTGGCTGCTCATCTCAAGCCTCTTCTGCAGAATCAGCTGAGCGTACGACTGGCACTGTCCCCTCCAGCTTTAAAGCTGCTCTGGTGAAACCTTCACTGAAGAAAATCACATGTTGATCCACAGTCTCTTATAAATTATCGACCAGCCTCTGACCGTCCGTTCTTTGGAGCAGTACGAGAGAGCTGCGTCTCAGGAGCTTTCAGCCCACATATCGAACAGTAATCCCCTTGAACCTTTTCAATCTGCTGTCAGGGACAGTCACTCCACTGAAACGACAGCAGCTTAAGTAGTAAATGATCTTCTGTTTACTATGGATCCACATTCCACCTCTGCCTCTGTTACTCAGTCTCACTGCTGCTTTATACACCATGGTGCATTTGTACACTAAATGGAAAATCAACCTGAAAACCTGGCCTGGCCCTCGGGTGCGTACAGTCTTACTTATCTGAAAGAACACAGCGTGTTATAATAATAATGCATCGGTACTTTCTTAAGTGAAGGGCTCCATCTATGGAAGATTTTTTTTGTGAACATGTTCATTGCAGATAAATCTGTAATTAAATTTCAATTTGATTAACTGATCGCTTTGTTTAAGCTTTAAACTCTTTTCAGATATGTTCTGAAATATATATATATATTCCTAATATTCAGTTCACCATCACAGAAAGTGAGTCTAAGAGAATGGAAGCAGTGAGACCTTGATTGGGAGAACTTGACATGACATTCATTATCATTTAGATAGGAACTTCATTTATATGTTTATGCTTCATCTTACTTTCTGCAGAAACTCTAACCTATGTGTGTGCCAGTCTACTAAAACTGTGTGTGGCCTGTCAGCAGGTCCTTGTATTGCCTTGTATTGCTTGTGATCAAAGCACATTGTTAACCCTTGTTTTTAAAAAGGTGCTATATAAAATAAGTTGTTATTGTTATTATTATTCTTATGAACTTGAATTAGATATATATCCTGTGAGTCTGTGCAGTTACAAGTGTGCACACGAGCTACATGGAATGTACAGCGTATGAACACTTACAGCCTCAGAGGTTCGATGTGGATGGGGAGAGAATGCCGTGAGTTACCCCCGGCCTCGACCAGGAAATCTGGGGGAGACTCAAAGAGTAGAGAGTGGGCTCTTTGGGAGCCGTCTGGGTTGGGCTGAGCTGGACCAGGGCTGGCGAGAGCTCTCTGAATGAGGACGTGTAACGGAATGGCCGGAGGCTGGCTGGGAGGCTCGGTCGTTGGGCTGGGGGGATCCACTTGCGCAACAGGTACAGGACCAGAGGTGGTGTTGCTGGGCGGATGAAGTGAATGAACCCTGGGAGGGGACGGAGGTATGTGGGACGGCGGTGGAGGCAGAGGGTCGGTGAAGGTCTGAGGAAGCCCTGCATTGGTTTTGTCCTCACTGTTGTCTCCCTTAGGGGCAGCAGGGTGCACCGGTACTGGAGCAGCAGCTGGCTCAGTGTGAACAGACTCTGGGATCTGAGTGGGAGGAGAAGGATCCACAGAAAAGCGCTTGGTGACTGGGGTCATCCTCTTCGGTGGGGTCGGTGGAGAGCGCTTAGCAGGCGCTGGGACTACGATGATACCACTGCCAGACTGTGAAAGCTCCGCTGTGAATAAATCAGGAAACAACGATAATCAGTGCTTGGTCATATAGAACCTGCAGTAAGAACGTGAAGCTGTACATTCCTTCTGTGGATGGGTGGAGTTAGTTTCATTACCAAAAACAAGCACAAAAGCAACGATTGTTTTAGACGGGAATGAAAATGAACATCCACTGGGATCAACAAACACATTCCAATACACTCCAGCACACTAAATATCCAGTCTCCATGCACTGTTTTCCTGGCAGTTTTTAAAGCAAGTTAGTTGAGGTAAACACATCTCCAATGGCTGTGATACACATGCGATGAAGTATTTGTGTTAAAAATGAAGGTGAGATTTTTTCCAGATGCTTTCAAGCTGGTGTATCTATATGCCACCGATTTGCAGGCTTTTTACAGGTTTAGAACTGGCGCCCCACTGGGTACCTGAGTAGGTCCCTCCAGCCCTGTGCTGTAGGTACACGGGCAGAGAGAGGTAGAGGCCAAGCTCACTCTGGCGTCTCCAGCTGGTCCAGTAACAAGGCTGCCTGGCTTTAGAGCCCCTGTTCAATGAGGAAGCTGGCAAAAATGAGTGGAGATGTCAGGGATGGGGCTGGGTTTACATTCCAAGCCGAGGGTGAATATCAAAAAGGGTGGTTTTGAATAATATTTGTCTTGGCTTTACACTGTCCAGAGGCAGAGGATGACATCCATCCTGAGGTGGAGAAATAACTCAGCACAAGATAAAATTAAAAAAAAGAAAATGAAGTGAATTCTCCTGATAACACAAAGTTACAGCTGCAGTGTGATGCCGTTTCATTATGGTTTTTTTACTTCTCATTCAAAATGATAAAAGTGTCAGGGAAAAAAGTGTCGCAGCAAAAACCCACTTCAACTTTATTCCAGCTTGTATGAAGACATTGCTGGTAAGTAATTAGTCCTTTTACAGTTTCCGCACCAGGGAGTACTGACAAGTTCATTTTTGTACACAATTAAATCTCTCTATCTTTTTTTTTTTTTTTTTTAAGAAATTGAATCCATTTAAATATACACAAACACGATTGTATTCAAATTAATAAAAATGACTGTGTGCCAATATATCACCAGCTGACTGATATCAATTGTCATAACAGCATGCCCCTCTCTTGTGAACAAACAAGAGAGGGGCATGCTGTCAGAGAGCTGTCAGAACACACAGTGTACTGCAAAAGGGACCAACACAATACTAGGCAGGTGGTTAACATGTTGTACCTTATCGGTGTAAACGTGTAAAATTAAATGCAGAAACTTCACCAAACAAATTGTAGTGGAATGTGTCACTGCCCCAGACAGTAATGGGATGGGCTGTAAACAAGAGCAGCTGTGGCATGCTGGGACAAAGGATATGAAAAACTAAAAGTCAATCAGTTTCTATCTGCCCTCCAGAGAAGTGCTGGTATTGCATAAATGTTGTTAAGACAAGCTGGTGCACGTCCCCTCTCCAGAGACTGGTGGCTGTACAGATCAGCAACATGTTGGAAAACACCTACACAGCAACGAGCTGCACACTCACCAACTCGCCTCACACTTACATTAGGGAGAAAAAAACTCAAGGTAATTACCTAGAAGCCTTGAAAATCTGCTGTGGATGTAGATATTTTTTATATTAGAAATACAAATAGAACTCCCAGCAGAACACTGACAAGTTTTAGCCCACTTGGAAATAAACTCCAGCAGAACTCTGCTTACAGATAGTATTTCTATGTTTCTTTCTTCATGATCAGTTTTTACACTCCTACCCTGTGAAAAGTTGTGCAGAGGAACATCTGAAAGAAAATCTTTGCAGGTAGAGGGTGACCACCAAATAACATGAATGAAATCTACAGTTCATGCCTTTCTTTCACCAAAAGATAGATGGGGTAACATTTCTGCAGTGGCACACTGAAGTACTTTCAAAGATACCCTGCTGCACTTCCTCACTTTTTAATCCACAGACACACAACAGATGAACAAGTCTGTAAAAAAAAAGAAAAGAGGTGTGTGTACACCAACGTTGCACACCCAACATACCATGTAAATCCCAACCTTAAGTGACACCTCACGTCAGCAGTTTTGCTTGAATGAAAAGAGCATTTGATCTACAAGAATATGTCAGGCTGGATATCAGAAATCCATGATCAGAAATGAGGCCTTAAGTGGACCAAATGTTACGCGCCAGCTCAACCCAAGTTTGTTGATATGTTACTCTCAATGGGAAACTAAACATTTTATGTTGAGCTGTAAATCTTTAGTTTGACACCATATGAGCCTCTGAGTTCAGCTGAACATTCAGCTAACAAACTGTTTTCAAGCACTAACAGAGCGATCATCCACTGCAGCGTTCAGTCAAAACACCACTTCATGTGGGGAAAAATATTCTCTTACAAACAAGAGGTGCTGGCAGATATTCCCATTTTACTGAACACAGCATAAAGATCACACTCTGAGTCCTCTCTGTTGCTAAACACTGAGCCTATACATAGTCGTTGAAAGTTAGCAGCCCTTTGCAAAGCTGTTTTTTCATTTTACAGCTTGTGAAAAACACAGCATAAGCATTTCTGCTTTAGTGCTGAATTAGTTTACACCCAGTGTTTAACTTGCAATTTGAGACCATTGTTTCTCACAGCTTCAGTACAGTTTCCATGGCCTTGTTAAAATTCTACAGCTTGTTTGACTAACAGCACAGAGAGAGACACACAAAGACCAAAGCAGCTGTTTATAGAGAGAGGCTAATTTTATGTGTGCAATAAAAGTGCAGAAGCAGACACTGACAAACTCACCGAGCAGTGCGGGGTTGCTGTTGCGGTTGCTGGGTTTGGGTGGAGGGACGGGAGGCTGCTTGGCATGGGGAGGAACAGGGGGTGGCAAGACAGATTCTACTGAGGAAGAGGTAACGAGGGAGGGTCGAGGTGGGTCCTCAACTAGCAGGGAGACAGTCCTTGGCGGTTTGGCAATGGCCACAGGAGCAGAGGATGAAGAAGAGGAGGAGGATGAGGAGGATGAGGAAGGGGAGGGGGTTGGACTCCTGGTGGACTCAGTGGAAGAAGCAGTGAAGAATTTAGGGGGAAGCAGAGCTTGTTTGGGCAGCGGCGGATCCTGCTGTGAGTCTTGAGCTTGAGGGTCATGGGTGGGTCGGACAACAGCAGACACTACAGAGTGGAGCACACAAATACAAACACACAGACATTAAAGGACAGGTCATAACAAGGGTTCTACACTAGAGGCTCGACGTGAAAACGAAAAACGAAAAAGCCGGGGTGTTTGTGAACCCTGGAAAGCAGGCCGAGCTTTCACAGCTAACCCCAAGCAACTCTCAGCGAGGCTCTACAGTTACCAGAGGATGATGGGTAACATGAATCAGACCAAGATCACACATGGCAGACATGAAGGAAGATGAAAATCAAAGAACGTGGTGATTTTCATTTCTCTGTGTTCACCTGAACCCATGTATCAAAGCCTGATGTTTACTGTTTCAGCTTCATCACCCAAGACAAGAGTTGATTCATTTACCCAGCATGCCTTCAAAGCACTGTTAGGAGACGGGTTTCTTCACATGTTGGCTTTTCCTCACAGCAACATGCTCACTGACTAGAAAAAAATGTGCAGAGCCTACGAGGCATGCCTCTGATGTGCTATGATCTGCTAACACAAACATAAGAAAAAACAGGACTTGAGTGTGTGATCCTCTGGTGACTTTTGGTTGATACTTGTCACATGAATAAGTATTGTGTATTTTGTGGCCCAAGAAGCAACACTTAACCGAACAAAAAGACAAAAAAAAAAAAAAAACATGTCACAGTTTGATTTAATTTAAAAGTCTCCTCTGTGGGATACATTTTATGAACGAACTCAAACTTGGTCCAATTGCTGCTCATCATCTTAACATTGCCACACTTATTATCACTTTAAACATCAAAGCTGCTGCAGTCAGACAGGCTTAGCATGTAGCTCAGCTACGTGACCACATATCTGATTGACTGTCAGATTGTCACAGCATCATTACACTAAGACGGTTGAACACCAGGACATGGGTTTATTTAAAACCAGAGTAACATTCACTTTGTGATAGATGGAGACTGGAGATAAATGGAAACTCAGGGAATGGCTTTGCTACATAGATCACAGGGTACAAATCAAAGCCACCTAAAGGGGAAATAATAACTGCACAAATAAAGAATAATTTCACCTGAAATAATCTGCTGTGCATTGTCTTACTGAGACACAATAGAGGGGGTAAACTGCAGAGGGTTTACAAAGTTAGAAGGACCTGACATGACCCAAGATACGTTGCCAGATCTTTTCCTGTCATGCGTGTGCATGCATCAGAATAACACACCATATCAAAAAAAAACACAAGGTGAAAATTCAGGTTGGGGCCAGACCTTGTGGTTAAATTTGACCTGTGAATATTTTTAACAGTTTATGCCTGCCTGCCTGATCTTACCAACTGACGAGGCCTCTATGTTCAAAAGTTATTGCTGAACATCAGACTTCTCATGTACTCCACTTCTATCTGCATAATAACAGCTGGACAATGATATAGTCTAATTTGTTTCTCTCATCCAGTTTTCATTCTGTTGTGTAAAAAGGTAAACTGTGATTATGTGAAACCACTTGCCACCAGTGTTCCACATTTTCACCCAATAAGGCAATCGGCAAACTTGAAGGTGGCAGCACTGGTGTTCATTATCTGATGGACACATTTCCACTGTGGCATCTTTAGTTGGTGTAACTGTTGACAAAATCAAGGATGGATTACCTGAGCGTTCCCTGAAGTCTGCAGCTGGGCTGTATCTGGGCAGGGTGCTCCTCCGGTCAGCCTCTGAGGCGGGACGAGCCTTGTTGGATTCCTCGGAGGAGCTCTTCTGTAGAGTGGGCCGGAGGTTTATCTCAGCGGCAGGCATCGCAGTAGACCACGAGTCATCCTTCTCTCTCCTCTCTTTGTCCTCCCTCTTCTCCCTGTCATTTCTCTTGGCCCGGTCAACCCATCTATCCCTGTCCTCTCTCCTCTCCCTGTCTTCTCGCCTGTCTCTATCATCCCTTTCATCTCTGTCATCTCGATGGTCTCTCCTTTCTCTCTCAGGCCGCCGATCTCTATCATCTCTCTTGTCTCTGGGGTCCCTCCTTTCTCTGTCGTCTCGATCCCTCCTTTCTGTCTCCTCACGATCTCTGCGTTCCCTTTCATCTCGATCCCTCCGTTCCCTCTCATCCCAATCCTTACGCTCTCTCTCGTCCCGATCCCTCCGTTCCCTCTCATCTTCTCGATCCCTCCGTTCCCTCTCGTCCCGGTCCCTCCGTTCCCTCTCGTCCCGGTCCCTCCGTTCCCTCTCATCCCGGTCCCTCCGCTCTCTCTCGTCCCGATCTCTCCGTTCCCTCTCATCCCGGTCCCTCCGCTCCCTCTCATCCCGATCTCTCCGCTCCCTCTCATCTCGATCCCTCCGTTCCCTCTCGTCACGATCTCTCCTGTCTGTCCTTTCATCTCTCCTCTCTCGGTCATCTCTCCATTCTCGTCTTTCTCTGTTATCTCTGTCCTCCCTTCGGTCAACGCCTCCATCCCTGTCCTCTCGCCGGTCCCTTCTTTCCCTGTCTTCCTTGTCATCTTTTCCTTCTCTTCTCTCCTCTCTGCGGTATCTATCATCTTGAGAAGGCCCTCGGGGTAAAGACCCTCTCTTATCAATATCTGATGGCAGACGGCCTCGCTTGTCAACATCCACAGGGAGCCGTGCGTGAGAGTCCACATCCAGAGGTGCCCGGTTACTTCGGGAGGCATCGGATGGCGCTCTGTTCCGACGCTCATCCCCCTGGGGCAGCCTGAGGGGATTCACCTTCATGTCAGACTCCCCTCGAGACACTCGCACCCCAGCTTCTGACACCCTGTCCACATCCATTGGCACAGGGTGCCCATTTTTTATCGGTGGGGCTTTAGAGTGGTTCAAATCATTGCTCTCTGTCCATGAAGACACAAGCAAACACAAGCACAATTTCAGTTTTTTCATTAAAAGAAGCCAATTCATCTGCACAACATTCTTTAAAGCTGAGCTCACCATTCTCTGGGATGTCCCTTAGAACGCCTCTGGCAATCAACTCTTGGCGACTTTTTCTTACAGAAATTTTTCTTTCCAAAGCTGAAAAGAGGAAAATGCCTTAGTAAATGAAGCACAGAGTAAATTAACACATCAGTGGGAAATATCGAGTCTTTGTATGCTGCATACCTATAGATGTTTCTGTGAACTTCTCACTTGGCTTCTTCTTTCTCCATTTCCAGGGCTTGAAGATTCTTCCCATCTTGGCCAACTTGCCCTTGCGTTTGGTTGGAGGTGTTCCCCCACCAGAGTTTCCGTCTTCACCGCCGCCTGTCGTGCTGTTGACCTCATCATCTGCATGAAAGTGACACGGGTCAAACGTGATCAGCCATGACCATGATTCCTGATTGATGCCAATACTGCAGATTGTGTTTTTAGAGTTGGATACCTCTAATGGAGTCATGTCATTTGGACACCAAAATCCAAACCAGCATAAAAGCAATGACACAAAACAAACAATAGCATTTTTGTTGAATTTCTACTTTGTCTTTCTACTTTTACACATCTAAGGCTTCATTTTGTCAAGCACAAACATGTTTACAAAGCTGTGGTTGAACACTATATTTCAACAAGGGTGCAGACATCTTGTTTTAACTGTACAGTACAGTTCATTGTGTTCATGTGAATGTTACTGATAAGTCTCTGCTACACTGTATTGACAATCCCACATATCCCTTGAGCTTCTCACAGATCACAGAGTTCTTAGCCAGCCTCTCTATATCCAACACTATAGTCAATTAACCTGTTTTTAGACTTTTACACCATTACTACACTGAAGTCCAACTGTTCTGATTCCACAAGTCATAAGGTCTGATTCCTCGTCAGGGCAGTTATGTCCAGGAATGAACTCCAGGCTGCTGCTTTATTAATCTGCCTTAATAAAAGGACCAACCTCTTAACAAGGCTGGTCCACATTCCTCCATCCTGTCAGCTCAGCTGTCTCAACTGTCACATGAGAGCCAGACAATTAAATATGGGCACAGTCTCTTCTGGTATTATTTACCAGGGTGTGAATTAAATGTGATCTTTGCCGTGGCAGTGATAGGTATAGGCTCAGAACAACTTCTCCATTTGTCACATTTTCAATCTATTCACATTTTGACAAGAAAATGATTGAGCTGACAAAAAAGAACAAATAAGCAACAGCTATAACAGAAACTGTGATTCAAAAACAGCAATAACTACATGTGAAAAAATCACAGCTCTTGGGAAATGAGTTACATGCCAGCAGTTACACAACATTGTGCAACATGGCAGCAAGTGCAGATCTGTGCAGGGAGGTGGGCTTAAATACTGTTTCACAATCAAACACAGGTGAGCTCATAAGAGCTGTTCTAACCAGAGTCATGACAGTGGCAGTGTCAACTTCTCTGATTGAAAACCACGCAGTCAAAATGTTCATACTTGGCCTTGAGTTCTAATGTAAGGAAACTTGAACTCAGTTTTGATCAGGTCACGTCCATTACCTTACATATAATACAAGTCTGTGAAACTGCTGTCTTTGACCTGTGCAATATTATGTGAAGAAGAAACATCCCAACTCAAAAGGATGCAGCAAGAAGTAGTTCAGGCATCTGTTATCTCTGGGCACGTCTGCTGAAATTCCACTTTATCGGGAGAGCTCAGTGAAAAGCCTCCAGCTGATTCAAAATGCTGCAACACAAGTACTGACAAGACCTAGAGAGCTCACATCTCCCCAGTGTTGGCCTCTCTGCTTTGGCTCCATGTGAAGTCCAGAATAAAATTTTAAATCTCCTTACCTACAAAGCCTTTACCACTACAGCATCCTATCTTAATGACCTCATATTATTCCAGTAATAAAAAAAATACTTCCCTAAATATGCGTCTATGTGTGGTTCTTGAGTTTCTAAGTATAGTGGGAGGCGGAGTCTTCAGCTATCTGGCTCCACTGTAGAACCAGCTGCCAGTTTGACTTTGAGAGGCGGTCACCCTCTCTACGTCTAAGATTTGGCTTAAAATTTTCCTCTTTCATAAACAAAAACTCATAAAACTCATAACAAGGGATGCCTCAAATGAGCCTCTTTGTCCTCGTTCCCCCTTTTCTCATATCTCAACCCAGCTGACTGAGGCAGACTGCTGCCCACCCTTCAGACTGGCTCAGTCTGAAGGGTGGGCAGAGGTCTCTTCTCTACTGTAGCCAAACTGTACTTATGGTGGGAAATACTGGCTTCCTCTTTCAAGTTTTCAGACACCCTTAAAATTTTACACAATCTCAAATATTATCATGAAATATTTGTTTCTTTTTTGTGTTTCAAAAGGTGTGGCTGTGTTAGACAGACACAAACAAATACAAATGATGTTTTTTTGTTTATTGTTTAAAAGAAAATGTAACAAAACTAACTTCTTGACAGTTTCAATATGTCAGTCCTCCACACTGTCTGTGTCAAAGTCAACAAATAACAACAATAACAATTAAAGTTTTTAATGGCTTTTTTCATATTGGTTTAGTATTTTGGCTGTGACTGCACTAAAAGAAAGTGCACTTAGACCTAAGAGTAACTCTTAATGCAGTATTTCACAAATGCATGAGGTGTCTGAAAACTTTTTCCACCACTGTATTTTGTAAACTGACTTAAGATAATACATGCTATGACTCTGCACTATCTATGTGAATTGAATAACTATGATATTGAGGATGATATGAAACAGAAAGATACTCACACATGCATACAGTAGAAAAGGTAAGCAGGTGACTGGTAGTGATCCAATTATATCTGAAGTTCTATTTACTCAATCTGAGGGTTGAACGACATGTTTTGATAGATACAGATGCAAATCAGGAGTGACTGGTCCTGACTCACTAGTTCATTATTGACTGAACTAGTGAGTTGGTTTTAGTGGAAACATAAGCTGTCTTTACTGAGGTATGACTACATTTCCTCCTTTAAAATACATATTATATAGTCACATTTAAAACCACATTCTACATCACATAATTGCAGTTTGAAACCAGTGCTTTGCTCATTGCCAGTCCACAAAGTCCACATTGTGGTAAATGGGTTGTAAAGGTTGATATGTAATGAAGGAATGAAAAAACCAAAGTAAACAGTTAATGCAAAATGGGTTAGGAGATGAGACGTGACAAAAGGTGCAGGAGGAGGTGAAAACACCAGATCCCTGGTGACAGAGGAGGGTTTGCTTTTGGATTCTGCAGGTTTGTTGCACGTGTTACCCTGAGGGATTGTTGGATATGGATTGTTACCTTTTCTAATCACTATAATACCTCAGTCCTAAGGATGGGGTTTCAAGGTCACAGATAAAGGTAGCCAACATTAAGAGTCTGAGAGGAAAGCTTTTGAGGGTAAAAAAAAAAAAAAAAAAGGAAATACGTGCATAATGAATGGATGTGCTAAAGATGAATGCATGACTATTAATCACCTACTAGAATGTGATCCATCATGACAATAGAAGCTGACAGTGCAGAGCTCCATACGTTGCTTCTGTCCATGTGAACCACTCTGTGGCTGCAACTCAATTTCAATACAACTGAGACTGAGATGTGGCACGTGGACAACAACACTTGGACAACATGCAACAGGGACAACACCAGCCGTTTTCCATAAGTCACATCGAACAGAGGCTGAGTTCATTCATATAACCAGTCCTCTGCTTCATTTGCCATTTCTTCATGCAGTATTATCATCCCTTACAAAACGGATTCCAAAATCGTATGAACACCGAGTTACAACTCTCACCTCAATACTACATGTAAATTCTGACATGCTTATGTTCTTAATGAGAAAAACTGACAAGACTTCAGTCTGTTGTCAAAAGAAGGGACATCCCACAAGGAAGACTGTCACTGATCCATGTTTCTTCTTTAGTGCTCCTCATGTTTAGTCCCTTCTCCTCAGCTAAAGGCCAGTGTTAAGTACAGAATGCCAGATTAGTTGGACAGCTAATCACACAGATTTTATGAGTTTATAGTTTCTCTGGTTTTCATCTCTGTGCCAGACTGTCCGTGTGCCTCCTCCGGATGAGACTTTGAGAGATTTTTCAATATTCACGTGGACTGAAATGGCAAACATTAACCACTAACACAAGCAGTTTTTAGTGACTACCGGCTACGCTGACTGTTTTCTCTGAGGGGAAGAGCAGACAACAATCCTCTCTCCTGTGCATGACCATGTTTTGGTTCCA
The DNA here is from genome assembly GCA_021432705.1 of Caranx ignobilis. Lineage (NCBI taxonomy): Eukaryota > Metazoa > Chordata > Actinopteri > Carangiformes > Carangidae > Caranx > Caranx ignobilis. Next base: position 14,429,198 of record MU269991.1, read on the forward strand.
AGCTTGCAGAGGGGAGGGGCTACTCTCAGACTGGTCTGTTTTCAACATGTTTGAGAGGGGGAGTAAAAACAAACAAGAAATCCTCACAATTACTAAAGTGAAACCACATAATATTTGGCTTTTTTTTTTTTACTTGAAAGGTGACTGACGAAATTTTATTGTCAAAACAGCTGCTGAGAATTTTCCGGGGGCCACCTGATCAAAACATAGTATTGTTGCTGAACCAAAGCATTGGGAATGACTAACCTCCACATTCATACTGAAAATATTCCATCTGTCAGAGAAAGCAGATGAGCTGACTGTGATCATCTCAATCCTATGAATCAACTGGACAGAGCACAACAAATGAGGCAGCCAGTGGATTAATTACAACTTTTACAAACTACTGCGAGGCTACACAGTGCGTTATGTATTACATGCCATGAGAGAAAGATGTGTTATCCTCAGCTTTGACCTTTAAAAGTGACACTTTGTCTTCACACTTTGTTTCATTTATCTGGGAGCAGACAAAAACACACAACAGGCACATCAGAACTAAAGGCATCTGAGCCAATGAGCAATAGATTTCCTGACTCATGTTGACCGCTGTTTCTGTTTGTCATAATGTTGAGATGAGTTGAGAGACATAATAATATTTTATCCATTTTAACCTGCAACTTTTAGGATCACTTCAAGTCTTGTGAAGTCAAACAGAGTGTTGGATGCATGTGTAAACTTCTATGCTGATATGTGGGAGCGCACAGGTCAGTTAACTCTGTGCTGTGCACTGGCCCTAACAGCTATTCCCAACACATCACCCAAACACCAGCCGAGTGTTAAACTAGGAAGGGAGGGGTGGCAGAGAAGTGAGATAACACTGATGTGGCTTGGCTGTGTGTGATGTGGTGACTTTGTGTTACAGTAGACCATGACAATCTGAGAAGACTGTTTTCCACAGAACCACTGGAGAATCAAGAAGACACTGATCCCTAGCAGATGAGCTGAAAGACTCAGACTAAACACTAACAAAGGCTACAGACCTGTTTTTATAAACTGACTTCTATAAATGTTCAGCTGCTCAAATTCAAAGAGCTAATAAAGTCTGGGGGCTGCACTAACCAGCTGGTGCTGTAACACCCTGCACCCCTCTGGTTATAGCTGTCCATATGACTCATGCCAATCACATGACATGCTGACACCAACGACGCAAAATAGCTCACAAGGGGCAAAAATACATCTTGCACTGAGAGTAAAAGAAGAAAAAGAGAGGATGTTCTCACATTACTTGTGTCATGTAGGAGTGTTGAGAAGTATTTATACAACTTATACTTCAGTATAAAACAAAGCAAATATTGATCCAACAAATTGTGAGTGAGCAGGTCATTGTTTCTGTTGAACAAACAGCAGGACATGACCGTTTTAAAGTCAGTGGCCTGCTTTGCACAGATGCTGGATTCCAGTAGCTGACAGCTGTATTATTAAGAGGAATAGTAGCTGTGTAAATACATCTTGAGACGGGATGCAGCAAAAACAGGTTTTCAGTGTTTGAACTGTTATTAGCTCAAAGTCAGGGGCTTCATGGTTCACTGTGCACCTGTTGGACAAAACACGACTCAAGAGGTGAAGTCATTTAAGACGAAATGCTGATCCACATATGGAAGGCTTGTGCCAGTTGGTGCCTTGTACCGTCAAATATTTCTCCCCTTTAGCCGTTTAGAGAGGCTTCCTCTGGGAGATGGATCACTGTGTGCAGACAGAGGAGTCTGTGTGGTTTGTATATTTCACAATCACCACATTCCATCTGCACACATTCTTCTACACGTGCCTGTGCCTGTCGCCCTCCAGTTTCTCTCTGGTTAAAAAACACCTGCCCACCCTACACAAAGCCAAACATGCTCACCATGCTGTTTCTCACAACTAAAAATCAGTCCCAACTTCTGTTCAGGGGAAGCATTCAGAGCTGAGCCTCTGGCCCCCAGACTCACCCGTGTTGTGTTGAGCTGGTTGCTGGGTCACTGTCTCACTGCTAGCACTGTGTCCCATGCTACGGCTCCTGTCCCCACTGGCCTGCCGGGCCCTACCTCTCCCGAGGCCCGTGGCAGGAGAGGAAAAACTAAAGCCACTTCGCTCTTCTCCACCAAGACATGAAGCTCCTGTAACCCAAGATTGTCTTGACTGCTCACTTGCGTCGTTTAGTCTCTCTCGTGTCTATAGTTTTGCCCTCCCCTTTCTTCAGCCTGTTACTTGCTCTCTCCCTCCCTTCCTCCCTTCTTCGCTCACTTTAAAACACAAGCACTCACTCACTCCTTAGGTCCCTCCCTTCTTGGAGCTCTGACTTCATAAATAAGGTACGTCAATAAGGTAATCCAGCAGTCTTACATGCCTTACATTCCTGAGAGCAGATTTTTCAGGGGCAAAGTTCACAGTAGGCGAGCTTTGAGGTTTGGCCGGTCCAGCCATCAAGCCTTGTGGGATTTGCAATGCAGTGGGGGCCCCCCCACTAGCACCATTTCACAGACTGACAAAACATTACTCCCTGAAGGGCGAGGGGCGGGTTCTACTGGGTGAGGTAACTCGAGAAGTGCAAGGTGAGCTGGGCCAAGGTGGAGCTCAGTGCCGGAGAGAGGAAGTGACACAGAGGAGGTGTCCTGTGACGGAGGGATTGTCCTTTTAAACTATGAAATTCACCTGGAAACTGATCACACTTGAATCAGATATTAGCATCTCTGTTCAACAGCTGTAATAGACACAGTTGCTTGACCATACCTCCCACAGGTGGACCTGCAAGTAAGGGACAAGCACTGAACAGGTCCAAGTGCTAAATTATTAAAACCAATAAGTAAAGTAAAGTAATATCAGCTCAGACTTTATCAGTGCTGTTCTTGGTACCAGAGGAATGGAAACATAAATACTCATTTATTAGTGCTGAAAAGAAACTAAAATGCCACACTGCAATTAGTGACAATAGCAGGAACGGTAAGTTTTGGACTTTTCCTGAAGAAAAAAAAAAAAATCTGTCAACAAGCACAAACGCTTTTAATACAACCTAACTTGCCATCATATTTAGTTTTACTGTACCTCCTTAAATCCTTTAATAACACACTGAAAAGACAGCAGACAATATCTGATGTGGAAGAGTCAAACACAACCCAGCAGATACATGATCAAAAGCCTGATCACAGAAACATCCATGTCCATGCCAAACAGAAACAAGGCAGCCAGGGAGTCTGTGTCTGGACATTTCTATCAGAGCACTCCGATTCGATTACATGTAATCAGCATGTGGGAGTCAGATAAGCTCCTAACTCCATGTTACAGATAAATTGGAAAGCGGGAGAGAGGACGTTTCCATGGTTAGTCAGACAATTTAGTTCATAGAAAGTTAAAGGACAGGACAGTGTAGTGACATGTTCATGATGGATGAGGGAACAGGAGGAGATAAAGTGAATGGCTTTCCATTAAAATGCTGTCAAAAATAGCATGGACTGCCAATATATATAAGTTTTATTAGAGTGAAACTTTTGTTAAAAAGGACAAAAACAGTAGTAAAGAAGGGTGATAATAAAAAGTGAGCAGAGAGACCAAACTAACCACATAACTCCCTCTACAGTCCAATGAACGCTACAGCAGTCCATCTACAGTCCTGACACAAGAATGTGAGGAACGTAGGACCGCAAGTCCGTCTGTTGGTACAACAATCCTTAAAATCACTGGTAAATAGAAAAGCAACAACTGATAACATCTTTCAACTAATGAGTCACTGTGGCAGTGAAACCTTTGTCACTCTTTCCACAGAAAAGCACCAGATGGAGACAGAGGCATTTTTACAAACCTGAGGTCATGAAGCTCAAAAGAACAAAAACAAGTTGATGACACATGAAAATATCACTATATAATGTCATCATGAAAACATACAATAAGACAACATGAGTCAACGTGCTGCCTGGCTTGGTCCTCTCAGGTCAAAATATACATAAGGATGACTTTCATTCATCATTTTTAGACGCGAGCTGAAGAGGAAGTCTGGTTTATTTTTACTGTTTGGACACTGGGCCAGGCAGGGATGAGGAGATCAGGCTCCCTTAATCTGTTCCTGCCATGGCAAAGATGTCTATAAAGTTCTCATGGGGCCATGTCCTGTTCCAGCTTCCAAATGACTAAAGCAATAGCTGATTGATTAGGTTGCAATAGTGTCTCACATTTCAACATATTACCAGTCAACAAAGCAGACTACACCTGAAAGACAAAGCTCAAAATGTAAATTCAAATCAAATCTTCACAAGTTAACACTCTCTAACACAGAGAAAACAGGTTTACTCACAAATGTATTCAGCCTGCACAGCCATCACTGGTATTTCCCACAGATGTGACAAACACACAACAACAGCTAAGCCTGGGAACAAAGATCCTCCGAGCAACGTGAGCGTGTAGGTGATACGCTGAGGTTGTCAAATGATCGAGGTCAGCCCAGAAACAGACAAGGCCATGTGTGGCAAGTGAGCGAAACCGGCAGCTCCGCTAACCTACAGGTGTGTCCTCTGGGTGAGGGCCAATCAGATAGCAGCAGCAGCAACAGCACGGTACGTCACAGGGCCAACCCCTTAATGGACAGCTTAACAACACAGCACTTATTGCGCCTATTGACTCACCACTTTCTGTCATCATGATACTACAGTTGCGATAGCATTAGTCTCACTATAATCAGCATAAGCAATGATTTGAATTTTAATACATTTTAAATACATTTTAAATTGTAGTATTCATAAAATAGTTTTTATTACCAGGATTTTCCATCACAATGTCCAAAACCCAGCAGTGGGCAGCTCCTGAAAAAGACCAGAACAAAAACGATTCATTATGAAAAGTATACATTTAGTAGAATCTCAACAATACAGCACAACACAACACAACACAACACACAACACAGCACAACACAGCACAACACACAACACAACAGATCATTTCATTACAAAAATGACTGGAAATGAATAAAAAGACTTTTCAAAAATATTTTTACTTGATTCATTTCACTTCAAAACATAATTTTATCGATGGATTAGAGAATCCCAAACAGGCTGCAATTTAACTTAACAGGAACCAGCCAAAGTTATTCCAGTCACTTCAGAGTGCCGTTTTTCATTATTTCTGAGTAAATCAATGAATGACTCTCAGGGCACTTCTACAGATTGGATGTTCTCTGCAGCTAATGGGGGACAGGCAGAAACTGAACAAAAGCTCTTGTGTTGACCAAGACTAAACAGTGCATTAATTAGCTCACACAGACAAAAAATCCAAAGCAACATGTCTAATTCAGACCTTGTTTTAAAGAGACATGGATCTTTCAAAACTCAGAGTCTGCCAGAAGCAGTGAAAATAAAAACGCAACGCACTCACACACTGACAGAATTCAGTATGTTGGTTTAAACAAATCACAGGGGCAGTGGACAAGAAGAAAATATGAGCAGGCTTTGGTTTTATAAAGTATCCTACATGTGATGCTCCAACATGAGACAAAAGCATTTTTGCTTGAGCTATTTAACTATTTTAAAATGTTTTCAACTGTTTAATACAATGAGACAATGAAGGAATGAGTTTTTAACCCTTGCGTGTCATTAGACAGATGAGTGCTTCCAAGGACTCTGGGTTTATTTCAGGACTTCCACGTCACACATATCTTACAGTTTCTTGGGTGGATGTTACAGCTGAACTGTTCTGTGTCTATACAGGACCGTTTGTTGTTTAAATGAAAAAAAATAGTTGTCAGCACTCACACAGGTACATTACACTTTAAATAGTCAATACCTCTGTAAAACAAAAACAGTAACACTGATTCTGGGGTTTATTTCAGGACAGTTGCATTTGACTGATTTGGTTTTAGACAGGTGTACTGAATGGACTGGCACTAATTATGTTTCAGGGAGGTATCTTCAAGTTGATTTAAAGCTGTTATATTTGTAGCTGCAGCTTGTCTGTGAAATATTAGAGAGGAAGCTGCATACTTTTAACTGGTCGCCGTGTTTCAAGACAGCGCTCACTTCACCAACAACTGAAATGGCAAACACACAATCTGTGTTGTCTCTCCTGCACACACAGCTTCATGGCTATTCAAATGATAACCCTGCCTGTAATTGGTCAAAGTCAGTAGGCGCGGCTATATCCTGTTGCTGACAGGGGAGGGTCCACACAGTGATATCAGGCTGCACTTTGGAATGTCAAAAGTACCTTGGCAACACTGGTAAAAGCCAACCTGTGTGACTAAACTGCACAAAGTGTACGCTGCAGAGTAAACAGGAGAGTGAAGCCGAGCAGGCAAATATGTGACCTTCTGATCAGATGGACCAGACCATCTTCTCATGCCGTTTTGATGAAGCCCAGCTGGTTCTCTGTGAACTCATTAATACTAAATAAAAGTTTTGCAGGCTTACTGAGCTCAACGTACTGAGGTTCAGTGGTCTTGGAACATCCACATGCTGTCCTCACAAACTACTTCATGTGCCAATGGGACAAGATTGCAACAAAGTAAACATGTAACATGTCAGTAATCACCAGTAATGAAAAGCTGCTATCCAGCTAAAACAAGTCCATTAGCTCACATGCAAACTCCAAAACCACCTCTGCCTGGAACCTCTCATATGCAAATCATAGGTATAGTTTTTTATTTATTTACTCAATTTTTTTTTTTTTTTGGACAATGGACAACCCTCTGCCTGGGCAGCTATGGTTCAGTCCCAACTGGTTTGACAAGTCTTGGTGTACAATGTACACTGAGCACATGTGAAACAGCTGCAGGCAGGATAACATGTCCAGACTGTTCACAACTTCAAGTGATCTACTGACACACTAATGTCCAGTCCACCTCTCCACTGTGCATGTTGCTGCTACATACAGTATACTATACACTTCAGTTCATCAACTTAACATTAACAAGAAACATCACTTACAGTACAGGTAATTCAGACAAGTGCCTACTAAGCTTTGAAGAATGAAAGAGTGATTAAATGTATTTAAATCTTCTCACTGCCTTAAACCGGGACACTGAGCTCCTGGTGTAATAAAACAGGGAAAATAGAAAAAATTTATAGAATGACTGTGTACATTACCTGACTTAGCATTCATTTATGTATACCACAGTAACAGGGCATATCTATGAAAAACGTACTCCAGTTAAGGTATGCCCGGCACAATCATTGTTGACAGTGTATGGTCATAAAATACTCATTACTAAATGCACTCAACAGTAGTTAAATCTGAGATCATTAACAGTAAGCCCAAAGTGATTTTGTTCCTTTACTTGTCTTTTCAGAAAAAGCTTTATCCATTAATTATTCATTTCTTCCAACCTGCCCATAGCAGGGAGAAGTTGATACACACTTGAACTCACAAATAATTCACTAGATAAAGTTCAGCACTACTGCAACCCAATTCTGCTCTCAAATATCCTCCCGGTGCACAGGGCCCACTGTGGGCTGCAGCTCTGAAGGGCAACAATTAGCTGGTGCAGGTTGGCAGCAAAGCAAACACAGAGGTGAATGAATGTGCAGCGCTTTGTGAGCACACAAGACAAAGCAGCTGAGCTGGTCTCCATACTGTGACAATGAAGCCCTCAGGACACCACATAAACATGTACAAATACACTGGTCTACGCCCAGTCCTACAGTTATCTTACAGAGTAGCCAAAGGTTAGAGAGGTTAACAGTCTAGAGTTTACATATGTGCAGTTTCCAGTCGTTCTCAGCATTAGAGAGACAACAGCTTTGAGAGCAGTAAGCAAAATGGCAGCTTGATTTTCAGGTTTAGTAACAGGATCCAGCAGCTGTATCTTGTCACTTTCACAAGACAGCAAGTGTGCACCTTTCTGTGCCTTATGTAGGTGAGGCTCCAGCTCCGTCTACACAATAAGGCTGCAATACCTTGACTAATGTTTGAAGTATGTGGGACAGTTTCTTTGTATTTGTGCTGCCACGAGCTTGTGCATTTAACCTACCACAATGACAAGACATTTCAGTATGAATAAATTCAGAAAATGCCATGTCATGTTCATATGTTAAATGTTAGTTAGTAACATGTAAAAGAAAAAGATGAGAGAAAAATGATCAAACACAAGGAAACACACAGGTGCAAAGAAAACATTAAACTATTAAAGAGTGAAAAACAAAAAGCAACATAATTTTTCTGTTCTAATTGATTCTAATGCTTACAATGATCATACTGACAATAAATAACATGCCTGAAAACGAGTAGGAGGATGTACATCTAAATGAATGTACAAGCTCATGGCAGCACAGTTACAAAGAAACTAATACAATTACATTGTAAGAGTTCCAGTCATTATTTTATGAATGTACACATTACTTAATCGCTTAAGAGCTGGGCCAATCAAAATCAGATCAGATTGTGTCTCATTAATATTTCACTGAATGGCTCCGACCTTCATGTTTTAGCTTAAATATAAATGTCCATTGTTCCAACATATAACCATCTTAAAACAAACCTATTTCGTTGATTCTCCACTTAATTTTCAAAATGTTTTTAATTCCCTTAACCAACATTCTTCACTTTCCACAATAATAAGTGATCTAGACTTTCAAAGATGAGTTCGTATCATGTTAACCAACTCTTAAAAATCTAATTATTTGTTATTGTTGTAAGCCATGGTAACCAAGGAATGCAACTGACTGTCATAAATCAAAGCTCACTTTGGAAAGAGCACTGTCAGCTTGTGTCTGACTAATTGGATAAACTTACTGCCAGACATGTTGCTTGTCATTGAAATGAAACACATGAATCTCGTATAAGACAGCCAAGTGCAACCACAGGATGCAGATGAAGTATTCTTTCATACAAAAAAATCCAAAACTTTTTGTAGCAATCTTAGCTAACCTAACTGTAAACAGCATCAAGTCAGCTGTATCCAATAATAATAATACATTTATTTATAAAGCGCTTTTCAAAATACTCAAAGTCACTTAATAGTTACTATACTGCTATAACAAAGCAAAAACAGCTTACTGCATTATGAATAATTATGTCAAAGCTGCTTCAGATTCTCCATGAAAAGTCACTGTTTCAAAATCTAATCATTGGCATGTTCACTGTATGCACTGCATGATAGCTCCTAAACTGTACACAATCCTGTGTGTTCAGTGCAAGGTCCCAATTAGCTCATTAAGAACTCCCAGTTCATCGGATAAAAGACCAGAACTCTGCCAAGCTGGAAGGAGTACAATCAGCCATTGTGCCAAGTTTCATTCTGCAGACTTAGCAATCACTAAATAAAGAGCCAGGCTGGAGTTTGTTTGGGGTGAACTGCACAGATCTCAATGAGCCCCTGTCAACAGTTTGCAAATAATTTGCTGTCACACACATACATACACACATCTGATTATATAAGACACATAATGCTTAGACAACTACTTCTGTGTCTGTTTTCCTTTTTTCTAACAATCATAGAAGTTTATTTTTTCAAACTGTCACACTCAGGATTTTTTTTTTATTTATTTATTTTTTTTAATCAAAATTGACTTGGACGGTTGAACAAAAAACTACAGAGGCTACAAAAAGCAGTTTTTTTAAATATTCAATTTGCATCCAGATTTATGTACCTATTCTTCACCAAAGATTAAAGCTCTTGCACTATACTCATAACTGTCAGGCAAACTGACCTGCAAACATTGGCTCTTCTGCTACACATTACCTCTCAGACTCAGAGTTGTTTATCTTCCAAAGGTACTTCTGTACCATTTTAATGCTGTAAAAGAAATCAATGCAGTCCCCTGCAACATGCCCCAGCATCATCACTCCCTCAAGCTCATTCCACGTTGCTACACACCTTTTAAGTATTCAGATCGGGCTGAAATCTGCCACCATCCCTTCAGCTGGATACAAGAGGTGAAATCCTTGTGAGATGCAACAATCCACGACTATCTGTAGACAGAGCACAATAACATGAATGACCTGATTACAATGCCTATCTAGAACAAATACAATAAGCTGCAGCTCCTTTTGTTTCCCCTCTTCCAACAGTCTGTGTTGTCCTATAGGGCGTATTACTGCTTTCAGGTAGCACTCAAAGCACAGGGTGCCTGTTAGAACAAGTAGACGGGCCTGTCAATGGAATGCAGAGGAATGTTTCACAGAGAGTAAAGTTGCTTCAAATAATTTCCACCTGAAGACTCCCTTGAGTCACTGTAATATAATGCTTCAGTTGCCATATACAGGTATCGGGGCTCTGTAATGCCTCATAGGCAAGTGCACTTTAGGAATTAAACGATATATAAAAGTAATAGGTATTAAAGAAAAAAATAATCTGTGAGGTAGCCAAAACAACTATGATTCAAATATAAGGGTTTTCTTTTCTTTAGCATCGTCCTTTTACTATTAATATATGAACTCTGACAAGCCACCAACAGGTAGGTGCATAACCAAGGACAACTGAGGTAACAGTGTGAAGTTAGGTATACTGTAACACTATGGACACTATAAACAGTACCGTAGACTACACTGTTTTTTCGGTCTTCTTGTTCAGCCCCCTGTCTAATTTGACCAACCAAAAGCAGGTTTGTGAGCTAAAGATAGAAACGCATTATAAACAGTGCTGGCATAAGGCTAATCCTTGGCTGTTGCTAGCTAAAGTAGAGTCAGCAACAGGTGGCTACTGTCCCTGTACTGTAGCATTAGCTTTGCTGGCTAACGTTAATTAGCTCACTCACTGTCGTCTGCTGTTCAAACAAACCAACGTATCGCGGTGAACAGAGGCGACTTACCTTTTCCTGTGACCGCTAAACTTATGAGATAGTGTATCCAAAAGGAAGGAGACGTGTTTCCACCGTGTTTCGTTCACCCCTGATTACTTTTGACACTTGTCGCTGCTGTCCATCACAGAGAGAAAGCAAGGCGGAACTAGCTTCAATGACTACCTTCTGACCCAAATAAAGTCATAAAACTAACTTTCTGACGCAGTCGGAAGAGATAACGCAAACATGCATACCACCAATTTTACACAAAACGCCTAAAGCCCAGTTAAGTATTCTATTTTAAACTTTTTCTCAACACTTTTCTGTCAAAAGGTGTTGCACATTAACTCGGTGGGAAGATTAAATACTCTCACGCATGCGCACTTCTCCGGCAGGGTGGTTGCTCCCCCACCAGCAAAAATCTGAACACACGCAAACCGCAGGTACCACGTGACCACGTGAGCTCGCTCAATGACATGCATGAAGCAAAACCATTTGTTGGTTAAGGTTGGGCACAGATTGTGGTATGTTGTCAGAAGAAGAAAAGAGGAAAGAGTGGTTATATGATTAAGAGGTAGGCAGTGCAATGGGAAGTCATCACTGAAATGACCGGTTCCCAAGTCATTTTCAATGACACTTATGAGTCTATACACACTCTACATATATATATCTACATATCATAGTCTACATATATATATATATATATATATATATATATATATATATATATATATATATATGTATGTATATATATATATATATATATATATATATATATATATATATATACACATATATATATATATATATATATATATATATATATATATATATATATATATATATATATATATATATATATATATATATATATATATATATGTGTGTGTGTGTGTGTGTGTGTATGACATTTATATGAGTCCCAGTCTGGAGTTGTGTGTGTGTATGACATTTATATGAGTCTCTCTCTATATGTATGACATTTATATATCATTTATGAGTCTATATATATGTGTATGACATTTATATGACATTTATGAGTCTATATATATATATATATATATATATATATATATAAATCATACATGTCATTGAAGATGACTTGAACCGGTCATGTATGTATGTATGTATGTATGTATATATATATATATATATATATATATATATATATATATATATATATATATGTGTGTGTGTGTGTGTGTGTGTGTGTGTGTGTGTGTGTATATATATATATATATATATATATATATATAAAGAAGTATGAGATATAGCCTTGTTATGGTTCTATAAGCTTTATTTTTATTTAATTATAAACTATATATATATATATACTATATATATATATATATATGAGCAGTTATAAAAATATTCTTTTTGACAGATTTTTTCAGTACAGATGTAATGAATGTAACACAGGTAAGCACCTGTGACAAATAAAACCCTTGCACATGCCTATTACAATACAGAAACAGCTCTTTAGGAAATATGTCCTGAAGAGGGTAGCCTATATTACCATCTATCTGTATTCAGTTAGATGGTATACATTAACATATCTCTCTCTCCACAGCAGTAAATTTGACTGGTCAGTTATCCCAGGGTGTAAGGCAGCTCTGGAAATTCTGTTGAGTCCAATTTATTTGCATTTGACTGCAGCAGAGGAAAATACTTGAATGTGTATGAATGTAGTTGTAATCCAATTTATCTGTGGAGATTTTGAATGAAATGTGACAGATATTGCACTAAAGATAGTAAGACATGTTGCTCTTTACACTGATGTTTAAGGTAAAGGATGTAATATAAGATTTTGATTATGTTCTTGCACTTACAAAATTACAAAAGGAAACAACTTGTCATGTTTTCTGGAAAAACATGTCCTTTTTTTGGAAGAAGAAGCACATTTAGACATAATTTTATTTCATAAATGCAGTCATGGACAAAGATTTGTCCTGTTTTCAGACAGTCATGCAAATTCACGTGTAAGAATAAATGGACTGATTTGCGGTCATTGTCAGTTCACTACATTCATATATTTACATGGCAGGCATCTGTTCTCTTCTAAACATGCAAGTCATGAGTCATTTGTGTGCTGCAGGCACACAATGAAAAAGTTTGAAGACTATGATCTCTTCTGGACATTTGCTGAACTACATGCCATAACTGCAGTACATGTTTCTGTAGGCTTGAGAGTGATATGCAGTGCATTAGTCTGCCACCTACTGGCCTTTTAAAGATCCTGTCACTGGGTTTACTCTATATGAAGTTGTTGGACCCTTGGCAGCAGAAACTCTTGAATAGACATCTCTTAATCGAATCTAAACAAGAAAGACAGACAACAACAGACTTCTTAGATCCTTTTTTAGACACTCCAATAATGTTTGCAGTAATCAAAGAACAAGCCATTGATGCCAGGGCTGATAGCGGTGTGGTTCAATTCATGTAACTCTGATAAAAATTTATGTGCCCTTTGTTTGCCTGGCATTAGGAAGTAGACATACCATACAGCGCTGCCTGCTGTGAGAATAGCAGACGCAGCCTTTCCCAGTCTGGAGTTGTGTGTTTTTCTGCTGAGTGCCCTGTGCTTTAAAACAGCTCGCCATGTGAGGAGATGAAGGCTGCGACGGAAAAATCAGACAAAAGCAGGCCTGCTCGTGACCTTTAGGTGGACCCGCAGTCTAGTCATACTGCCCCAGACAGAGCTTCCCACCCTCTTAGTGTATTTAATTATAGTGCCCTTTATGATATGATTCATAAGAATATTTGCTGGGTCAACGGAGGGAAGAAAGAGTGATATTTAGCAATTGATGACAGAATGTATTATTCAGTATTTTGTCAAACATACATAACTTCACATCAGCAATTTAAATAAGACAATGCATGCCTTTATGGTATATCCCTGGTGGACATATCGTAACAGAAAAATGTTGTCCTTGACACATTGTACACGTTCTCCTCTTTGTGGTGATTTTCCACAAGGCAGACCGAGTTCCCTCACGTAGCCTATAACATGCCATTATGAGTTCCCTCTTAAAAAGAGTATTTTATAAATCAGTGTTGCGATCTTGTATAGAACACCCTCATATTAAACTTAGAAACAGTGAACAAACAGAGGAAACCTGTGTCTCTGAACCCTGAAAAGGCTAACTATAAATATGCCAGATAGTCCAGCCGTTTCATGGTGAATAGAATCCGGACAATGCATGTGCTCTTTGATTAGCCCCACCCACGTCTTCAAATGTATAATTAGTCAGCGGGATTATACTTCAGCTTTTGTTTTGTCTCTTTTAAGCTTTTCATTTCCTGTTGCTAATTTGGAAAAACTGAACAGAAATTCCATGGATGAATAAGAGGGAGACGGCGGGGCTTCATATCCCCTCGGCTCACTCAACTAGCTGTCAGACTTCAAAACATCACAGATTGATAGATAGTGCATGGCTCCAGGGGTTGGCAAAGCACACACCTTCACAGCTTGAGTCAAGATGCTCCTGGTCACGCATTCATTTCAACTTAAGCATTCAAAAGTACATACAGTGGATTTATATAACTGAATGACTCTGACATAACCCACTGCACCGTTTGTAGAATGTATGGAATGAAAAGCTTTCAAACCTGGATCTGTCCATGGTCTCTGCTGAAGAATCCTCTGGTTTATCTTTATGTCATGTAGCCATTAAAAGGACAATGATGGGTTCAAGCTGTTCAAAAATGCAGCAGCACCACACTCATTCAATATCTGTAACTGTACTCAATAGGTGTAGTGGAGTCAGAAGTACAATATTTGTCCTGTCCACTCCTGGATTGGAGTTTCATGCCAGCCTACACTCAGAATCATGAATATACATTTCTGTGCTCAGCACTGAAGATGATGATACCAAGCAGGATAGTTGCCTGGAGGTATTACATTCCTCAGGCAGAGCATAAAAATGAATAAATGTAGCAAACATTCATGCATTTTGATTTGAAGGGTATTTATCTTCACGTCTCTGTCAGACTTTCTGGACAGAAGATAAAGAGACATTAACCAAGTGGCTTTCACTCATTTGTCACTTTGCTTTATTGTGTATGCAGAATAATAAGCTATGGTGTTAGCTAACCCAAATAGATGTTGTGTGGTTAAATGAGCTTGAGGTCAACTGAGCTAACAGCTAACCTAGAGACTTTTGAACTTTATTATTTTGCTTCTTCTTTTGTTACTTTTTTTTCAGTCAACCAGACACAGTTAAATCATTGAAGTCAGTGATCAAACAGCAGTTTTAATTGACATAACTGACCTCATATACCTCAGCTGATACCTTCATATTAGCCAATCAGCAACCCATTGTTGTAACAGGCAGAAGTCCATATGAACTGTATCAAAATAGACACTGTGCAGAAACACAATAACTAAATATTATGTGTCATATACATATCTACAGGGTAGGTGGAACTTATTTCAGCTTTTCAGTATACTGTTGAGCAGTCAAATCTAAAACAGCTTCATATCATATTATTATATTGAAGGTGAATTTGACCGAGCATTATGACATTGCAATATTTTCATTATAATGATTTGTGTTTAACCATGTGGTGGAAACTTGATATCCTGACAGCCATAATTACAGCCATGAGTTTTTTGTTGCTGGCACATTGTAGAAAACAAAACTAATGATAAACTAGTGTGACGTGTAGTTTACATTCCATGTACAGTGGACAGACTAATCATGTTTTCTGCATATATTTTCTCCTTCTTAACCATAATATAAGGATGGAAAAAGTGAAACAGCAAAAACACAAATGTGGGTTATATTTGGTTTCAAGGGTGAAACCAGTGACCTGATAATAGAGCTGCCTACGCTTCCTTTTGTCACCCTGCAGGAAACTGACAGGAAAACAATAAGCTCATCGCTGTGGACACACAGGCTGATTATAAACTGCCCTATCACTGCTTCACTCAAACATTAGATAAGCCTATGCCAGGCTGAAAAACAGATTATGGGTGACTCATGATTTCAGCCCTCATTACAGACCTTTATGACAACAACATGATAGGCTGCAATGACACGGACCACCACTTCCTCATCAGTCAGGCTCTCAGTGAGCTGTAACACAACATTTCATTACCATCTGAAATAAACTCAAGTGTTGTGACAAGTCAATTGATTAGCTCTGCAGGTCAATTGGATGGTTAAAGCAACAAATGCAAAATGATGTATCAAAACACAATGCATGATGGATTATACATTTGCTCAAGTTGTTAGGTTGCTATAAAACTGATTCGCTCGTAACCTTTCTTAGAACCATTTCATATTTGGAATCAATATTTCAGAGGGATCTATTCTTGTCACTTTGCAAAATAAGATCTGAAAAACGTAGCATATTATAAGCTTTTTAAGTAGGATTTATTTTATAGATTCAATACTCAATAGCATATAAAGGAGTTAACAACAGCTCCACTGGCTCCATGTTTGTTTTGTTGAACCATAAGAAGATAAAAACCATGTCAGTGTCGTTTTGTATCTCCTCTCTCAGGCTTCTCTCTGGAGCTCTAGTAACAACAAGTCAGCGAGCCAATCAGAGGAGAGGATCTCAGCCGCTCGTTCAACAGAAGACAAACAAGGTATTATGTCTGGTTTCACCACGTCATCATTTACACTCCCATGTTGGTGAAATAAGGGCATTAATTTGACTTTATCACAGAGTGAGGTACAGGGGTGTGGAGCTGTCTGAAGGATAAAAACACTGTCACATCACTGGAAGTCAAGTCGCCACTATTGATTCTTACACTGAACATTTTTCATTCTGGGTATGTCTCTTAGTCACTCCTAAAGAAATGGGTAGCCTACTATACAGCAGTCTTTGTCCTGTCTCAGTCAGCTGACTCAGATGACAAGACTAAACTGCCTGGAGAAAGTGGGACATGAGCTCAGCAGAGACACAGCTCAGTGACAGGGAGAAAGTGAAGTTAGAAATGACAATGACATGAATTGAAAGCTGATTTTACAATCTGTGAGGGATCAACGGGATGATAAAAGGCACACATGATGTGATCTCAGCCCAGCTGTGAGTTTTATCTTTTGGCTTGATGTTTGCTGTAAAAAAAAAAAGATACAGCACAGAAACATTTTGTTGCTGTTTCACATTGACTGATGAGTCTGATGAGTGACAGGGTAATTCAGAAAGAGAGCTGATGTCAGATGGAGCTCTCTCAGATAACAGAACCACAGAGCGTCAACGTCACAAGTTAATTTCTGGAAATGTCATTTGTCATGAGTTGAAAATACTATATGTATGAAAAAAATGGCAATTTCAGCTTTTGTAAAAGCAGGAAACTTCCAGCCTCTCTATTTCCTGACAACTCAAACAGTGAATGAATCAGTCAAAATTCCATAACTCATTAAAGGCTTTAGGGAAAAGTACAAAAGCCTTATCTGACCAAATTTAACACAAAGGTCACCAATAAGCAGATTAGGTTTTGTTCCAGCAGTCGACACAGTCCGTCTACCAGAGGTGACACATCGTCTGTCCATGGATTCACAGACAGACAGACGCAGAAATGTGGCTGCAGAGAACAAACACAGTTTTATGATGGCTAGACAGGATGGAAGATTTCTGCATTATACTGTCACAGTGTCTAGTCATAACATTTAGCCGAATTTGCATCCTTTTTTTTTTTTTTTTTGGCCAGTTGGAGAGGACAATAGGCTTTTCATGCGATGCCATACCCATGATGTAATGAAAAAAATAACAATGTGATGTAACCTTCAGTGAAAGTAGCACTAATTAGAAGAAAGCATGGATGGCAAAAGAACCTGAATCACATCTTCTCCCATTAAAAGACCTTGTCTCCTACAGAGGTCAGTGAACACATCTGAAACATATTTATGTCATTTCATAAAAGGTGGAGACATTTGACTCACTGTCATGTCTGGTTTTCCCAACTTGGCAGATAACATCTCTAAAACCATCCAGCTAATCAAGCAGACTTTTTTACATGTATGCCAGGCTGATGAATGAAAAATAAAAGCAAATGTGGAGGAACACAAACAGTGAGAGGACAAAACTATGACATCCTTATATTGTGAACATTTTAGTCTCCGGAGCTCTATTGTCTGTCTAATGAAGAAATTCTTAGGCATTATGGGAAATGATCTTTATTGTATTATTCTCAATTGGTGTCATTTATTAAGTATGAAGCTGGAGCCAGGAGGCTTATCTCAGACAGATATGAAGCAGAGGGTAAGTCTGGCTTTGTCCAAAGTTCAAAATACAATGCATATCGAAACACAGTTCAATGGGTCTCTGATCAATGAAAAATAAAGCAACCCACACTTTCAAGTGACATTTTCCATCACTTAATGGGAGCTGAAACAGTGTCAACAGTTGCCTACTTAGACCAGTCAGGCATAACACTCTGACCTCTGACAGGTGAAGTGAATAACACTTCACCACGGCACCTGTTAGTGTGTGGATATATTAGCAGCAAATGAACATTTAGTCCTCAAAGTTGATGTGTCAGAAGCAGGAACAATGGGCAGTGTAAGGATTTGATCCAGTTTTACAGGACGACTGGGTCAGAGCATCTGAAAAGCTGCAGCTCTTGTGGGCTGTTCCTGGTCTGCAGTGGTCAGGATCTATCAAAAGTGGTCCAAGGAAGGAACAGTGGTGAACAGGGTCATTGATACACATGGAGAGAAGGCTGGCCTGTGTGGTCCCATCCAACAGACCAGCTACTGTTGCTCAAACTGCTGAAGAAGTTCAAGCTGGTTCTGATGCTGAATCTGAACACACAGAGCATCACAGTTTGTTGTGTATTTGGCAGCAAAAGGGATCAACACTATATTAAGCAGGTGATCAGAATGTTAGGCCTGATCGGTGTATACATCCAGCAGATATGGAGCAACATTACCATTTGTTTAATGTTCAGTTTCAGTCAGCATTTAGTCTTGTTTCAGTCTCCATGAACTCAGGAGTCTTTGCCGTTCTACTAGTGCAGGTTTTGTGTAAGAGGGTTTTAGAGCTCTTTGAGGACAATCAGCATCCAAATTAAAACAGTGACCTTACAGGGTAGAGTACCGTGATTTAAAAGATAACTGCAGCTGTAAAAATCACTATACAAGCACATACTGTCACATACAAATAGTCATGTGAGCCATTATATTAAAAGAATGAGTATATTGCTTTAAAAAACACTACTTGCACGTGTCTGGACCAGACTTGAAATATAAAATGTGACTGTGGAGCTTCTCCTCACACTGATAAAATGTTGGTTCTGTGCCATTCTGGAAGAGAAACCCGTAGCTTTCAGCTTTGTAGATAGCTGACTGATCAACTAGTCCAAGAAAAACATTACTTTGTCATTAGCTGCAAAGGTTATATTATTAAGGCCTGTTGACTCTGCAGCTTCTATCATCCTACATAATACAGGGACTTTCTTCTGCCAACAACCCTGGCAAGCCAAGATGGATTACCTCATTGTGATAATGAACCTTTTAGGACATCCTTGGCACATGAAATCCAGTCAGCTAATAGGCTTAAGATTTTTAGGTCAAAAAATAGGCCTGACACTATCAGCATTCAGCTTTTCAGTGATTGGAGAAAGGTAAACATTAGATTCCAGGCTGAGGAGTCATTGTTTGGGCTAAAGGCACCATAACATGATGGTTAGTGCAATCTTAAGTTTAAGGTAAGAGGAAACAGACTTAACTTCATTTAAAGACCAAATTTGACTCCACTCTGTATCAATCCTAAAGAAATGATTCTCTTGCAAAGGTCAATGAGATTTGTTTGTATTACTGTATGTTGAACTTTGATCAGTTTTTTATCTTCATATTTGCATCATACATAAGTAGTCAGAACAGTTGGGATTCTTGGAGAGTTCAAACTGGAGCAAGATAAAGCTTATTAACTGTGGTGCAAGTTCACTCATATTAACCTCCTCTCTGAGTCTATTGTTTCACAAAATAGTAAAGTGGAGCAAACAGACAGAGGAAGGAGCCAGTGGTTCAACTTCATCCTTTGAAGTGGATGAACTTTTTGTCTTGTTATTGACAAGGTTAAGCAAACAGACTAATGATGTTTCACATGTTTGTTAATGGGGAGTTTTATTAGGCTATCTCTGTCCAGTTACTTCACATTGAACTGAACTGATGGGCACAGTGGTGAAAAATGAATGCCACATCAGTAGAGAGAAAACAGTGAGTATGTTTGCACATGGTCAACAGAACTCTGACATTAATCTGATTAAGACCATACTCTGATTAAGAAACTACCATGTAAACAGTGGTTTCTGATTACCTTAGCCCAGTTAGGATCACAGTCAAAGCAAACACTAATCAAATCATATGGAGTAGTCCTGTTTTAGTGGCATTATCAAACAAATGTATGCACTAATGTTTTGTGGGAGTTTCTGAACATTTTGCGACAGGACAGGTAGACAAAGGGCAGGGGTCAACCATTTTACAGCCAACAAGAGATATCAAAGAAATACCAAATTCCATTAAAACGACTCTCTCCCACCGGTCTTTATTTAGTACAGATCGGCCCATTGGTGGAGACGATACCTTCGTCTATGTGCACATACTGCATGACAAACAAGTAGACCCGACTGCAGCTGATGTTCTGTAAAATTAAAAATGAAACACCCAAAAAGGTGTCTGGTACAATAAAAAAAAACTGTATGTGGAGGATGGAATATTCTGGAGGGAAAGTCAGAAGGCGTGACGTAGACCTATAGATGTGTGTCATTAATCCATCTAGGCTCTATAACATGTAAAACAAGTATTAATTCTTGAGTAAAACTCGACACAGTTGATGACTTTCAGGTTCTTTAGTGAACTTCACAAAACATCATTACATTTCTTTTTTCTCCACTCGCTCCATCTATTGAACTCTGACCCCTTTGCTTCTTCTGCAAGCGTAATAAAAATGACGAACCAAGAGCGCCCCCCCAATATAGCATAAAATTATATCACACGCGATGTAAACCATGAACATTACAATGGGAAAATGAGAGGAATATTCTAAAAGCAATTCACGGAAACACCCTAATCAGAATGAGGTCAATAGTTGGATTACTGCTGTCCATGTAACTGTAGTTAGTGAGAAGCTCCAGGAGCTGTTTTGATTGACTAGCATTACCTGCTAGTAGCTGCTAGTCAATCTACAGCAGATCAACATTTAGCACTTTGATTCAATACTTCTCAAAGATGTGCAGATTCAATCAGCTGTATGACTTCATACCATGATCAGGCCTGTCAAGCATATCTGGATCCACCACCCATCCTACCCCCCGTCATCAGGAATAATCTTCTTGGGCGTCCCCGCTCGATAAAGCTGAGGATGGGATTGTGTCCAGGGGAACAGAGCATCATGGAAAGTTGATAAAAACAGTTGGGTTTTTGTTTTAAGGGGAGATTCCTGAGACTATAATTAGTTACCCAAAGATCTGCAGAGTGTCAGATATATTTAGGCTAGAAAATAAAACAAAGGTGTCCAGAGTTGTGGAATTTGTGAAAGTGCAGATTGATAAGATCGCGGTGCGGGGTAGTGTATGCAATGTTTATAAGGTGATAAACATTCTCAGCAGGGCATTAGCTTAGTTTTCTCCCACATCTACAATAATGACACGATGTTAGTGTCTCGGGCTAAGATGGAATTTACCCATTGGAATTTACATTCCTTCGAGAACAAGGTCATTGGAATGGTTTAACCTCCCACTATTTTAGTCGAACGGCATGTTAAAACAAGAACAATCCAACCACGAGAGAGGGTGAGAAAAAAAAAGCATTCTGGTCACATTAAAACAAGATTAGATAATGTGTGAGGCATTAGTTGCGCTAATGCTGAGGATCACATACCTGAAGGCAGTGTTAATGTTTGAAGATTAGCTGCTTAATTGTGTTCTCTGCCATCTGAGTAGGCGGCACAAATGGAGAGTGTCATTGCCACGGTAATCTCTCCCAGACTCTGATCTTCTGTGAGCTGTAGCATGCTCATGTTGTGCTTCAAGATGAGCAGAACGCCTGAGGCACAGGTAGGCCTAATGGTTTTGATGGGATGAGTTGAGGTGTGGGTCAGAGCGTCCTCTGGGTGTGTTCGGCAGAGTAACACAGATGTGTCAGCTCCCACTGAGTCGTAGTGTAGGGGGAACAGGTCTGAGAGGAAAGACTTGCAAGAGGAGAGGTTTTGGATCTTTCCTCCAGTCAGATGAAAGTGTCACATTAACACAGCAATAAAAATAAGAGAGTGACTTGAATCTTGTGTAAATTTGTGGAAAAATGTTTCTCAAACTGAAACTACATCTTTACCTCAGTTGTTTCAGCACTGCAGTTTTATTTCAGTTTGACATTAGCCTTGACTTGTTCGCAATTTAAGCTAAAACTGAGACCTTGTGTGATTTTGTGTGAAGCCCATACAAAGAACTTTTAACTGGATATGCAAAAGTCTCTGGTTTCTGCAGATGTCTCTGTTTGACCTACAACAGCAAACGAGGCAAACAAGATAAGCTATTTCTAAATACTCTCACTTTTTACCTTCAGGAGGCAGTGGATGGGTCAGTCCACCGGAGAATGAAACGATGTACGGCACTCAGACCGGAGGAGACAGCATATTTGATGAGGCTATAAATTAGCATTGAGTTGTTGCTACGCTAGCAAGTAAAAACTGACCTCAGTTTCATCGCTATATTTTCGTCATGGCTGATACTGGGACGGGATCTGCAGAGAGAAACCTACCGCTTTTGTCCACAGGGGGTGCCAAAATCAACATAAAATGAAAGCTCTTTGTAGGGGCTTTAAGCTGTGCTTTCCTGTATTATTTAAGGTCACATCACATTTAAGTTTAAGTTATGTTCATGAAAATTACCAGAAGTTCCTTGAAAACCAAACCTTTGCCTGATATTCACTAGTTGTCTCCCTTCCTCAGTGACGAATTCACAGGGTTTGACGTTTACGTTCTTGATCAGAGAAGCTAAAGAGAGTGGATAATAGCTCTCATATGAAATATACAGTATAAGTATAGAAGTGCAGGTTGCATTTTAGCGTGACTGTAACAGGCTTGGTTCACAGGAGACACTGACATGTCATGGCAGGAAAAGCACAGGTGCAAGTTATAACAGTAACGATGAGTACATTCCATTCAGGTGATCAGGCTCCAGTGCTGCATGCTGCCTCTCTGTGCTGCTGCACTGAGCCCCCTAATGGGACAGAGGCCTTCAGTCATGTGCCCGTCCTGCTGTGACAAGTCAGATATGTAACTGTGTTCCTCATTACTGTCAATGTATACATTTACTGTCAGAATACTTTAAAATAAAATTGAATAACAATCAAAATGACTGGAATTAAAATCTGCATTTCTTATTCTTATCCAGTACATGAATATGATAAGTCTGGTGATAATCTAAATTCCTTTATTTCAAGCAAATCCCTTGCAAAGGGCAAACACAATACTGAATTGAAGTATTGTTTGTATCAAAGCCTCATATCCTCTGTGCCGCGGAGCTCCATTGTTGTTCAGAAAATATTAAAAACACATCAGTCACCCACCCTGCTGCCCTGGCTGACATGTTCCTTCATCACTACAAACACACACACGCACACACTATGACTCAGTCCCACAGACACTGTCTGCCATAAACACTTGGTAACCAATTGTGAATTAATATGCTGGTAAAATAACAAATCATCTTTACCCATTTGAGCAAAATAAGATTTTTGCCTCCTGTTTCTGGAAAGCAGTGTCACGTGAGGAATCTGAAGACTGATTAGACTGTGAAGGCTGAACCAAATGGTCTATAGAAGGTTTCCTGTTTCTGTTGAAGGGGGCATCCATCATTGATCTTGGGATAGGTCAGGCCACAAAGGGTCCAATTGATCCTTTGTTTTCTCAGAATCGTGACTAGGCTGCACCTAAAGGAACCTCAGAGCTAGAGCAGCCAGGCTGACCTGTAAAGACAGATTCACATTCAACCTGTGAAGGATGAGGCCCCTGAATTGAAAGGCAGCTTTTACCCAGTAGTTAATTAGTTGTTATTATTATTATTATTATTATTATATATATTTTTTGGTCACAGGCCGAGCATCTGCCAAGAATAACATATCCTTGACATCATCACCTTCATCACCTTTCAAACAGCATTCCTCAAAGATAGAGGTGATAAGATTCACTTGGTTACACCTTCAGCGATGATATGATGTTTATCTGAAATTCAAAAGAATTCCTGTCTAACCACCCATTAAACGTCACATCTATTTCTGATGCTCACTTGTATTTGACCTTTGGACAAGTGGTATTTGATCATGTGGTGGAGCACCCCAGGGCAGATATCATATCTGCAAAGAAATGGTACAGTGGTTAATTTCCTCCACCGGGCAAATAAAGCTCTGTTGTGTTAGATGCGGTGCAATGCAAGAAGGGTGAGGGCTGTGTGTGTGTGTGAGTTTCTTTAGAAAATCAAACAGACGCTGCGTGCCTGTTGACTGTTTCAGTCTGATTAATGAATAGATGCACTGAACAGCATTGATCCAGAGCTCACTTACTTCCTCACTCCCTCTGAATGTGGTTGGAGGAAGAAGATTTATGGCCCATATAATAGTTAGAGTCGGTGAATAAGAACTTAATAAACAACTGAGTGGATGCCTCATGTGGAGAAGAATGGAGGCAGGAATTCTTATCGCATGACCTGCATGTACAGGTGGAAATACTAAACACTCATTTCCTTTATGGAGACAGTCTGTGCAGATGACATTAACAATGACATTACAGGCAATAACACATAAATCAAGCT
The DNA here is from genome assembly GCA_021432705.1 of Caranx ignobilis. Classification (NCBI taxonomy): domain Eukaryota; kingdom Metazoa; phylum Chordata; class Actinopteri; order Carangiformes; family Carangidae; genus Caranx; species Caranx ignobilis. The sequence goes on from MU269991.1 coordinate 14,453,672, forward strand.
TTGTGAAACTGTTTTGAAGACAATGCACCAATGCTTCTTGTCACTTGTGTGTTATATTAAATATTAACCCACTTTCAGCTCATTTACTCAGCCTCTGCACTTCCTTTTCTGCATTCTGCATAAGTTCACCCATATTAATCTCCTCTGAGTCTATTGTTTCACAGAATAGTGTGTAATAGTCTGCATATATGCAGATTGCAGAACAGAAAGTGCAGAGGCTGAATAACTCTGTCACAGTGTCTGACGTCACCTCGAGGGAGCTCCATGCATCATGGTGTAAAGGAAACTAGTAATCAGATGTTATGGCCTGTCATGATGGTGCAGATTCTTGGAATGAATGAAGGTGAATTCAAAACAAAGCAGAAGCTGTTTCATAGCGGGCTCTCCAAATCAGAGAGTCAGCTGGAAGAGCTGACTTTCTTCCGGACAACTCAGTGGACACAACGCTCAGTCAGGTGACTGTCCTCACATAGAACCAAAACTTTTCAGTACCATCACAAAATACAGAGAGGTTTATAAATGTGCTCCAGCTGTGTCAGCCTTACTGACTCACATCAGTTCATCTGTACTTCGCAGAAGTTGGAGACTCTGCTCTCCAACAAGCTTTCCATCACACTCTACTATCAAATAAAAATTAAAGAAAAATCATTTTGCCCCATTTTTTCCCCTCTAACTGTACTTTACCTCTATTTTACCATATAATGGCGCATGCTCCATGTCAAATTGTGAAATGTTAGTTTGGTTGGAATATGATTCTTTTCTTTTCGTTTCTATGAATGATTGAGGAGATAATGGTTTGCATGAAAAAGAGGAAGTGACAGTCAGTTCTAAAGGGTATTACAGAAAGTATTCAAACGTTTGGTGCTGATTTAACTTTATATACAAACAGCTGCAGATTTGAGGTTCCACAGTTCACATGGTGTGTCAGTCCTGGGATTTCTCAGCATTTTTGTTTCATCTTGTTTTTCAATCTCTCAAACAGCAGATCTGTGACATCATGAGTGTACCTGATTTGCACACCTGATACCGTATGCTGCCGCTTCCTCTGCACCTCTGCCGGCTCCCACCATGATTTGAATGAATGATATAAAATCCAAAGTTTGGGAACGCCACCATGCCACTGTCCTTGTCCTTGATTCCTCTACAGTATGTGTTGAACATAAGTGGATCTCCTGGTTGCAGTTAAAATAAAATGTTGTATTAATTTATCTTGATATAGTTTGTCACTTGTTATTCTTTTATTATTTAGCTAAAGGGGCTCTTTAAGTTATATCTAAATATACTTTTATATGTATTTTAAATTGATTTTGACATGTATTTATTTTATTGATTTCATTATATATCTTATTTCATAAACACTTAAGATGTTGATGTTATCACTTTGTACTGTGCACTTGTTCTGTGTCTGACATATGATGTACACTTGCTCTGCAGGTGGAAACTGGGGTGCAGGTAGGACTGCACAAAGCATTTGCACAGTCACAGTACACTGCAGTATCTATCTACACAGTACACTGTCCATCACGTCCCTATGGATGTGTTATGAACGTGCACTGTAACACTGTCCCTTCGCCCTCATTGACACTGATCTGCCACAGTTCATCACGTATCCACCTGCTCTATATCAACCTACTCAGATAGCATATGGACATCATGTCAGGTGTCTGAATAGCCAATTAAGATTCCCATCAGCAGCGTGGGACAGAGGCTGTTTACACAGGCTCACTGATTGTTTACACTGTTGCAATATGAGACACAGATGCACAGTGAGCACCTATCATTGCATCTGGTGTACGTGTGCCCGCACACAGAAGATGTGAAGATGATCTAGATCATAATGTGAAGAATGCCATCCAGTACAGGCATGCCAGCAGGTAAAGGAAAGATGTGTGTTTACAGCCAGGGTAGGAATGTCTGGTGGTCTGAGGCTGTTAAAGGATTAGAAAGTACAGGCAGGACATCTCCATAGGAAACACTGTTCTCACACACTGTTAAATATACACACAGTATTTTGTGTAACACTTTGAATGATTACACTGCAGATGCTTAATGAAGCCCACCTTTGAACTATGTGGGGAAGCATCCGGGAATGCCTGCTATTCAAAACATCTACGTGAGTGTTTATTCGCTGTGAGCCAGTTGTGACATTTGGTTTGAAATGACTGGAAAGTTACAGATTTCTGCAGCGGAACAACTTCACCTTCTTTCCCGGACCGAGCCAGCTTCCTTCCTGCTGGTCCTGGCTGCGCGGTGATGGCTAGACTTCATGTTTTGGTATCAGCAGGCATGTTTGGACCAGCGGTGCTGATAGGTCAGTCTGTCCCCAGTCTGTCCCCGAGCTGCTCCAGTCCCCACAAACAAAACCAGGAAGAGGAGGAATGTACCAACACCGGCTCTTACTGTAATCGCGGCCAGTTCGGACTGGAACTGTAAAAGAGCAAGAAAACAGTTGATGTGGCAAGAATCTTTAGTTATAAAACATTGGAAATGTGTGCCTTCTTTTCTTTAATTATACAAGCTATACAAGCATATGTAGATTGTTTTGTCTCTGATTCTGTCAGCTATTTTCCTCCTTTCACTCAGTATCACCTTTAAGGTGGTTTCATGCATCACTTTCTTATGCATCATTAAGAAAGGTAAAAAGGAAGAAAAAAAGTGTCCCTTAATCTTAGATGTAAATCACCTGATTCAAATGCAGGCTTCTATATATTAAGGTTAGGTTAGATTAGGACATTTAAAATTCCTTATGCTTTGACTTGAATGTTGCTGGTGTCAGCTGGTGCATCACATTGGACCTGACTGAAATAGCTTCACTACAACATTTTGAACTGCCTTCAAAAATAATGATGGTTTTTACTGATCCCTGAAACATTTACTTTTCTTTTTATAAATAAATTCTGTATCCAATCATCAGTGATTGTTCATGCTGTAACATCAGACACTACAGACACTGTAAACGGCCACAGTTACTTGTTAAAGTAGACATGCCGTGCACTCAGTGATAAAAAAAAAAAAAAAAAAAAAGAGCATCAGCCTCAGAATAGGTTTTAAAAACACACATCACTGAATGAAGTGTCTCACACAGAGGCTCCTGAGATGATGCACCAGAGATCTGTTTTAGAACAGCTCACTCTTTCTCACCTGAGTCTGTGTGAGTCTGTTATGACTGTGCTCCCTGCAGCTAAGGGCATATTCACACCAGGGAAGTCCAATAGTTCAGTTGTTTTTGAATTTTGATTTTTTGTTTACTTGGTGTTGTTTGTATTCACATGGCAGTTTTTACAAGCCAACCAACTTTGTAAAAGCATGTGTGTCCCACAGTAGCTCAATCATTGGATTAAAAATATCTTGCATAAAAAGTACACAATGGAGGTCCTGCATGCGTTTCTTGCTGCCCTTTTAACCCTTAGGTGCATAATCAAAAATGACCCCATGAGTTGTTATTCTTTAAAATCTTTGAAATTAAAACTTTTTGTATTTTCATATTCCAGGTATTCCTCATAAAACTTGTTTGTGACAAAAAATTTCATTCATTTTAATAAATTGCAGTTTTTGTGTCACTACCCCACTTTTCCATAAGCGGGGTCAAAAATGACCCCAAGCATTTCCTATGGAATCTCCTAGCAACCTTTGATTCTTACAAACTCTGACTGTCAGCATATATTTACTGTCCCACACAGCAACATACATGTAAGCATTATCTTCATTTATAAACTTATTTTCCACATCCATGACTTTTCTGTGATAGAGTATAATGTCAGTATTATTGTCATGAAAGTAGCCTACTTTGTTGTTAGCTAACACTAGTGTTAGCTAACAACAAAGTAATGTTACTACTTCAAAGTAATCAAAGTAATGCAGTAATGTTAGCTACATGACTAAACTAAATTATCAATTAAAGTGCTAACATTAGGGGCGCCGTGTGGCACAGTGGGTTGAGCAGGCGCCCCATATGCAGAGGCTACAGTTCTCACTGTAGTCGTTGAATCCCGCATCGGGTGGCCCTTTACTGCATGTCATTCCCCCGCTCTCTGCCTCCCCCATTTCCTGTCTCTCTCCACTACACTATCAAATAAAGGCAAAAAATGCCCCCCCCCCCCAAAAAAAAAAAAATATATATATATATATATATTTACATATATATATATATATATATACACACACACACACACACATATATACACATCTACACATGTATGCACATGCATGTCTGTGCATTTACTTACATATAAACAGACAGACGGACACACAAACAATGGATTTTGACATTTTTTGATACCTGATTGATTGAAGGGTTAATTTGGTGCAGGGCGGCTACGGAGGGGAGCCTTCATCAATGCCTATTATACAATTACAACAGCAGGCTTCATCAGCAGAGAATGGATCAGGTACTGTAGGCTATGAAGTTGAGTTGCTCAACTATGTAATGAATATCCTTGTGTGTGTTATCACTGGTGTCACTGTCTAGCCAGTCATATATAACCCAGTCTGTGTGCTGTGGCCTCTAAGCACCTGGAGACTGCATTGTGTTGTGTGTGATGTGCGGGTGTCATGCAGAGGGCTCATATCGTGTCTCCTCTGTGCTCCACGTTGACCCACGGCTCATTTTGGCTGGTACATTTCTTAACGAGTGTTGCTAATGAGCTTTTTCTGACAACAATGGAAGCACTTGGTTATTGCATTTGGTTTGGAAAAAGTACGGATTGCAATCACACCACAAATGAATCATACCAGGGTTCGTTTCAGACTCTGTTACGGACCAAACAAGTGAACCCAGTTCCAGCTGAAGAGGTGGTCTCGGTTCACTTGTTTGTTCCACACCAGAGTCTGGTGGTTTGTATTCACACCTACCTAAGTGTGTCTTCTCTCTGAATAACTCAGTAAAAGGAGTCAATCACATCACACTTGTTTAGGCATCTACCTGCTGCACAAAAATGTGTATGAAAAACACACTACAGATTTACTTACAGGTTGGACTTTGCTAAATTTATACCTGATGGCCTTGTAAATACGATCACATTAGCTCACTGTAATGGTGCAGCTGCAACTGGAGCTGTGTATTCTAGTCCAATCAGATGACGCTAATGATGAGGTAACTTTTTGTAAATTTAGAAAATGAAAAATAAAATGAAATCCCCTTCCCTGCACCCATTTTTCTTGCAATCCTGAAGTTGAATAATTCCACCGCTGAATGCCCAGCAAGTGATGAAATGTGAGTTACAATAATATTAAAATGTGTGTCTGCAAAAACAACAGGCAGCAGCCCAGGAAGACTTTCACAAACATTTACAATCCCATAATCACCATTTACCATCAACCAGCATCTCCAGGAGAAAAACAATCAGGGTAACAACATTGTATAAGGGCTAAAACAAAGCCTAACAATACAGCCAGTGTTATGACAACGGCGTGATTAGGGTTGCAATCTCAACCCTCCATCCAGCCCGTATCAGTTCCCTGTGCAAACAGCAGACATGCTCCTGTTTTTCCTTTGTTTCTTTTCCTCTCCCCGTTCTCTCCTGTGCTAAAGGAATTCAGGAGGAATGCAGAAAACGCATCCTGTTTTCATTCCGCGCTCTTAGTCAGCTATTCACGCTCTGTAGTGCACGCTGGGGGGTCTGAGAGTTCGCAGTGACGTCAGGGTAAATAACTAGGGAAGTCATTGCATGCAAGTAATGGACACACAGGTGCATATTATTACTGTTTGACCGCAATTTGTTTTTCCATCCCACAATGCATGCACTCCTAGTCCAGCACAGCAGTTTTACTGTCCTGTCATAAACGTATAAGCAATAACGCAACACATCAATGAAACTGACTCTTGATTGACACTTAACCTTATCATCTGTCATTCCTTAAACACTAGACCTGTAACCGAGGACATCCTGTAGATAATTTGAAGCCAAAAGTCTCCGACATCCTCTCTAATAAACATTTTCTCTGCTCACGTCCCTCTACAAGAACAGCCTATCTAAAGTAAACATCAGCTTATGGAGCGACAATGGGGACAGACTACCCACCATGAAGAGATAAGCACCGCACGTTACACTCCAGACAATGAAATCCTATGTGTAGTAACCACATGCCTCTTTTCGTTTTGCCCCTCCGCAGGGTCACTGTGTGACAGTTCAGGAGTTTCAAAGCTGACGACACACCTGATTCTTTTCTGCACAGTCAAGCTGAAGTTAAAGCTTCATGGACCACAACATGTTGCCGTTCAGTCCCTCAACATTTAGGCTCATTCATACTGAAGTTATTTGTCTTGAAATCCAATTTTGTTTGTTTTTTTGAGGATTTTTTTTCAATCACTGCATGCATCAAGCAATAACCAATAATAAAGTCAAAACTCATCATCAACAGTTGGATGGACAGTTGGAGAGATGACAGAACCTTTGGATATTTCAGCCAATCAAAGTATGTCAATGGCTTAATTTGTCATTTTGGTCCAACAGAAATTAATTGTCATCAGAAGTCTTACACCTGGACTTTGTATAGATATCTGTAAAGCAATGAAGAACAGAAAACATGGCAGCATGCTTTGCTTGTGTTGATACAGCAGGTGAAGTGGCTAAGCAAGTACTGTCACACCTGCTGTGTGGTTCACTTTTATACCAGTACTTACTGGAAATGGACCAGTACAGGTCAGTGGTGTAGTCTATGTAATACAGGTATATGCAGTATACCCACTGAAAATGCATTAGTATTTCAGTATACCCACTACAACAAAAATGCGTAACTATAGTCTATGTGATACAGGTGTGAACAGTGTATCCACATAAAAGGCAGTATACCCACTACATCAAGTTAGACTGCACCACTGGTACAGAGGGATATGTTGGCTGAATGACTTGCTCCAAGTGATGGAGCAATCATTCAGCACTTGAGCAGAGAAAGCAGAGACCTTAGCTCACCTTAGGTCAAATGACTGACATGTTTATGCTCCCTGCAGAGACAATACAGCCACTGTGTGTTCCCTGAGGCAATACTAATAACACACCACCCATGTGAATTTGAATAATGAATTTTCACTTTGGGAAATAATAAAGTATGTGTATGTGTGTGTGTGTGTGTGTGTAAGAGTGTGTTTGTGCTCAGGTTTGACCAGTATTGTTTCCAGCTGAGTGTCTCGAGTCGAGTCCTAAGAGAATCTGTGAAGCTGTGAAATGTCCTGGTTATATTCTGTATTCAATACCTAACTATATTAGAGCACATTCACAGCACCATGCCCCTGGATTCAACTCTGACTGTAAGTGTGTTAATCAATCAGTATACTGTTGTCAAGGAGTCGTAGGTTATGAAACTGGTGTATCTTTCTGACAGGACCTGTCAGTATGTGAACATTGGAGACAGTCAGAGAGCTGCAGGAGGATAACTCCTTCTTTTGTAAAGGACCTGGCAATGTACCTGTTGCATTTGTGGTATCCATGGTGTTGAAAGGTGTGCTGGGTAAGTGTGCTAAGCATTTGGAATAATTGCTCCCCACCCAGAAGAAAACTCTTTTGTGTGCATGCTTGAACGTGTGGTACACACAAACAGTCACTGTTAGGGTTATTAGACTACAAACAAACCTACATAGCCTCAGTGCTGCTGACTGATATCTCAGATGGACTGAACTAAACGAATCAATCAGAGAGATGGTTTAATCAAACGTTCTCTACTCTTTCATGTTATCTGTGTTATTCGATCCCCATTAGCTTCCATGTATGAAGACATTATATGAATTGAAATAAAAGGAGCAAACTGTGATATGACAAAGCTGATACCAGACTTTCAGATCTACCTTGGAACAAAGCTGTAGCTGTCAGGTACTCAGGCTGAGTAGATAACTGTTCTGTTTTTCTGCTGTCTGCCTTTCACTGGCTCTCCAGCTCTCTCTTGACTACTTGAAAAGTTAAATTCCCTCCTTTGACTCATGAAAGCAAACCCTCAAATCTTCCCTCCTCCCCTTCTCCCCTTCTCCCTGCTCCATCACACTTCACCCAGCCCTTCACCTACATCCTAATCACATCTGGAGCTTTCATTCTAGCCTGTTATCTCATTTACTTACATGTTATTCAAATCTCTAATGTCACGCCCAGCGAATGACACGCTATTTAACTTCCTGGTGTATGTCAAGCAAGCATCATGTTTCCTATGCTGTGTCTTGTTATGTCTGGAGAGTTGATTTTAGTGTCATATCAAGTTCAAAACAATACCTCAAATACCTGCAAGTGTTTCCTGGAACATGTGATTTGTGCCTAAAGATTCAACAGTCGACACTTAACAAATTTATAACACAATAAGACTTTTATTTTCCCATACACAGTTCAGTGCATTATTCATAAAAATATAAATACATCTCTGAATAAGTTAGCCAATAAATAAATTCAATCATTCAGCATTTGACAGTAAACGTGTAAGCTGGTAAACGATCCATCATACACAGCGTTGAGGATGAATGCGGTTTATATATTTCTATTTGACCATATAGATAGATACATAATGATACGTAATTAATCCTCTAGAGGAAATTCAATTGTCCATCAGCTCAGTATATTTAGACTTGTAGCTCAACAGTCCAGGTCAGGAGCCACTGCCTCTATCAGTTCTTGGTGAATGCAGACAAACAGGGCAGAGGGGCAAATAGATTCATGGCATGGAAAAATAGTTTTTGAAGTGCATAATACAAGTCAAGAGTCAACGTTTCGCAATCGCTAATAGAGAAAACATAAGTGTTTTGTTTTGTTTTGTTTTTTATCAGGGGAGAAAAACAATTGTTGCGTGTTTTTGGCAGGCTACATATCATTGAAACCTTCTGGCTTATCTTCAATCAAAACATTAAACAGGAGCTATGCAATAAACACTCAAGCCAACACAATAGGGCCAGTGTAGTTGTTATGCCAGATGAAAGTATGCTGTATATGTGGATGTAGAGGAGCTGACAATAGACCTTGTATAAAGTGAACTGTTTGTGAGATAAATCCCAAAGTGATGACCTTCATTTTGCTGTTGAAGCTGCCATTTTCAAGTAAGCCTCATACTAAGAAAAAAAAAAAAAAAACTATTTGCAAATTTGCCGTAAACATTAGGCAGGACAGAGGATTCCAGCTCTGATACAGAGGAATATTAAAGCAAACCAAAGGTCAGCAATGACAGATTAGATTTTGAGTAAACATGGACAAAGAGTTTCTATCACTCTGAATATGTGACCATCCTCTAATCCTCAGTGTGGGCGAGCTGCAGGTATAAAACCGTCCTTGTGGATGAGTCAAACCTGGGCTTTGTCCATAGAAACTAAATTGGTCACTGATTGGTCATTGTAAAATTCTTTACATGGTTGCCCACTAGTCCTGATGTTGGTTCCCATTTCCGTTCTTTGAAAACACCGTCCTTGGCATGAAGTCTGTTTTTGAGTTCAGAAAGGTTCAAGGAAAGTTCAAGAAATAACCCTTAATGTCTCCACCCAACATTGCTCCTGCCACAGGGCTTCTGTCTTGGGTAGCTGCCAGTCTTCCAGAGCTTTGTTTTGTTGATCAGTTGCTTGACTCCGTCGTCTTCTTTCCATCTCTGGATCCCCAGCGCTGGTGAGACTCTGGCCATTAGAGGAGCCTCCTGAAGGTGAGGTTGAACCCACAGTGATTGAACCGCCTCTGGTGTTAACTCAGTCTTCTACCTCCTCGTTCGGCTCTTGAGCCTGTTGACTCGAGCCTCGTTCTTGTTTGACAGAACCTCTTTCGCAATCGCCATGTTGGACTTAACCAAAGCTCTGCAGGGAGAAAATAAAAGAGGTCAGAGGTGCTTAAGATGCATTAGAAACAACCATCAAATCACAGTACAATGTGGATTAAAGGCTGATCCATAGTGTATTCTTAATCTACCTGAAAGATGCGAGCAAATTGTCTCTGTTGATGTTCTCTGACTTTCCCGATGGGCCCACAGCATCAGTCTTTATGTTCTGAGAGCTGTGAAGAGACACAACAACATCATTAAAACAGGGACAGTATAACCCTCACAGTGCCTGAGGGAGATGAACCCCTACAAACCCAGGATTTTGTCTTACATTATTACATTACTTGAAGTAAAATTAGTTCAAGGTCAGCCCAACAATTTCCCTGGAATTCTAAGCCAAAGTATTTTTAGATGCCTTATGGGTAGAAATGCAGGGTGTGCCTTATAAAACACCTCCTCGGATAAGATCTAGAGATGGTGACTAATCCATTCTGGCAGTTTCATAACCGCAATAAAAAGGCAACAAAACATTCCCTTGAGCGAAAGCAGAAATCTACGGTTTCCAAAAATAGCAGCTCTGCTAATAACACTTTGTGATTCCTTTCAAGGCATCTGTTGAAAATGCGGGCCATTCTGTCCCAGTACCCTCATACTCTTGCACCATTATCACCCCCTGGATCATTTAGCCTCCTGACTGACTGTCGTCTACATCAACATACTGTTCAGGCCTGTCACACATGACTGACACTGGAAGGAGGAAAAAAAAAGCTACTTTGATACAATCAAGCATCCCGAGGAGGGTACGTGATGGGAGGGAGTTTTTAAGTCTAGTCTGATGGAGGAATGAAAAGTAGAGGGGGGGGCAAGGAGCTCACCTCTTGTGACAGAAACCGGAACATGTTTTATCGGCAGGGTTGAGGCATCTGCAACGGTCGGCTGAACGGCGGCGGCGTGACAGGGGACTTCCCAGACCATACGGAAGGAGTTTACTGTAAAGGACAAAATGAAACTTATTAGGACACGGGTTGAAGGATGCAGACATCCTCTACTGGAGGTTAAAGTCAGGAGCTGGATGTAGAGGTCTGAAGCGCTCATCGGCCTCACCTTGGCGTGTTGACCCAGATAATATCCAGGTGACAGAAGTAGATGCACTCTTTATCGTCCCAGCTGTTACAGGAGCAGCGTTTGGTCCTGACATGGGTTTTCTGTGGAACCTGAGCTGGCAGCTCTGCCCGCTCTGATAAGGGGAGTCCACAACCTAGAAAAACACAAAAGGAACCCAAGATTAAAAAGCGCCTACTAATCCTTTGCAGTGTGACTTTGCAAGTTAGTGATTATCTTGTGTAAATACAAACAAAATCCAGTCTGCAGGCTAACACCCACCAGTGTGGTTGAACAAATGAGACAGAGATTAAAGTGAGACCTATTTATCATATTATATATCAAGGGACTTAATCCAAATCAAACAGTCCTGCAAGGCTGCCAGAGGTTGTTACATCAGTAATTGTGTAGCAATAATGTGGTCACTCTTCAATTAAAGGTGGGTTGCTTATCAAAGTAACTGATGGCTGAACACAGCCCTTGAATTGACCAAAGGCTGCAGCATTAAATAATGTGGTTTGCAGGACAGAGGCATTTTAATTTTCTAATAATGCTGATTTTTAAAGCCTAAAACCTGCATTTAAGACAGTCTATATCAACAAAGAGCAGGCAGATCATTACAAAAAGGAACATGTGATAAAAGACAGTGAATAATTCTAATTGGATTTCACTAAAAATGAAGATACACTGAGTATAACATCCTAAGAAACACGGGAAAAGTTGCTTACCCTCTTGCAGAGCCATGCAGGTGATGACGATTAAAGCCAAGATCTTGCACATGAAGGAAGCCATCATCATCCTCACTGTCTGAAGTTGTGATGTTAGAAAGCAGCAGCAGTCAGTTGACACACTCCAAGAGGTGCAGACAGCTCTTAAAGGTCTTGTGTTGTTGGAGGCTGGAGAGCAGCAACAGGTGCCTTTGTGTTCATGTGGCTGCCAGGGCTTCTACTTATACCCCCTCCTGTGGGCGATATCACAACGGCCCCTCCCATCTCCGTCTACTCATCTGTCTATGCGGAGCAACACTGTTACACAACAAGCACGTACTCCACCTGCCCTCCTCGCATTCCAGCACTGACCTTAACACACACACTGCAGCGAGCGCCTCCAAGTGGCCAAGAAGCACAGAGACAACATGTGTACAGGGGGTAATGTGACTGAAGAGCCAGCACATTATACTGTATGCTGGTTTTCAGTGTCTTTGAGGTGGATTTTTCACACCAGTATTTGTTTTGAGCCCTTATTCTTTGCTTGTTGAACTTCAAAAGTGTCTAAGCAGCACATGTGGGACATCAGATGTAAACTTCTGATGAACTCAGTTTTGGCGGACCATGTGTGGTTTACATCCAAGGTCATGAGATGTGGACAGAGAAAAAACAAGATGCACAAACGAAACCAAAAGAAAAGCAAAATCCAAGACAGTTACCAAAAAAGGGAATTTGTTTGGCCTGCACACGTCGGTGTATCTCCCTGGGCGTGTGTGTGTTGTCTGCCAGTCTGTGTGGACATGTCTGAGGGTGAGGTGGGAAAAGCAAAGGAATGTGAGGCAAATTCTAGCAAGGTGAAAGAAAACAAAACAAGTGAGCTAACGGGAAGAACTGTTTTGTCTTTCCCACCACACACTGGGGATGTTTCTGCTTTAAGAAACAAATTCTGACAAAAAATGTGACTTTATCTGACTGATCATAAACAGCATACACATACACTGTTGCCCATTAAGTTATAATAAAATATGCATATTTTTTTTACTCTTCTCTCATGAAATAATTGTGACAATGTGATTTATTTTTAATATATAAAGTGTACATCTTTTTCAAACCTTTACTGATCAGTCTCTTCCAAACGTATCACTGTGAAAATTAAACCACAATTAACCAGGAATAAAAAAGAGGAAAGTGTCTGAAAACAAAGTTATTCTAATTTTAGGGGCAACAGTGTATATAGGTTAATCTGCCTCCTATAGTCACATTTTTCCTGCACACATATTGGTTTGTCACAACGGAAAATCACGGGCGTGATTGATGACATTAAAAACAACTGCATTCCATCCAGGTGAGCTAGTTCCAGCATCCAGGTATCAGACATGCTGACTAATACTGGGACAAACACAGGAGGTGAGCCACAGTTAACAGCATTTACATTTCACCTGAGCGGTTCCTGCCGTGACATGTGAAATTACCAAAATATCACTGTTCACCCGGGGGAGGTTTAAACCTGTTTGCATGCACTCGGAGCTCATGCCTTAAACATTCACATGTTGTTTATCACGCATGACAACAAGATACAAACCCACTCAGAAGTGACAGAAGGTCGTGTGAGGCCATAGCACTTCCTTTTTTTTTCCTGGTGTTGGACATACGGACAAGGCTGGAGGCGGCAAGAGAGGAAGAATAGACAAACAGACAGAGGGTTTGCATGTGCCACACAGATGATATGGGGATGATGAAGTCAAGGAGAGCTGTCAGTAACTCCTCCATCCCCATCCCCACCCCAAACCATCTGCCCCCACAAGAAGGTGAGGTCACGGCACGATTGTCTCACATACCCACTGTCACACAAATGATATCTCTGTCTGACACACTGACCTTCCGAAAGAGATATGCAGCTGCCTGCCACATCAGCTCTCTGCTGCCCACACAGACACACACACACACGACCAGTGACAAAAACAGACAACATGGATTTGACCACAGCCTGGCTGTCCACACAGTCCAAACTGTTACAGCATGTCACGCAAACACCCTGTGGTGTCCCCTCCTCTTATCGCCTATAGAATGGATTATATAATGTGAATCCACAGGCATGTAGGAGTAGAAGAAACTAATACAGTGTGTGCATCTGATAACAGGTACCACAGTGACGAAGGGACGGATTAGGACGAGCTGGAATGAGACTTATGAAACTCAGACAAATACACGGTCAAAGTTTCAATGTGACATTATTTATGGGTGGATATGTCTTTACTTTATTATACATGCACTCAGTCAGTAGACTAATATAACATGAAAAAGAAATCTGCTTTAAGAAATGTCGGCAATTTTCATGGAATACATCATCATCACATTTCAACACCGTCAAGATAATATGATCGACTAATATATTTACTGTTATCATTCCTCATGTTATTATCTGTTATTGTTATTTGAATGTTCATTAATTTTACTAATATAAGTCTTGATCTCACAAATGTAACATCTCTTTCTTGATTTGATCTTATCTATTCATTTTAATGAGATGAGTCTTTTTGCATTCTATTCAGTTTTTAAATTCACAAATTTTACTTTTATAATTGTATTTATTTGATAAAGTATTACCAGAACTTCAACAACTTAAACTGTTGAAGGAAAAAAAAAAAAAGAGGTGACGCCAGTGCATCAGAAGTAGTGGGAGATGGTACAAAAATGAAATGTATTTCACTGGACCATTTTTCAGATTCACAAAATGTTTTACTTTCACACTCTTTACCATAAATGGTTTTGAATCTAAGTCTAGTAGAGGCTGGACCCAGAAGCTGCAGCTGAAAACAGGAAGGAGTACAATGGTTTAGGCCACTGAAGAGCTTCAAATCAAGTATGGAAAATCTTACAAATGTCAAGGAATTTTACATCAGAGCTCCAACAGCAAAACAGAAGATAAAAGGAGTCGCCTACAGGAACAGGAAAAAACACTGCTGAAACATGCATATTAGTGGGTGTCCGTGTGCAGTCACAGTTTACAGGGGTTATGGGGCAGGGGAAATGCCAATAGGATGTGACAATGAGGGAAGACTGGCATTTGGCCAACAATGTGTTACAGTGAAGAAAAAAAAACTCATCTCAAGCAAATATTTGTTCATGGGTCAGACTGGAGGAATGGGCTTGATCTTAAGGTACCCCCCTCCCCCTCATTTCCCCTTCCCGCTGTCCAGTTTCCCTGCTGCTTTCTCCAGACAAGGCAGTTGCAGGGTAAAAAAAAAAAAAAAAAAAAAAAAAAAGTGCCCTTATCTATTTCCCGCTTCCGGCTGCTGCTGAGGGCGACAGAGGAATGTGAGATGGCGCGATGACAAACAAATAGTGGAGCCATGATTGCAGAATCCTGACAAATTCCTCTCATATGAGGTGAAACATATGGGCTGTGACACAATAAACACACAAACAGGATCCGCACATTCGCTGCAGAGCGACAAATATGTGTGTTCATTGTGGTCATTTTTTTGCAAATGCAAATCAAAAGATAAGCACTGATGTAGGCTGCATGGTATGTCCTGCTAATTAGCCAGCTGGAGCAATGCTTTTAAGCTACAAGTTAACATCTAAGATGAGTGTATTATGAGGTATTAAAGGGGACAGATTATGGAAATATCACTTTCTGAAGGCTCTTTAACATATATTTGGTGTTTGTCTTGCCTTCTGGCCCAAAATGTGAGAACTGACCCAAAAAGTCTGTGATCTTCAGGCTCCACAGGTTGAAATCCATGTGGTTTTACAAGCTGCTCCCTCGGTTGTCCAATAATGATGTCATTAGTTTTCAAATTTGCATAATACTACCCCTACCTGGTACCGGTAGAAAGGGTGGGGCGGGGCTAGCAGTGGTTCATTTGCATTGCTATAGCATACTCATGCTAACATTAGTGGCATCTGTCCTGCTCTTACAAGCTTCAGGGGTGGGGGAGGGGGCGTGGGGGGTCTACGCTCAGAGGATTTTTATGTGTGCCAAAGTCTGGCAGGTGTAGTGACAGTGATTAATGCTGTGTCATGTGGTTTGTAAAATTATATTACATGTAACTTGACTTGAAAAACATGAAAGACATTCATGGTAGCCTGAGGTGATCCATGAAGTTATCTGGACTGAAGACACCATGAACTTCTGCATAGCCTACAACAGTGTCTTCCATTTAGATGAGAGGAGCACAAATCAACAAATAGCCGACCATACAAATGCACCATGGCAGTTACATCAAAAAACAAAACAAAAAAAAAAACATGAAGTCAGTTCACTCAGCATGTTCTTGTTTTTCATTTTTCTTCCATTCTTTTCTGGCACCAAACCAGTTCTGCCATTCATCTGGGCAGCTCCATTCAGACACTAGAACATTACATAAATCACATTTAAAAAGAGTTATTTGTGTGAAACACACAACCCCATTTGCAAAAATAACAAATATGATGTTGATTATGAGGATGCATGATAAAAAAGCTGCTGCATTTTTGGGATTTTTCTGCTGTTTCTTGTTCTTGTTTGGCAGTTGACTGTCAGCGAACTTCAAGACAGTTTGTTGAGGAACCTTCTTGGTTAAACATTAGCACCATTAGTAATGAGACACCACATCAGAGAGAAACCACCGTGTCATCCTTTTTCCTTTCAGGGAAAGGACATGCAGGAAGCAGGCTTAGCAGGCGTCAGTGAAGGTTGAGGTAAGAGAAGAGCATTGAACGATGACTCACACTTGTACAGACACAGCCCTGATGTGAGTGTGGTGGATGATGTGGGCCAAACGCCTCTAAGTGTAGATGGATGTTCTGATAGCAGCATCTGCCACTAGTGTGCACAGATAGAAACTAGGCAACCATCTACACTGAGACAGTTCAAACCGCAGGTGACTGTGAAGTTGGCGTGACACCACATCTGTCTGCAACCACCACTCATCTGTGCATATTTATAAGTCATGTGGCATTTCTACAAGTCATAAGAATGTCGTATTATGCCATCTATGTACTATATTGATCGAACAGTAAGCAACTGTAATGAAGATGTGTTTCATGCTGTGACAAGAGCATAAACATTCACTTTCTGTCTTGACCCTGGAAACAGTCACACGTCTTAGCCCAAAAGCAGTATCCAACCAGCTTCCTGTCAGAGGGTACAGTTTTCCCACATATGATCACATTTTTTAACATGACTGAAATTCTTCACATATTAGTCACACAGACTAACTAGTTAGCCGTGCCTAGCGCGGCACCTCACTTTCTGACAGTCATTGTGATTCATTGTAGCCTTTTCTGAATAAGTAGCATTATAATAATGCTGGTAGTGACTGAAAGGCTTGTTTAGACTGATAATAAGTGACTAGTTAGTGACTGCTAATGTTGGCCATGTAGCAATAGCTGAAACCCTAAGAAAAAGAAACAGAAATAGACCTCTAGGCCACAGATCACAGTTAAAGATGTGTAAGTACATGGTTGCACTGAAGCAAGGGCAGAGCAATACATTTTTATAACAAAATGATTTATGTAGTTTACAATAATAGTGACAGCTGGAAGTTTCTGTCTGTGTAGCAGAGCTGGTCCTGATGTGGAAGGAGCATTGACAATCATGATGTGTAGGGTCCAGATTCAGGCCGTGGAACTGGGTGTGGACAGGAGCCAGACGTAGAAAACAAGCATGTGACTCAAATATGGGTCACACATCAATTTGTGTTTGAAGAGTACATGGTGTTTTTCATTAAAGGGGAACTATGCAAGTCCGGTTGCTTGTCCTCTGTTTTGCTAACCCTCCTCCATCTGCATTTGTTTTTAACGAAGCCGGTGAAAAAAAGTAATCCATGGAGCGCTGGATAATGTTTTAACATATATGATGATATGACTTTTATATTTGTGTAGTCTTAACCATCATAAACAAAAGATTACGGGTCGCACAGAGAGGAGAGCTGGGACACTGGGGCGGAGGCCAAGTGCTGCACTGATGTTGCAAGGTTGGTTTTCAGCCCAGAGACGCAGGTGGAGGGCAGAGAGCCTCCATTCTCCCTGTAACATGTTACAAGTCATGTATGTAGTCATGTAGGCTAACCATCACAGTTACTGAAACTCTTACTAAGGTAAAAATGTAGAATAGCCACAGGAAACTCCTGCATAGTTCCTCTTTAAAGTGACTGACACAATAAATCTGTGTGAAAACAATCAGATCTAAATGATATAAGTATAGTCGTATTATATTTGATATATATTATATTTATATTTTATAAGTAAAGTGATCACTGACGCTCACCTGCTCAAATAGAAACTTAAAAGCACTATTGCAAATGAAACATGGTACATTAAGAAAGAAAACTGAATTTAGAAATCATTCTCTGATTTTGTGACACTGGGTAAAACCTCCGTTTCATGTTGACTTGATGATGAGATGATATGAAAATGAAATGATAGTCACAGCTCATTGTTATGGTTATGACAAGTAAACTGCCAACATTTTCATTTTCAGGTTTTTTCTCTTCTTTCTTTTTTTTCACACCCAGTTCTCTGGTTTTATTAACTTGGCACAACAACAAAACCTGTTCTTTGTTATCAGGTGCTGTGATGACTGTTGGGTCACTCTGTTTGTTGAATTCCATAACGACCGAAATCCCCTCCTCATTGTGATTTGGATGAAGATATGTTTCCCGTTATGAACCACTGTGTTTTTGCATCCTCTCTTCTTAAGAGTCTTATCTTGGCGTTTTTTCTTTAGAAACACGTCATACTATGTGGATAATAGTTGTTTTCGATTATAATTCACTCCAGGAGCTGACAAATATTTTCAGGGGTGGGACTGGCTCTTATTATTTCTGTTACTATGGACATCCAACACAGGGATCTTGCCTGTATGCCGCTGCGCAAACAAAAGCTCAGCCACAATATATACAACATACAATCTGTCATTTTCCTCACCTCTATTGTCTGGTTTCTATGGGTGTGGACTTTCAGAATAAAACTATAATAAAAAACACCCCCCTCTGTTCCAGCGGCATGTGTCACCTCTTGGACAATTCAGAACAGGAGAGGGTTTCACCTACCTTCAGTGTGTGACATCATCCTTTTCATTCTAAGACCCACTGTAGACATTTAAGTTGCTTTCTCCTGCCACCCAGTGGCGACATGGGTCATCTCCAGTGCTGGGAACAAAGGCGAGCGGCCTTCATGACAGCACAGACAGCAGCAGGGAGGTCAGATGTCACTTATCATGCGTGCAACAACAGTGGGAAATCACAACATCAAAGCAGCACATTAAATGGGTTTTAAGTAAAAACTACTAAGTCCAGAGTTGGAAACAATATTTGAACATTAAGCATGACCTTACCACAGCCACAGGGTGGTGCTACATTCCTCAGCACTGTGTGTGCAGGCCTCAGGAAACATGCTCAGCTTCTCTCAAGTGTTTAATCTAGGTACATTTTTAAGAATAGTAAATAAAAACAGTCAAGACATTGAACTGAAATGTAAGATGTTATAATATGTTGAAAATCTGTTTGTAATATAACAAGTCAGTCCCATGTTTAAGCTCATTAAAAGCTCAGTAGAGCAGCCAAAGACTGAAATCACTAACAATTCCACAGCAGAGACTCCTCCTAAATCAAACTGTGGAAAGTCTTCATCAGGACTGGTTCTAAGAAAGAAGTTCAAGTGTGTGAAAACTATGGGCCAGTCATGCAACAACGACAAAGCCAGAACACAATGAAATGTTTGATCCCAGTAGGGAAATCCATCAATTAAGAAGCAATAAAAAATGATTATGTAAGGCTGCAAACACTAAGCACAACACCAGGAGTAGAAAGAGCAGAAACTGAATTGAAATAGTTGAAGATGATATTACTAGGTGATTAAAACCTCAGATCAGATCTGTTTCAGTCTGATCTGCATTCATTTTAAATACAAAGAAATGAAAATAAAGTTTATGTAAAACTGATCCTGGTTGTGGCCTCAGTAAGAAACATTTCCACCATGTGCTGTCTCCTTAAATATCACTTAAGTAAAATTAAAGGGACAGACACCTTCACACCTGTTTATCCTTAATCTGGTTAAAAACACTAGAAGGTGCACAGACAGCCTGAAACCTGTATTAACATTAATTTCTCCTGGAAGCTGTTGTATGCTGATATTTTCAATTTAAAGATGTTATTTTTGATTCTAAATTAAAAGACCAGACCTGGTGTTAGTGGATAGGTTGATAATACATAGCAGCTCACACCTACAGTACACATCTATACTTTGATTTTCAGTGCTTCTTAGACAAAGAAAGGTCAGTTGCAGGACATGGACCCTGAGCCCTCAGATTAAAAATTTCCCCTTGAAAAGAGCTGATATCAGTTTAACTGAATCCTTTATATTGAACATTTTCAACATGTTTCTTACCTTCTACTGTCAGGACTACTAGTATTGTTTCCTGTTTCCTCTGCTGGATGTGTGTTTGTGTGTGTGTGTGTGTGTGTGCGTGTGTGTGTTGGAGGTTGGTCTGGAGCTGGGAGGAGCTGGAGTTAATGACTTGCAGACCTGTGATTAATTAACCCTCATCAGCCACCTCCTCACCTCGGCCACATACCTACAGAGATCATTGGCTGCAGCCTTCCTTCCCAGTGCTCCAGTCTCCCCTTCTGAGTTCTCTGTTTGTGTCTGAACTAGTGTGTCCAGTACGACATTTACTTTGAGTTGAAGTTTTTTTGAACTGTTGAACTTGCATTTTCCTACACACCTACTCTGCAGACCGGCTGTTTGACTCAGACAGAGTGAAGTGAGTAGGAAGACAGTGGCTCAATGGTTGAAAAATGTAGTTCCAACGTTTGACAGCAAGATGAAGCAGCAAAAATGTTCAACATAAAGGATAACTGATGTGAGCATTTTATCACATTTAAGAACAGATTTTTGCTGATGGCCCCCTGCTCCTGCTGCCTCTCTAAAACGGGAGCTGATCTGATTCTAGTGGAGGTAAGACTACAGCAGGATCTCATGCTGTCCAGCCTCATCCCTGTAGACTATTTCCAACTCATTTTAAGGGAAGTGGAAAAAGCATCATTGGAAACTTGTTCCTGTTTTAGCAACTTTCAAATCCACTGTAAGTACTGTATTGTATGTCTGTAACTAACTGTTGTTGTATTCTGTCTGTCTGAAACAGGTTCTGTCTTGGGAACGAGACCCCTCAAAAAAACACTGTGCAATGACGATAGATGAGTACCTCACACAACCCCATGTCACATTATCATTTTAAATATCACAAAGTATGTACAAATAAGACCTGATGTCCCCCCAGCACTGGAACCACAGTTAATAAAGACTCCCTAACCGTAACGCTACACTTTTAAGCCTACATTTGAAATGTGGCTTTCCCTCCTTCCAGACAGCCATTGACTCACATTCATGTCCTGACACGTTAAAAGTTTATTTATATGTCATTGTGACCGACTCAAAAACCACACGTGCGCACCACAGTTTTAATATAAATCTGTAAAAATGAGAAGTTTAATGGTAAACATGAAAATGACAGTGATTGTATCATTTATAAAAGCAACAACACAAAAATACATGTTTCTGTTTATGAAAAAAACTGTACCGTAGCTACCATGTACGCGAAACAGGTTTCCTCTGGATATCAAATCATTTGTCAGTGCACTCCGAACGTCTCCACCCCCGGAACTTCTTTTCTTAATGATCTTAGAAAAGGAGGTGATCGTGACCCTGCTTCTTCAAAAACACAAACGAAGACGACGACAACAACAACGAAAAAAGAAACCGACAAACAATAAGAAGAATAATCACAGCCTTTAAGAATGACAATTCAAACCACAATCTTGACGTAAAATTGCACTTCAAAATACTGGTCAGGGTGAATAAATATTTGTAGTACCTTTCTATATCCATTTTGGTAATACAGTACATGAACACAGCAATAGTATATTAGAGCTGTCAAAGGGTTAATAGGGAAACTGATTAAAACTTTGTCTATTTTCATTCCAGCTGCTTTTGCATATAGTACAGAATTTGCATAATAGCACATAAATAAATTAACACCAATGACATCAAACAAGAAGGTAAAAAAAGATTTACAAAACATACTGCATATCTAACATAGTGTCTATATATATTATTCATATAATTACATAACAGCGTCATTCAAAAGCGGTGCTCAAGTGCTCTTGCCTTTTTGTCCTCGGAGTCTAAACCAGAGCGCGGTGCAGGATTTTCACACGCAGACTGGTTTTTCAGTCTTTTTGCACTGTCCCTTCAGACTCTCCCTCCTATCACAGTTATGTGTGGGAGGAAGGAGTCTCAGTTTGGCCTTGGGAGCTCTTGTGGTAAACACACCTCTCTGTAACATGTGCATCTGTGCTCACCTCCGGGTGCCTGGTCTCTGTCCTGGGACTCAACGGTTGCTGGACGCTTAAGCATTCTTGATTCTTTCTGCGTGACAGCGAATCCGAGCGGCTGCTCCCGGACATTTCCCCTGATGCCTCGGGGTCTGCCGGGCTGTCTCTGTTGCCGGGCGACGTCTCTTTGAGAGTATCTTGTCGCTGCAGTTGAGAAAACCGTCCCTTCAAAGTGTCCCTCGGTGTCCGGGATGTCCCCGTGCCTGTGGGGTTGGCTGTGGCTGCCGTGGGGCTGGTCACCAGGCTGTAAACAGGGAGGGGGGACCTGGGCTGAATCATGTGAATCCCCCCAATGGGGATCAGCAGGCCCAGGGCACGGCTGGGTTGCTGGGAGTGCAGAGGGAGATGACTCAGGACGTTGTGGGATCCCCGAAGCCGAGTGGGGTGTGGGGTGACGTGGGTCAGACCGACCTCGTCCACAGACTGCAACGACACCAGATGAAGTGAAAGGTGACTGGAAATGAAGTCAGTACAGCAGCACCATGCACAGGATATAGTGGAGACAGAGCAGCAGTGACTCTAACATCACCTGGCCTTGGTGCTAAAAGCCAAACTCCGGAAATAGTTACTGAGCAGCTGCAAAAGACATTTTCATCTCCGGACTTCAGAATCCTCCACATCTTACACAACACAAGCACAAACTGGATATTACATAAAGAGCTTTTGTTTTTGTGACTCAAAATTTGATTAGAGATTCTTTAAATCCCCGAGACAGTGGAACTTCTGCTGAACAGCGCCCGCTCTGGCTGTAACTAGTAATTACGATGATAAGGTCAACCTATCATTTGTGTGTGTTAAACAGACTACGGCCTGTTCCTGTTGATGTGTGAGTGTCACATGACGAGCCACCTAGCGCAACTGATCTGCTCACATGAGAAATATAAAGGCAGCAGACGTGGCTCCACTGACAGCATCAGTAAGTCTACAGACAGATGTGTGGCTGCATTTTGGATTCAAAAACTATGAAGACTGGGAAGAGCTGGACAAATGAGAAAAAGCCTGTTGGCACCCCCACTATGTTAACCATACTTTGAAATTCACATGTAACTTCATCATTAGGATGTTTTTTATTATGGAAAGCACTTTGTGTTGCATTTTTGATTGATTGATTGATTGCAGCAACATTATATATTACTGATACCTTTCACTAGCCTGTTGCTTCAGTGTGAGGACTTTACTGTGACACATGCATGCAGACAGTTTTCTGGATGGGTGGGGAGAACAAATTCTACGTCACCCTGAGATTAAAACAAGTACGTGACAATTTACTTCTATTTGCAATATTGTCATTTACTACATCTCAAGTAGAACATGCCACAGTATCCTACAGTGAGATGAGAGTATAGAGAGAGCTATACTAGTATTAATCTGTCATATTGTTGTGTGAATGTACCTATATATACACAATATTGAATTGAATATATGTATGTGTGAACATTAGACAAATCTAATATGGATAATTGATGTGTAAATGATTTGTATATAATATGTATGTAATGTATATGGGTGTTAGAGTATAACTGTATTATATTTTGTATAGATATATTCAGCCATGTATCTATATGGATATGTATATATATGTATATATCAGTGTATGAATCTTGAGATATTATGGTGTGAACAGGTATGAATATGGGTGTGTGAGTATAATTATATTTGTATATGGTATAGAGATCAACTGTCAACTGTGTGTGTATGTGTATGTATATACATATATATGTATATGTATTTATATATGTATTTCATATGTTTATTGTTGTCTTGCTGTTTTTAACTATTGACTTTTTACATGTCCAAAATAAATACAAATCAATCAAAAAAAAAAAAAAAAAAAAGTCTCAACTAATAAAGTAACTGTAACTCTGGACTCCATTCTTAATGATAACGTTAATATGGCACCAGGTTGGAGGTACAGATTACCATGACTGAAATACCCCTGACTGAATCGATATTGAATGGAATCAGGAATCAAATTGATCAGGGACCATGGAAACAGGCAGTGAATTGACTGTGGAAATCACCTGGCAGCAGCCTGGTCCCCGTGGTTACAGGTGCAACACCCTGCCCTGCAGTGATGCTGACTGTGGTCATAGGTGAGCACACCAGTGTTTTTCACTGTCATTACGTTTCACTGTTACAAGGCAGGCTGCCTGAGAGCCGGAGGAACAGGAGCACAGACAGGAAACAACAAACACATTTCCTGGTGAGGTTCTGTGGTTGAAAACACATGTCTGGATTTTCCCACACTTGCAGATGGAGTGAGGTAATGGGCACATTCCTGGGAAATCTGCATGAGCAGAGAGCTGTCCAAATCCTAAATTCATCAAGCCCACTTTCTGTGGACTTCCAGAAAGTCCATGTAAGACAGAGAAACAATCTCCACTGGGATTTTCCCCCATTAACATCAACTTGGGAAATACCAACTTTGAACCACCTGTTCTGGATTTGATGTGTCGTCCAATCAAGTTCTCTCGTCAATAACACCTATTATATGATGTATCCTGTCTCCTCTATGTACGACCAGTGTATGGTCCTGTGGACCTTTGAAACACAGCCATGGAAACAAGTGAAGGAGGACAGAACAGGACAAAGGTGTCATCATTATTCCATTATCATACATATACTGTAACTGCAACCTATTCGAAGGCATTTCTGATACTGATAATTTCTATTCTGATATTTTTATGAAAAACCCAAATATAAGATTCTGTAAAAATATATTCAACCTACATCTACACATTTAGTAGACAGGTCACTTTCCAATTGTTACATGTCAGGCACTGACGTGTCATGTCACAGTAGATAGGAGCCAAATAATCAACAAGACATTATTTAGGTATTTCCCCTTTCAAAAGTTTCATAGCCTTACATTAAGTATTACAACACCAACATGTCTTATTTCAATAAATAAACTAGTGCCTGTTCACTACAGAACTACTAGAGCTTTGAAGTGAATTTAATAAAAGTTTATAACTCTTTTTTCCTAAAAATTCAGTTTGGTTACTGCAGTTACATGATATGAAACATAGTCAACAATACAATATGTAAAAGAAAAAGAAAGTGCATTAAGCAGCTCTCCATGAGCCAGGACAAAGAGAGAGTGATGCTACCGTGGACAGAGGTCTCTTCTTTTTTCAGCCCAGTAGAGAATGTGAATTCGAGCCTGCTCCTCTGGGACCTATATTAGTGTGCAGAGGAAGTGCTGTGGTTACACCATAACATAACCACAAGGTTGGTGCTGGCATGTTTTGTTTTATTTTATTTTATTAGGCTGAACTGAGATATTGGCCCATGTTGTTTTCGTCGTCGACATGTGGTTCCAATCTCTGGTATTTAACGATCGACCCCTCGTCTCGTTTTATCAGCGGCTGCCCAGGGAAAACATGTTGTGTCTATTTGGGAGCTCTCCTGCATTATTTTAAGGCCGGAGCTGCAGGCTCGGTTTGAGTGATATAAAACAAGAAGAGTTGCCTTTCCTTCCTTTTCCAATAAATGTGTGACTTTTAAATAACCTCATATGTACCAGCCTATCTATATTTGCTCTAGATGTTGACTTACTGGGATTTAACTGAGCCACACAAGATTAGCTTTGTGAGCCAAAAGCTGATTTATTTAAAACTGTAGGCTAAACTACCAGAAATGGATCAAGTCACAGGTGAGTGAAGACGGTGGTTTGTACAAAAGCCACGTTCTGACCACTGTTAATTATACACAAATGATTATAAACACAGCAAATCCAGACTATAACACAAACAAACAAACAAAAAATTATTATTATCAATCAAAACTGTGTCAACAGTTGTGTCGCTGTGTTTTTGGAAGCAGTGGCTGAGGGGACTCACCAGTCTTGCTGTAGCTGGTCGGTCCCTCGGGTGTTGACAGGGTTGATACTGAGCAGAGCTGTCTGCCAGGGAGCCTGGGGGCCCAGAGGACTCTGATCCATGGGGCTGGACTATTACAGGAGAGAGACCTCTAACAGGAGAGACTGGTCTCAGTGGGGAGGCAGAGATGTGACAACTGGTTGGGGAGAGGGAAGGAGGAGGAGCATGGGGCTGGTGAGGCCTAGGCGATGGGCTATGAGGTGGAGACGGCTCCCTCCGTGGCGTCAGGCACTGGGCAGTGGGAGAGTGGGAACCTCTGGACGACACAGATGCTGATGCGTCGAGGCGCCTGCGGGCAAACAGGGCCCTCCTGGTCCTGGCCGAGTTCTTCTGAGCAGAGTCGGTGGGGTTGAATGTGAGTGGTTGGCCGGGTTCAGGCTCCATGGGCTGGCCTCCTGAACCAGCTTTCTCACCATCAGAGGACTGGGAGCGTTCAGGCACCTTGACCCAGCTGTCTTCACATCTGCCATCCTTGCCGTTGGCACTGTCATCCCCATCACGTCCACCTCCTCCCACATCACAGCTCTGCTGACCTTTTTGTTTATCTGGGTGAACTGACTGGTCCTCACACACTCCTAGGACAGAGAAACATCCACTCTTGAACACATTTTGCTTTCTCTCTACTTTCCTGACTCCAACCAATTCCATTCTTTAGTTAAAGTTAGTCTTTTAGGCGTCTTGGTATCTGTAAGAGAAACTGTTGTTTTATGAACCAAAAAGCATCTCAGTGCAGTTTTACATTTCCTCTCTCAGGTGTTTCTGTGGAGTTTTACAACAGGTCAGCCAGCCAATCAGAGGCCGTGGGCTTCTCTGATTAGCTGACTGTTCTACGAGTGATAGAATAAAGGTATACCAGATTTAGGGTAACCCAAATTCTGTACAGTTGGATCGTGTGTCCAGGTAGATGGGGATGGCTGACAGTGGTGAGTGCTTTGTTGTGACATCACAAATTCACAGAAGTCCAGATGGCAGGTTTTAAGGCTCAGCTGTGTGGACCTCTCTGTGGATTGAGGCTGCCTTATAAGCAAAGAGCACACTGATATCCACCTTTATATGGCATTAGATCTTCTAGTACTGGCCTCCTCTATAGCACAAACAACTGAAACTATTTCCTCATTTTGGCTTTTTTTCAGTCTCTATCATTAAATTATCACAGAAATGGATGAAATTTCATTTTGTATTACGAAAACCTGACATTTCCTCAATGCAACCAATGGGAACACATGTTGATGGGCTTAAATCAAACTGACTACAGACATCACTGAGCTGTGCTGTGGCCAGTTACAACCAGCCAAGGACATTCTTTCCCTGGGTGTGTAACGAAGGATTGCCTCTTTAATGTTCCCATGGATCTTCCATCTCATAACTTGTACGCCCAAGATCCTGACATGCCACTGATGTTTACACTTCTCTTCAAGTTGAAGTCCAAACAAAGTGGCATATCATGTAAGTTGACGGACATAAATCCTTTAAAAGGTTCCAACAGAAGTAAAGAGACCCTCTCTGCTGGTGAAGTTAAGGAAACTGAGGACCACCAGAGCTATCTCACTGTGTGCTGCAGCAGCTGGCTCTGTGCTGAAAGTGATTTACTGTATATGTAATTTAACTGTATCTTATTGCTAATATAAGTTTGATAAATGAGTCTCCTGCCTGTGCTTTGGTTGACAAAATATTCAGTTAACATGTTTTAAACAGCACCCTCAATCCTGTTACAACACATAATAATAAAAAAACTAATAGCAATACATTATGATTAGTCACGATGATTATTATAAAAGTAACATGACCAGCTGATCCCAGAGCTGTGCAGGAGAGACAATCTAATTAGCAACTCTAAATGAAAAGTGTTTTTCTTACTTTTGCCAAGCCCTGTCCTTCTGGCTGTTAGATTGTAGACTGACTCAAAATGTAGGCAAGAGTCGGTCACAATCAGCAGATGCACACATTCCAACTTCTACAGACAGGAAGTGAAAAGATACTGCTGTAAATCAGCTGGATTTAGGCTTAGGAAGGTTCCTGGGTTCCTGACTTCCTGACAGCAGCCAAGATCAGAGCTGAGCAAACTCTAAATAATGAGGGAAGGAGCTTTGATGCTTCCTATCTTATCTCCACTAGCAGAGACAATTCTGGCCACTGCTCCTTACAACTCTTAAAGACCACAGACCCAAGTATGTGTTGAAAGAAGCACCAGAGCACCTACTATATGTTTGTGACACGGTGCAAAATTAATGTAAAACTTTTCTCTACTTCAATAAATTAATAAGAATGTTCTTTTTTCATTTTATTAATATTTGAATAGCTCATTAGGAAGGGAGTGTTTGTCCTTAAATGGTTGCAAATAAAGTTGGTTTGAAGAGAAAAGATAAGGTAAGCATCAGTCAGATTCTCTTCACAGGATTTTTCTCATCTAGTCTTTTGAATTCTCTTCCTCTACCTCTCCTTCACCTGACCAGGGAAAAGGAGGAGGAGATTATTTGTACATTTTCAACCTTGCAAGACTTTTAAAGCATTAAAAAAGGGCAGAAGCAGACAGATTCATGAAGGTGAACATCATGGTATACAGTACCTTCATGTGTGGCGCCTCTGTAACAACAGGTTTCTTCTCCACAGGGCTCAGATCTGAGATGTTCGGTGACACTCCCTGTAAATACAAGAGGAGAAAGTGAGATGTTCGACAGAGTAGAAGCACCATGTTCCTGTTTGAGCACCTTTCACAGCCCACCCTCACCTTTGGCTTTCAAAGCAACGTCACACCGACTGCAGTTAGACTCTGAGGAGCGGGTGGTGCACTTCTGCAGCGTGCTGCTCTTCTTCAGGTGGAATCCACCCGCCTCACTCTGGCACTTCCCCTCAGCTCCACCAAACTTCTCATTTGATCTGTAGATGTAAAGGGAGCGAGCGGGTTGAGTTTGGTCCCCAGAGCATTTCCCTGTCAGTTGTCTATTGATGCTGTTGCTCTCTGGATGATAGTGACAATCAATATGAGTGTAACTGGAGCTGACAGACAGGCAGCGGCCACTTTAGCACCTGTAAGCAGTTTTTCAGTGCCTGTATTTATCCAGGGTAAGTGTGCTATCTGTTTGGCCCCAACTACAGAGTGAGCTCACACTGTGGCAACTGAGTCTGGGGTCCAACCCTCCATGTACACTGAGGGTCTCACAGCGAGGCACCCACTTCAGCCTCAACAGAGCTGCTTTCATAAGCCAAAGCCAGACCCCCCCTCCCCTCCCTCCTTCCCTTTCACTGCCTTATAACCCCCATCACAGCTCCTCACACCACCGCTGTGTCCAAACAAGGGGGAGCCTACGATGTGGCCCAAGGTCCGGGGGTTTGCTGCAGCCAGCCAATAAAAACAGCTCCAAGAGGGAGGGAAACCCTGGCCCAGACCAGCTGCTGCCCCAAATAAGCATGAAAAACACAGAAAATGAAAACACATTCCTACAACAAACAATCGTTCTGATTATAATCGGCTGTTTTTTCTTCTATTTTCACTGCAGGCTTCTCGGCTGGATAAACTCTGCAGGTATCATAAAGGGTGTCTTTTACAGTCTTGAAAAAAACTTTCAGTTTAATGAAGGAGAAACACTCTGCCTGGACGCTACGCTCCTACACCATAAAGCAGCTGTATTCATAGCCTTTTCTTGCAGCACCTATTGATTGAGTGTTCGTGCCCTTGTCTTCCCCCAAGCCAGTAATAAAAAACGTCAGGATTGGACTAACTACCTCTCTGCCTCCGTTTTGTCTTTTTGTGGCTCAGACAGACTGAACAGACGGAGAAGGAGAAAGCAAGCAGGCGTGAGGGTGACTCACTCTTTTAGGGAAAGCTGTGATGAGCGTCAACATGAGCCACAACAGGGATTTGTTCACAGACACACTCCCAAACCAAAAAAGAGACACACAGATGGCAGCTCTCTGCGCCCCCCGCCCCCCCCCCCCCTCCAACGACAGTCTCCTGCATCGCTTTGCTGCAGTGTTTATTTCTGATGGGTATCACAAGTCCTGAGCAAGGCTGCTTTAACACCACTGAAAATGTATTTCATAAGGTGTGTGTGTGTGTGTGTGCATGTGTGTGTACTTGAGCTAAGACACATAAATAACAGAACTGTGTTCAAACTATTTCAAACTTTCATGTTTTTCACGCTGCATTTTAGAGTTTCAGTCAAGTGTGAGTCATTTCGTTTACTGTTAACTTCTCTGTGATTTTGGTTGTTTAACTATTTATGATGCACTTCAATAGAAAATAACACCCTACTAGTAAATATGAGATGTCTGTCTTTAAACTGATATCAAACTTTTCAGAAGTTTTGCTCAGGACCTGAGGAAGTGCAGTGTCAGCTGTCAGGTGTTGGTTGATGAGTGTGAAGTGTGCCACTATTTTAGATAGAGGTAAAGCTCTGTAAATTAGAAATGACTAATAACAGCAGTAGACCAGCTACAGTACACATGGTGAGCTGAAGCAACAGCATCCCAGAGAGCAGCACTGTCATGTTCACTTTGTATCCAAATCCAAACCTAATGTATTAGAATAATGAACTAGTGAGTTACACGCTGTTGTTGTTATGGTAAGAGATGATACAAAATACCAGGAACACCTCTCACTCAGATTCAATGAAAAGAGAGTGAGTGAAAAGTTAAGTCAAAATCTCTGCTGAGACCGTATCACATCGATTGTTTTGAATCAGATTTTTACATTTATGAACCTGACTCTCAATTCAAATGCAATACTATATGACTAATAAGACATGTACATATGTAGATACATATGTATGTACTCATTCCATTGGTGTCAGTGTGAGAGAATGCAATGTGCTGTCGCTCCATGTGAATGGCTGTGACGGCTTGTGTAAATGAATCTCTGCGGGGGCACAGGAAGCTGGGCAGTTTCCTGGCTGCAGCCCCTCAACAGACGGGCTCTGCTGGTGCAGACAGCTGACCCCTGGCCTCTCCCAACATGGTGGACAGACAAACAGTTTCCAAAACATACCACACCATGTGACGCAAGCCTTCAGCACTTTAAGTAATGAGATTCATCAATAAAAATATAGGGAATATGTCACCAGTAAAACTGATGTGAGCAGCTGATGTGTTCTTGCATAGCACCGAGCTGTAGGGAAGTCACACTCACCCCCCTTCAGAGATCCAAACTTCAGGAGGTTGTTCATTCCTAGAGCATGGCTGGATTTCCTCCTCCTCCTCTTTCTTCCTCTCTTCCTCCTTTCCCTCTTGGCTGTTTGATGTGTTGTCATCTGATGATGTTTGTCCCTTTCTCTTTCCCTCGTGGTCTCTGAGGTGCGACCGGCTGCTGAAGACCTACACTCGAAAGAAACATGGGCAAATTCACCAATTCTGCTCCAGCATGCCCAAGGGAGACAAAAGATTGGGAATTCTCATTGAACATTGTGTTTTATATAATTTGATGAAGCACATTTTTCCTTGTGTGTCATAATTGATTGTTTTTATGATTTTGTCAATACATTTTGTTCAGTCAAAGCTAATAATCATTTTAGAGATTACAAAGATACACTTTTACCATGCCAATACACTGTTTAAATCTCTACATGTTGCTAACCCACCTGCCTAAGTCTATAAACAATGTTTGAGACAACCCTGACTCAATCTAAGCTGAATATGAGAACTATAGGATCATTTAGAGAGTTTAGTGTCAGTAGTCTAGTCATTTTTTAATTATACATTATAATGTTGATTAAAAGATAATTGTTATTAGTGGTTTGTGCAATGTCATTACCTCACTGGAGCATGGTCTTTTGCTGTCCTCTTGCTCCATTGACTCAGTTGTCATGACTGACATGGGGGATATAGTGTAGATTGAGGGGCTGAGTCTCTGCTTAGATTGCAGCAGAGAGAGAGCTGTCTTGCTGGAGAGGCCAGGTGGGTTGGGGTCATAGCTGCTAGTGGACCATGATGAATACACTGAGGGCTTCTGTTCATCCAGAGCTGAAGGGTTTGGTTTAACGTAGTTCAAATAGCACCAGCTATTATTGGTGCTGGACAGCAGGCTAGGGTATGAAGGTCCGACATGTGTGACGGGAGAACAAACACCTGGTAGACACGTCTGATTCTCACGTTTTAGTTCCTGCTTGCATGTGTCCACCGATGCCTTGTCCACACATCCCACTTCCCTCTCTTGTTCTTCTTTTACCCGTTTCTGCTGCTGCTGTGACTCAGGGGGGAGCTCTATACTGTTTGAAGGAGAAAGCATGCGTTTGTTGCCCCCTGAGCCTGATAACCTCAGACCATCATCAGACCACAGCTCAAAGTCTGGACCTGTGCACCTGTGGTTTCGGTATTCAGCTGTTAGAACACCTACATTGTGTGAAACAGCATCAACAGCCTCCTGGGGCCTTGGGGAGGTGGCCTGAGACAGTGTGGTGTATATGGCACACGCTGGGGTGAGGGTGTCTGTTTGGAGACGGACAGCTACTGAAGGAGATGTGGCTGGCCTCAGTATCTCCAGACTGGATGTGATGTGAGGGGCAGAGTGTTGGATATGAGAGTGACTTACACGACTGTCTGAATAATCGTCATGCCTTAGAGGAATCTCCAGCTTCAGCCCTGTAGACATGGGGAGGTAGCGAGCTCTGGCTGCTCCTGATGGTCCATGTGTTGAATAGGGCTGTGATGCTTGAGGTGGGGGCTGTCTGGTACTGATGCCTGAGACATCTTCCTTTAGAGGATCTACAGAGGGACCATGGGTATGAGGGAGCTCTGTGCTGCCTGATAACTGAATATTTTGACTAAGTTTCCACTGAGAAAGATCTCTTTGCCTTGCGATCTAACGGGATTACGCAAGACTGTGTCACCTGATAAAGGAGAAGAAGGGGCCCCACTGTAACCCACAGAGGTTGGACTTGCTTGAGAAGATGTGCTAGTTGTGACTTGTTCAGCACTACAACTTGATATGGCACACTGATCTTCTTCCTCTTCATCTGGATCTCTGATTGCAGTGTGTCTTATGAGGAGACATTTTCTTCTTTCCCTCCAGCCAACTGCAGAGCGCTCTGGAGACAGACAGCTGTAGTCAAAAGACTTACTGCGGGTCTCAGCCATTAGGACACTTGGTTGTGGGTCATGAGGCGCCTGCTCAGATGCTGAGCGCCTCATCTCTCTGTGCTGATGCACCCCAGGCACCGTTAGCATATGAGGAGCTCTTGACCTCCTCAGTGGTGATGACGATACAATGTCCATGTCTGGTCTGTTTGACTCCTCAAAGGATGTGGAACGACTTGATGCATAAGATGCACTACTGTCCTGACTAGGGCTACGGGGCAGAGATACTGAGTCAAAACTGGATTCCCCTGAGGACTGGGCAGCCTCAGCTAGACGTAAACGCTTCTTCTTTGGAGGAAGTTTCTCAATAGGAAGCTGGGCCAGAGACGGGCTTCTCTGAGGCCACTGAAATTCATCAGGTTTCTCTGAATGTTTTGCTATGGAGGTTTGATCTACTGAGATATCTGTGCTCATGTTAGAATCCTCTGTCACCAGTATTTCTGGAACTTGCACATTGTGCTGGCGGACCAGCTTCCGGGTTGCTAGTTTTGTCGGCTGCTGTTGGGGTTGCTTCTGAGGCAGTTGTTCATTGTGAAGTGGAGAGTTCTTTGTTGCCTCAGCAACTTGATTCTCATTGCACGGAGATTCCTGTTTTTCAAATGAACTTGTATGTTGAATTACTGAACAAGTTTGCAATGTAGGTCTTCTGGAGCCCTCATAAGGTACACTGCTTTCATCTTTACCATGCCCAGACAAGAGGGCAGGAGAGGGTAATGACGGGGAAGAGGGTTCATCAAATTCAAAACTCTCCTCTTTTCTCCTCTTGCGCACTGCTGAAGCTCCTGCTTTGACTGCATGGTTAATTAGC
The DNA here is from genome assembly GCA_021432705.1 of Caranx ignobilis. Taxonomy (NCBI): domain Eukaryota; kingdom Metazoa; phylum Chordata; class Actinopteri; order Carangiformes; family Carangidae; genus Caranx; species Caranx ignobilis. Next base: position 14,487,327 of record MU269991.1, read on the forward strand.
TGTGAGAACTCCATTTGACTAATTACTACCTCATTTCTGGGGTGATGTGCTAAGCACAGGTTTTGCTTGTGTTTCTTATAACCCTCCCAGTCTTTACATCCAGTTCCACAGGCTTCACACTCATATGGCTGTGGTTGATTTTGCTTGTGGTCAGGCACAGTGGTTATGCTGTCCGGGTAAAATGAATGGGAACCATCCTGTTCCTCTTTAGTAAATTCGGAACCGAGGGGGATTTCAACAGCTGGCTGCCGTCTTAGCATCCCATAACGCCGGGACGCCGCTATTTCCGAAGGCGGTCGTTCATCGAAGGACTGACTTAGGCGGAATTTGCCGGGGCCACCACTGGGGGCATCAAATGAACTGGCTGCTGATGGCATTGAGTGACTTCTCACCAGAGGGGCAGTGGATGTTTGGCCAGCTGGCTGCTCCACATTTTGCGGTTGATGATGAAATTTTTCACATGGAACTCCCATGGTAATGGAGCCACTGTTTTTATAGCCAAGATCTCCAGCTTTCGGGCTCTGAATGAGCGGTTCCTTCATAGTGGAGGTCTTTTGAGACTCTGAACTATTTTTTCTGGAGAGAGAGAATCTCCTTGGTTTTACACTGTCAATTTTACTCGTGTCAACCACTGCCTCATTGATGGTGATGAGCTTGGTAATGTGGTCAATGACCTGCTTCTTGGGCACTGTGAAAGGGATGCTTTTTTCCTTCTGACCAGAGGGCTGCTGGTTCTGATGACGGGACATCCTCTGTAGGTGTCCAAGGCGCCCATATTTACCGAGGATGATCTCTGCATAGCTTTTGGCACTTGTGTTTGGGGGACTGTCCTGTGACTGCTCAGTGCTTTCAGAGCGAGAGAAATAGCCAGATTCTGTGCTGCCTTTACTGCCTAGAATTAAAGATGAGGTCTTTTCATCTGATGAATCTTGAGGACCATGTTTCCCTCTACTTAGACGCAAGGCCAATCTCTTTTTCACTGCGTAGGAGTCATCATTTCCTGCAGTGCTATCTTTGGCCCTGTCTGTTTCATGACTCTTGGCTGAGGATACACTGCTTTGTCTTTCTGTATGGGAAGAGGCTGAGGACAGCTGTCGAGTTTCGTCTTCCGACTCAGTGACTTGCTCCTCTAAAGATCTTGGCTCCCCAAGTGCCAAACCTGCCTTCACCCTGTGGGTATGCGATTTGCGGTGTTTGTACAGGTTACTCTTGGTCTTAAAAGAGAAGCCACATGGGGCACAGGGGTAGGGTCTTTCACCTGTATGGGAGCGAATGTGTTTCTGTAGGACACTAGGTTTTGCACATGCACGGCCACAGTAAGTACAGACATATTTTCCTGGTCTCTGAGGCTTACGCTCTCGTTTCTGTTTCGGGGTGCCCTCTTGGGTCTCTGGTTTAGCTTGGGTGGGGCTACTTGCTGAGGAAGTTGGGACTCCTGGGGACAAACTAGAAACTGTTGTTGCTTTTGTTGCTTCATGTTTGTCTTCCAGCACTGTATCTGAGTCAGTGTTCTGCCGCTGGTGCCTGAGACGCTTACGTTCAGGATGCTGTCTTCTGGACTGTTTGGGTTGCTGTTGCGCGCCATGGGGCTTTGGGGAGCTGGTTTGCTGTTGCTGACTGGGCTGGGAGGGAGACTTAGGCTGCAGGTCTCGTTGAGGAGACTCCGGTTGACAATGTTCTTGATCTCCGGACTGCTCCCCAGTCGTCAGGCGACTATGCAAGGTCTCCATAAAATGGAAAGACAGCCTCAGGTAGACACGTGGGATGCGTCCGCCTGTGCCAGGCTATCAAGTTTGAGCCAAATCATTAACTGAGTAATCAGTTTAATGTGGATGGATTCTATCAGATTATTTCCTCTTAAATTGGTGGTCAGGCCTCATAATGTCCACTTGTGTTTCTAAAACTTTAGTGTTTCAGAGACATCAGAGTGACACCATCAAAAGTAGAGAAAAGTCAACAAACAGTGCAGCTGTGATAGGTCCTGTGTTGTGGAGTTGGTCCTCTCTCAACATTAAGTATCCCATTATGAAGCAGTCAGTGGAAAATGTAGTTCTTCTGTCCTTTCAACATGAAAATCTGTGAAGACAAACAGCTCATTATTTAGAGACAGAACAGTGTGTGCAATTCAGTTTTGAAACACAGATAACCTCCTGACCCCCCTCTTGCTAAATATAGATATTTATGTTTCATGCCTTACATAATCCACTGTATGTGTCATAACATTCAGCTTTCGCTTTCCCCCGGCTGCTGAATACGTTTAAATTAGATTGGTTTATGTAATATTTTTTGTACAAAAAGACATAAGCATGCATCAAGTAGAAATAATGATTCTTCTAACTTTTCCCTCCCCAAGAGAGAAAACATGTCCAACCACTGTGACAGGATAACAGCCTCATTTGAAATCGTCACAGTCTTTAATGATTTCTAATCAACTGTGCGTTTCAAAGCCACAGAGTACAATGTCTTTATGTTGTACTAGCACCACATTACATATCTCACGCACTCCCATAAAATGAGTCACATCTTCCTGCTGCAAGCCAGACCAAAATAAATAAATAAATAAATACATACATAAGAGTTTGTCATTTTCAGATGGAAATATAAGATCCTCCTAGTTGAGGAGGGTTACATCACTCCCAGCAGTAAATGGAAATCACTTCAGTAATACCTTCTTCATATTAAAATCAGCTGTCACATTTCTTTCGCGGTCCTGATGAAATTTCTTAGCTTCAACTTTTCTTTGCATAATTAATTACACCTAACTAACGGACTGAGCAGTGTAACATGCCCTAATTAATGCTGCATATTTGACGTCTTGTGTCATCCAATATCACACCACGCCTCCTTCAAAATGATGATCATTAGACAGATCTGCAGTGCAATAATACAGCGTTAGAGCAAACATGTGCATCTTTACCTGCTTCTTTATCTCACTATATGGATCATTTTTACTGATTAACTCTGATTTTAGACACTTCAAAATGACAAACCAAATGAAGTTAAGAGATGGCTGTTAGCTGTGAGTGCATACACAAGGTGACTCAGTGGAGATACTGAAGAAAACTCCCAGTGTTTTTTTGTGCCAGCATACTGAAACAGTAAACAAGGCATCCCACGCACTGACCAGCTGGTTTCTACACCCACGTCCTGGTGGAAGACGGCAAAGATGCTGGATTATATCCAAATGACTGATAACAGGTTGATAACCATCTTTGGTTTAACTTGAGAGAACATTATAATGTTAGCCTCAGATGACTGTTAAACCCTAAACACTTTTCTTCACAACAGTAAAAGCAGACATAGTATACATGGCATGGCGTTCTTAGTCTGCAGAAGACCATTCAGATGTCACAGCCCGAATCTCTCACAGTGAAACTGGTAATGCTAAATGTAGGTCATATAGGTGTATATAGTGTAACTGGACTAAGAGCTTTTCCAGGATAGACGGACTGAAAAGAGCTCAGACACACTCTGCACAAGGGTGACAATAGCTGGAGAGAAATTTCAGCTTGCGCACTTGAAGTGCAGAAATGGTACCTTAAAATCACATGATATTTTTAAACTCATGCGATGCAACACACTTGCTCCAGAGACTGTTGATTTGCACCTTTCATGGTACAAATGAAGCTAGCAGGGTTTTTGGATTCTGTTTCCTCACTATTGCAAAACTTTGCTATAAACCACACGTCTGGATGTAATGTTCTCAGTGTTCTAGTCAGACTGTGGTTTGCAAGGACAAATTACTGCACATGTAGCATGAACTGAATGTCAACATAGAGATACATTTGTTGGTTTTAATAACCACATCTTCTTACGGATCACCACAAAGAACTTGAAACAGAAATAATAAAACAACACAGAATAAAACATAATAAAACAAATGCTGAGGAATTCTACTTTCATACATCTGTGCTTCAGTCTTGCAGTTTGGGGTTACATTAGCTACTACTAGCATAACACACCTTAACTGCATGCATTTGCAGTGTGAGTAATGTAGGTGGAACAAAAAAGAACATTCTGTTTTTGCTACATCAAATCTATGCACCTTTCCCATACACAAAAATGACTGTTCTTTCCACTGAAGTCTTCCAGGAAGCTACGACAATGAGTCAGAGCGCACAATAGCAGGTTCACAGAATCAGCAGGCACACTTTAATGGAATGAAGCCATTGTTTTGTTTGAGGGATTATACCTGTCCTAACCTTCAACTGCTAATTTCTGCCACCACCATTAGTCTATAAGGAACAAACCCATCAGGCACTGGGCAGTGATAGGAGCAACATGTGCAATGTAAACATAGAGTGTATTTAGTCTGTAAATAATATAGATCTGCAAATATATGTCGTGTGGACATACAGTGACAGATACAGTCTACACTGGACCTCAAGTTGATTACAACTCCTCTGATTTTGAGAGATGATGCATCCATTCACACACGGCACAGAAAGAGAATATTGTATAAATGGCTTTTTAAAAATCTTGTCAATTTCCTCTTCTCACACTAATGGGCACCCAGCGGTGGTTCCTATGGTAACGGCCCTAAACCATGTGGTAGCAGATGGAAGGAGAGCTGGAGGGCTAAATTTATCTTCCAGCATCCTCACTGACTACAGAGCGAGAGCGAGCGGGAGAGAGAGAACGAGGCAGGCGAAGGTGCCTCCCTAGAAGCTACTGCTTTTTGCAGAGGGAATGGTACACATCTCAAAAGAAAATCAATACTTTGGGAGTCTTGAATTTGTACTCCACAGATCCTCCCCCATTCTTTCAGGGCGAGGGGGGGTGAGGGACGAACATGCAGACATGAGCAATGACAAAGAACGCTGGACCATGCTCCATGAAAAAGCCAGGCTACGTTATTCTCGCCGCCAACATGATTTCAGACCCTTCTTTTGTTTTATAAGAGCAGCGCAGCTTCCCAAACACAAACACAACAGCTTTATGTGCAGAATTATGTTCGCTGCCTTCAGTTTAAGTCATTTCTTCAACAATAAAACAATGGAATTCAACGCATCTGAACACTGAGGCGAAAAAGCAGGAACTTCACTAACAAAAAGGAGATGCAAATCCTGCAGACTCGTGCGACCTGAGCAACAGTGTGAATGTGCTCATCTGTTGTTGTTCCCAACACTGTATCAGCTGAGCATTAGCAATGCTGTCAAGTCAGAGAGCGCAGCTTCATCAGCAGCCTGATGGAGGCTCTCTGGGGGACAGAGGAGGAGAGCCCCCTGGGAGTCAGTGCATGCACAGCCATCCCTGTGTGTGTGTGCCCCTTGGGAGCAACTCCTAGTCCACAGGAGGACATGCCAAGCATAGGAGGTTGAGATGCACAACACAGGGAGCTCATTCACTCCTAGTCTGAGCTGTGAGCTTTAAAACATACACAGCCCACGAACCGCTCACTATGTGCACGCTCCCTCTGCTTCATTCACACACAGACACACACACACACATGCACACACAAACACAAGCACCCTCACCGCAGAAGCTGCACCGTCTGCATATGTTTAAAATGGCTAAAATATCCAGCTTTTTTCAAATGGCTCGTTGTGTGATCCCACAAATTCTTCTTGTTTTTCCATCACTCACTGGTTCATTGATGTAGCAGCCTTCTGCACTAACAAAGACCTGAATGAAGAGGACCCCCCTCCCCTCAGTAGTCCTCACATCACGTCACCTCACACACACACACACACACACACACACACACACACAGACACATCAAAATCACTGCAGATGATGACAAAAAGATATCACTGGCTTATTTTTTTTTTTTACCTGGTAGCAGGTGGTGCTGTCCTCCTGTTGTGAATGACTGGAAGAAGGGAGAGCGAGGACAGGCTGAGAGAGGTGAAGGGAAGGAGAGAGAGAGAGAGAAAGGATGAATGAGAGTGACAGTGAAGAGAGAGGGGTAATCGAGTCTCCGCTCTACGTGCACTGGGCTGCAAACAGGTAGCTGAGTATATTATGCGTATGAATGAGGAGGAGGGGACACTCTCTCCCTGTCTATCTCCACCTCTTTCACACACACACAAACACACACACACACACGTTCAGGTCAAAGTGAAGTAGCAGCTCCTTATTTGGAAGTTGACGTAAGCTTGTGTTGCTTTTGGCAGCGGTCTCAGGCTGCACAGCTGGCAAAGCGGTGAGAGGTAGAGGGGCAGGGTGAGTGGTCGCTGTTTTAATTTGACTGGGAGCGGGGGCGGAGGGGGTTACTTCATATTTTTAAAACACAGTTTACCCATTCAGGTCTCATTTTCCATCATAGGTGGAGAGCTACGGCCGCTGCTTTCTGAGAAAACCCTGGAAAATCTGAAAACATATAAGGACCGGCATGGAAAAAAAAAGAGGAGAGAGAGGCACAGGCGTTCAGTTTTTAAGAGCAGCTCTGGAGAATGTCCACACATCACAGTGCCAGTGTTCATGCTCCTGCCAGGGGTCCGGCTGAAACGGGTCCAGGCAACTCTGACATCACTGCTCTGCTCTTTTATGCCACGGGTTTTCCCCCCCTCCGCCAACTGACTTTCTTTTTTTCTTTTTTTTTTCTTTAGCAGGCTGAAAGCTTGCAGACATGTGGAGCATTGAGGGAATACCAGCCGGTGGGATGAAGGCAGGCGGTCAGCCACTCATCTGGCCGGCTGTGAAAAAAGAGGGGAAGCGGAGAGGGGAATGGAAGAGAGCCCAGGGTGTCCATCCTGCACCAGGCAACACAGAGCCCTTCTGTATAGGGCTCTTAATTTGAAATTGGTATGTGACAGCCAGCTTCGATCAAAGCTGCTGATGGACTATTTCATCCTTGTCAATAAAGGGCACTGAGACAGTCACCACTCAAACAGCTCCACAGTTACTTGCTGTTGTTGTGGAGATACCTGCGATTTTGCAGTAACCAAATATTAAAGCTACAGTTGGTAAGTCGATGAAAGTGAAAGTAAAGTCTGCGACTTGGTCAGAAATTTCTAAACAAGAACAATCGAACCATCAATCAAACCCCTGCCAACCCCCCCCCCCCCACACACACACACACACACACAGGAAGTGACCACAGACACACACAGAAGGCGTACCGTATCTTTAGCAGCCAGAGACTCCAGAACGATCTCACGTCTCTCAGTATGAAACAGAGAGACGTAGCTAACTGTAACAACAACAGTCTTCTTCTTACTTGCTTTTGTTGTGTAAGCGGTCGTTGTCTGGATTGGCATGGGCAGTTTTATATTTTTCGGCTGCCAGCTGATAGCGACGCTCTACAGCGGGGGTGGGGGGTTACCAGTCTGCAGCGCGTGTACGAGCTGTGATTGGCTGCTCCTCCTGCTCCCTCTACCTAACTGGAGGAACAGCACCGGGAGCGTTGGATTTTTGCAAATACGATTACAGGCTGTAGGTGGAGCCAGAGGAGTTGGATTTGGTCCTAAATTATCCATTTCATATCCTACTATTGGAATATAGTGACAGTTCCAGCAATTATGACTAAATCTAAGTTACCAACTGAACCTTTACGTGCTGTTTCCAACCACAAGTTCAGTCTTTCAGAATGTAGGCTGAAGCAAATGCTTTCATAATAACTCTTCCAGGCCCGTGAGGAAAACTCAGGACACAACTGTGACATATAGAAAACTGATAACAACATATCAGTGTGGGAGTTTTTAAGGTCTGCATGTTAGCTGAGTGGAAATATATCGAAGAAGATAAAGTGAGTGAATGTTTGTATGTACATCTGCATAGTGTAAATATGTTTCTGGTGTTCGTAATCATCACCTTTAATTAGTTTATATGTTAAAACACTGTGCCATCATCACTGTACAAGTATGAAAAGTTATCTGTCTGTGCGGTGTACAAAACCATGGCATAGCTTCTGTTCTGGACAGAGATGGTATTGGATGATATGCACCAACTATGTCCACAGGTCATCATGAAAAACTGTCCCTGGATCTGCCACAAATGCTCCCAAAACCCTAGTAAGATCTCATGAGCAGTCACTGGGAATAACCAGTCACTATAAACACAGGAGGACTCAAGCCATCCTGGCAGAGCCTAATCATCCTCCAGGAAGGCAGGGTCTAACACATACCTGAGATCATTCGTACCATCAGCTGTTAAACATTAAAATCAGATGGACAGATTGTCTTCTGTTATGTAATTGTATGTTATGTATTCTGACTTATTTTACTACTTAATTCAGTGTTTTATTGTATGTGACTAATTGAGCCAACGGCTGTTTTAACCAAATCCCCCCTTGTGGACAATGAAGATTTTTCAATCATCAATATGTCTGTGTTTCATATATATTAATTTCATTATCAATTAATTGTCAATTATCAGTTATTTTCTTGATTAACCAAGTAAGTGTTTGCATTATGAACAGAGAGGTTCTCAGGCATCTTGTTTTCTCCAGCCATCATCTAAAATCTAAAGGTGATCAGCAGCTATTACTAGTTCACGGTTATTTTCTGGCTGTTGGTAAGAACACACTGCTGTCAGGATCTGAATGCCAAAAACAAGAAAAAAAAATTCTGGGATGTATAATTGTTTTGTTTTTTGGAAACTCCAGGGAACTCTGCATCCCACTCTTGGTGGAAAAAAGTTTCCCCACATTGGATTTAACTGTGAAGACATTTAATAAGAAGGAAATAAACATGGTTTATGGCTGCGATCAGGACCAGGAGGGGGATTAGTTCTGATTCTGAAATGCTTCTTAAAATATCAAAGAGACAAGAACATGCAACACTGTGCACTTATGATATCTGCAATATGCTGCCATTACAGTGGCCTCAACGTTATCACCGCAAGACAATCCTTTAATATGACTTACAGTACATTTCCTGGTTGTTCACGGCAAATATTGACATTTAACATCAAGATTGAGAGCATTTTTATTTCCTGTAAAAACGTCTCACACACCTTCCCACTGATGACAAATGATATTTACCGAGGCCCGAATCTGCTGAAAATAAAGGTGGTTATTGCTTTCAACATATCTGGGTTTGTTGTCGTACGTTCTGACTGGACTAATATTGGCTCAGTAAATCTCTCCACTTGTCAGCCATTCTGTAGGTTACAGAGCTGCCAGTGTTGAGCTCTTTCACGGGGCTCGTCTGGATGGCCTTGTCACGCCGCAAACATCACGCTACCAAACACATTTCCTTTACGGGAATATTTCTATTTGTTAGGAACGCGGGGCGAGACGGGGATGAAAACAAAAAGATAATACTGACCTCTTTTCTCTACACCCGGCACTGTGATTTTCATTTGCACCTCGAGCTACACAATACATTAACATTTCGCAGTAGCTGAATAGAAATGATGGACTATTTTTAAAGCCGCGTGAGCAGAGGATAAATCTCTCTCTTTTCTTTTTGTTTGGTTTTGAGGAATAGCTATAACTTCTGAACACAAACCAGTGCTGAAAGAAAGGAAAAAATCACAAACTAGTGCTTTTCTACAAATCAGAGTGCTTTTCACTGAGTTCTTCTTTTTTTACTACTTGTGCAACAATTACCAACAACAGATGCTACCTAACTCTAATCTCTTTTGTCTTCCCTCACATCACTTGGGATTGCATAAAACTGGTGAAGACATGTATGTATGTGGAAATCAGCACATTTACATGAAGTACATAAAGTCACATAAAGTGTGTGCTCATGCATTCATCTGTCAGTCTGGGTTTTTGATTCCCACCTGAAAATGGGTCAATGAATCGACAACCACACTGTATTCATCAGACAGGTTCGATTAGGGTCTGTATCTATATTCATACTGAAGACATTACTATGAAGCAACATATATGGAATTATAGTAAAGAAAATGTGTTAAACAAAGCAGAATATGTTTCAGATTTTTCGAAGTAGCCACCTCTTGCTTTGATTTGACAGCTTTTTGCACACTCTTGACAGACATCCTGTTGTTTTGCTTTGTGTGGTCCAACTCATGCCAAACCCTCTGGGTTGGGTTTAGGTCAGGTGACAATAACACTTTTGTTTTAATTTACACTTTTGTGTTTACTTGTTTGATTTTGTGTTTACCCTCATAGTTTTGGTGTCTTCATTATGAATCTACTATGTAAGAAAGACCACTGAATGAGAACTTTTCTCCATGCCCTGATGTAATTACAGTGGAAGCAGTGGAAGGTAATAGCTAATATAAGGTAAATGGTTCAAAACCTGCAATTAAGTTTTTATATTGTTTTCTATGGCATAATGGATGTCAAAAATGAATACAGCTCAGTTTTGGTGCTGCTGGGTGTTGGTTTCTTCAGCTGCCGGTTTACACTGTAAAACCAAACACAATCAGCTGAAAGATGCTAAGACATCGAATGCTCTAAGATTACAGCAGCTTTAATGTATCAGAGATTCACTGTGATTCTATTCTATTCAATTGTGACGGTTCAGCAAACATCAACACAATGAAATGGTTTCTCTCCATAGACGTCTAACAGACCTGCTGCACTCAGAGATGACTCTCCATCAAACTGCAGGCTAATGACAGTGACCGGTCAATATTTAATTTCACCTAAAAGGCCAGTAATGGCAAACAGTTTGGTCTGACCCTACTTGGTTTGGGGTGGAGTGTCAGCACAAGCAGCAGCATCCCAGCTTAGGACAGTATGCTGGCTCCATCCTGCAGTGCCACAGAGGGAGTTTCTGGGCAACGTGCCACCTGTCAGAAAAGAGAAAACACAGACAGTGTCCTCCGCAGCATCCCAGCAGTCCAGGGATTCACATATGGCCCAGAGAGTCTGTCACCGCCGCTGCCTGTGACAGCACAGGGTGGTCCCGTCACCCTGTAGCACTTTATGATCTCTCCGATGGATTAGAACTGTCAGTTGTGGTGTCATGAAACAGGGTATGACAGAACCAGACTTCAATCCTGTAATCAGGATTATGTAATCAGATTACAAAAATAAGTAACTAGAAAACCACATTACATTGGAAAATATCTACTGAGATTATAGTTACATTATCTAGGGGATATCTGCTCTGCCACCAAATGTGGTTTCTTGCAAGAGCAGGAAGTGATGCTGCTTGTCAAGTGCTTCGGTCACTGGTGTGTTTACAAAACAGATTATATATAGATTATATATTTAGAATTCACCTTCTGAGCAGATGAACGACATTTGATGCTGAGCTGGGCTCCTCCTCAGAGTAAGGTGTTTTCAGTGTTTGAATTAAAGAAATCCAAAGGTAATGCACAACATTTTTTTTTATTTCTTTTCTATTATATACAGATTATTTCTTTCTAATCTGTACTTCAGTAACTGACTACATATCAAACTAATCAAGTGTCAACTCTACAGAGTAGCTAAAAGAGAAGAGCCTTTTCATGTTCAGCATGTGTACCTGACTAAAAATAACAGGGTCCAGATCTTAAAGGTTGATGTCTACCTATTTTGCATCTGTGTGCATATGTGTGTAAACCCAGCCAATAAATCCCAACATAAAACCATAACCACAGGTCCCCTTGCCTCCCTCCAGACAGCCAGCCACAGGCAGACCAGAGACCCCCCCCCCCTGCACACACACACACACACCACTCCCACAGTACAACCACCGACCAGAACGGAACAGATCCCCCTCTCTCGACCTCAACCAGCCCGGCTGGCCACAGAAAACAGCAGCGTAACCAACATGTAGTAGGCTGCTCTGCCTCTGCCAGAGTCCATGGAGGGAAATAGCCTTCTAAAAACTGTCTGAACCAAAAAAAAAAAAAAAAAAAAAAAGGCCCCACGTGCAGCACGGCCTGACTTCCCTACAGTGGACCATGTTGACAGATGTTGTGCAGAGCTCAGCTGTGGTGGGTGGTGCCGGTTCAGACCCTACAACCAAATGTTCCAATAACATACTAATTCCATATATGTACAATTGTAGCTTTATGGAGCAAACAGGCCTGTGTATGTATGCACTCATTTGGCTGTTTCATAGAACTAATGCATGGTGATAACTTGTCTGATTTGCTGCTTTTCCAGCTTGTATTTGCTCACTGTACCAGTGTGTGACCATAGGGGCTTTATTAATGGGCCTCATTTAGGCGAAATTCAACCAAATACATGATGGCTGTACTTCATTTTCACAATACAGAGGACTTAATTAATCCAGTGTATGTGGTGGAAAGAGCTGGCCTGCCCTACGAGCCTGCATGTCTTAGTAACAACAAGACGGTTCATTTTGCTTACAGTAAACAACAGTTATAATCCATCAGTTGTACCTTAAACACACCATGTCAGTGTTTCCCATCTACAGTATACATTCAGCAGACTGTTGCTGTTATTGATTACCGATGTGGCATGAAGTCACAGTTATAGAATTCTGATATTGACAGATATTCAGTCTGACTGCCAGCAGGTACAAAAACCCCTTGCATCATGGGACTGGCCTACTGAACAGCTTGTGCTGTGTGGAAAGTCAAGCTTGCTTGTAATGTCAACATAAAGAAACTGATCATAAAGTCGGCCTAATGTTTGACTGTGTGCTCACTTGTAGGTGGCTGATGTGTGTGTGTTGCTTGTGAAAAACAACCCAGAGCACATGGAGATCTTCATGCATCAGCAGCAGGTCGACCTGTCAGCCTGTGTAAACTACAGTATTAGCAAACATTAGCTCAGCATCTAGAGAGCCGCCTAGTGTCTCAGTTTAGATCAGACCTGATACATCACATGTACAGTAAATGTCACATGTGACAGACACTGGTAGGTACGTCATATTCAAAACCAAATATATGGCCAATAAATCAGTCATTGTTGTTTTGGTCATTATTTTAACATCTGTGATTTGAAGTGCTAGTGACAATATTGCCACTCTTTTCTTTTTTGTGTATTTTCTTGGGCTTTTATGCCATGGCTTGAGAGAGACAGGAAATAGGGGGAGAGAGAGGGGGGGGTGCTGCAGCAAGGACTATGGCCTCTGTTTATGGGGCGCCAGCATTATTCTTACAACCACAGGCTTTAGTGTCATTACATAAAACACAGAAACACCTCCTTATCCATGTCAAACTGTACAGGGAGCTAATGTTCGCTGACAGATGTGCAGTATGGACCACCAAAGCGTTAACCAATCCCTCAACAGTTTCAGTCAATCATGCTCCACGGACTGATCCGCACGGGTGGTCCACCACCAAAGCCCTATTTTGAGCCAGCAAAAACCCTGCGTCCAGGCCACTGGAGGCCGTGCCAGACACCGGCTGATGCTGCTGCAGCTCCTTGGTCAGCAGCGCAGGCCGATAAAAGCCAATACTTTACAGCCTTAAATTATAGACACAGCAGAGGAGAGGGTTCAGATACGTAGCCGCATACCATACATGTGACCACAGACTGACACAGTTCAGAATAAGTATGACGTATGTATATGCAACAGAATTTCACTCACACACACACACACACTCACACTGAGATTGCTTTTCTGCTCTTCAAACTTCATTATCCCCGATGTATATCCCATAATTACACCAGGGATCGCTATATATAAAAATTGTGCCATACTGATATTTACAGATGGAGACTCACCAACAACAGGTTCATTTACAGAAAAGTGGGGAAACTATATATTTAGAGCAGCAGCGAACCAAATCAGCAACAAGGAACGAGGGACAAAGAGCCATAGAAAGGGAGGCATTGTAGAGAGGGGAGAGAAAACAAGTTGAAAACGTCAAGAGGAAATGCTAAATACAGAAGAGATGACCGGCCGCCTGCTATATCTGTCCCCACATCTAAGTTAGGCTGCCTCTGTGAGTGTTTGTGGTTTCAGGGTGTGTGAGTGTGGGTTTCGGCAGGCCCGCTGGCTGAAACTGTGACACTGTTTGCACACACTCGCCGCCGCTGTGGCGACAAAGTCACACTGTTAAAAGGCTGCACCTGCACTCCAATGAAAAGCTTGCATCTTGCGGATCAGTGTTTCTGGAATTGAACAATTAATGCTTAGAGACACAAAGCAAACAGGAGGGATTCATACAATCAAACATGCGCGTGTTTGAGCTGTCACCTCTGTACCTGGAAATCCCCACCATCGATTATTGACACACAGCTCCAGACCTTCGCTCCTCTGGTTTCAGACTTTTAACAAACACAAACTAGTTGGATTTTACTCGACCGACAGAAAGACATCTAGATGTATCATTCATAAACCACCCTTTAAACTGGACAAACACCCTGCTAACATCTGGCCTCTGTCCTCAGTGTGAACAGATCAGCATTCACTCCTGGGTCAAATGACAGTGGAGTAAACCAGAGTACCACTCTGATCAGCAGTGATGTAAACATGACACCAGAGTGACCATGCTACAGTTAGAGTCAGTTTTCAGTCTATATGAAGCAGTTCATTTGAATTAGGGGTCAACAGATTATCAGCATGACCAATAATATCGGCCAATATTCAGCATTTTTTATGAAAATTGTCATCAGCTGTTTGTTGTTTGTTTCTTTACAGAAAAAGATACAAGAAATGTATTTTAAAATGCACTCCTGTGGCTCTGATGCAGCCGTCTCTCTGCCTCAACGTCACCACAATGTCCCACCCACAGCCCCCACTGAACCAAGATCTGTGTTATTCTACAAAATTGTGAGGTCTTTTTCATCACAGATTTTCACAGTGTACAAATCAGAGCTGAATATGGAAATAACTGATGAGATCTGAATGTCTACGAAACGTACGGAGGTGTTCAGTGCACACCAGGCACAGCCTAATTCAGTTTAAAGCGCTCCACAGACTGCATTACTCGCAGGAAAAGCTACACAAATTTTATCCTGATGTCTCACCAGCATGTAACTGATGTAAATCCACGATAGGTACCCTCGCACATTCATTCTGGGCATGTAGTAAACTTTATTCATATTGGAAGTGTATTTTTCAGTGTTTTTCTGAGGCTTTTGCTAAGAGTCTGGCACCCAACCCTCTGGTTGCCATTCAAGGGGCCACAAGTGTCCTTTCTTCGGTTAATACATTTGAAAGAAGAGCAATTCATTTTGGGATGGTGATTGCGAAAAAGCTGATTTTATGAGTGTGGAGAATGGAGTCTGTGTCTACATATAATTTACAGTTGGGAGAATTGTCAAACACTTTGCATCTGGAGAAACAGAGATTCTTCAATGAAGATAGAGGAGATGAGTTTGAGAAAACATGGGACCCAGTACTGAACTACCATCAAACTGTGAGCCCACAGACACTGGCTATTGTACAAAACCTCACAGCGCAAAGGAGTATATGATTCTGTATATGTCTACCAACGTAATGTATTTTCTCTGCTCTTATATGTTTTGTGTCTATAGTAGATACTCATCTTATAATGACCATGAAATATCATTGCAGGGCTAGATGTGCTGTGTTCTACATGTTGTGTTCTTTTTTTTTCTATTTTCTCTTTCTTTTTTGTTTATCTTTTTTTCTGTATTGGAAATCAATAAACATATTTCTAAAACAAAAGAACAAAAAGAAAAAAGCAAACAAACAGTATCCCTTTATTCAGTCCAATTCCAGATGTGTTGTTATGAATTTTCATTTTTACTGCAAATGAATATTTGTTCTAACTATCAGTTTCCATGATTACTAATAATCAGTATCAGTATCAGGACCAGAAGGAGCCAGTAAATGAACTTTAATCTTTGACACAAGCTCAAGACCTTTGTCCCCATCAAAGACACTAAAAGTTTCAGAACTATTATTAAAACAGTTTCTACAGAACAAGCTCCAGCAACGTCTCAGCTCTACAGTGTAAAATGGACATTTAATGAGAGTGCTTTGGTTTGGTAAGAAGAGACAGTGGCTGAGATGCCATAAAGATGTTTCAAACCAAATCACTACCGATATCAAAGCAGTGGGAGTGCACAGTGCATCAGTGCATGAAAAGAGCCGGGGAGAAGAGCCTAGATCAGGGAGCTAATGGAAACCAGTGAATAGCTGATAACAACCACATGCAAAGTCTTCACAGGAGGCTGAGTGTGTGCAGCGGGCTCTAACTCGGTGTGATGTGATATAACTCGGACGGATCAATACTAACACTGTTGAGCCTGATGCATCTGGCTGAGCCGAGCGCTGGGTTAAGCGGGATACGAAGAACAAAAGTACATCCCAGCCTGCTTTTATTTCGAGCACAAGGAAAAAAAAAAGTCACTGACCTTTTGTGAATCCACTTCATTAAGAGCCAGCATGCCAATTTCTGTGGAAAACACTGCTCAGATAAAATCTGTCCAGTTTTTTTTTTTTTTTTTTTTTTTTTCAATTTTTGCTGGACTGTAAATGCGAACCAGTCTGCTTGGATCTCAAGGTGATGTAATGCAGGGAGAGAGCAGCCATATGTTCTCTTATTTCACCACCAGTGAATCAACAGACAGGGATGAGGCAGTCTGCCAAAGAGCCTGCCCGTCCATGAATCTATATCTCCCACACACAGCGACAAGGAGAAGCTGGTGTTACTTTAGGCAGCGCTAATATTTTGACATACACTCACAATGCAAAGCGATAATTGAGACGCAGCGGCCAGTGATACTGAGCTCTACCTGTAGGCACCAGCTGAGTCAGCAGAAGCTCTGTGTGAAATCAGTGCTGCAGTCTTCATGACGGGAGGAATCACGGACAAAAGACCTACTGTGGGACAAATCCAGAAAAACAGACACAACTGCTGTTACATAATTCAAAAGCCTGCAGTCTAGTGCCACATACAGTAGTCCTGCCTCCCCCAGATAAAACCAACCTTGATCCACAATGACAATGTCAACAGGAGTAAAGAGAGGAGAGGAGGCAGCGCAGAGTGCTGTGGACATCGCTCTGAACAGCTCCCTTATCCTCTCAGACACAGCAAGTGCATGTGTCCATCCACGCTGTGATGTAATCAATAAATAAATACAGATATTTGTGAGGCTTTTTTTGATATTCAGTGTGAATATCACTCTTCTCACCAGCTCAGCCTCTCCTTCAGCGTTTTAGCACCTTTCAGCTCATTAGTTTGTTTTGATTGACTTGCTCTGTTTTCAGAGCATAAGGCAGGGACAAGCAGGTGTACAGCTGATAAGGAGACAGGTACCTTTCTCAGAGTTAGTGTAGACCAAACAGAGCTAAAAGATGAGTTAATATTAGACTTATTTGTATCTAGTGGGCACTAGGCTGTGTGTATAAAGCATGTCTGCCTCTGCAAGCCTAATGTCATAAGACATGGAGATTATGACATTTTCCAGGGTAGAACTGCAATGATCTGAATCACAATCTGCACCCTGTTTCCTCTCTGATTTTATTCTGAAAAGAAGTTGTGATTCACATCTTTCTGCCTCTTTAAGAACTTGTCTGGCCACTGCTGTGATTTCTTCACAAGTTGCTATTTGTAAGACCTTAAATAAGAAAGCTCATTTACCAAAGTCAGACTGCTGGCCCTAACACACAAAGCTCCAAATGAATGTAAATGTTGCCTGCAAACACTTTTTTCCACAATACCTTCTCATAGTGATATGTTCATTTTAGCCTGTGAAGCCAAGAAAGTTTCATGAATGATAGATGGGAAGATGCTGGAAAGGAGTGAGAAAGCTTAGTTTAGTCTTTTCCACAGCAGCCATTTTTACTCATATAAGACAGGTGACACTAATAACATTAATGGCTGCACTCCATTAAGTGTCCCATTGAGTTAGCATGCACACGATGTTATTTTTAGTTACTGTAGCGTGTTTGCTAAAAATGACATGGAGCTGGAAGAGACTGTGCATATTAACCTCTGTGAAACCTGCAGGATGACATCATACAGTAAAGTCACGTGAAAGCAGAGAGGAAAACACTCACACGTGTCTCTGATGCTGAATCTGACTCCATCATGAAGGATTTGTAATAACGTTGAACAATTATTGTTTTAACACTGTTTGAATTAAATGGTTCAAAGGAGAAGGGGCAGGGTTGAATTTTTCTGTGTGTGAGTGTGTGTGTGTGTGTGTGTGTGCGCACATTCACTAGGTGATTTGTGAATGAGAACTGCAGCTGACAGGCCTTCTGCCTGACAGGCTGCTCTCTCCGCAGGGGTCACAGAAACCAGAGGCCCTTCCACCTCGCAGAGCAGCCCAAGCTGCGCCCATACGCTCGCCTCCAGGGTCACTGACGGCATCCAAGCCCTTCCAGCAGAGGGCCGCGGTCCAGCCAAGGGCCTAACAACTCGCAGTGTGCGCCCACATGCTCTGATTCCCATGCACCTCTCTCTCTACACACACACACACACACACTGAATGTAAAAAACGACACTTAACACCCAAGAATATGGCGTTCACCAAACACACGTGCAAGGTTTCCCGCCAACACGTTTTCCTGTGTACGAGCACATGGGCGAGCAAATGCGTAGGCAAGGATGCAAACGCACACCCGCATACACACACACACACACACACACATGACCAAGTGTATCCTTTCATTAACAAGGATGAAAGTCAATTTCCGCTCCCGTGGTCTCGGGCCGGCTGCTGGCAGAGAGGAAACCTGTTCACTTACGGTAGTTTTGACATTTTAAGCCTGAGCCTCTGAGGCCAGGGGAAGTCCTCCTGATCGATGACCAGGGTCCCCTACTGCATGACGAGCTGGACTTTTCTAACCCTTACCTAAGCGTGGATGATGGGTGTGTGTCTGTGCTGCACATCCTAACACACATGTGAGTGCTGGTTACATGACACATCTTAAATCATGAACATGAGGCTTTGAAGGAGGAATCTGTGATTTATTGCTGCTGTAGTCGCTTAGCGGTTTTTAAAAAAATGGTGTTTTCCATGTTTGCGGCAAGGACATGGAGTTGGATGATATATTGCACTGGGAGGAGAAGTGCTCCAATAAGAGTAATGCAAGTTCAGCAATATGTACTGTAACCACTGCAAGGGCTGGTGAACACTTGTCTCCTACTTCCTACTTACTCTGGAGTGGAACCTCAGGGTTAATATTGTGATATGCTGAACCGGCTTTAAGACCATGAGGATGCTCAGACACATTCAAATGGACCCTTCACTGACAGTGTTTCAAATGAACATTAGAATATTGGGTTTAATTGATTAGGCCATAAAACCTAAGTCAGGAACTGCTGATTGACCACGACTGAAAGAAAAAGCTCTGAACATGGCCATGACGGTGTGCAATCTCAAAGCCTTTCCTAGCTGAGAGGGAGTTGTGTGAAAAGATGGAAAAAGAAGACAGAGGCTTTACCCTCTCAACAGTTGACCCACCACTGTCTGAAGCGGGTGGGACTATTGGGTTGTCACTTTCAGAAACTTACCCTTCCCCACAATTCAGAAGCCATCCACATGGATACAGGTTTACGAGTATCCAAGTTTCTCAAAGGGGACATATTATGGAAATATCACTTCTCTTTAACAGCTCTTTAACATATATTTGGTGTTTGTCTTGCCTTCTGGCCCCAAAATGTGAGAATTGACCCAAAAAGTCTGTGATCTTCAGGCTCCACAGGTTGAAATCCATGTGGTTTTACAAGCTGCTTCCTCGGTTGTCCAATAATGATGTCATTAGTTTTCAAATTTGCATAATACCACTCCTACCTGGTACCGGTAGAAGGGGTGGGGCGGGGCTAGCAGTGGTTCATTTGCATTTAAAGGGACAGGGCACTGAAACAGACCGTTCTGAACAGGGCTGTTCTGAGCAGGTGAAAAGAGCTGGGATGTTTGATCCTTGGTGTATTTTGACCAAAGCATTTCAGAGACATGTCTTTAATACACCTGGGAACTATTTTAATTTGTGGAAAAGGGGCAGAATATGTCTCCTCTAATGTTTCATCCACACAGAAACTGTGTCTTGGGAGGCCAGATACGGTATTTTGTGGAAACAAGTCCCAGAGTGGGTAAATCTCAAAATGCCGCCCCAGCATTTTTGTGTAGACACCCAAAACTGATCATTTGTGAAACGATGATGTCATATCCCCCGCCACCTCCCTAACCTGTAACCTGAGCCACACCGCTAGACGTAACGTAACGACGACGGTGGACTACTGTCGTGTCCCTCGGATACTGCACCTGAAATGATGCCCATCGTTTGGAGGGAAGCTCCATTTCCGTGTGGAAAAGGCCTCAGATGTTAGAAAGACGTGTGGGAGGAGGGGGAGTTCAGATACTCTTTGACTATCTGACAAGCTCTTTGTTTGAAGTGAGCAACAGCAAGGACTAAAAAATAAAGACACACACCTGTGGTTTCTAACCTTTTACAAATAACGGTCCATATATATATATATATATATATATGTGTGTATATATATATATATATATACACACACACACACACACACACACACACATATATGCATAATAACTGTCTTTCTTCTACAACATTGTAGCATTTGGCCGATGATTTGTCGACCCACTTGCCATAACTTCACGGCCCTAATCTGTGGCCTGGAGCCTAGACCACAGATTGGGAACCACTGGTGTTGACAAGCCTCAAACAAATGACAGCCAGCTCTAATGTTGACATGATTAATATTTAAATAAACTTTTCTCTAATGTATCTGTCTGTCATCCACATCCACACACTCCAGTTTGTCCTTAAAGGATCCAGTTTGGCAAGTTGAGACGGATGACTCCACATCTTCTCTTGGGTAAACACATCTCCGGTCCCTCCCCTGAAAGACTGATCCCTTTCTGTTTCGCCGAGGTTCAGACTGTGTGTCGGCCTGGTATTTCCTCTCTCTGCTAAGTGCCTGGAGAACTGCTGTGGACTACATCAGTGAAGCTCCAGAGATACAAGTGCCCTCACATTTCACCTGCTACCAAGGACAACTGTAATGACTGACACCTGAGGGATGAGGCGCCCGCTGGTGACTCCATAAGAACAAGCTGTGTGAATATCAATGTTGTCCTTTCGGGCTCTACTGCCCTTGACTGAACAGAGGGACCTTTGACAGCGGCTTTAGCAAAAAAAAAAAAAAAAAAAAAAAGACGAGAGAGTGTGCCATTTCATAATGCAACTGTGGGACTTCAGGGCACACTCTGAGACTCTGCACACCGCACACATGTTTACCATACCACCAGAGCCGGGCAGGGTTAACTCTGGGACTGCTCATGTCCGGTGCCCAACAAACCTCACACACCATTCTGGCTCCAGAGGCAAACACGCTGGAAACCATGTGGGCTTCAGGCCTATCAGTGCTACCATACGGCCATTATGCTCCCACTTTAGCACCCATGAAACATTAAGCTCGTTAAGGGTAACTCTAACCTCCAGGGAACAATAATAAACCAGGAATTACAGTGATGATAATGGTTTTGTTTATATGCTTGTCACCCTCAGAGCTTAGTAAATTGCTATGGATTAAGGGGTGGGCAAAAATTTCAGTTATCAATTTTCATAACTTACTGATACACAACACTAAGAATTCAACCTGTATCCATTTCACAAGAGATTTTCTAAAGTCTGCTCTCTCTCACTTGGCTCCTTAACTGTGAACGCTGAGATGTTCAAACTCCTCAATGCAAACATGTTCAGTGTGTCATCAGGTGCTGCACTTTCTATAAAGTTAGGAGACTCTCATGGTTCATATTGGTTCACATGGTTCACATTACAGGAGATATCCTGACACAATCAGTTCAGCAAAACTTTCTCCTTTAGAACTTTGCTATCTAAAAGCCTAGCTCACAATATCAGCATTACTATTATGACATATAACAACGTACCTCAGTGCATTACAACTACAGTTTCTGGAGGTGCACATCAAACCTGTTGGTCATGTTAAATAGAAAGTGCATTAATGTTAGTGCTTTGGCTCTGTTCCTGATGTAAACATTAATAATTTGTAATTGTGCGCCATCTAAGAGGAAGACTTTGCTCATATCCAAGCAAAATCAGTATTGTAAATGAAATATCTCTGCCTGAATCTGTACTGAACCTGAATCAGAATTTGAATGAATTCAGGAAATCAGTGGCAATACCCAGATATATTACAATTATCATAATGTCACTTGGCTATTATCATATTATTTAAACTCTTACATCCTTATTTATTTTTTTTTTGATAACTACTTTTATTAAAAGTACACAGGATGTCCTATAAATGATATAAAATATTATTATGTATTTTATTATTATATTCTAATTAGTTTTTACTATTAAATTCAGGTTACATCTTTTAATGTCCCCATGCTTTCACTTTCACAGTCTCCAAAGATTCCACCTTGCCACATTCTACCTCACACACCAGTCCCCTCATGATCACAAACACACACCTGCATTGTCATTGTGCTCAAATGTATCTTTCATGTAACACTTCCTGTTTTGTAAGAATCAAGAAGTAGAAAGCTGCTCCGGGGCTCACTGTATATGATGGGTCTTCAGATGTGGTGTGATATCTTTGGATGACAGTTTAAATATATTCATGTTCACAGTACAACAGATTTATGACACTAGAAATACATTCTGTTTAAAAAAAAATATTGCACTGTGCTTTCAAAAAGGTACACAAGGTCAACATTCCCCACACCAGTGACCCTACAACCACTGACAGACGCCGCCTCGTCTGAGTGATTGATGCAGGTACACAGCACCACAACTGACTGCTGGGGCATATTGTCATGTCCCCTGTCTGTGCATCTATTCTAAAGGTGAAGGACGAAGCCGGGGCAGGAGAAAATGACAATAAACAGCCAGAGTCACAGCCACTGGCTTTTCCACTGGGCTTCTGAGGAAAGAAATTCCCTCTTGTGGCTGCTGAATGACACAGGAATGACAAAAATCTGACCCCTTCACTACAGAGCGAGGCAGTGGGACAACATGACACAGAGAGAGGCAGCCTCCAGGTCTACTGAAAGGATGACAGCACGTCACATACTGTAACTGGAAGGCTTTACTGTGCACCAGGAATGATAGCAAAATCATTTCAGCAAGGCCTGAGTCATTAAATGCATCTGTTTGTTATGCATTAGTAATTCCTATCACTATGTTTCACAATAGATGCTGAAAACACGTCGCCACAACATATGATGCTGTTTCAGCAATACATTCATAGGAAGTTGATTAATCTGTAAGTGGACAGAAAATTCATCAAAGAATATTGACAACCAATTAATTATTTTAACAACTCCTGGACTTTTCTGTTTCACTCAAATCAAACACATCTGGGTATTACACTACTGGTTGCAAAGCACAAGATATCAGGAGACAGCAGTCGTGGGTGCAGTGAAAATATGATTTCAGTGTCATTTTATAGATTTAATTCTAAAAAAGATAAACAGATTAATCACAGATTAAAAGAGTCATTACTCTAGTCAGTGCTATTCAGGAGCCAGTGTCTCTCCTTCCAAAGCTGATAATGGACAATTTATCATCAGCATCAAATACCCAGTCAGCACTCATTGCACCACTTTGTGCTCAGAAATGTTGAGTGTTTAAAAATGATTATTATTATTTCTACATCTCATGATAAACCAGTTGCATTCACATTTAGGAGAAGGGAAAAACGCCTTGTTGTATCAAGTGTTTTGCAGCAGAGCAATGTTGCAAGCCACAGCTGTCCTCAGATGCCCTCTAATCCAGCAGCCACCATAGCAATGAGGAGTGTTTCAGAGCTGCAGAGTTGTTCTGCACACTCGATCATTTATAGCTCTGTGCACTCACATCCTCCTTTCTACTGTTTTTTTTTTTTTTTTTTTTTTGGTTTTCATCATACATTATAAATGGTATAAATAACCAGTTTCTACTGTAGTATAGGACGCTCAGGCTTGAATCCACTTGGCTGTTACACTGACATCCAAATCAACCCACCAATTTTTGAGCTCAGTTGTGATTATGTAATATTTTTCAGCGACTTGATCCCAAACAAAGCTGAGGAAAAACCGCCCTGAACGGGACTGTTTCTCATGCATGATGTCATGTTGGACGCCTTACAAGCAGGTTACGCAGAAATGTCCGGGCAGCAGGAAGGCGTTGTGCAGGCAGGCAGGCAGGCAGGCAGGCAGGCAGGCAGTGCTGGAGCCCATGGGTTTCGCTTTCTGTTGCATGTGAGGAGAGGCGACGCCAGATTCCGTCCACTAAATCTCACATTTGAGTCTTAATATGCAATAAGTGATATATTAAAAAATGAAAAAAAAAAAAAAGTAATGATGCTATTGTCTGCATACATACCGAGTGTATGGCCAGCATTCATAAATAGAGTAAATAGGCTACAAATCTTTAGCACCGATTCTCATAATGATCTCTGGAGAGCAGCGAGCAAATAAAATGGGATAATAGATGATTCTGTTGTTGGTGGACTGCGCGTTTGCCTGGAAAGAATAACGTATAAAACCTCTCAAGTCATGCTGTTAACGGGCATGCGCGCTGGAAGGCGAATTAATAAATATTAAAGTGTAAGATTTTTTTGAATGGAGGTTGGTTTTGCTACAAACTGGTCGCAGCGCGTTGATGTAACCCGGTGCCACATTTAAATATATAATATAATGAGCGCAAGCCGAGACCGCAGATGATACACACCTGTGTAAAAGCCTAATGTGGGGATTTTAAAAATGGAGTAAGTGGTTCAGAGGCGTTAGCTGCTGTTTAGCTGCCAGAGATACGGTCTGCCTAACAGCCACAGCGCTGACAATATGGATTCAGATGACTCGTGTAAAGTAGAAGCACACTACTACAGTTGTTCTACATAATGCCACAGCCTGAACCAGGGCTACTACAATCAACGTCAAGCTCAGAGGAACGACAGAGCCTCCACATGCGTCGTTTTCAAAATAAAACTGCACCACAAGACCGAGCTGCTCTACTCTCCCAGTGCTGGGGCCACGGACCCGCTCTGTGTTTTAATTGCGGTATTTTAACACCGCCTCGGCTCACCCACACACACAAACATTTCATTATTTTACACACAGTCCAAAAAACAAATTCGAGGCGTTTACTTTAAAACCTTAACTCAACACACTTCCTGTGTCGTTATGTCCAATTCTGGCTCACTTGCCGCAGCTCACCGCCACCTCCTCCCTCACACAGACAATGAATGAAGCCAGTTTGGGGAACGGACAAGCCCAGGACCAGTTCAGGTAGCCGGGCAGCCGTCTGATATGACGGCTCACAGACATTACAGAGACGGGACAACGTCCCCCTCTTAACCCCGGTTCACCTTCACGTTGGCTGCATTTTTATCTTCCCATTTTGGTCTAATAGCGGCAGGAAAAACAGGTTAAATGACAGCAGCCGTCCTGCCAGCGCGTGTAAAATATCGCAGTAAAACACGACCACACAACACACGATAACAGGTTAAACAAGGCTTCGCTGACACCATGTATGAGCTTACATTACCTGCAGGATGCTCAACTTCACTTCTCTGCGGTGCGGCCACAGCTTCACGAGCTTCGTCAAGTCGAGCGAGGTGCTTCAATGGGAGACAGGAAATGTTCAAGTGTGGCCTTCAAATTAAAAGCAGAAAGATACGAGCTCTGAGTCGTTAGGGATATTGTAGCGGAGCTCAAAAAGTCAAGCAATATATGATATATATTCTTGTTTATGAGTTATCTTGTTAAGTTGTATGTAGGTTTAACTGCTGCCTCTACTGTTTTGGGTCAAAACTTTATCCATGTTACATTTTTGACCGGAAACACAATAGGACCTAGCTTGTAGTAGTGTCATCTTCAGCAACACATTAAAGGGCACATACTGTAAATTACCAGTAATTATGCTAATAACCCCTTTTAGCTGCTCTATCTGGCTGTCTAATCCGTCAGCACTGGCCTAAAGCTGTATCTCTCTGCTTGACTGGTACGGAGAAGTGGTCTGTTGCTGTTACCAGATTTGAGTGGTCCGGCCCAGATGCTCTGGTGGCAACGGCAGGGAATGAATCGTCCTGAAAGTTGATGCCGCAATTTGCCTCCGCGTTATCATCACTACCGCCGTCAATTTCCGGTAAATAAACACAAATATATATAGCATTTCCGGCCACAACTGTTTTAAAACAAAAGCCAAAGAATGTAGTTACGGAGCCTTCAGTTGTGGAGATAAAGGGGGCATTTGTGGTCCAGTATAAATCATTTTAATTTAAATTTTATTGCATATGTCGGTTATCAACCAAATAGAAGAGAAAATGGCTTAAAACTAAAATCAGAACCATCACAATAATCAATTATTTTTATATATATTGTGTTATATAATGCCATGATCCCCGAAAATACTGTTAATATTATTTTGAAAAATGGCCGAACGTGTCTATTGTCACGTTTCTGCTGAATTACTCTGAAGCTAAAGTCATCCTGACCTCCGGTTTGTATGTGTCTGATTAATTTGAGCTTGACCACTGTGAGCATCCCGCCACAGCTGGAGCGCGAGAGAAACACGCAGCTCGCATTCACTTCCGTGAGACCACGCCCCCTTACAGTAACATTAGAAATAAAAAATAAATATAAAACTGGACAATCTGAGCAGTCATTTAAAACTCTAATGGGCAGTTCAGTGTGATTTTAGTCATTATGAGGTTCTAGTGTTAAACCATCTCATGAAAAAGAAAATAGTGGAGAATGCAGCACAGGTAGAAAACGAATAACAACAATTAACTGTTTTGTTGTTGTTTTTTTTTGTTTTATTTTGTTTTATCAGCTGAACATGATGTCACCTTTAATGTGGTTTCAGAATCAGGAGAGTTGTACTCATCAATTATTCAACAAGTATTTGATTGTATAAACTCATCAGATGATTGATTTGCATATCGCCTGTTTAAAACGTCATATTCCAGGAATATGGAATGTATTCTGACTGTTTGTGCACACACACTCAACCTGTGAAAAATACAGTCATCTAATGAAGACTGTTGGGGCCGCCCATTACAATCCTTCATGTGGCAGGGCTGCATTTAGCTTGTTTTTCCACCTGGGTTGCCAGGTGTTTCAAACCCCCACAGGGAGGAGGTGTGTCGTTGGTGTGGCTGCTGCTGCTGATGATAAATGTAAAAGTCCCAAGGAAGGGCCCAGAGTAAGCAAACCACAACAGGCAGAGCAGTGAGGTGAGCCCCCAATAACTGGCTTATGCAACTGATCAGAGACTCATTCAGGATTATGTAACAGCATTAGGTCAGCGTGCTGCTCACAGCTGGACCAGGGACTACCACTGTCACTGTTCCCATAACAGTACGGGTCAAACCACAACCTCAGGCAGGAATATACTGTTGTAGTGGGTCTGAGTGTGTTGGAAATGTTGTCAGGACTGTCACCTAATATCATATGAAACTAAAATGTGCATCATGCATGGGTTGGTTGAATTGGCTGCTCACTGCGCTGCATTAGCCTGCTTGATGTTCGGTATGTCAACAAACCAATCAGCATCCAGGCTGTTATTGCTTCCAAATGTGTCCTCTATGGTTCATCTGAACTCTCTGTTCTGATGTGGAAAAAAAGGTCTACCTTTACACAATAAATGCCTCATGTGATCCTGAAAACTTGGCTTATATTGTCATATTTTATGACAAAATACACAGTAATGAAGTTAACAAGAATCTGTTTAGGTATTGTGTATACAGGGAATCTATGCCTGGCTAGACTGCTTTGTCAGGGCTGGTTGAATCAGGTCTGTCTGACAGTGATTAAAAAGCCAAATATTGTTTGATTTTAGATGGCAATATCTTTTCCTCACCAACCTCTGCCCTTTTCAGCTTCTCTCAGAAGATCAGAGCTTTTTTAGGCTGGATTTAAGGAGACTACATCAAAGCTGACCCCAGGACTGATGACAAAAAAAACACAACACCCCCATAAGCTGAACTGATCAGCTACATCTGAAAATCCTGTAATGATGTCATCAGTTATTTGGCCTAAGATGTGGAGGTAAACTGGACATCTGGAGATGGAAACATATTTGCTTTTACCAAGCTACAGTATTTACTGCAATATGGGTAATGTAGTATCTGGTGGTTTTGGAGCATGACCCTTACTAAGGACAGTTACTCTGGATATTTCAGTCTGCTGCTTTATTGGCCCTCATATATAGAGAAGTGCTATTATAAATAGCTAGTGAAGCCCTTTTATCAATCAATATGATTTTATGGTGTTTTATGAGGTATTGGAAATACATTTCAGTCATGAGGCTATGACTTTATGATCTGCATTAACATTTGATGCATTGACAGATTTATGCATCTGAAGGAACTGCTGTCTGGTTGCACCGATCCATGCAAACTACACAACACAAAAAAACTGAACACAAGAGAGAAGAGGGGAAAACAAGCAAAGGAAGTAAAAGAGGATGTCCCATGTGTAATGGAATATTTCATTGTTACTGTGTGGGTACAGGTGTGCACAGTACACTGTCTGGGATTTGCTATCAGACATCCAAATCTGACTTCACACACTTGGCTGTTTGTCGTCCTTCTCCAACACAAACCTCGGATGAATTTTGCTAAATATAATGAAGTGTTGTATTCAGCCGCCCCTGCTCATGCTGGTCTTGTGATAGGGGTAAAGCACATTCCCTCTATAGTACTTGCCAAGTGTGTGTGTGTGTGTGTGTGTGTGTCTGCTGCACCAGGGAATCCTGCACAGACGGAACACAATAAATCACATTTGAGCAGGATCATGTGATTAATGGAGGAAAGGCAGAGAGCCACTTGGAAATACATGCTGACCAGACTTGATGACACTTTGTTTGCTGTTTCAAATGACTGTACATATCAAAACAACAGCTTTGAAAATCTAACACTTCCTGTGTCAGAATCAGTTGTATATAAATATAGGAACATAAGAACAGTCTGTGATGTGATGGACAACAGACCCACCTGCTGGACACAACCACTGTCTACACTCAGGTTAAAGACAAACAGGATGTCATCTTTATTGAATATAATGAGAATATAAAGAGAACATATGTTGAGTAAGCACTTTTACACTGAAACTTGAAAAAACTTGTAAAGATATCAAAAACAGCCCCTGGGAATAACTTGTGTGTATAATAAACCACTCTTATTATAAAACTGGAAAGTAAAACAAAGCTGTGCAATAAAAATGCAGTAGAGTAGAAAGTAGAAAAGTAGGCCTCAGTATTTTAGCCAGAACATTTTTACATAAAATCAAACTGATTTAGGGAATGAAGGGAATGATTAAAAAAAACAAACAAAAAAAAAACCCAATGAAACTGTAGTGAAATAAAAACATTAATTTCCCACAGACATGTTTGGTCTTGTTGTATAAAAGCATGTAGTGCTCTCATTTCCTATAATTGTAACAGAGGAAAAAAAAGAAATACCTGAGGGACAAACTGAGTGTGTGATTAAAGCTCAACTCTGTATCTGAAACTTGAAGATTTCTACAGGAGACACGAAAATCAACATTGCAGTAACATGTGTGGCTTAAGGACACATACACATAAAGCATTTTACCACTTTACTTTTACAACTCTATGTGGATTTGTCAGTGAAATCAAATATACAAGCAGGAAGATTTGAAGTCAAAGCTGTTTTTCCTTTAGGTGCAAAGAGCAAGAGGCTCCAACCACTGTTGACACACTCTTCCATCTTTAGTTGAAGTCTCTGTCAGGGAGCACCAGCGGGGCCACCAGGGTCCACAGGTAGAGGGCTAAGCCGAGCCAGCTGGAGCCGATCTTCACCCATACTGCAGGCATGGTGGTCTGCATGGTCTGTGTGTCAGTCTCAGGTCTGGTGAGCCAGGAGCAGAGTCACAGGATCAGAATCAGACATCAGTGTTAGAGGGAAGTCAACCTGTCTCAAAGACCGAGAACAACTCACTGATACTTACTTGTACCAGTTGGTGAGGGTCATCATGATGTAGAGAGAGGCCAGACAGAGGCTGGCGTGGAAGAAGGAGTAGCTGTAGGTCACAGCCTCCTCTTCGTTGTCCACAGCCCGTCGGACTCCGTCCTCCCCTGGGGTGGCCTCGTGGTCAGCGGTCAGACCTTGACCCTCCTCAGTCTGCATCAGCTTGTTCACCTGGGTGTTGTTGGAGGAGCGGATACTGTGGAGGCAGAGAGCACAGGGACTCAATAAAAGGTCTGTGTATGTGTATTTGTACAATGCAGCTACAGCATCAAATCACTACTGCTCATTTGTCCATAGCAGTCACACTGCCAAGCTATCACATGTTCTCTTGAATTCAGGTCTGGAGAGTGGATGTGACACTGAAGCTCACTGGGCTCACTGTCATGATGATAAATCAGTTTGAGAAGACTTAAGCTCTGACACAGGGAGCATTATCCTGCTGGAAGTTTACATTCAAAGAGGTAAACTTTGCAGCCGTAAGCCATACTCAGACTGTGTCATCAAACCATGGCTGACTGGTGAGGTGCAGAGTGGAGAGTCCGGGAAACATTCATCACATCACTGTAGACGTGACACCAGACATGGAGTCAGGGTCCGTGGATTCATGCTGATGATATCAAATTCTCAACCCACCATCTGCTGCCTCAGCAGAAATTAGCCTACAGTCTGTGGTCACTGCAGTCTCAGATTTCTGTTCTTGGCTGAAGGCAGTGGACTGTGACACGGTCGTCTGCTGTCTCAAGAGAGCTGCTGTGTATTCTGAGATGATTTTCTGCTCCTCACAGTTGTAAAGTGCTGCTTATCTGAGTTACTGGACCGGGTTGGTTGTCAGCTTCTGGGAACTCTCTCATTAACAAAGCATTTCTGTCTGCAGACCATCTTCTCCCAGTCTGATGTTTGATGTCAACATTAACTGAGCTGTGTCTGCAGGACTTTACACACTGCACTGCTGCAAAATGATTGGCTGATTGCACCATTTCATCAATAAGCAGATGTATGGCGTTCCCAAGTGCTCAGTGCGTATAGTTACACACATAAGCACTGATGTTTTTCATTATGATCTTCTAAAGTTTCAGTCAAATGAAAAGAATGAAAGTGTAACTTCTTCAGAGAGAGGACAAAGCCAGCAGCTTCTTCTTTTTTCTTTCCAAAGCTTCTGCTGTTCAAGCATTAGTCAAAGTAATGTTAACGTAAGTTTGGCTCCTTTTTTAAAACAGTCTTTCAGATCAATCAAATTTTTCTGCTTCCAGTATATTTATCCGCGTGTAAGAAATCAGTATCAATGTAAAACTTACAACATGCAAAAAACATAAAAAAAAAAACATACAAAGCCTAACTTAGCTCACAGCTCCTCTGGTGGTAATGTCAACGTCTTGCAAAAGGAAGTTATGATGAAGTGAGAAAAAACCTGCAGCTGACAGTTCAAAACTTACCTTGCGTAAAGGGTGCAGAACAAGAAAATCACCAATCCCACAATGCTTTGTGCATCCCACCACTGGGTAGTAGGAGCAGGCCCCGGTGGTGGAGTTGATGAGGGGGTTTGTTGGACCAAACTCAACAGACTTGGATTACACTGGCGATCTGAGAATGAAAACAGAAAAGCAAACAATGTGTTGATAATTTCAAAGCTTTAACAAATGTTTCCTTTGCTCTCCTTCTTACTCAGTAAATCTCACACTGTGAATATATGCAGTTGTGTTGGGACTCACTGGGGTTGTTGGTCATGGCTGACCAGGTGACATACATGGTGTAGAGGGAGATGAGGGAGGCCTGGAGCAGGCCTGAGCTGGGCTGAGCCTCCTGTGGAGACATGGAGCGGGATGAGCTGGAAAAAATGGTTCTGCCAGAATCAAAACTTTCTTCGACAGTTCAGTCATTTTGTCCTCATTCACAGACAACAAAGACACATCTGGGACAAAATGATCATGAATTAATAGCCTGTCCTCTTGGTTTGCCATGTAATAGCAGGTGTATATACAATAACGCATGTTCAAGTGCACCTGAGCAATACCACTACACTAACGGTTTTATTATCTGGCAGTAATTGTGCCGTTTTTAAGTTTAAGTGTGCGTTATACAACCTTATGCTAACTCCAAACCAAGCACGACAGGTTACACTGAAAACCTCAGTGCAACATAGTGATTTCCATTCCAGACTAATTGCAAAAACAAGGTTACAAAATAAGCTGTGAGCAGCACTGCTTTGTTGGTTTTGACCTAAAAACAGAGGAAACAGTGGTCTCCTGAAGAGATGATGCACAGTTTACTGTTTACACTTATCCTTGCTCTGAAAATGGATAAATGCTTCTGACCTGTGTGAAAACAGGTCTTGCTTGCTCATCAACAAAATCAGTACAAGAAGTCAACCTCTATGGATGGCATCCAAGAAGGAAACAACTGCTTAGACAACGGCACAAAACTGCTGGTTTAAAAGTTGGTAGTGTTTTCTCTGGTTTGGTTAAACCAAAATAAATGTATTTGGATCAGATGAGGTCTAACATGATGGACATGGAACAGGCTATGGCCACCTCCCTTTTGTTGCATACAGTACATACAAACATGCAACAACATTTAGTGGCTTCACACCCATAAGTGTACATTACCTGAACTTTGGGAAGAATGGCCACGATGGACACAATGATGCAGAATATGAAGTTGAGGCTGATGAAGACTTTGTGCTCAGTGCAACCGTCAGGTTGGATGTAGAACAAGTAGAAGAGCACGACGGCAGTGAAGGCCAGGGCATAGTGGATGATGGTGAATGACAGCAGAGCTGAGGCAAGAACACAGAAGTCATGATACAATGAAACCTGAGGGTGAAATTGTTGGAGGAGCAGGGTTATGAAACAGCACTGAATTACTTCTATACAACACAGGACTTCTCCATTTAAGTTCAGATACAGTGCATTTTCTGTAGAATATTCTGAATGGCAATGGTTATCCTGAAATAAAAATGGGAAGAATATTTATGGGACGTTTCAGTCCAGAAATAACAAGCGTTGTGCTTTATGTTGCTTTTTCACCTGCAAACCAGCACTTGGTGTTTCCATTCTCTGCCCTCTCCAGCCAAGACTGGTTCCAGGAATGGGCAAAGTCCACCAGCAGGATGAGCTGGATGATGATGAAGATGAACGAGCCCACCATGCCAAAGTGATACCACACTGAGAGGAGACAGAGAAAAAATTTTACAAGACTACTGGCTATGCAGTCTCAGAGGCAGAGTTCATCCAGTCTTCTGTGATAAATAATTTAACATCAAGACTGACTTTTACTTTAGCAGGAGACTTTTCACGTTCAGACTTCATACCTGTGTTAAAGACTCCATCAGGAATGAAGAAAGCTCCCACAGTTATGCCAACCAGCACAAGGAACTTGAAGAACCAGAAACTGAAGACGAAGAGTAAAGTTACTCAGAATGAATGAGAATAACAGTAATGTTTTACTCAATGTGAACAGAATCCTTAGAAATGCAGTTCTGATGTTTGGCCACCAGAGTGCATCATTCTCTCATCGTGACAGTCTGTACTGAAGAAACATTGAAATTGCAGTACGAACCCATTTTGGATGGCAGCTCTGGGGTCCTTGCTGCTGCGCACACGGATCATGATGATGGAGAAGAGGAAGAAGAAGCAGGCCATGGCAAAGCACATGCGGTACACTGACTTGTAGCCCACGATGATATCACAGTTGACCTTGCTCTCTATGCCTGGTATACTTGTGCCTCCCAAGCAGAAACCTGGAATCTGGCGATGTGAATCATACAAAGAAAATCAAAGGGCAGGCCAGGATTACACTGGGTCATCTCCAATGCTTTGTAGTTTGGCAGTAGCTTAAAAAAGATTCCTATGGGACATCTGGTAGATAAACAGACACATAATCCAAGCAGTCCAGCTGCTCTACAATCTCTCTCTCTCTGGGTTCTTTTCCTCTTTTCAACTTGTTTGGAAATGATATGTGGGTACAGAGAGATTCAATACAACTCAGGTCATATGAGATGATTGATGTTACTTGATGCAATGGCCCCATGCGGATAATTAAATTTGATCTAACCTAGTCTTATCTAATATACCTTTTTAAGATGCTCTTCCATGCCCGGCAGAATCATAATAACAGACACCAGAGTCCCGAGCAGCAGCAGGAAAGAGAAGGCCAGCCGGCTCATGGTGGAGTTGTACGTTGAAGGGCAGCATGATGACAGGAGGCAGGGGGCCGAGCCGCACAAACAGGACGCCTGTGAAGAAACCAGGGAAAGAATGAGCAGGGTGTCATACTGATTCATATTTCATGAAATTCAGGGACAAGGCTCTGGATTGTGGGATAATCAGTGTAATGCATGCATGGCTTGCAACGACTGTGAGGGGGAAAAAATAAACACAAATAACACATGTGTCTGCTGTCGGGGGCAACCATCTTTCTCCTTCTGCATGCTTCCAGAAAAGCAGAGATAAATGATGATTCACTGTGGCAGTAATCAGGCCTGTGATTAGAGCTGCCGTGATAACAAATCTCTCCCTGTCTTGGTTTCTTACCCAGCGCTGAGAACGGGATCACAGAGGATTCCTGCATGATTCAGATGCAGACTGCTGAGAGGTGTGTGAAGGAAGCACTGAGGCAGAGACTGTAGCTGGGATCAGCCATCCTTCACTAAACATGAGTATGTGACTACACAGGCCTCTGGTGTAAACACTGCAGCCCTGATGAGAAGAATCCAGTTTCCATGGTTCTGATTGGCCTCTGCCATCCTGCCTTGGCAACAGAAACTCTAATCTATAACAATCAAGCTACACAAATCCAGGACAACATTTCTTAAGAATTGCATATTATTCCACACTACAGTACCCATATAGAGCTTTTTACCTTTATTTTTTAACATTGAATAAAACTGGGTATTGAGCCTCAGTATATTACTGGTAGACACTGAAATGGGTCTGATGTCAGAATTCTGCCAGTTTGTACATGCATCTGTTGCCCAGCTATGTGTGTCAGTGGATAAGCAGGAAATGTGAAAATGAATGAAAAATAATCCCTTGCAATCAATCTAAATGAGATCGACCTGCTTGAGAAGATTTACAGGCAACAGCTGCTCCATATTTGCTTCTCTCTTTTATT
The DNA here is from genome assembly GCA_021432705.1 of Caranx ignobilis. Classification (NCBI taxonomy): domain Eukaryota; kingdom Metazoa; phylum Chordata; class Actinopteri; order Carangiformes; family Carangidae; genus Caranx; species Caranx ignobilis. The sequence continues at coordinate 14,522,100 of MU269991.1, forward strand.
AGTGACATGCAGTATAATTAATAATAGCATCATAATAATGATATAAGCCCTGAGTGTTGGGAAGGAGTGCATTCTGTGTTTGGTAAACAATAATGCGTTCGTGGATCTGAATTCGAAAATCTAAATCTTCTTTTCCTTCTTGCTTCTGGTGGGTTATAACAATTGCCCTCATCTCCATGTTATAGTTAAATAGATTAAGTCTTTGAATGTGTTTTTCACCACTTCTTCATTTAGATATACGTGTTACCATTCAGGAATAAGAGTAGAGTACGCAAGCTCGGAGGGACAAGTTCAGAGTAACGAAAACAGTGGCGTAAGGTGGGTAAAACCCGGAAATGGAAACGCTTCCATGGCTATACCTAGTAGATCTGATAGACATCGCTTTCTTTTAAATTTATTCAGATTAACCTACTTGTAGATTATAAACTTTGTGAAAACTTTGACTATAAACTTTGTGAAGCTGCCCTTTAGCTTAACTGTGACCACAATCAAAGTACGACACAGATACGCCCCGGACGTCTGACCCATCCAAGAAACCCGATAATTCACTGTCGCCCTCAGTCTTGATAGTATAACATGTGTATTATCTCAAAGAAACATGATTGGAATCAAATATTAATGATGAATCTTATTTTTCTGGATACATTTCCAAACTATGTAACTCAGCCTACACAGCCGTTTTAGAATTAGTTTCACATGACGTCATGTTGTCGAAACCAAAACAAGCTAACGTCTTGGCTAACAACGCACAAACTTTGCTAAATTAACCAAGGAAATGTGAAAATGAGAAGTCTGCGTATCCCTTACAGAAACAAAGTACAGGGTTACTTACACAGCTGGCAAGGGAACTTAGTGCCAAACAAGCACCCATGCTGATTAATTCACAACACTCGGGAAGAGCTCAATGTGTCCGAAAAGTTCAGGAAGAAACCGACTAAAATGGTGAAATCTTCGAGTCTGTTCAAGACAACACACGGAAACACCCTATGTCTTTCAAAATAAAAGTTTTATTTTGACGGAAACGTTTTATTTTGAAAGCTTCAGACAAAGTACTTGTGCGAGTTCCCTTTACACATCGCTTTGTTGTTAACATTCAGGAGCTTTAATTTTGCCAGGTGAAGGTCGATGTCACTTAGGCCAGCTGAAGAAAGCAAAAGCAAATAGAAAAAGTGGACAAAACAAGCAGTCTTCTACATCAAGCCTGTGTGCCGTTATAGGCCGTTCTAGTCCTTTACACATTTTAAAGTCAGCTGTTTTTATTGTTCCATCACTTGTCAGTGAAGCAGTCTTAGATATTATTTCCACATGTATTTTTAAACTGAACTCATTGTTTATCAATCTGACAGATGAGGTGGGTGTAGCTGCCCTACATAAAGATGCATTTGCATGTAAATGGAAAAAGTTTAATAAGTTTGCTTCTTTTTTCCATCAGAAAATCCCAAATGTTAGAACTCATTGAATATTAGCTCCACCTATAATCAAAGAATAAACAAATGCAACCAATACCAAAGGTCTCAATTTCTGAATTTACTGCCACTGATGGCAAAACATGTTTTCTTGATACTCACACAAGTTAGAAAAAAGTGTTTTAGCTGTTTAAAGTCTGAACTCCTCCAGATTGTGAATGTCACCCTTCTTTCAGACACCTTCTCTGCAGCATTAAAGATTGGCGTTATCAAACCTCTCCTTGAGGAACCTAGACACCTCTGTGCTTAGATAATCATAGGCCTATCTCAAACCTGCCATTCATGGGCAAAAAAGTCATTTTTAAGTAAATCAGCAACAACCTCTAATCAGGTTTTGTCAACACCATACTGAAACTGCTTTTCATAAAGGTATAAATGACATTTGCCTATGTACAGACTATAGCTGTAGCTACAGATATATTTAGCTGTGATCCCATTGACTCTCTAACCAAGACTTAGAGAAACTCAGTGATGCCTTCAAGGTAACATCCAGAGGTAATTATTGCACCAATCTCCTACTAAATAAAACCATTATAGCCTTACAGCTTATTCACAATGCTGCAGGGTCATAACAAACATCTGAAAAGTGAGCAAAATACTCAGATGCAGAGTTGGCTTCAAAGTTTGGCTTATTGTCTGTAAGTCTTGGCTATGGAGATCTTACACTTTGATGAGATATTATCTATTTTATGATCCATTGTTACATATATGTTAGGATATGGTATATGTTTTCATACTGTTTCCTTATGCTTCTTTCTGCTAAGCACATTGATTACCTCTATGTATGATAATGTACTATATAAATAAACCATCCTTGCCTTAGTGAAAATGTCTATTCCAAGTTTTGTTTCCACCACTAATAAATATTCATACTCTGATTCGCACATACTGCCTAGGTTCTAAAGATGACTTGGCTCTGAGGGACATCCTTGTTGCTGAGACAGTACATAGGAAACACAGGCAGTGATGCTTCACTTCTTTGGGGTCTTTCGCTCTGTTGTAAAACTACCAGTGATGAACCTCTCCTATTATTTCTGAACCTGTCATTCCACCTTGTCTAACTGTGATCCCCAGTGTGAGCCCTACCATTTCTTATCATAACACTTTACACCTCTGGTGGAAGCAACATTAAGATCTTTTACTTAGGGAAATACAACAATGTATGTAACCATCCTCCATTACAAGTAAAGGCTCTGTATTTTAAAAGTAAAGGTGATGGTGGATAATCAAAACAAGCCTCCTGAGATTGTTACTTTTTCTTGGTACAATTGTTAATATTGAAGGACCTATAAATATATAAGCATTCCACTGCTGTAGCTATTCAAAGAGCTAGTTTTAACTACTTTATATACACTAAACTCATTTATATTAAAACTTACGTTCATTTTTTGAACTTTTGTCAAACCTTTGCTTGTTGTGAAATGCTGTTCAATTCAAACTCTTTGGCCTTGAAATGTTTTTAAAGGGTGGAGTGGCCCACTGGTGAATCTGACAGTGCAGCCAAACATATTATTGTTGTTTTTAATTCTCTGGCACTAATCACCTTTTACCATTACGAAAAATTCACTGCATTTCCTGCTTGACTACTTTATGGATGCTATTTGCCAGCTGCATGCATTAAACAGGAGCTTTTGTTTAACAACAATGAAAACTACTTAATGGGATCATCACAGAATATAAATAAGCTGAATGACTACGACATGATACGATACGATATGATACGAACACAATACATTTCAATACAATATACTTTTAATGTCCTCTTAGGGGAAACTCATCTTGGGCTTAATGGTGTTGCATACATGGTCTCTAAAGTCAATAAATAATAATAATAATAATAAAAAAACTACATCTGAGCATTAATCAGAAAGTCAGTGGAAGAAACAATGGACATAACACAGATATAATGCTGAGCAAAGCAACATTGAATCAAGAAATAACATAATATAAAAAACAGTAAAAAAAAAAAAGTTTGTAGTTATTGCACAAAGTGAAGACAATAATGACTGAAAAATCATTAAGCATTAATGAGCATAAAAAAATGGTGTCTTGGTTCATTAAAATCTTGTGGGCCAAATGATATGTAAAATACATGAAAACATATTTTTCCTCAGAGAGCAGGTTTTCAATTCACAATAGTATTCCAACTAAGCCAGATTTAATGGCCATATTGGAACAAAACAGGAATAATGATGATTTCATTTCACCAGAGGTAGCACACAGTAAGCAAACATGAATGACAGTGAAGGTCAGACAGTGAGTTTAGAGCAGCAGGGGGCAAACCACCATCTGTTTGTGTCCATAACCTTCAGAAACACAGTGAAGGTGTTCACCTGTGATTACATGGTTTCACTGCAACGCGGAAAGCCTTTCCTTCCCCACACCTTTATTTTCCTACAATCCAAAGAGTCCTTATATCCTCAAAATCATTCATGAGTTAGTTAATGATTATAGGTAATTAGACATATAAGATGATTTGACAGTCTCTTTTTGCTCTTTTTGTTTTGTCAGTTTTTTAAATATTCATCTAGGCATTGGTGAGAAATTGGTGTGAAAGTGACAGTCATTCTCATCCTAAACTTTGATATTTCTAAAATAACCTCATTCTGTTTATGTACAGTTCAGTGGTGTCAAGTATTAGCAGCACTCCATGTCCTCTTGTCGTGTGGCTCTCCACTCTGTTAGCAGTGAGTTCATGGTCATGCATTTCACACATTTATCAGTGTTTTAATGGTACTTTGTCAGCTGAAAACCATACATGGAATGAAGAACCCAGAACACTGAGTGTAAAAGAGCCTGTGTGGAGAACACACAGCCTCAGGTGAAAACACAGTTGACTCTGGTATATGGAGCTCTGTTCCTCTGTTACTATTAAAAGGTGGTATTCACCTATCCACAAAACACGTGCCTCAGTTTATCTTCCATCCAGCAAGAATTAGTCATGAATCGATGAAATACTCTCCTCATGTCACCAGGGGCCGAGGGCACATGACTGAGTGACTGAATTGTATCTGTTGACGGGCGAAAAGGCGATTCCCTTTCTAAACATCTGAACATGTAGGCTAGTCAAAGTGCACACACCCTCACCAAAAAGACAATGGTACAAACCTTAGAGCAGCAGTGGCAAAACACAAGCCTCCCTCCCGAGATTCATACAGGAAACGGTACTATTGTGACTTCAAAATAAAACAACAGAACCAAATCGAAGAAGCAGAACTGCACTGGCACTGATGCCAGCTGTGGTATGATAATAATTGCACTACAAAGTTGCCAGGTACATTAACAAAAATATAAAGAAATAAGTCAATCAGCAAATTAACAGAGGAAGCATAGTCTGTTTATTTTTTGTGCAACATGTCAATCACACGTCAGAATAAATACAGTCTAATATAGCTGAAAGGTGAAAGATATTTTGCCCAGACCTCTAGCATATCTTTCAAAACTGACTTACCTTGACAAAGTCCAATATACATTATATAATCTACAGGTGTATTTAATTGGTGGATTGTCTGTGAAGCTCCATCGAGCCTATCATGCAACACGGATAATACCATCATAGTAGTGAAACATAACATAACAGTTTTCAGCTCATCACAGCTGGCTAGAGTTTGGTGTTGACTGTAGCCTAATGTGATATATGTTATAGCTGGGGATTTGATGTAGCCTATTTATCTGTTTAGTTTCCTCTGTTTGTAGCACTTGAGTTTTTCTGTGATTTCCCACTTTACCAATGGCAGGCCTACAGTTACAGCGTTTGCCACCGTTGTTCTACTTTTACTTTGAAGGCCAGATCATCTGTCTTCCTGTATTTTCCGGCCTGACTGCGTGCGCCTTGACGCTCCTCCCTGTTGCTGCTGGGAGCGAGCGCACAGCGAGGCGCTCGGCTGTCGGTGTGGTGTCTCCGCTGTTCAGTCCAGTAGTATGCCGCGGGTCCAGCGTGTCAGCGGTGATGCGGCCGTGTAACGTGTGGCGCCGGACGAGCTCCCTGACACTCCGCACTTTCTCTTCCTCGCCCCTGCAGAAGATGGTGTCTGGCGGCTAATTCCAACTTCGGACTCCTCGGTGTTTTTTCCCCCCTCCTCCTCCTCCTCCTCCTTCTTCTTCTTCTTCTTGGTGAAGCGCACTGAAATCAGTTGGTGAGTGTCCGTCGTTGCGCACATACAGTACGCTGTCACCTGTTCTGCTCCACAGGTAGGACATCAGACTGGATTCTGCTGCTGCTGCTGCTGCTGCTGCTGCGCCTTAACACAGCGAGCAGCCTCCAACACAGACAGGGGAAGGACTGCTGGAGAAGAAGCTGCTGGTGAGAGCATGCAGGGAAGAGTCAGTGAGGCATGCTGGAGCCATTATCCGCACAGAAACTGAGATTAGAAAAACAGTCTAAACAACAACAACAACAGGAGGAGCTTAAACAACTAAATCCTCGCGACCAACTTATCTGGCAAAATCAATCATGCGAGGCATCAGATGCAGCCTTGTTAATATTTAACAGTGCTCCAGTAAATGTCAAACACAGGCCGAGTGTAGGCTCCAGTCAACTCCAGCAGCCTGTCACCTCCATATGGGCTCACAGCGTTGTGAGTATCAGCTCGATGGCAGCTGGATTATCTGCCTTGATTTATTAAAAAGGTGCATTAACCGTGACCTTCAGATGCTTCTCATGATATGGTGAACTGTGGCATGAAACCAGGGGAAATGAGCAAGTTTAAAGTTACCATGTTGAATTTAAACTGTGAAAAGTGACAAGAAGAATCTGGTGTTCTTCTCACCTGAAAAGACCCATGAGACATTTCAGAAGGCTGGTTACCTGGTTTAGTTTCAAAGGGCCCATGTTGTTACAAGGGCCAGTGTGTGCCAGCATGCTGCATATTAAACAGCAACACTCTGCCTTCCAAAAATAACATAGACAATGACATATGGTAATTCTCCACTTGGCTTACACTGAAAATGTGAAAAACTTAAACCCTTAACTATAATGTCAGTAAATCTGCTAAATGTGGATGAAATTTTTCTATGTGTGTGTGTGTGTGTGTGTGTGTGTTAGGCCCTTCATGCCCTCATCCTGTGGAGAGCATCGATGAGTGCCAGCTCCACATGTGTGCAGTCTTTATGCTTTGGTGAATGTGAAGCTGAAAAGCTGAAAAAAGAGCTCAGAATTTGTCAGTGAGTCTGTCTGTGTTTATCTGTGTCTTCTTGAACGTGCTCCACAATCAAGAGGAGAGGAAAATGATGCCTGGGTCCCAGCCCTGTTTTTATTTTTTAATATTCATTTTAATATTCTTTTTAGCTCCGAGGCCCTTCCTTTCATTTTTTACTCTCATCCTCTGGTAAATACATGTGCATGAGGTCATGTTTGAAAATCAGTCTAGTTTGTTGGTGGCTGGAAGCTGTGGGGTCTCTAGGATGTGGAGATCACCTGTCAATCTAATCAATAGCAGCACTTTAACATTTCACTGCTGCTGAATTGAGCTTGTGCAGATCTGGTGGCTGTTCAGTCTGCTCTCGCCGCTAATGCTAACTTCCAATTTGTTCTCGTGTTTCCTGCAATTTCACTAAGGGCAACGCTGGTAAAAGTACAATGTTTATGACTAGTGTGTTGTTTATTACTTTAAAGCTGCAGCAAAAGATTCATTATGGCCCCTGAATTGCAGTGGAAGAAGCTGTAAGCATGGCAGTGACGTACGTGTTATCATCTATCCCCCGTCATTATGCTGATATTTTAGCACTGAGTTCCCTATTCATGCTTCCAGGACCTTCTAGTCCCTTAGTGGATTCCTCCACCCCCAGAGGACAATATGTGGCTTTTTAGCTGCTAAATGCTCTGCTGTGCAGTCAGTTACTGTGCTAACTTTGTCTCTGGCAGGTGGGTAGTGTACACTGGGTTTATTATAGTTATTTTATTTTTTTCTTGCAGTAGCAGCCTGTTGCAGCTAAAGAGGCTGGTTAGAGGAGAATAAGACCAACGAGTTGATTTAATTAGCAGGTAGAGAGTGAATAAACCTAAACAGGTTTGGTAGAGCTGAGTGATTATAATATAAGTGTTAAAGTAGGGCCCTAATAGCTCTGCGATTAGCATTAAAGGAATAAGCTGAACATAGTAAATCTTTTCAACGTGCCTACTCCAAGTGTTTTTATGGTGCACTGGGGGAACAGCGACATCATATTCTTGGCAATACAGTCACTTCTAGTCATATTTAAATTCCCGTAGTTAATATTTAGTCATGCAACGCGAAGGTACCTCGCTCACGTCGGCGTTGCAGGCGGGCTGCTCTGTTCTGTCATCACTGGGTGAATCATCTGACATCCTATCATCTGTTCTCCTTCCGCATCCTGCTCTTTCTTGGAAAATCAGGCTTCATGTCACTGTGCATTAACATAGATGATGGCAGACAGATGATGACATCGCACCGCGCGTGCCCCCCCCCCCCGTACCCCCCGCCCACCCATTCTGAGTCTGGAGTCCCAGCCCAGAGGTGCCAGACATGGCTGGCTGCTCAATCCTTTATCACTAACCTCCTGCAGTCAGCCTTATCTTCAGATAGGACAGGGAACAAAGGCTGCCACTGTAATCGGTAAACAGGTAACTGCTTTAACCTATGAAATCTCTTTAATCTTCAGTGGCCCAGCAACACTCAGCAGCTTATCTTCATCCCCTATCTAACACTTTCCCTCATTAGAGCCATGACAGGCACATAAACAAGGTGCAGACCTCTCCTGACCACTTTGTGCAGTCTGCATGTTTGAGCTCACTTCAATATCAAAAACCAAAGGTCAAACCAATGCCAGAACATACCTGATTGATTGGGACATTTGGCTATTTTATGGAGCAAAATAAAAGATGCTAAAATTCCTTGAAACAAAATTCTGTCATCTGTCAACTCTATCATTTGAACATCTTTGACACAATGTCATAGATTTTCATATACCCAAAGTAAATGTTATGGTTCTTACTGTGAAAGGCTGATTCCACTGGTTGGAATAATTGCCCACATGTCCAGTATAGATCCCCCTCTCACAAATAAGTTCAAAAAACATAAGGCAATGGTTTGGTAAAATATGAGCACATCCATTAGAGACCTCAATCAGACATTACCAAAAAAAAAAAAAAAAAAAAATCCTGACATGCCTGGAGGAACTTATCATCTACTAGCAACTGTTAACCATGGTGCCTCTGTCAACTGAAATGAACAGTTTGTAATCCTTTCCTTAAATGAAAATCAGGCTTTTGTGGAGAATCATGCTTCACATCCCTCACATTGTTGATTTTGGCCTTTTTCTCCATCCTCTGCTGTCGAATTTCTAATGAAAGAAAGAAAAGTCATCCTCTCTTTTGAGATGTGTCTCTGAGCAGTGAGATAAATGACAGCCAAGGGTTGCCTGTCACAGTTTTTACCACCCGCTGCCCCATTGGATTCACATTGATTGGGGACCTTGCCACTTTGAAGATGGAAACAGTCATTTGCCAGGCTAAAATCGAGCCCTTTATTATTCCCCTGTATTGACCAGTGACCTATAAGAGTTTACTCTGAGCTGCTGCCTCTCTACAGCCCATTGCCCTTTACTGTCACCAATGGCTGGCTGCCATTTGGCTACAGCTACTTTCATCTTTACGCTATTAAAACATGTCAGTCAATATTTTCCTCACCTGGGTATGGAGGACATATAAGACATGGAGAGACGTAGAGGACGGCGGATGATAACAGGAACAGAAGCTGCATTAGACTGTTCTGACCTCAACCTCTCTGTGCCTATTTTCCCAGCAGCCCGGGCCTGATGTGAGCCAAAAGAGGTGGCAGCATAACTCAATAGAGCCCCCCCCCAGCATGCCTATGCCCGGCTCTATGGGAAAACGACCGTTGGTCTTCAATGTCATCTCTACTGCTGCCAGCCTCTCTGTACTGATTAGATGGGAAGGGGACAGTAGGTGAGATGGGAGGGTTCTTCTGTGGAGACAAAGGATTTATTGTAATACCCAAAGCATCCATTCACTCCACAGATCAGTGACCTTTCTCAGTGCATCAGGCAACACAATGGAATCAGCTGCTTCCTTTTTCCCCTCATAATTATCGCGTGGAATCCCGTCTGCCCCAGAAACAGGCACGGCATCTCAAAGCAGCCCGTCGGACATCGGCCATCTGAAGAGCCCATTCTGCCCCTTTGGCAAATGAAGAGGCTGTGAGAGGGTGAGAGGGGCAAATGCTGTTTGGGTTGCATTTGAATAGGCCCCTGCAATGGGTTGTTTTGCACTGAAGAGGCCTCTGTACAGGAGCCGCACCTGTCAACTTCACACATAACTGTCGTTGAATTCTTGTGGTTTTACTGGCACTGAATTCATCAGCCTGACAGAGACTCAAGTGTGAAGTCATGGTGATGTTGAGGTGTCTGCTGTGAAAAGACAGATGTCTGCTGACACATTCACAGCTTCACAAGATGGTAATAGGTGAAATATTTGTCATTTTTGAACTTGTTCTACAGATGAGGTATTAAGTCTTTTTCAGTAGAACCGTTATATTGCTGCTTATCCCTGCAGACGCTGGGCAAGGACGGGGTACACCTGGACAGGTCACCAGTCTGACACAGGGCTGACAGACAGGGGCAGACAAACAACACACACTCACATTCACACCCACAGGCAATTTAGAATCACCAGTCAAATAGTGTGTATGTCTTTGGACTGTTGGATGAACCTGGAGAACCCACACAGACACCGGGAGAACATGTAAACTCCTCACAGAAAGGCCCCAGGCCTGGGAATCAAACCCAGAACCTTCTAGCTGAGAGAATGCTGACCTCCGCACACAAACAACTGTGACAGAAACAAACACTGTTACAAAAACACAGTGCAGTGCACATTTATGTGCACAGTATATGGTGAGTTTGACTCAAGTGGAGGAAGTTCTCAGCTGCAGGTTCCTGTTTAGACTCTCTAACCTCAGCTTGATGTGTCTATTCATTGGTGAGATGTTCATATGGACTTGTTTCTTTGTAGGTCTTTCTTCATATGAACTGACTTCGACATACCTGATTTGCCAAAAAACTTTTTGATTCACTACTGCCGCATTCTGGTCTGTAAGCATCATTCACTTTTGCCAGGGTGAACAGAGCTCACGCTCATTAGTTGCGTTCAGTTACAGGTCATCACTCATCAAAGAAAAACTGAACAGTGCTCATTTGTAACACTGGTTATAAATGTGGCTGAACTAATCAATGATGATTTAATTCTTTAGATGGTTTTTGAAGCTAATTATTCTCCCTTTTTGTTGGTCTAGTGTGGTAATAAACCTACCATCTCCAGTCCTAGCCATTAGTTTCTTACATCATTTTGACCTAATGCTTCAACAACTGGTGGATAATCCAGCAGAGTGATGGACATCTGATTTCAGTGAGTTTAGTTGTCTTTGCATGTGGCATGTGTTGAATCTCATGCTTCAGTTCTGATGTCTCTCCCTTTGTGGAGGGGAACAGACTGAACATGACATTGGGTTATTTTTTGGGAAACATTGCAGGTTCCCTTCTGAATTCTCTCACCTCCCATGGAGCTAATTGAGGTGGATGTGGCATCAGATCAGGGTTTTGTACAGCTCCCCGTGGAGGTATTCCTGCCACATCCAGCTGTGACACTAAACAACTTGGGATTTCCCACAAGGAGCTGAAGGGAAATGTCAGGGACAAGGATGCCGCTCCCTCTCTGTTGAGTTTGGACGTTGAAAAACTCAGGATGGATAGATAAGTGGAAGGGTGTCTACTGGCAGAGATGAAATCCTCTTCTGTTGCAGCTCTTCTTTTATCCTCATTGCTGAGCGCAGCTTTAATCACAATCACAAACACAAACACAAGAGCCTGACACTTCTGTTGATGCAGGGTGGCAGTGTGTGTGTTGGCTTTGCAGATTTTTTTTTTTTGTGTATGTGTTTGCCCCATTTGCCAGGGTTGTTGTCAGAGAGAGCCAGAGGCCCATGGGTGGCAGCCAGCGTGCAGGAGCAGCACGTGCAGCCGCAGCCACCCTGGCCGCATCACTGTTGACATGATGGTCTAGTTCGGAGAGCGCCCGGGGTGGAGGATGGCCTTGGTTACACTCTTCAAAACAACGGGCTTTGTGCTGAAATATTGATGTGACGGCAGCACACACTGTCCTCTGGTGTCACACATGTATTGAACGTGTGTGACTCATAAAGAAGATTTATTCCCTTGGCCTTACTACTGCTGCCCTGGTGCAACTGATGTATGACCTTTGATACTGTTAGTTTTAAATCATAATCCGTGAGATAGGTTTTTGTAGTTGTGTGTTAGGAAACGAGCAGAAACTACATTCTGCTTGTTTGTTTCCCTAAAGTGAAGATGTAAGGTTTTATTAGTTTATGTCAAGATGAATCCAACTAGTTTGTGTTTGGATTGTTGGTCAGAAAAGTCAGCACCTTGAAAACATATCACAGGGCTCAGGTTCAGTCTGGAACAACGGCAGTGGGAGGTGGGAGCCAGCAGGGTCTTAAGCCCCCCGTATGTATGTATGTATGTATATATATATATATATGTGTGTGTGTGTGTGTGTATGTGTGTGTATATATATACACACACACACACACAATAAACGAAGACATCGTAGACTGCATGTAAAAATCCCAGGTAACAATCCTCACAAGAAATTACAATGAACTCCATTCGAACTTTGCAGATCCTGTGTCGTCAGATTGGATTGGCTGGTTTGTACAGGAGGTTGGACGTGGATGTTAGCGGTGCTTGGTGCACAGCTGCTAGTTAGCGACTTAGTGTTATGGACCACTTTAGTTTGGTTATTCCTAAAAATGAGTGAGAGTGGACGATGGCGGCGGTGATTCACAGACACCTTCCAGCGCTGGTGTGGAGGATGGAGTGATGGTGCCAAACGTGGAGAATGAGGATAAAAGAGAGGATGAAGACAAGGAAGAGTAGCTAACATGGGCAGCATCAGCGGTGACTACGGCGGCTACAGTATCCGCAGAGGGTTCGTTTTCAACCCGAGTGTCATGTCATCTATACCGGTAGTATTTTAGCTTGTGTATGTCTGTGGCGCGGAGATCAGAGGAGGGGAAAGGAGGTTAGAGAAGTTTAGAGAGAGGATGACAGGAGTGGAGAGTGAAGGAGAGGAGAAGAAGAAAAGATGACAGGAGTGGAGAGTGAAGGAAAGGAGAAGAAAGGATGACAGGAGTGGAGAGTGAAAGAGAGGAGGAGAGCAGAGGAGTGGAGTGGAGAGGTGAGAGAGAACAGAGAGTACAGAGTCAGTGAGAGCCAGTGGTAGGAGCTGGTGAGGAGTGACACACAAGCAGTGTCACCTCTAACAGGTGATTCTGTAACATGGCTTTGTATCACCATGTTCAGCTTCACACTGTGCTCCACTTGTTTCTGCTCACAGTTACACTACTGTGTAAATCCACAGCTGTTCTCTGTGGTGGCCCTTTTATTGTTGGTGCTTGTTGTTTGGCATTTGTTCATTCTAAATACAGGGAGTTAAATGCTTGTGCTGTTGTATGATAAACATTCAGTAACATGCACTTCACTTCTGTAGCCTTTTAGCCTGGGATCAGTAAATCTTATATCTGTTGTAGTATTATTTGTTGGTGTTTGTTGCATCAAAATTTACTAGCCCCCCCTATAAACAATCAGACTCCCCCATAGCCCCCCAATAATAATTCTCTGGTGCCGCCACTGGTCTGGAATCATTCATTTCATCATTTTGTGACATATTTTAGCCCAGATGAATTGATGATGTACATATGTGTGACCTGCAGCCCAGCAGACAGCTGTTAAAGCTCAGTACTTCTTTTGGTGCTGACTCAAATGTGTCTTATTACCAACTTTGAAGAACCCAAGACCTGGTGATGAACGCCATTGTATTCTTTGATAGCATTGTTCCTAATATACTGCCAAATAACACAGTGGATTATGCGTAGGTAAACAGTGCTGCATAGCTAACAATAGCATTAACAGCTGTCCCCAGATGTGGAACCTTCTGCTTCTGTTTCCATCGCTTCTTTTCCTTTATCACAGTTAGCATGCTAACCAGCTAGCTCCTTCCCATCACTTTCTGATATACTTAGCGAGTGCAGCATTCAGCCTGTGTTCACTGTGTATTAGAACCTTATGTCTTCTCAACTCAACAATAGTTGAAGCTCATAGCAAGACTGGTTGCTAATGCTAACACCGGCTATGCAGCAAATGCAGCACTGGCTCCTTTTAAATTGAGTTTCTTTTTATTTTCTAAAATGATTTATCTATGATAAAAAATAATCATGACATGGGCCTAAATCACACCGAACCTCAAAACATGTGCATCATGTTTGTGCTCATTTTTGAGTTATATCTTTGCAGAGAATGATTTTTGACTCAGCTCATGCAGTATCTTTGCAGTTCTCCTTCAGACTTCCCCTCTCCCCCCTGAGGAGCAGAGCCTTACTGTTTGAAAACATCAGTAAGTGTTCAGTCATAAATCAATTCTCTATCAGTACTTGAACCGAGGTGCAATACACACTTTTAAGCCCTAGAATAAAACTTTATGCTAGCTGAGCTTTAACATTTTCAAGATTTTAGTGTAAAACAAAGTTTAAAATTGAAAAAAAAGACCCTTTCCCCCAGAAATATATATTTTTGAATCAGTTCAGAAAACCTTTTCACAGGAGACTGAATCTCCTCTTCTACTGGTATGAAGACTCCAAACAATAGAGACATTCAATGCTTTTCTTCATGCTTTTTGAGCTGTGGCAGAAAGTATGACTGGGAACAGTTTAATGCCCTCCAAACAGATGTTTTTAACTGTTTTTGCAACACAGTCACTTTGATTGTTTCTGCCATGCTACTTGAAATTAGGACTTTTTCAAATCAGCTATTTGTGTCACACTAATTTGTGACACTCATCAAACTGATGCATCAAAGGCAGAGATACTCTGACTGAGTTCTGGCTTGTAGTTCCTCAATCCAGGATCCTACAATTACCATAATGCAGTTGAATAGTGTAATTCTGTGACATGGCTGCCTGGTCAGCCCTGCTAAACAAACTCCACCCCCTGGTTTGTTTCTGTTATTAATTTGCAGTGTTCAAGGCCAAGCTGAGACAATCATGATGACATCACTATAGTTGTTTCATCTGATCTAATGAAGCCCTGTAGTGAAGACATTACATTACATGGCTCCTTCCACAATGAGTGCTGCTTTTATTGAGTAATAGCCTCCAGCATTCATGTATAAAATCTATGGAGGTCCCCCTGCAAAGTACTGGAATCAAACCAAACAAGTAAAGGTGAGTAAGGCCACCAATCTAATTAGCTCCAGAATCCAATTGGACCCAGAGTAGAGCTACACAGTGGTGACATTGGTGTCACATGTGGTGCCACCACCAGGCAAAAATAGGACACTCTTTATTGGGTATTGTGATTGTGTCATGTTTGCCCTTTGTAATGGAGCAAATTGGAGGGGCACTTGTGGTCAGATTAGTTAATAATCAGTGGTGAGTCAGAACATGAAGTCCTACATGCCCCAAATTGACCTGTTCTTATGCTGCGTTCAGGACAACTTGGAACTCAGAATCTCCCAGTTGAAAACTCGGATTTCCAACCTCGAAGCGTTCGAGACACACCACGCCAAACCAAAAACATGGCGGACCGTGACAAACTTTGCGTTCAGAGTGCTCATTAAACATTAAAACATTAACCCTAACCCTATTAAAATGCATTTTAATCGATGTTTTACCAGTGACGGTGTGTTTCTGCACGGGTATAGATTGTTGTGTGACGTCAGGCAACTGATTCTCTGAGAAGTCCGGGTACATTTTTTTCTCCCTCTTTCCTGAGTGGGAGCTCCAACTTGAGGTGGCATTAGATTGCACTTTCTCAAGTAGGAGGTTGGAAAGACTTCTGAGTTGTCTCAAACGCAGCATTACTTGACATGTTCAATGCTACAGACCGTCCCTGAGGCCCCTGCCAGCGCTGCCTGCCTGCCTGCCAGCCGTTCTTTACAGCTCTCTGTCAAGTGTGCTAATTATTGTAAATAGCCGGGTACTCTGTTGTTGTGATTGACCCTTATGAAAAGCCGCTCAATCTGTCTCATATTTGGCAATGCTGCGACCACTCGGCCGGCCTAATTTCATATGATGGCTTGTTGTTGTTATTGCACATTAAATGCAGTTAATTACAGAGTGGGCGGTTTGCTTTTAAGGACTGTAACAGGAAGTGCTCTTTGGACGAAGGCACCAGTAAAACAATAGGCCTATAGCTGAATGATATCAGTGCGTGTCTGTTACTTCCTGTTAGTGTTGTGGGTAGTTTCTGAAACTGTTTTTATAATTCTATAACAATTAAGTATAATGATGATACTTATATGTTTTAAAATGTTTTCTGTGTTGTTTTAGACTATTATAAAAGTCGAAAGCCAACAATTTGCTAAACCTGCGGTCTTAAACTCAAACTAATCTGGCTACAGTCATTTCCAGTGTTAACGTGGCAGAGTTACTGCCCAGTCTTTTTTTAGAATGCCTCAGAATACAGTACAGCTTGGTGTTCATTTGTAGCTGACAAAAAAAAATGCTGTTTCAGCTGTAGCTAGCTAATGCTATCTCCATGATTTAGGCAGAAAACTCCAGTTTTTGTTTAGGGCTGATCGATGACTACATGAAATTTTAAACTGGTAAAATCCCCATCAGTTGAAGATATTTTGAAAAAAGAGCATTGTTCTGACACATTGAACCAGTTTACTCCATTATTACACTGCACAACCATTAGAAATCAAATACAGATTTCACTCATTCTAACATTACTCTAGTGAAATGGAGACCAGCTCCAGTCTGGTCACCTTTTAAGCTTAAAGCGCAACAGAACAGCACTGATCACCCTCAGGTGTATATAAAAAAGATGAAATAGAAATCCCATCAAACCTACCCTTATGTTAGCTCACTGATAATGAGATTAACATATGCTCTGTTCCTTGGCCTTGGAAGCCACATATGGGAGTTAGCCAGGCATGCTAATATGTATAGCTTAAGTCATAGCAGACCCGCTGCATCCATCCCTGACACAGAAGGTTAGAAATAAAGACATCACCCTACTGTTGGACTATTGACAATGCTTAGACTCTCTCTAGACTACCAATCACAGAAAACCTGCCTTGTTGATTTTAGAGTTTTGGGTTTAGGAAACAAGTGATTGAACGGTTCCCATTTGGAAGTGAAGTCCTCTAAAAAGACATGTTGGGCAGATTCTGTGAGACTTTTAATTTTCGAAGCATTTCAGACTGAACTACATGCCCAGACTCATCTCACAAGACCTTCACGGTCTCTCTCTCCAACCCCCAACCAGGCAAATTATCTACAAGCCTACACTGATGTGTTTTCTGTCTGCAAGTGCTGGCTTCTGCAGCATGAAAGCAGGCAGCCATAGTGAGAAAAAGATCGGAGCGGATCAGCAGAGGAGACGAGAGATCTGCCTGGTATGTGTGCGAGATCTGAAGGGAGGCTGTGATCACGCTGTCTCATTAGATCAGTCTCACCTCTCTGCTTCTCTCTCTCCTGCCTTGGAAGAAAAACACAGCTTTTTCTTTTTTTCCCTTTTTGAACATCAGTTGTTGATATCAGAGCTGCACTTTGCGTTCTAGCTTTTGTATATGTGCTTAACCTTCTGTGCACCTGTTAATGTGCATATGATGAGCGAAGCCTTGTTCTTTCTTGTTCTCACACTTCTTACGCTGGTGGTGAATTTTGCTTAGAATTCAGTGTTGCACTGAATTCATCTCATCTCATGCACTTTCTTTTTTCCTGTTTGGTCATAACAGTTATTTTTAGTATAGCTTCCTGATTTCTCAACAGTTTTTGTTGAGCTCTTTTATTATTTCCATTGTTTACCTCCAAAAACAATCTGCCACATACTATTAACATCAAATCAAATGTTAACGTAATGAGACATCTGCATGAGCAGGAAAAAAAAGCAAAGCAGCATAAAGATAGTCCAGTGTCTTCTCTGGCTCCCCTCCTCCACTATATAGCAGCCTTTATAACAATGGTGCAGTTTCCATGGCAGCTAGAGTCATGTTAAGCTTTAGGATAACAGTGAAAAAAGTGGGGAGAAGGACAGGGAATAATCACAGGGTTTCAGGGACCAAAAATAGCAAGGGACTTAATCCCAGGCATTATTTATTCATCTCAAACTTATCGTGTCTGCGCCAGCTGTGTAAACATGATTTCTGCAGTTCCTTGTTGGGTGGGAAGGCAGCTTTCTGACCTAAACCCCCCACTGTCTTAATGACTGACTAATGCGGTGACTATAGGACAGAGTGGGTGGGTGTGTTTGTGGGGGTGCACAGTCTGGATGGACGTCTATGGTTTGGGGTTGATGTGGTGAGACTGTCTGGTGAGGAAAAGCGATCTATAATCATTCCCTCTTGCTTATTGATTGTCAAATCTAAAAATGGCAGTGTTTCATTTAATTGCTGCCTCATGTGTTATCAGCATTGATGTATAATGCATAGCCTGTAGTGGGGCTGTATTCTCTTCTCTCTGGCGGTCACGCTGCAAGTGTTAAGAGTGATGAGCAGCAGAATAGAGGTCAGCCTCAGGCAGCAGGCAGGGCCAGGCTGCTTGGCTCAGAGAACTGATATCTATCATTGTCTCCTGTTCAGAGAGGAAAGGCTTGGGTGGATGTGACTTTTTAAAGTGCTGATATTTCTGTACTATAACCACCAGTAGATTAGATTTAATGCCAGCATTTTATATGTACACTTGGATATGCCTCTGATACTTGAACTCAAATGTCTGTTTATTCTCCACATAATTTTGTGGAAAGCCCTTTGTATTGTTGAGCAAATTACTGGGATAATATTAGAGACATTGTTCATTCACCAGACTTCAGATCAGTGTAACTTAGAGACTCTTTTAGTCAGTGCACATGGTAGTTAGAATGATAAAATGGTTCATGGCTCCATGCAGTTATATGTGTATGTATATGAAGAACAGAAATGTCTTTGTACACATCTGGTCCACTAAGTTTGGGTTTCATTAAGGTGATTTTCTGAGCTTGGTGAAGAACCTGTTGCCTTCACCTACATGTGCTGTGCTGACTGGTGTTGGTTGATGATGTCCTCTCACTCATCCTCTCACAGAATAAGTTTTGATTTCATTGTCAGACCAAATCACAATGAAATTTTCCATCCCCTCCTCCCATTGTGTGTGGCCTCATCTCATTTTTATTTCACTAAGAGCTATTTATCTTCTGATTTTGTTTGATGGATGATGAAATTGCTTCAACTTCATGTAATTGGTCCTAAAGGCCAAGCCATCAAAAAAGTGTACATTCTGCATTACAGGGCATGTTAGCATCGTTGACAGTTACAGATGATAGTGATATATCTCTCGTCAGTGTAATTTCCAGAGAATAAGCTGTGGTGGTCCATGTACAGTACCCATCCAAACATACAGCAACAAGCTGGTGAATAATATATATGTTATATAAGTGGAAAGATAAAAGCTTACATCTGTGCACCAACTGTGTCAAGGCAGTAGGCAGATGTGAATAAATAAATGTGATAATACATAAAAAAGAAACTTTTTATCATCTTAGCATTCCTTCATACTTTTCATCCCATTCACTCTTTTGTCCTTGATGGAGTGGATGCTATAACTGTCTGTCTGAAGTCATGCTCTTCAGCCTGTGTAGGTTTTGTCAGACTGTGGGAGAATGTTTTTCTGCTCTTGATTGGAGGTTGGTGTAGACGTTTTAACACAGGACAGGAGAAGCTGTCTGGATTCACACAGTCCAAGTTGTCCAGCTCTCAGCATCTTTGTTAGGCTTGCTCTCTCGCTCTCTTTCTCTCTGTGGCTCTGTCCATGGTGCTGAAAGCCTCCATTCGCTGTCAGTGAAAAGGTCTGTGGAGACGAGCGCTCTCACTCAGGGTCCTTGAACTTGCATTTCCATTCACAATAGCTGCGGTGCCTTTTCCTGAAGTCAGCCAGCCTTCCTCTGCTAAGAGCCTCTCTTGCTGGCGGTCGCGAGCACTGTACGGTTCAGAGACAACACCCTGAGCTGCTGCGGTCACAATTACTCTTCAAGTGACAGGCTGGTTAAACTCAGCACGGGAACATACCTGCTTTGTTAATTACCAGAGAAGATGACATGGGTGAAAGGTCTTTTTTTTCCTTTTGCACATCAAACTGGTGAAGATAGGAAAGGATAATTTTAGCTGCATGATTATTTACACAGTGGCACTGTAAGACAGAGGATGTTTCAAGTACATGCAGTATAATTTGTCACTAAATTATAGAGGTCACTGTGTTTAGAAATAGCCCAGGTAGCAATTTGCAGCATTAATGAGCTCTTATTTAATTGCAGGGCTGTCACATGTTGGTTTGAAAGAAAATAGAAAGATGGCCTTTTTGTGCCTTTTTTGTGTGTGTTCACACACTCTCATGGAAACAACCCTTGACCCGTGACAGTTCCTCCATCAAAAGGCTCCTTTACCTTGACCTTGTTGCGTAACACACCTGCGGCTTGTTCCTGTGGCTGACTAATCTGGTGCGGCCATCACTGAATCTGGGTCAATTTTCTTGACAAGATAATCCCATCTAAACTGTTGTTGGATTAGCAGCTAAAATAAACCTGTTCAGATGACGGGTCACTGCCTGTTTCAATGTTTAATCCAAATGGCTTAATGAAAGTTACCAGCCAGATGTTCTAATTATAGGCCAGACTCTTGGTGGGGTTCCCAGGCTGTTATCGACACTGATGTATCTGGAATGATGCCACTGGGGTCTAATGTTTAGCCCTTGGGGTTATATTTACCTGAGGAAAATACAAACAGCTTAATAATATACAGGATATACAGTGAAATCATCAGTGGATGCTAAATCAACATGTTTGAGGAGAGCAGTCTCTTCTGTGGCAGGCTTTACAGACTAAAACCCCCACATCACACTGGAAGCTGTCACCAACTGCTAGTCAAAAAGGTCAATACAGACCTGACATCACAGGAAGTCAATACATCAGCTGAAGCCTTGTTTTAGTTTTAATTATCCAGACTAACATTCAGATCCAAGCATTTCACTGATAACTGACGGTCAGCTTGACGAGCCTGTCAGGCAACCGAGACCTAAGAGTCCTCTGCTGCTCGGCTCCCATCAGCTGCTGTTGTCGGATGTTTAGTTGAACAGTGGCTTCAGATCCAGGACAAAGAGCAGCTTTGACATGTGGGGCCTGATGGAGGAAAACAATGTTCTGGATTCCCTGGACGCCCACAGAGCAGTCCTGCTAATTTAATACTGCAACTACAGACCAGTTTACTATAGAACACTTTAATTCTCAGACCTGGAGGTGGAATGCTTGTTACTAACCCTGATCACACTGAGAGCAGGTGGTTGGTGTGTTTTTGGGATGGAAGCAGCACAGGGGGGGTTATACTCATGGTAGAGTCTGGCTCTCAGTGTGTTCATAACCACCTTTAAGAATGCAGGAAAAAGGATTAACAATTCAAAATACAGGCTGTGTCTCCAGGGTTTTCATAACCTGCTTGACACATTCAGAGACCCGGTTAGGCCTGTCACAATTATTTGAGCCGACCGCAATTGTTTTGCATAATGGTTAAAATCAGCTGGATGAAACTAACAGAAATGTCATAGTCAGCTGAAGTGTCGTCACTATTTTTTTGTTGTTTTCCACCATTGAAAGTGTGGCTGGTCTTCTTTTAATGACATCATCTCCTTGTGCCCTCTTCTTCTGCTATGGCACATAAGTGGTGAATAAGCGCCACAAACTGTTTATCTAGAGGAGCTCGATTTCAAATATTCAACATTTGGATGAGCATCTATTGGCATTAGCATCTTGGATTTAGTTGCAAAACCAAAAACCACAGTGTCACTGTGGGCACATGTTGGTTTTTAGCCAAATGAAAAAGGGGACAAAAAAGGCAATTAAATCTTTAAGCACATTTATTTGTATGGCGTTTAATGGTCAACTAAAATTTCATGATGGTGACAGCTGTAGTCCCAGTGTTGCTGATATGATGAATGATGGAGAAGTAATGTTTGGAATCATCATGGACGAAAATGTGGTGCACAGTCACAGTGAAGTTAGCTTCAGTAAGGCAGCAGAGGACCAGAACCATCAGTTATACAGCACATATTCGCAATAGGTAACATGATGTAACCCAGATGTTTTGAAATATTACTGTCTTATAGTGGATATTTTTATATTTTTATGACTTTTTTATTGCATTACTTCATTATTGCAAAAGAAAGGCAACCTAAGAAACAATACTTTTTTTTAATACAATGCATTTTAACTAAGCCATTAACTAAATAAGTAAAAGTTACAAAAGTCATTTAAAAACTAACAAAAGATAGTGATTAAACTGTCTGCTGAACAGTTCATTGAAAAAACAGTTGTTAAAAATAACATCATCTTCATTTGTATATTTTTTTCCTGTGAAAGTAAAAATGACTCTTGAATAATGACTCAAATCACAATTCTGATAAAACATGTCAAAATAATCATTTGCATATGGTAGGGCCCTGCCTACAAATGACCCTCAGTGTGTCTAAACTCCTGCACTTGTCCCAGCCCTGGGCATATTATTGTTAGGTTCTTTAGGTTTTCAGCAGAGCACAACATTAAGTGTACGACAACATTTTGACATGAATAATTCACCAGTGCATGAATTATTAGTGTCTTACTGTAGGTTCATCCTGTTCAGTATAAGCTAGGGATGCTCTGAGTGTTTGTGTGTATGTTAAATAGATGCTATCAGCCATGTCAAGGATGCTACATGCTACAATGCTGCTGTCGCCTTCAATCAAACAGAACCATGCAGATTCTGCCATTTCATTGTGTCTCCATTGTCCTGCCGGCAGCAGCCACTCCTCCCTCTTGTGTGCAGAGTCGCGGGTTTAGCTGTCAGTATGCAATCATGTCAAAGTGTTGGAGGAAATATGTTTATGTCCGAGGAATTATTAAAAGAAATGGGCCACTATGAACTACTGTGACTTGTATGAGCTCAATGTCTGAGCTATGATAGTGCTCAAGGCTAACAGATGGCCAACCTGTGCCACCCCCCCCCCCTTTTTTTTTATCCTGGAGATCTAGATTGTGCATGTGTTTAAGTGTATGTGTGTCGAGTTTATAGCTGCAAGTGCACATTAACTCACGTGCCATTCCTTTGTGGAGAGAGACCGATGGGAAATGGGATTTTTGCTCCACAGAAGGGTATGGTTATTTAAAGCAAAGCAACGCCACAAAAGAGGGAGACTGGGGAAAGAGAAAGAGAGATAGAGAGAGAATGGATTCGAGTCGTATACCTGCCAGTGGTGCTTTTTTGGTATCGTTGCCATAGCAACAGCGGCTTGCTGTATTTGTGCGTGCGTGTGTGTGTCTGTCTCTGTGTGTGACAAGGAATGTAATTCTGCTGGTCACCAGTGTAGCCTAGAGCTGACTCCCCAGCTGCTGGTTGCCATGAGCCCAGACAGACGCATTCTCCGCTTCAGTGATGAATCTTCTCTCCCGGCGTTAACGTCACTAAACACATTAGGTGCATTTTGTTGTTTTGTGTATGTGTCATGATGAATAGACACCGCTGCTCTCTGTTGTTTACCCAAAATGCACATTACACTTTTATGGTGTTTTGATCCATATGAAGATTATATTTGTAGTTTTAATAACCCAAATAACATCAGTGTAGTGTTACATCTCCTCTCCAGCTTCTCTCTGGAGCTTTGGTAACAGCAGGTCAGGGAGCCAATCAGAGGACAGGCTCAGGGCTGACTGTTGTCGGCTGCCAGCTGACAGCTGACTGACTGTTTTCAATGTGATAGAATAAAAATAAAGTAGATTTTGGGTTAGAGAAACCTAAACTGACCCAACCCAATGATGTCATAAAGTTACAGAAACCCTGACAGCTCATTTTATGGCTCAGTTACTTAGTACAAGGCTGTGTGCATTTTAAGACAGTGTTGTCACAGAACATAGACCTGTTTTATAAAAGACATGGAGATCTCAATATGGGACCTTTAAAAGTAGTCTTTAAAGTCATTAAAATGATCAGAGTAAGCATCAGATTAGAGAAAAATAGGGTAAGTAGATTAGATAGACTGGACAAACAGACAGAGAGACAAACAGAGAGAGAGGCAAACAGACAGACAGACAGACAGGCAGGCAGGCAGGCAGACAGGCAGACAGGCAGCAGGCAGACTGACAGACAGGCAGGCAGGCAGACAGACTGACAGACAGACAGACAGGCAGGCAGGCAGGCAGGCAGACAGACAGACTGACAGACAGGCAGGCAGACAGACAGACAGACAGACAGACAGACAGACAGACAGACAGACAGACAGACAGACAGACAGACAGGCAGGCAGGCAGGCAGGCAGACAGGCAGGCAGGCAGACAGACAGACAGACAGACAGACAGACAGGCAGACAGACAGACAGGCAGACAGACAGACAGACAGACAGAAAGACAGGCAGGCAGACAGACAGACAGACAGACAGAAGACAGGCAGACAGACAGACAGACAGACAGACAGACAGACAGACAGACAGACAGACAGACAGACAGACAGACAGACAGGCAGACAGACAGACAGACAGACATTCTTGCACGTTACTCATGTGACTCTCAAGGACTTGTTTGGGCGCTGCGGGATGATGGGGTGTGATGGGGGGTGATGGGTGCAGCTTGTCCACAGCCTGTGGTTAACAGCTGTTTCTCAGCTGGTTTGACTGAGAGCTTTGGGGGTGGGGAGTTCCTGTAGCTCCTCACAACCCTCAAATAGAAGAGTGCTGCCAGGCCTTCATGACAAAGTATGAGGTGTTGAAGTAGGCCAGTTTCCTCAGATATGGAGACTCCCCAAGAATCTTGCTATGTAAAGTCTGCTCCTAAAATGTACCGAGTTCTACAGAGAAGTGTCCACACATTACATGCAAACAGGATAAAAGCAGAGTGTCCAACAAAGAGTCAAAGCAAAACCACTAGATGAGTGATGATGATGATTCAGTTGGTTGTAATGTACAACATTCATGTACATTTAACACATTTTAACCCAGAGTGATCTCACTGAGTTTATAGTGACATATATGTCAATACATATAGTGTTCTGTCCATTACTCCAATGTGCAGATTTTCTTTTTTTGCAAGGAGAACTGTTTTTCAGTTGCTGGGCAGTTTAACCCTGTTCTGTTTATTCTGCAATCATAGAGGGATCCTGAGATGACGGAAGTAGAGCCAGTGCTGGACTTTGCCTCCTCTGGACGCTCGGGGAGGAGAAATGCCCTGCCTGACATCCTGGGCTCTCCAGCAGGTGTGAACCCTGGAGACCTGCCCCTTAAACTGGCTGAGCTGTCCCTCAAAGGTAAATTGACACCAGCTCTCCAGACTGGTTGGAAATTGAGTCCCACGCTGTCAGAGCATGTAAGGTTTCGTGCCAAGAGTTTTGTTCCAGCTTTAACAGCTTATGTTTTTGCTGCTGTTAGTGTTTGAGACATGGAAAAATGATGGGACACACTGAGAATAAGTCCAGTGTAACAAGAGGAAAATTCACTCCATGCATGGCTGCTAGATCGGAGAATCAGCTCCAGTAGGAGCCAGTGTTGAAGCAGAGCTAGTACTGGCTCCTCAGAGTCAGGGTTATTGGCCACGAGGAATTTGCTTTGATTTTTGATGCAAAACAATAAACAGAGTAAGAAGAAAAACCACAAAGAAAGAGAAAACAAAGTGAGTACTGCATGTACATTTGAACAAATCCCATCATTTTAAAAGCATTTTTACAGATATTTATGAATTGCTCATCTTGCCAACCCTTATTTGTCACTGACCCATAAATTGCTTTTTTTACACTAAATATTCACAACATAAATATAAATACACCACAAATATGTACATTGCACATTATGAATGATGGAATGTGCAAGCATTACAGTATGAAGACAAAGAATGTGCAAAAGATGAGAAATATGCAAGTAATCCAGGACAGGAGTTAGGTGGGAGGGGGCAGTCAGTGACAGTGGAGGACAACACGTGGGAATGGGCTGACTGGTCCGTTCTGTGGAGGAGTCATAACATAACAGCATACGTTATTCATCATGAATCTGGGCGGAGCCAACAGGCACCAGACATAATGACACAGGAACACACTATGCTCTTTTGGTGGTTCTGAAAGAACAATAGTGATGTTATAATCACAATGTCCCTCGTATAGACCAACAAAGTCTCTCTGTTTCTTTCTTTCTTTTTTTTTTTAAGATCATTCTTGGGCATTTTTTTCAATAGAGACAGGAAAGCAGGGAGAGAGACTGGGGGAAACACATGCACTAAAGATGGTCTTGGTTAGGAGTCGAACTGGAATGTGCTCTCTAACCACTCGACCACCTAGAACCCTGACGTCTCATTATTTCTTACAGTCCTTGAAAGTCACAGCAACATGTCTCGGATTGTGTCTTGCACAGATGGTCCAGGAGGGGCCCAGTCGCCCTCGGCGGAGGAGCCCCCAGCGCCACCAGAGGGCTCAGAGGGGAAAGAGGGGTCGTAGGGACTCGGATCATTTACCTCCCTGGAGACCTGTGGAGACAACCTGAGAGATGGGATGGGGAGTAAGATGGAGGCGGTCTGTGGAGGAGCAGCCTGTTTGAGAGGCAGCGGAGCCGCAGAGGGAGACTGACAGAGCGACTGCCCCAAGACTGAAGCCTCAAGAGATTTGGACTTTTTCGCCCCTGAAAAGAGTCAGACATTATGTAGTTAAAGAACCAATTAGTGTGTATGTGGAGTTGTACACACACACACTGCGGACACACTGAGAATCAAAGGGACAATGACAGATTGTATACTGTACACTACTATTTTTCTATGATTTATTTAAAACTAAAGGAGAACTGGGGTTCAAACTGTACCGTACCATCTCCTGCTGACTTTTCTTCAACAATGATGTGTGTCATTTTTACACTGACCTCAGCAGGAGGGGGGGTGACACCAGCCTGACAGCTTTTTAGGACGCTAAATGGTACATTTACAGACATAACCTGGAGAACTCTTTGTGCCGTCTCGCTCACTTACTTGTGCTTTTACACTCTGTGTGTGTTATACTACAGGTTTTCAAATCTGAGGTGGTTGCACAGTCTATCTATCTACATTGTAAATGTACAGTTTTTACCCCACTTGCCCAGACTGTTTTGATCCTAGCAACAACGACCAGGGATTTACTCCATTTCTTTTTGTAGGTGTCCATACGGTGCATTATGTGGAAGAGCTGTGTGTATCTTGAGACATTCCTGTAGAGAATAGTGTCCCACTGCCAGCAAAGTACACACTGCTTCATTAGAATACTGTGAAAAAGGCTGTGATGTACTTTTATTTTGTTTGGTTTTTTTGCTCAAGGCTGCTTTTAAAAGTCTCCTCACTCTCCAAACCTCTGAACCAGAACATGTGTGTAGTGTTCTTCTCTGTAGAGTACTGTTAACCACTCTTTTGGGCTACTGATATTTCCTCAGTTTTAATAGGAGGTATCGTCACACATCTTTACTTCTTCAAATATAAATGA
The DNA here is from genome assembly GCA_021432705.1 of Caranx ignobilis. Taxonomy (NCBI): domain Eukaryota; kingdom Metazoa; phylum Chordata; class Actinopteri; order Carangiformes; family Carangidae; genus Caranx; species Caranx ignobilis. Next base: position 14,549,093 of record MU269991.1, read on the forward strand.
AAGAGAGAAAAAAAATACACTTTTGTAACGTTCTGCAAAAGCTGCATTTGCAGATCCTACAGGAGAAGCCGCTGAGCTGAAGCTCTGTGTGAACTTCAACAGGGCTTTTTCTTCTCCTCTTTTTTTTCCCAAAGGCTACTCACGCGTGCTTCTTATATTATCCACAGCATATGCCCGCTGCCTGGGTACGAGAGCAAGCATCGAGCAACAACACCACCGCCACAATGTGTTTCGTGTGCCAAAAATGGCAGCACACTCGCCTTCTGCCTCTCCAGAGTCTGTTCACACTCATCAACACATGGGAAGAGCTGTGAATAGGACACAAGATGAGAGAGGGAGCGAGGAAGAGCACAGCAAGGGTCCACTGCTTGTCAGCTATCAACTCACTGCTCCTGTATATATACTGTGTTGTAGTATAATCCATGTGTCATACATGCTACCTGTATGATTACCAGACTTACTGTACCTGCAAAGAAATGATCTTCTGTAATTGTTTCTATTTGGAGATTTGTTGTCGGTGGCTGTGTCTTTATGTGGATGTGTTTTCAAAAATGCAATGAGGAAAGCCTGGTGTGCTGCTGCCCACTGTCTGTTTTGATGCTGTACACTGCTAAAGCTGCAGAGATGGGGGGGGGGGGGGGATCAGATGATTATTTTGTAGTGTCCTGATCTCTTAAGTGGTGCATATATTTTACTTAGCTGGATTGAATCCCACATGTTGATTCTATCTGCTGGTGAAAATTGCCATATTAAACCTACAAGCTTTACATATACGACTGTGTGGAGCAGTGTCTTTCCTGTGCAGGGCCCCCTGCCCTGGTGCATGGCGTACATGCATTTTCTTAATTCAGAATAAACATTCATACATTTTGCTAATGTCGCATAGATGCTAAATGTGTAACATGCTAACCAGATAACCAGCCCTGAAGACCTAACACTGCGCAGAGGATGTCTTACTAAATGCAACAATGGTGAAATATGGTGGTGTACTTTAAAGGTCCCATATTATATGACTGTTTTATTGTGACATCATAAAGTACATAACTCCTTATTTTTAAGCTCATTTTCTCAGTATTAGTATTAATGTAGAACCTAGACCTGCTTTAGAATCAAAGAAGACATGGAAACATCACTTGATTTAACATGGGAACTTTCATGGTCCCTGATTTTTCAAACAAGTTTTTAGTGCAAAATCAGACAGATAGCAAGCAACACAGGCTTTACAATATAGCCCTGCAAAAAAAAAAAAAAAAAAAAAGTTCCTCTATGATTGGCCCATCATGAAGATATGCCTTTATTCAAGAAAAAAAAAAAAATCAAGATTCAACAATACAACATTTATTCTGTTTGTTCTTTAATAATTGTGTTTTATGATCATATATATATACATGTTAATATGTAATGCACATGTAAAACTTATTATTTTACCTGAACATGCTGTCATATGCTCATATGTTCTTGACAATATTTACAATACTGCAGAAATAATTCAGGATTCATACAGCAACAACACCATACTAGCAACCCCCACTAATGGTAGGGGTTGCTGGCTGGGTTAACCTTTTCACCTTCTGCTAAGCAACATAACAGTGCACTGTGTGATTACAGCCACAGTATCTGACAACAGCTCTACAGATGGTGCCGGTCGTGTTTTACATCTCCTGAAGTGTAAGGTAAGAGGGTCTGGAGAGCACTTAAAGCAGCACAAGGCAAGAAATACACTCGCCCTACTCCTTACAGAATAGTCATGTTAAGTGAACATGTTACATAATGCAGTAGTTTCTGTGGGCGCCCAGCAGATGGAGACATTCACCAAATTATCATGCACCCCATAGCATGCTTTCCACACCGATGGCAGGATTTCTTTGTTGTGTTAGGTACAAAAATAATGTCTGAAATTGCATCATTTTTGCAAGAATATTAATAAAAACACTCTAAATTTCACTAATTCAGTGACTGAAACCCTGATTTCAGGTTTTGGAATCACATTCCTGCACAGATCTTTTCAGATTTGAAGCCAGTGAAGAGTTTGACTTGGACACACCCAGTCTCGATGCTCTGATGGAAATTGACAATTTTTCAATTAGTTTTTGGTTCGATCACCTAAAATGAGATCCTGCTCTTAACCTGGATAATGATGGGCGTGTGTGTGTGTGTGTGTGTGTGTGTGTGTGTGTGTCATATATGTGTGCAGAGTACGTCTGGAAGCCTTTGTGATCATGCAGGCTGCTTGTCTGGCTGCATCCCAACATCCCCCGCTGACAGGAGATGAGGACACACATATATACACCCAAAGGCTCTTTGTCTCTCTGCAGACACAACAGCAAAAAGCACTCATGTGTGATGTATGATGTTCATTAGCTGATGCTGATGCTGTGGTCCATACATTACATAACAGAAACGTTCCTTATGCCAAAGCCCTGCAGGCTCCACTGCATGTGCAGCATTCATGTATCAATCCCTGGCTTTTATCCAAGCAGAGCACAAATGTGTCTTCCTTTCGAGACTTATTGTTTTGGCTCGAATGTCTCCACCTTCATTCTCAGGCGTCCACCCTCTCCTCTGAGGTAGCTCTCTGTTGCCCAGACTGCTGCTGCTACGTAACTTGTTGCTAGGGTAACCTAGCCTTGAGAGAAGCTTTGGCCTTATTGCACTGTTTGCAATCATGCATTTTTAGTACACAATGGAGGGTGAAGAATTGATCTGAAGGCTTTGGCTACAATGAGAACAGGAGGCGTGTTAATGATAACAGCAAGGCGTGGTGGCTCCTGTAAGGCTGCTGTTTAATTTTTAGAAAGGACAGGCATATAAACCAAAACAGCTTTGAATGTAGTAAATTGCCAGTCACACCACATTAATCTCCTCCTGTTAACATGCCAGTGTACACACTCATAACTATACAGAGTGTTTCTAATTCCACAGAACAGAGGAGCAGCGGAGAGGAGAGCCCTCTGTCTTCTTACATAATTGAATAGCACAGTTTAAGCGGTTTTGCTATTGGCTTTCCTTAAGGAAATAGTCAAGTAATTGCCTCACAGAAATGCACTGTGGTTCCTCTCACAGTCAGATTAGTTATCAATCGAAGCAAAGTGAATGAGCAGCAGCCTTCAGGTTACTCCACCACTTATATCTCCATCTCTGCCTGTCTCTCACCCCCAATGACCAGGCTAAAGAGAGAGTGGTCCAGCTGCTGTGAAGGAGACAGAGACAGAGAGAGAGAGAGAGATAGAGAGAGAGAGAGAGAGAGATAGAGAGAGAGAGGGACAGAGAGAGAGAGAGAGAGAGAGAGAGAGAGAGAGGAGTAGATGGCAAGACTTGCACTGTGTACATGCAGACATGGGTCACAGGATGCCAGGCAGGCAGGCAGGCGGCCCAGCGAATAGAAAAGCCTTCACGTGGAAGTCAATGTGCCATTTCTGACACGCAGGAGCCTCAGGAGAAGAGATGGGAGGAAGGAGAAAAGATACAAGACATAAAAGAGACATAGAAAGTGCAGCGGGGGGGGAGTTAATCTGCAGGAACATCAATTCAGTAACTTCCTGAGCCATGTTGCTACCTTTATCACCAAAATATCTAAACCTGCCACCCTCAACCTGCAGAGAGACGCTGTTATTTTTCTGCCTTTTTCCTGGCTGTCAACACGCCCCAGACCAACCATGCTGCTTCTGAGTATGATCAGTTCCCTGCTCCGTCTGTGGCACTCAGCCCACTAGTTCGTATATCAATATATGAATACAAATTTACTAATCCCCAGAGGGAAATTCATTTGTCTGTCAGCTCATCTACCATGTGCAGAACAATTTTTTAATTCCTGATGATTGAAGGTACAAAGGTACAAAGGATCTTCTATATCTCTCTGTCCTGCAGTGAAGAGAGAGGAGCCGTCCACCACCTCAGGTTTTTTAGTCCATCAAGGTGCTATGAAGAGGATGATCTGAGCTGTTCAGAATGGCCTCTACCTTCTTGCAGTGCACATCTCTCCACCACATCTGATAGGATGATGACTGACTGCAGAAAGGACCCACATCTCCACTTCCAAGCCTTCACCTTTGCACCAGCAAGGCTTCCACGAGAACACCTCTTCATCTCAGCTGGACCAGGGTGGACTCCTCCAGACCTGCTTCGTTTTCAGTGAAAGAAGCTCCTCTCCCCATAAAAGTATCCATCAGTCGTTGACAAGATATGACACAAACATACAAAAAATAACAGAAATAAGGTTGAATAAAAACTCAGAGCTACCAGACTTTGCTGCTCCCAGTATGACAGGCCACTTACTAAGAGTTTCATCAATGTACATTTGGTGTAGTGAGTAGGCCTATTTCTGGAGGGTTGTTATTGTTCAAAATTTGTAGATACTTGCACGCTAATGTGCTAAACTAAGCTAATGAATATGGTAAACATGACATGCGCTTTATTTATATTAGCATAACAGCAGCATTCACAGTTACCCAGTTACCTGTAGCATGTCACTGTTAGCATTTAGCTCTGTTGCATTAGCCTCAGAGAAGCTACAGCATGACTGGAGACTTTCAGTCGTTCTTGCCCATTTCTCTTTGCTCCTGCTGTTTTCCATCCTCTATAACTGACCTTTGACAGGATAAAGGGAACAAATGAAGTGGACATACATTTCTTTTTTGTGATCAATTTTTAATTTTATTTCCATCAGCAAACAGTGACAACATGACAAGACCCCCCCTCACAGATCACCCCCAAAAATTGTATCACTAAACTGGACAGTGGACATAGTCGTCCAAAAATACATTATGCCCTCCTGAGTTGCACTGAGATATGAAATGACATATCTGTGACATGTTTTATTATGCCCTTGGCACAGAAAGGTGCCTTTGCTTTTTCCATTTGATTCCATGACAACAGGAAAAATATACAATAATGTCACTTATTTAATGAAAATGAGCTGTAAGGTTGAAAACAATCACCTTGGAGTGTTTTGTGTCTGACACCTAAACAGACTGACAGTCAGTAATTGGACCTTTCTTGCTGTTTAATCTGCCAACAGGCCTTTGAGCGCGAGCCAAGCATCCGTCGAGTTAAGTAAAAGATCACTCTGATCCTCCATCTTCAACGTATGGGAGACACCATGACAGTCTGGAAAGCGAGGGGCGGTGAAACCGAGCAAACTAATGTGCTTTAAATGAGGTCATCTTGTTTATTTCTCCATCAGATTTCTCCCTCCTCCTCTTCCTTCCTTCCACTACTGCTTCTGAGCTCGTCACTGACTTCATTCTTTGTCCAGGGATGATCACAAGGCTGCAAACACACCACACGCTCTCTCTCTCTCTCTCTCTCTCTACACACGCACACACACACACACACACCACACACACATGCACACACACACACATATGACATCACCCAAGCAGTGACTGGGCGGAGACTGGCAGCGTAAGCCTGGCATTGCACACACACACACACACACACACAGTAGGCACAACCCCTCTTCCCTCCATAAGCTCTCTGTCAGACAGCTCAGCTTGGCATCACTCTCTCCCAATAAGATGAAACGAGCATTAGCCTGACCCCATTCTCACGGAGACCAAGTCACTTTGCACAAACATTATGTTGCTGCTGTCTCTGCAGTCTGGCATGTCTGGCCCTCCCCATCTCTGTCCTCTTCTTCTTCATCACATGATGAAAATATCCTCAGATAAAAGCATAAAGTGGGATAAACTCACCCTGCCCACAGAGCTCGACCTGTCCTCTGTCTTGCAGCTGAAGTCTGCTCTTAATTGGTTATCATCCAGAGCAGCCTCTGAGGGAGGATTGCCCCTGCCACTGTCCCATCTCATCAATATTCTCTCTGCACAGTAATAGGTCAGTGGATTCACTTCATAGACTGCAGACTGCCTTTTATAGGCTTTCAGTGACTGGAACATACATGTATTGAGCTATTGACACTTGTTGTATTGACCTACATGTTTGCCTCCTTGATAACACGCTAACTGCTCAGGAACAGTGCCCCCAAGAGAACAGAATGTACTCAGTGTCTTATGTGCTCCGAGAGCTATTTTGGGATAAAGTATTAGAAATAACTTGGCTCATATCAGTTAATGAGCACCTAGATTTCCCATAATGCTTTTCCTGAACATGCCTGAGTATATCAGATGGGAGTTTTGGGGGATGCAGAGAGGAGTGGCTGCACCCAGCTACCTCCTCTGTCATGAATTTAACTATGTATGAGTCCAGACAGAGTGCAGACAAGCTCCGTAGTGACAGCACTGAAAACAGGCCCTGCCTACAGTTTGACCTCTGATGCAGCAAAAGAGGAGCGTGAATAAACGTTTCTTTGGGGACCTCCTCAAAGAACACTTCATGTTTTCCCCTGTGTCTTTTGGTTTGTTTGTTTGTTTGTCAGCAGGATTTTGCAAAAGTAACTGGTTTGTATCAAAATTAGTGGAGGATTGGAGGATGAGGCACAGAAGATGAAGAAGAAATCTGGGGGCAGATTCACATCATTTACCATGAACTTGATTTTTTTTTTTTTTTTTTTACCGCTGCAGTCTGATGTGTGTTGTTGGACATGAGCTGTGGGCAAGCTGTACACTCTACCAGAATAAGCACATTTTCTACTGTGGCTAAAATCTAAGCATTTCTACAACATTTTGGAACACTATCATTACAAAATAAACAACAACAACACAGGTTGCATTTCACAGTATACTCTGCCCCACTAATGAAGCAAGTTCGGTGAGGCAGTGAGCCCGTCTCGAGTGATGATCTCATAAAACTGAGTCATAAAACATCTTCATCATCTCATAAAACATTCAGGTAGACACTCAAACCAAATCCTGCAAGGTAAGATGTTGGGTCCAGGTGGGTGGGGCTTGTGGCATGGCAGAGAGTGGTGACTGCTTTGTTGTGACATCACAAAGTTACAGAGGCCCTGGCGACTCGTTTTGAGGCTCGAATTCTGAATGCATCTGTCATACTTTTGAAGAGTTACCCTGCTTTATAATCAAAGAAGACAGGGACATCTGCCACTCCACATGAACTTAAAACAAAAGATGACCTCCTTCTTTTCAAACCTAATGCTTAGAAAAAAATATCCTATATTTGGTCAAATGTGATACCTTGGTGCTGTAGAGAAAAAAATCCTGTGGCACTTAAAGTGTCAGAACTGTAATAATAATACCACCTTTGATTATTTCAGTTGACACTTAAACATCAGAACATACTATTGATGAAAACATAAATTGTTTTCAGATGGTTGTAGGTAGAAGTATAGTGGTCAAGCATGTCTGTTAACACTAAGATAATTAGAGATAGTATATGCGATATAGTTTATCCCATAACTTGGATAAAGAGATCAGTCATATCTCAGAGCTAAGAGCTAAGGGCCAGTCTGACTTAATGCTCTGAGCAGAGCCTCACATGCAGATATCTGGCCCGTGGGACTGGATGTTGGTATGATAATATCAGGATAACACTAATCGGCCAGATTGGGATTATGATTATCACTCACCAGTACACAAACAGACTTCCACGGACTCACAATGGCAGTAAACACGTCAGCTTCCATGTCAGACCAAACAGTAACAAGTAAAGACATGTTGTAGCACCACCTCATTAGGGCCGGTTCAACACAGATCAATACCAAGGCTCATTCTAGTCATGAAACTAATTTCATCATGGACAACAATCTGATTTGCTGCTGTCTATTTCATCTGCACTGACATCCAGTGTTTGCCTGCAGCTTTCATCAGCCATCTGTGGATCATCTCTGCAGGTCCTCTTTGTCAATCCCCCTGTGGTCTCCCCACCACCTCCGCCTCCCTCTCGCCCTTCCCATCCCTTTGTTTGCCACCCCTCCTCTCTCTGTCCTGGGGCTGACATCACAGTCCCAGAGGAGCCCTGTGATGGTAACAAGCCCTGATTCAGCACCAAGAAGTCCCATCTATGCTTCCCCCCACCCCCAACCTTCCCTGCACTTTTGACTCAGTGGTTTGTCCCTATCTATCTTGCATCCCTCTCCTCATCTTTCTTTTTATCATTCTAACCCTCCTACCCTCAACACTGTCCCCATTCCCCATCCATCGCCCCCGCCTACCCTCCAGCCTTTAAGCAGGCTCCGGGGCTCAGACTACTTTGACTGTACTGAAAACAAGCTCTCCCCAGTGGACGGGGCTCTCCTTCCACCATAGGCTGTGCCTGGGACAGATACAGAACATTACTGGGAAACATCAGGGCATCTCCAGAATGAAATATTTATTTAAAGCATGAATATGTAGGAGAACATCAAAGTATCACCTTCTACATTTCACCATCTTTTCAGACGAGGTTTCTTCCTATTTTAAAGTCACAAGAACTTGGATATTGCTTGCAGCAAGGAAATGTCAACCAAAGAGTAGAACTAGAAGTTAAGAGGTATGAGGGCTCCAGATGAATTGTTAACAATGCTGCTTAAAAGCAATAACAAAATAGGAGGAGATGTGCCTGCACTGTCTGCAGAGTCAGTCCCCATGGAGCTATTTCTGTAAGGACACATCATTTAATATCATAAAAACAAAGGAAAAATCATTTCAGATAGTCAAATCTAAAATGACATAAGCTTAATGAAGCATTCCTCAGAATTAATTATAATCTCATTATGTTTGAAATGTTGGTTGTGATTTCTTATTCATTTCAGAGACATGAGAATGGTGACAGTTTCCTCATCTAAAGAAATTAAAAAGCTTTTCTAAAACACAAATTTTGTAACAATATGCTGTAGCGCTTTGTGCAAAAACACTGTACTCTACACCAAAAATTAAAATGTCTAAGTATTCAAAAAATGTACTGGGAAACAGGTTCATTTACTTATATGGAGAAAATCAATACCACTCTCATCTGCTTGTCTTAAGCACTAGTAAGCCTGATTCTGCAGGTAATTAGCCTAGCTTAGCATAAAGACAGTAAAGCTGCTTTAACTGCTTTTAAAAAGTGTCAACAAAAGTCTTGCTGTAGATATTCATGACTTTCAATAGTAGTACAATCTTTATTTACAGAATACACAGCTGGAGTTACATTCAGTCCACCTAGGTTGTATGCTAAGCTAGGCTAATTAGCTCCCAGCTCTGTTTAACTTGCATAAAGAAGTGTACAGCTGAATTATGGACTGGACTCACTATTGATATATCACATTTTGTATTGTGTTTATATTGTACCTATTTTTGATATATAGGGGAGAGTGGGGTGAGATGAGCCAGTGGGTAAGTTGACCCACCCCTTGTATCTAGGTAACCGTGCACATGTTTTGTCATGTGACCATTAATTCAGGAAGCACCCATCAATTCCATCTTGCTGTGAAGCAGAGAAGCACATGGGAGAAAGGGTAAGTATTTTTTTACGCCAAAAAGTGATTTTTGCTAGTCAAAGTAAATTTTCTGCATATTAGGGAAAATGACTGTTATGTCAAAGCAAATATATCTTGGTCTAAAATGATATATTATACATGTTAGTGATTTACTAACATATGAAATCGTGCTAATCACTTCGCTAAAGATTAGCCTTAATTTCTAAGCTAGCCCATTTTTTCCAAAGTGGTGCTATGGGGTAAAGTGAGCCAAAGGCTATGGGGTGAATTGAGCCAATGGTTCAACTTACCCCACCATAGGGCACTGAAATCCAGTTAGGTGTCTGACATGTGAAATGGTATTTCATTTGAGTATACTCAACTGGTTTGGTGTGTTTTTCATATGTTAACTACTATAGAAAAGATATCATGCTGAGAAACTACACAAGGAAAACAAGGTGGGGCTTAACACCCATTGAAGAGATGAAGAGGGCAGTCAGTGATGTCAATGGTGGAAAGTCCATCAGATCAGTGGCAAAAGAGAGGAATATTGACAGGTCAACACTGCGGAGGTACATCAAAAAGAGTGAGGAAAAGGAAGTGAAAATGACAGGGTACATGGGAACAGCAGAAGCAAACAGAATCTTCCCATTGGAGTTGGAGAAGGAGCTAGCAGACCATATAAAAAAGCTGGCTGAGCAGTTTCATGGCCTCACACAAAAGAAATGCCGTGAACTGGCATCAGAACTGGCAGAAAGAAACAACATTCCTACCCCCAGCAACTGGACAGAGAAAGGTTTAGCTGGTAGGATGTGCAAGAAACAACATTACTCATTTATTTTGTGCAGTTCAATACGGTACCATTACTTTTTTAGGTAAAGATTGGTTCAAGAGTTTTATGTCACGCCACCATCTCTCCATCCGCATGCCTGAGGCAACATCTTTGGGAAGAGCTACAGCCTTCAACAGAACTACAGTTGGGGAGTTCTTTGATAACCTGGCCAACGTGATGGACAGGTAACAGACTTCATATATTTAAAAACATTAGCAACTGCTTATGACAATTACATACAACAGTTAAGCAAATCAACAACAAACTGACACATGATAACTTACCTATAAACTATTCTGATTATCATCATTGTTCTTTTCTTTGTTCAACAGGCACAAGTTCCCTCCGAATATGATATATAATGGAGACGAAACAGGTGTTACAACTGTACAATCACCAAAGCAGGTAGTGGCCGAAAAAGGAAAGAAGCAGGTGGGCGCCATCACATCTGCTGAAAGAGACGAACTAGTGACTGTGGTCTGTGCCATCAATGCGACTGGTAATTCAGTCCCCCCAATGTTTATCTTCCCAAGGGTCAGATACAAAGACCACTTCATTGCTAGAGCACCTCCAGGATCAATTGGTACCTCAACTGGATCAGCTGGATCAATGACAGTACCTTTGTTGAGTTCCTTGAACATCTGGTTCAGCATACCAAGTGCTCCCCTGATCACCCACTGCTGCTGATCTTGGATCACCATGAAGCCCACATTTCACTGAAAGCTGTGGACACAGTCAGTTTGGATGTAACTACAGAATATTACAAAGTAGTTACATCCAAACTGACTTCATTAAATGAAAGCTATAAGTACATTTGAACCTTCACTGATGAGATGTGATTATCCATGAATTATAAAATTAAAAATCTGATTTCAGGCCAAGTTCTTACCCTGTTTGGTCTGCTATCAAATAGCCTACTACTGCTGACAAAACAAAGCACAAAACACAGTGCCATTATCCTTTGTGCTGCTATCATGCATTATTAATCCACTCATTTAAAGTTAATATCAGCCACTGCTCGATGTTTGGTTTCTGGTCAACGTTCTCGCTCATAATATCTGACAAAGTACTGTACAGTGACACGCAGTGCGACTCTGGACCAGTGGAACAAATAGTGTTATCAGTCTCAGCCCTACCCTGCCTGCTGTGTTTGTGGGTGTGAGTCCCATCTGTTGGGCTTCATTAAGGCGAAAACCCAAAACAGGACTATTGTGTGCACACTGAGGCGACAGGACAGGACAGCGGGGGGCTGAGGGCAAGGTGGATGGGGAGGGAGTTGGGATGTGTGGGAAAGATGATGAGGGGGACTAAAGCAGCAGCAGCTGAAGCAGGGGTGTAGCTGAGGATGGAGGTCTTGATCTCAATCATCTCAGGTGAATTCCTTTGATCTCAAGGGTCAGGAGCAGCATATACAAAAACCACAGAGCCCCCTGCTTATAGATCCTCTTATAACATCTTTTATACTCACACTATGCACATGCATTAGCTAATAGCTAAGGTGAGCCAAAGCAAAGCAGGCAGCCAGTCCTCATAAATCGATGTCAATCAGTATGAAAATTGACATGATATGTAAATGCCATTTAGTGAGTCAGATACACTCTTCATATTTATACATTATTAACAGTTCAATCAATCAAAAAAGTCTCAATGACTTACGTCTCACATTCCTAATTAGTTATACACAGTAAGGCAATCAGAAGTAGACAGTAGCCTATATAAATATGTAGATCACACAGGCTATAGCATTTTAGAAACAATATTTAACAGGTGTAGTTTGTCCTTCTCATCTCAGGTGGGTGTTATGGTCCTTTAAAATAACATCATTTAACACCATTTAAATAACAACATTTGAAACAACATAAAATGTTGTTGCCAACCAAAGTATGCAGCATTTTTAAGTTCAGATGTTTGGATGAAGTCTTTGTGCACTACCTAACCAGCCTCAAGCAGGCAGAGTTAATATGTTTATTCATTATGTATTCTATGTAATGTCTTCAGTGTGAAATGTTAAGGTTTGACTACCGCTCATGTTGTTTGACCACATGCTTCATCCCTGTGGTGTTCACTACATATAGAGGTTGATGCTTAACCGTTAGTATCACATTACTGCTTGTACTTTTCACTTGTTTAGAAATCCAGACAACACACACTGCTGATTTCTCGTTACAGTTTTGTATTCTTCTCTCAGGTATCAATTTGCATTTCACATAAACATCTTTAACATCTTTGTTGTCGACGTCTTTAACATTACAGCTCCTAATGTCCTCCATAATTTCACAATTACCGATGACATATCCATGGTCTGATCTGAGTAGCTGTTAAGCTATTGGGGTGATGTCTGGTGAAGAGCAATTCCAGCTAGTCAATGGCCATTAGGATGTATATGGAGGTAGACCACATCCCTGCATACCTCATTCCACTGGAAACCATTGAGACAGCTCTACCATTCCTAAAGAGGAACTGATGATTTTACACATCTGTTTACATGTGTTTGGATGTGAACAAAGTTGTATAGAGCTGTCAGTTGTTATAAAAGTCTTTCGTATCTTCAGCGATGCCCACAGTGATGTCAGTTGACTCACTGTCCACTGGGTCTGCAATGGTCAAGTGAGAAAGAGGTGAGTTTACCAGAAGTCTGTGACTCAGCCCTCATCTATGTAAGAGGCTAGAGAGCCCATCAGGCACTGACGAAGGAGTCACCATCAACAGAAAAGCCAGTAGTAACTCAGACATGTGTATACATAAACATCTGAGGATAGAACATGATTGTTTGGTGAGATACATTCATGAGCCACATTGGGGGGGGGGCTACATGTCAACAGAAACAGAACAATGAATAGTAAAAATAGATGTTCCAAAGCAAACGCTGAGACCATACACATAGCTTACACCTAGGAAGTCCACTGACCATTGAGAGGCCAATGTTGTAAGTGTCATGTTAAATCAGTAGTGAATCATCATCTAGTGTGCACCATGGAAAATGTCCATGTGTCACTGACACTCCAGTCTTAACAGGTGGGGTGTGGTCACTAGCTGAAGGACAAGACCTTATGGTCTCTAGAAGCACAATTCCATCCTACTGCTCGCTTAGAAAAAACACTATATCACAATATTAAATATTCATTAATGTCTTCTTTAAAGTAAAGAGCACAATAAGAACCATTGCATTATATACTGCCTGATTTATCTGTAATGCCTCAGGCCACTTACAGGGCATCGCTCCAGGAGGAACAATCTGTGGCAGCAGTTGTTTATTCTCCTGCTTCAGATGATCCACTGTTTCCTCTTGATGACACTTTGTCATCTCTGACGACATCACCTCGCCAAGCCAGTGTAGATGTTGACTCTTCATCCGTTGGAGCACTTTTTGCAGCTTTCATAAGAGCATTTTCCCAGAGTTTGCTGCATAAAGAACCACACTCACTCTATCAAATCATATATGAACCCCTCTGTGGAGTGGAGTCCCAGAGGATGCCTCAAGGTCTCTCTGACATATTCTATCTAATAACCTGTGTGTGGTTGTGATGTGGTGCTTACTCTGGCTTTTCTCTTTTATATTTCTTCGCACAATCCTTCTGTACTTGATTTATTTTATAAAACCAATAAGATTGGGAATAAGAGTCATTACCAGTTCTGTAGTATTTGACAGGTCACAAATTGTAAATGTTTTTTTATTATTGATTTAGGCACAAAGATCACAACCGTCCTCTTGCTTTGAAAGCATTTCTAGAGTTCATTCTGCACGTGTGGAGCCAGCACTCAGACATATACACTCGCACAACACTTACACACAGGGTATACACATGCAGAACAAATGGGGGGTGGGGGCAGGGATGCTGAAACCACTTCTAGACAGCCCGCAGCCTCCCGGAGAGTAGAGCAGCTGAGCTGGTGATTATGTAACCCCACAGTTACATAAAAGTTATCATACACTTAAACATGGCCACCCTATAGATTTAGCATCATGGTAACAGGGGACATACTGTATTGTCTTCCATGCAATATTTACAAAGGTGGCTTTTGTGTGCACTGTGAATCAGACTCCAGTTGCTCAGAGATGAATTCTCAGCTGTACCTTATCTGTGTCCATCACAGGCAGCAAATCATCTCTAATATCAAACCCTCAATGGGATATTTGTAATCGCTGCATTGCTAGCCACCCACACATGAACCACCATCCTCTCTGCATGCCCCAGAGACAAACATTATGCCTGCCAGGCTTCCTATTAGGACAGTTACAGCACAAACATGGAGGATTCCCTGTTCCCCCACATCCTCTAATCTGCTCACTATGGATCCCACTGCCTGTCTGGTTGCAGGGGGAGGCAGGGGAGGTGGCCCGCACCGTGTTTGTGTGGACTAAAAATGGGTCAGGCTTCCAGATCCAGCGCCAGCACACACACCAGCATGGCTGAGTGCTTCTGTAAGGAGGGTCCCACTACCACTGGTCTTAGGAATGCTTCTGGTGGATCAGCTGCTGCTGGTATGCGTGTGACACACAGTGGCAGCCCAGTAGGACATGCATAGATTAATAATAACCCCCCGTGTCCCCTCAACATGCAGCCACTTGTCCTCTTTTATCATGGAGTTGTGAAAAGTCCATGCACTTAACCTCTGGGCACTGCTTTTTTGGACACCATCCATCTTTAGCTTAAAAAAATGTTTTTGAATACTTTCTTAATGCAGGAAACTCATCGCTGACACCACAGCATGAATAAATCAAAGCTCAATTTAAATAAAGAAACCTATGAGCGAGCAGATTTGTCTCCCTGATGATCAAATTGGACCATGAATCATTTCTGCCAAACTGTTTTTTTTTTTTTTTGGAAAACTGAAGTAAAAAGTGATTTGCTCCAAGCTCATCGAAAAATGCAAATGAGGGAATGGATTTCATAATTCAAAGCAATGACCTGATTAACAAATCTGACTTTTTTTGGAGTTGTAGCCACGAGCAGGCTGTGCCTATGAAAAGATAATCAGCAACACAAACACACAAATAAACACCATCTAAAACCTCACTCCCCCAGACAAGACCAAATCCTCTCCCCCCCTTCACACATCTGCAGATTTTGGCTGGTGCTGCCATTAGACCATGCTGACAGACAGCCCTCCTGTGCCCCCCTACCCCTCCTCTCCCACCCCCTGCCTTCCCCATCTCTCTGTCTCTCATTTTCCCTGCCTTTGTCCTGTAAAGCAACCACACAGATCCAGTTCATGAGGGAGACTGATGCTGGCAGGCCGTGAA
Source organism: Caranx ignobilis (assembly GCA_021432705.1). Lineage (NCBI taxonomy): Eukaryota > Metazoa > Chordata > Actinopteri > Carangiformes > Carangidae > Caranx > Caranx ignobilis. The sequence continues at coordinate 14,564,459 of MU269991.1, forward strand.
CACCATCTGGTCCCTCTTTGCTAAGACGGAGCAGCTCAGCCACACTCAGCAGAGTGGGACCGGACACATAGGAAACCACAGGCTCCTCCTGATAGGTGGAAAATACTATGGGAATAATCATGTAAAATAACACCGTCACACATGGCTGAGCTGAGCAGCTAATTTACTGACAGTATAAAGTCTAACAGCACCTGTAGGGCTCATCGACTAACATGTTATATGGTGTGTGAAAGTGGAAAAAAAACACTGTCGGGTCTCATATAAAACAGATGTATATGTCACTGACATCAGGCTAATTGTCAAACTAGTGACCAGTATAGGATCAATTTAATGTCCATCTTTTCTGAATATGTGGAAAGCCCAGTCCAGTGAAAATCCCATTTGTTTTTTATTATTTATACATAACACAAGACATGTCATGAGAGAAAAGATGTCAAAGCCAAGACTGAGTGTTTCCACCTTGAACTGTAATGAACCAATGACAGTCTCACAGAGACAGCCTCAGACAGTCAGGGTTTCACCCATCACAAACAATCCTGTCAACTTCAGGAGGACAAGGAGTGGGCAAAATCAGACCTGAAACCTGAGAGTTACCACTAACACTCAGTCCACACTGCTAGTTAGAAAATATATCATCACATACTTATAACAAGAAATAAAAATGTGCCACATTCAGGACCCTTCTATTTACAACATCAACTTACTGACAGGCTTCATTTATGTAACAATGCACGCACATTTACATGAACACATATTTGTATGGGTGACATGCCAATAAATGAAATTGTTCCAGTTTTCTAATAGAATTCTTACTCATACTTTTCATATGTTTTATATGCACATAAACCTAATACATGTATATATGCTACATTTGTGTATGAGACAACAGGCTCTGAGTCTGGATCTGACTGAGGCTCCAACATGTGGCTGAGTCTCTGCTCTCTCACCTGTCAGCCTGGAGCAAACAGATGGTGGTGGGCAGGGCACAAGGGATGATCCAGAATTTCTCAGTGAGAGGTGGGTGTAGATGTGCCTCCAGCCCATAGTTTTCAGTGTTTTATATGTGAAAACCTTGTTAAAAATATGAATCACAACTAGTTAAACATGTCAGTAGAGAGTAGAATACAATAAAAGGTGCTTCATTGTGTCCATGTGAGACAGAATGAGCACATTTGAAATAATAAAAAAAGTGTCTATTAAACCACACAACTCAATAAAATGTATTGCTGTGACGCATCAGTGGTGTAGAGCTGGTGTGTTGAGTGAAGTTTGGGTGGTGAAATTGAAGAAAAACAACATGCAACTCATGTACAGTGTGACCCATGTGGGAGGCATCCTGGCTGCCCAGCAACATAGAGAGAGAGAGAGAGAGAGAGAGAGAGAGAGAGAGAGAGAGAGAGAGAGAGAGAGAGAGAGAGAGAGAGAGAGAGAGAGAGAGAGAGAGAGAGAGAGAGAGAGAGAGCACCAAGGAGGCAGCCCTTCATAACCTTTGGCCAGTCCCTCTCCAGGTGCAGCTGAGTAATGTGACACAGCCTCAGCACCAGCACTCTTGGAAACAACAGACAGACAGACAGACAGACAGACAGACAGACAGACCAACAGAGAGAGAGAGAGAGACTGTTACAACACATTCTCACTTCTTGAACAGCTACTTAGCAGGGGGTTTCATTTCAATGTGCTGCACATACGGCTGCGTCTGGAGCCCCTGAAGACACAAAAGCCATTGTGTTTTTGTGTGGTGCACAGCAGAAACTTGAAAGACAAAAGTTTACTCATGTCCCCTGACAGCTCTGTACTCTATATGTATGAAGTTTAAGCCTGTAAAGCTCTACAGCGGCGTGTCTCTCTGGAGACAATTGCCCATGGCAACAGATCTGCCCGTTAGCAGTCACTATGTTCATGACTGTGTACCAGCAAAAATAGTCCCAATTAAAAGTTGAAAATAATAATAAAAGGTTATGTTTGGTGAGCTTTCAGTGGGATCATACTGTCACAATTTCACAAAACAAATCTACTTGATATATGAGAGTGAAATGTTTCATGATTGTGTATTTGGTATATGATATGGACCTAACTTGATAATAATAATGATAATATCTTCTTTTTTATCTAGATCACCCTATCATGGCTGCACAGATGTAGGTGTGTGTGGTTCAGTTACAGCAGAGCACTGAGACAGTAGAGAGCTTTGATTTCTAGGATGTGTTCTAAAATTCATTGAAAAAACACACCTTCATAGTGAGAGCTGCTCAGTGTGCTGCTGCAGTAACAACAGCAGTGCTCAAAGGCACCTTGCCCTTATCTGTGTGTTTCTCAGTTTTCCCACATCGACTCAGGGGTTTTGCACCAGTGACCTTTGGGGAATGAGGAATCACGTCCGAGTAATTACGCTTGATTTCAGACTGTGAAACCATGCAGCCCAGCTGGTGTCTCTCTACTACTGTGAAGTGTGAGACTGACTCAGGCTGTCCGCAAACATCTGATCAGTCAGGCCACAGCTCCTCTCAGTGACCCACAGTCTCTCTACATGCTTTCCAGTGCACAGCATGGTCTCATCTGTCCCTCCCCTACCACTGCAACATCTCAGTGAACGTGCCTTCAGCAGACATTTAAATCAGTGGCCAACATCACTAGATGAAATGACATCCACATGACAACAGCGAAAATAGATCTGTAGGCCTTGTGGTGACAAACATTTTCAGTACAGCCTCACTGTGACTGAACACGCACTGATCAGCTCCTGCCGTCCTCAGAATAACGTGAAGCTAAAAATAATCTGAAATCAAATAGACCAGTTTAGGTCGATTGAAGCTGAATTCAGTCCAAGCTTTGGCATTTACATAAGTGTTGGCACTTTTATTGGAAAACTGTAGTGAACTGTGGAGCAGGGAGTGGCAAAAAATTCAGAGATCCAATTTAAAACCTGGTGTTTAGTGCTCAGACTGGAGCTGAACATAAATAAATTAAGACCAGCACAAGAGGCACTTTAACTTGCATGAGAGAGAAGCAGAATATTTTAACTGGCAGAAATCAACGTCAGGATTTCTGAGGATTCACTGACTGAGGAGACTCCACAGTGATAGGAGGGAGTCACTAAGTATACACTTTTTCTGAAACAGGTCAGTGTCGGATTTTCCATCTAGTTCTGTGGCCGGTGATCTATTTTTCAAGTGTTGATCTCAAGGTGATAAAATGAATTAGTGTTGTCCAGGCTTAGAAACCATGTCAGCAGAGGACATTTCCCAAATTTCAGCTCTGCTTCCACATTCTCTCAGTCCTCTAAAGGGCTGACTGTCAGCATGCTTGAAAATGACATTGTGGACCTGTAACTTTGTGACATGTGGCCCTTGAAAGCCCTGACATTTACACCTTTAATTTTATTCTCCTTTCTAGGTTTATATCATACATCAGTGATTCTGTTGAGGCTCTTGGTTCTCCAAATGCATCAGCTCTGCCCTTAAATCATGCACCAGTTGTTATTGCTAATTCAGCTTTGCTAACTGACACAGTAAAGGCTGTGTTTGCTGATGGTAGTGCCATGTATCAGCAGAAAGCTATAGGAACAGTGGGTTGCAGCTGACTGCTTCAACAGAGTCCAATACGACACTTTGCTTTCTGCATGTCTCAGTCAAACACTGTGTCCTGACTGGAAGCTCCAACAGCTAACACAACAGCAGCATGTTTTATGTTTTGATGTTCCTGTGCTGAACCTTTATCACTTACATTTATGCCACAGTTTACCTACAGGATTTGTTTTCATGTGATTGGGAGGTGACATTTATCCTCTTATATTATCCTTATTGGTAGCCCATCCACTTCATTTTCCCTGCCAGCCAGAGGACATGGTCACAGTCAGAGATGGGGAGGATGAAAGGACAAAGACGACTGCTGATATAACTGCATGCTCTGTCTCTAGAGGGGGGTTCCTCTGGTCTTCAGTCTGCTCACTGTCTTGTTTCACTGACTGCTCCAATATATTTCCTAAAACCAGGTGACCTGAATCCACTGGGTTTCACTTATGATTATAAATCACATGTTAATGGAACTACTTTACTTTACTTTACTTTATTTCACTGTGACACAGGTGTTCCTTATTTTTAATGTATGTTTATCTACTTCTAGTTTGTAAAGTTGCACCCTTACTTCCAATATTTCATCTTTTAAGATATAAGCCTATAAAGAACTTTCTCTACAGTGCATCCTGGAGAATGACAGGTTTCTGCATGAGATTTCATGTTACAAAATTATTGTTACAGTAGGCGAGTGAAACTGAGACAGGACCTGACAGGACAGAACTTGTCATTTTCATTAGATGAATGTGGAAACAGTGGAATGCATGCACATTAAATGTTTGTGATCAGTGAGGTTCAAACACTTGAGTGTAGTAACAATATGCAAAGAACACTTGATTTTTGATTAGATGAAGGTTTACTGAGAACGAACAACTCTGCCACAATAAAACCATTTATGACAGTGAAACTCCCAATATCCATTACCAGGGACTGGGTGGAGCAATGAAACAAATAACTATGAGGGGGAACCCCAAAACCTATAATGTATTTTTCTCATATAAACTGATATGCATGAGTTTACTATAAATTGCTGTTCCACTAAATTCACGCCCTAATGCCAAAAATAAGCGCTAACGGCCACATTTCAGATAAATGAAGCTCATTGTCTGGACCTCAAGTCGCTCTGAACTACATTTCCCAGAAACGGGAGCCTGGACCTGATTGGCGGCGAGCGTCGTGACGGCACGCGCTTTGGACCATTTATGTGCTGCCTTGGTACGCTCGAGCACAGGGCTCGCGGTAAATAGTGTGAGAGAGGAGCTCAGCATCCACAGCTTGTTGAAGGTGGGTGTGACAGGCAGCATCTTTTGAACAGAAAAACTCCCCAGGAATTATTTCTCTCCTCGTCCGTAAGTACAAACGTTGCTGTGTGAAGCATTTTGTAGAGAGAAAAAAGAGAACCGAGTCAGACGTGTTTGTAAAACAGGTATTTTTTTGGAATGTTCAATTTTTTCTTCAACGGTTTTTTTTTGTGTGTGTGTGTGTGTGTGTTGCCAGCGGTGTGTGTGGTTTGTTAGCTTAGCACGTGAACTAATTTCTCTTGTGACTGACAGGTTGTTGGTTGATACCTTCGACTTCTTGTACCAGTTTTCTTAATTTTGGGTCATTTCATCGGAAAAATGAGAAGAGAGTGGCGGGTCTCGCGACTCCTCATGGCGGCTGCTTGGCGGGTAGTTAGCCTATTGTATGGTGGGAGACACTGGCACAGTTGGCACCGACGGACAGACACACACTGAGACAGACGAACAGGCGAGGGTAGACTTGGGAGGACTTCTTTTCATGTCTGCGAAATTTTTGGGGGGCAGCAAGGAGACATATCATGAATTGTTACTCACTCCCCAGCGACGGCGGGATGTGAAAAGCTTCATTATTGGCTTTTTGTGCGGAAATAACCTGCGTTCTGCCTTGTCTTTGTTTGCAGCTGCTCGTCACGTTGCTGTCAAAAGCGCCTTTGTTTGATGCTGTTTGTTATGCCTGAGCTAATGACAGCAACAAGCTCACTGAAAACTGAATCTAAATGAAGGACATATATTGTTGGTGTCAGTGAGGACATTGTTAAGACGGAGTCGGTCAGCAGTTCACTAAAATGCCAACCGTGGGTGTCGTTTTGGTATGACAAGGTGTGGGCATTCAACAAACCTCATTCTAATTGGCTCTAATCTAATCTTTAACCATTTATGGTATTATATTGAAAGAAAACTTTATAGAAATGCAGCCTATTAGTGTGTAAGTAGCCTCTTTGACATAATAGGGGAGGGGTCTTTCACTCATTAAGCCCAGCTGATTTTTGGTGTTCGTTTGATTCGCATTAACCACTGGACTAAACGACATGACAGCTGTCACTACTGCTCCCACATCCTCACATATAAGTTATAATGAAGAGTTCTTTATTGTGCAGACCTGAGCTGCAGGGTTCATTTATTCAAGCTTGCATTGTGCATTTGCAGACTTTACATTCACCACCCCTCCTCCTCCTGCAGCTCAAACACACGTTACAAGGAACAGGTGCTCCCTGATGATCATTTTCCCCGGACATGCTCATTGCTCACTAATCTCATTTCAGATGGAGCATATTGGCTGTTTAGAGGGCCGAGTCCCGGCCTGTCTGCACCTGGCACTGCCTGCTGTACCCACCCTGGTCACAGCCTTTTGTCTCAACAAAATGTGGCTTGTGTCGTTCATTAACGGTTAACGCGGCGGTAGGTAGGCTTTTGAAAAGCCCCCTCCCCCTTCCCTCGTGGTGTTAAAGCGATTTGATTGCCTGCTTATTGATCTGAATGTCAATGAGACCACAAGTTCGAAAATAAACAATGATGTGTGTGTTTGGGGGGAACATGCAGGCATTGAATGCCAGTGTCTTTTTTGTGTGGATTGATGGGCGGTGGTTGGTTGCAGTGCTGAAAGTGGCCACCGGGGGCCGCGCCTGGGTTCGTTTTTAGCTCTGCTTGTTTTGATGAAGGTGGTAGATTTGGGAATGGCGTACAAGATCCGCTAGAGGTCACTAATTTAGAGTCATTCAAGAGACAACAATCTGACCTTTTCTTATATTTTCCCCCTCAGGTAAATTGACCTGCAGCACACTCTTAAGATGGCAGCAAATGCAGGAGGTGACTCTTTATCTCTAGATAAAAACTGAATCCAAGTCATAGCTGAATACTGGTTTTGTGTGCCTAAAATGTGTCCTTTTACCTTTTTTATTGTGTTCAGATATTCAGGTCAAGGAACTTGACAAGCGGGCTTCTGGCCAGGCCTTTGAGGTCATTCTGGGTGCTCCTGCCCCAGACAACAAGGGTGAGTTCCCCCTGTCTCCCCCCAAGAAGAAGGATGTCTCACTGGAGGAGATCCAGAGGAAGCTGGATGCAGCAGAAGAGAGACGCAAGGTAAAAGTTCGTCCCACAGTACAAATCATTTGCTCGTTCTGTCCTAGAAACTTAAACAACTTTTAAACCATGAACTGTTTCAGTCTGCAGCCATTTGGTCTCTTTACACATTGTCTTCAACTAAAATATGATTTTTTTTATTTTATTTTTTATTTTTTTAACCATCCTCCTTTTAGAACCACGAAGCCGAGGTTCTGAAGCACTTAGCTGAGAAGCGTGAGCATGAAAAGGAAGTGCTACAGAAAGCTATGGAGGAGAACAACAACTTCAGCAAGATGGCAGAGGAGAAGCTCAATCAGAAGATGGAGGCCAACAAAGAGAACCGCACAGCGATTATGGCAGCAATGAATGAGAAATTCAAGGAGAAAGTCAGTGTCTTGAGTTGATGATGATAAATGGTACACTTGTATAGTTTTTTCACCAGAATAATAAAAAAAAAAACTTTTTTTTTTTTCTATTCAATAGGACAAGAAGTTGGAGGAGGTGCGGAAGAACAAAGAGACCAAAGAGTCGGAAGAAGGCACCTCAGAAGACTGAAAGTTACAAAGGGGGGATTGTATAGGGTTTTTTACGTATCCAAAGATTGATTTATTTTTTGTTCGGCCAGTATTTTTGTTGTGTTCACTACCCACCTTTTTGAAATAAGAAATACAAGTTCCACTTTGTGAATTTTTCAATTCTCCTGCTATAAGTGTACTTGCGCTGGTTTTACATGTGTATCATTTCCCTCCCTTTTGAGTCTAATCCATTTGATATGTAGCTTGTCAGTGCAGCTTCAGCCCTTTTTGGAAATTAGCGGTGTGTACTTATCCTTTTTGAGGAAGCATGTTTCTATGCATAGGTCTTTTGTCTCTGCCTATTTCATAGTGCATTTTGAAAATGTCTCTGTGAACTGCACCTGTTTTCAGCACTTACTGTATTTGAGGAAAAAAAAAAAAAGGAATAAAGAAGTAGCACAAGGTATCATCCAGGCGTCGGCTGTGACACATGCAGGTGTTAAAGTGCAGCTTTGCTACTGAGATTCTACTAGTTTGCTCCTGCAGGTCATGTTTTGTGCCACTGCTGAGTTGCTTTTGTAAAAATACTGGGGTTGTCTTCAAAGCACATGATATCTTGCTGTATAGCTGTGAATTAACATGTCAGACATGGAAATGGATGCCACCTGGAACATCAGTGAACAGGGGTCTACACATGGAATGCAAATGAGCAATACACTTTGGCATCTCAATAGATACTGTGGCTAGTTGACTTGAACTGTTGTACTAAAACAAATTAAAAAAACTGTAAACACTCAATTGTTGTGTGATTCTACATGGTGGTCTACTGTAGGGCATAATGTGGTGAACTAACCACTGAGTAAATCCAGAACAAAGTGTCAGTATCGTGAATGACTTTGAGCAGATTCAGGCCTCAAAGACTTGAGACTGCACTTGTAATGTGTGACCTGTGTAATGGGCGGCAGTAACGTGACACGCTGAGCCTAAAGAACACATACCTTGTGATATTGATTGGCTCCCTGTGAGTTGACCGACCACGCCCACTGTGAGCTGAACACATAGGTGCCATTGATCTGTCTTGTAAGGCTGCTCCCTGCTGGTGGAAAGAGGCTAAACCTGGCCCTTACTATTTATTTATAGTGGGTCACCATCATTGTTGCAGATAGTATCAGATATCTCATTGTGTTCTGAGGACTAGCTTAGTCCAGCATTTTGATGGAGAATACTTCACTTTTTGTGTGTAATTGATACAAGAAGCTGCCATTGCTGCCATTATCTCCAGCAGCGATGAGCCACCTTCATAAATGACAGTCTGTGTCTCCCTCTGGTGGTGGTTTGATGACTCTGGTATAAATAGACTTTTCAAAAAGCTGAAGTTACTGTTTTCACAATTGTTGAAACATATTTTTGGAATCCTCCTTTCCTTTTCTCAGAATTGTAAACACAAACTCTTTTCTCACACTACATTCACAAAAGCTCTGATTCTTTCTGCAAAACCAAACCATTGTTTCAAATAGTTTGACCTGCGCTCAAAACTGAACAGTGTTGTCAGATCTTGCACTGATTGGTCAAAATAAGAAACAGTGCTGAGCAGTCATTACACACTACACCAACAAATGGAGAACACAGTGTTCAGTGTATGTAGCTCATGGAGAGATGTTTGCTGATCACAGTTCAGTACAGCACATGCATTTTCCGTCTCCAAAAGCAAAGGAAAAAAGAAAGATTTCACAACTCGGTGGATTTAGCATTTACTCTGCATTCATCACACATAAACGACAGTAAGAGGTAGTGTGAAAAAAAATAATTTTCATCATTATCCTGAAACTGATCAATACAAAAAGTCTACAGCCTAATGCAATGTAAAGGGGAGAAAAATCAAAAGACTGTACACAATTAATCACACTGTCACTGAGCTTCATCTGGTCTTCGGGCTGGGTCAGGCCACAGCATCATTCATCATTCATCATTCATCAACATCACATGCTACATTTGTCCTATTTACACATCACGTAGTGTAATGGCATTGTTATGATGGACCATCTCCACCTTGCATGAGAATGTGTTTAGAGTTTTGCAAAAGGAGCAACTGAGATCTGCAAGTAGTGTTTTACTAGGTGAAGATAGTTGATGGTTTTGTCAAAAGGATGCTTGTTTCAGTGAATGAGTTTAGACGACTGAGCAACTGATTCACACAACAGGAAGTGGTGTTTTAGCAATTCAGAAAATCTCTAAGAGGACACAGTTAGGATTTACGTCCACACCAACACACTATTGTCTATTACACTATATACTACTACACTATATACACTATTGCAGAACACCTCAGATCTTTTGCAAAATGAAACACTTTTGTAATACACTAACTTATAAAAATCACATTTTGCTACCGTATGGAAACACACACTTTTCACATGACTCCATTCTTTTTGAACCAGTTACACACTATTGTGCTTAACCTTAAACAATTTTATCGATTCTACTTGTCAGTGATTAGAGCACTGTAAAGTACAAACATACAATATACTCAGCAAACACTACACACGACAAATGCTGCAGACTGATGAAAATATCATTTATTTCTCTTCACAGACCCAAATCAGTCAACGTGTCAACAAAAAATGTTCAGATTTGAATGCTACTACAGTAGAGTACATAACACTGTAAGCTCAGCGAATATCAGACAAACCTGAGATATTGTATCCAGTACTGGTTAAAATTACAGTAAAAAAACAAACAAACAAACACTGAAAATACGGTACAGACATTACTGGACATGATCTCCTCACCTAGCTGGATCAGGCCAGACAATTTCATCAACATCACAGGTGATATCCTCATTGACCAGACAACATGTGAATTCTTGAATGTCAAATCCTGGTCACAGGCCTCCTCCATGGCTTGAATGAAGGATACCTGAGCTGGGGGCTAAACACTGAAACCCTCCACCGCCATGCCAAGAAAAACTCTTTGGTCGGTTTAGAAATGGAGAGAATGGGATATAAACTGTGGATGGTGCTGACACCCGTTCTGGACCAGAGCAGTGCAGTGGAATGACAGTGTGACTGCATCTGGTGCATTTCTGACTTCCATTTTGGTTGAAGATATAGGTGAACTCACCTGCTGCATTTTTATAGAGCTTAAACCTGATTGGTGTGTCTACAATTAAACAATTGTGTGTTTACATACCTGATGGTATGGAAAGTGTGAGGCTGACATTGTGCTTATAGTGGCACAAATCTGGGCCAATGTTTTGCTCTTTGAGTGTAAGGGTTTAAAAATTGTGTAATACTGTACTCTCTCACAATATACAGTAATCAATGCACCTTATGTGCATGTAGATAAGATACATGCACATAAGGTATATTTCAGTATCAAAAGTCAACAAAAAGTAACAAATTTACAAATAAACATTAGAGTTAGTAATTCCTTTAAAGGCTATCATGACATCACACCAAATCAATTTCATGTGGCCCAAGTACAAATTTGTGCTTTATAATCCATACACCACATGTCTGTACTTCAAGCCCTGGTTTGGATAAATACACACTTACTAATGACAGCTGCTGCTCTGATCGACAGCCATACTGATGGAGAGATGTGTCCACAGTGGTGTATGAATGATGCAGACTAGTCTCTGCCAAGTCCAGATTTCAAGATCTAAAAGCACCCACGTATTCACAACATAATCCACTCCAAGTCTGAAAAGTAAAAGTGTAGTGTAATAGCAGAATATAAAGTATCACTCTCTGCTGTTTCCTCCTCCTTTTTTGGGCGGTTTATCTATGCGCGGTAAACTCAGGAAACCCGCTCTCTGGCTGGCCGGATATTCGGGCTGCCATACAAACATGGTGCCGCAAGATGCTGACACTTTCTAAAGTAAGATCCTTGCTATATGTATATATGTAAAAGAATAATTATAAGGCTACGAAAACCAAACAAAGTTTATTTTATAGCGATTATACACATACAAATATATTCATGGGTAGTATATTCAGATTTTGCCAATAAACCTTGCCAAATATTACACACTGGACTTTTAATCTACAGTGACTGATCATTCTCAAGTGATCAAATGTTTTGTATGTAAAAGCTGAGAAAAATAGTTCACACTTTTAAATAGGCTACACATGACATACCAGCGTAATACTGAGTTGACTAAACACAGCACCAGTGGTGACATAATATATTTTATTGTCAAATAGACCCTGTTTTGTACAACCTAGGACATGTTTGTGTGGAGCTGTGTTGAAGTCATTGTTTTGCATTACTGTGTTGTTGTCAGATACAATCACACTCATCTACTCACACATCATATTCTGTCCTCATTTGTTCATCTAGTATCTGGAGAGATTAGTCTTATTACGACATACTTTGAAGTCTTCGTTTTACATTGTGGCAAGTGGAATTTGGTGCTGTTTTATTTTCAGGGACCACTAGAGGGCAATGTTGTTCTAACGCCCTCTGTCTCTCTCTCTCTCTCTCTCTCTGCCTTCCTCCAATTATACATGATACCAGTTAAAAACACAATATTTTTTAAAATCTCAAGCTAAATCCATCTCTTTGTTTTGTTCACCAAAAACCTACTTTTGCAGATCGCAGCAGGAAATTCTCCAAACTCCCCACTAAACTGTAATCATGCCTGTTTAGTTGCATCACATACTGTTTATATGAATAATTGACTATGGATTTCTCAAACATGAGGGTCACATAATCTCATTCATTTTATGACTTTATAATATGCTGAATATGGTATTCAAATCATTTACTTATGTAAATGTAGACATAGTGCAATGTTAAAGTGCTCCATAAAATTCCTGTTCTCAGTTCAATGGAGAAACAAGTCTTATCAGCAAAATGTGTAATGTTATACTTGAATTAGTCATTCTGCAGACGGCCCTGAAATATTTACTGTTGTGGCGGCTCAAAAAACTCACTCAAAAATTGTAGTTTTTTGACAACAACAACAACAAAAATCCACTATTTGCTTTTTCAGGTCGAACCTCATGTTGGCACAGGAGGAAAAGCCAACATCCAATCAAAATCATTATAAGTCATCCTCAGGAGACCATGAACAAAATGCAATTTCACAGAATAAGTGGGTCACTATTGTCAGTAGGGTTCATCCTCCACTGACCATGAAAAATTGATGCTGACAGATTGTTTAACATCCTTTTTTCATGGATCATGATTTGCATTCCTTTTACAGTCACAGAGAGACTGTATCAAATGCCAGCTGACTTTGTATGGGGAGGGCTTGTCATGGTTAGTGTCTTTCATTCCCTGTTTACATCCTGTTTTATTTTGAAGTTCCTGTCTTGTCTTCCTGTGCTCTCCCTCCTGTGATTACCTCACCCTTGTCTGATTGCCTCACCTGTGTCTCGTTTCTTCCTTGTAAATTTTACCTCAGTGTTTTACCATTGTCCCCTGTTGGATTGTCTGTGCTTGTGCTCTGTGTTCCCCTGCTCCTCCCCTGAGTTCTGTATTCACCAGTGAGTTTGTGTGTTTCATCTTCAATAAATCCCACTGTAACTGGTTCAGAGTCTCAGTCTGCAGTTTCTTCTGCCAACTTACATCCTGACAGGCATACTCTACTACAGGCATGTCCAAACTATTCAACAAAGCACTGTGTGGCTGCAGGTTTTTGTTCCAACCAAGCAGCAGCACACCAGACCTGACTCAGTTAATCAACTGATCTCAGTCTTCAGACAGTTGATTGGTCAAACTGTGTGCTCTTGATTGGTTGGAACAAAAACCTGCAGCCACACGGCCTTTTGTGGAATAGTTTGGACATGCTTGCTCTACTATATACTGTACTGGATGTGAGTTAGGCCTTGTTCACACTGCCACTCAAAGTCAGATTTTTAGATCCAGATTGTATCTAGTTGTAGTTTTCGACAGTCTGAACAGTCAAAAGCCAAATGAAGTCAGATTCTTACAAATCTGATTCAAACTACACACAGAGGTGGCTTCAAATTTGTACAGATCCATTTCAATGTGAATGGCTGCTTAGAGTCTCCAGTTGACTTAATCTGCATGTCTCTGGACTGTGGGAGGAAGCTGGAGTACCCACAGAAACCCACACTGGCACAAGGACAATATGTAACCGCCACAACACAGACAGGTCCCAGGCTGAGCCCAGATCCTTCCTGCTGAACATCACACTCACATTTATCTCAGTCAAGTTGCTGCGGAAACAATTCATTTTGGACCAAAATGGAGGGACCAATATTTCCATCCTGTCCCACTAGCATAGCTAAGATACACTGTATTAAAAAACAAACAAACAAACAAAACAATCCAAATTTCACATACTTATAATTGCAACTATAAATGTAGTACAGTCAAAAGTACTGTAATATTACTTATTTCAAACTGTATTTAAGATCTTGACCAAATTAACTGGTCTCTACCAGTGTGTAAAGACACAGAGGTGGAAAGTAGAAATGAACTGTTTCTCACTGGGTCGATAAACTCCTACAACATCATCAAGAGTCCCTGGGAGTCCCAGTTTGGGAGCTGCTGTCTCAGCTTACATATCAACTGTAATACCATTTAAATCCTGTAGAATTTCTGTCAAACCAATATAAGCCTGTAAAAGAACCTGGCTCTTGGCTCCTCACAGAAAATACCTGGCTGAACACAGTCGGTGTGTAGTGACGACGAGTGTCACTGTGAAGCCTGGCAGTTGTCTGCAATTTACGAATGTGCTGAGACCCAGAAAAAAAAAGGTTGAGAGAAAAGAAATATCACAGCTGTCAAAGTCCTTGTTGGAGAACTCGTTCACCATGCCTGATTTGCTCTGCTGTTCTCACACAGAAGAGAGTAATTAAGAAAAATCTATTGAGACTTGACACTGTGGCAGAAAAGAGGAGTATGTGGGTTAAAATGTGAAACACACTGTTAACATCTCCAATCCTGGAGTTTTAACAGAAGCGGAGTGCACCCTTAAGACAAATGACCTGTAATAACCCCCAGTGTTAGGGCTTTGTCACCACAGCGCAAATGGCCCGAGACAACCTACCACACGACAAGTCGATGATGCCCTGTGTGCATAAGAGCTCTCATAATTACTGATACATACAGCAGGAAAAGCACCATCCTTAATGTTTAACACACACATTAGCTCTGCAAAGTTTGAAGTAAAACTAGCTTTAATTGGCACAACACTCCACTGCTTCACTTTATGATTTTTCCTCAGCTAACAGTGTTGACAGTATAGACTCAGTGCTCATTATGGCTCACTGTTTACTTATGCACGGTCTGCAGAGCACTAATCATATGCATTTACTGCAATCAGACCTTGTTTTACTTGCTGCTCTGCTCATCTTAACAGGAAATGCTGAGTAATTCACTCTCTGAAGTTGATCCTTCAGTCTAACTTGCTCTGTAGCGGTCTGTGGCTTCTGATTTCTTTTTATAGGACTGCTCAACTATGTCTCCTGTGCTTCTGGAGGACTTATTTTAAATAACTCACAAGCATGACCAACACTTGCATTGTTTGTCTGACTAAAGTAACAGGTAACAGTGGAAGCTCCAGGGGTGGGGAGAACCCTCAGTTAGGAACATCTACGTTCTGCACAACCCATCCAACAGCTGCTGAGTCATTTGTTTCAAAGCCACAGGAGGAAAAGGATCATGAGGGTTATTTATGAACAAATGCCTTCAATAGGATTTAATGCTCAATCCATCTATTTGTTGTTGGTTGCGCCCAAAATCTATCACCACCATCTCTCACCTCTCACCATCCAAGCTGTCCTGTGTATAGGACTATGTAGTAGCACACTCATGAAATGAAAAGGTTACATTTGACCACTCTTTTTTCTGTTTTCCAGCATGAGCACAATGCATGGTAGTATATAGAGTGCTGAAGGAATGAGTCCTAAAACCTTCCCTTGACCCATATGGGTTTATGAGCGCTGGAATGAGATCTGTGCTCAGGACACTTTCATGTTTTTTTTTTCTACACCATAAAATCCATCAGTAAACACTGCAGTCCTGATTCCTTTAAGCTTTTACATCTTGTTAGAAGAAGTTGGGTGATGGAGGCCATGAAAACTGATGCACTCACCAGTCCACCTTTATACTGCAAACTGTTTCTAACTTTCTGAGGGCAAAACCTTTAATTGGACTATGGGTTTAAGTTTAAGGGTGGTGATGCTGAACAGTAGTCCAACAACTCGTCAGCGTTGTTAGCTGCTGTTTGCGTCAGAGTTTATTTTCTGTGTCAGTGTAAACGTCCCATTAGCTTTTTGCTGAGGGAGCCAGCGTGACTGTAATTATCCCAGCAGAACTCAATATTGCTCGGTTCACCAACATTCATGATGCATTGTGGGATACTAACGAGTGATTTTTCGATACAGGCGTTGAGATGTTTGACACTGGATTGACATTTCCATCTGCAGCGCTGTGTCAGGATGAGGGAGCTGAAAATAAACACAGGAGGAAGTTGATCTTTGGGGTTGCTTGTGGACACAACACTACACGCCTGCAGAAAGCCCTTAAAAAAGGTGGCTCAGTGAATATGCAGCATTACTTAGCTGTGGACTGTTGGCCTGCACCCACATCTCTGCACCTGCCTTGTTAGACCGGGAGGAGTAGGATGTAGGAGAATGTATTGTTGCTTCACTTAGCAACAGAATGTGTGCATCCAGCTCTGTTCTGCTTTTGTTGTATAGAGGTATTAGGCTGTTCATTTATGTAATGTGTTGCTGCATCTACTTCTTATTATATTATTGACATCACTGATTTGTAAGCTACAAATAGAAATGTCTAACTTCTGTCAAGCTAGACAGCAAGCGGAATAACCATGGCTGAGTTAGCATTGTTGCATAAAAGTTACAAAACAGCCAGGCGTGGCCACACAGGTCACAGCTGGAATGTTGTTCAGTGCTCACCAGTCTTTCATGTGTTTTGTTGATTCACTGGACACTTTTAATCCATAAAAGCATAATTTAGCTAGCTAAAAACAGCCAAACGAGGATTGCAAAATATGATTGAGATGAGAAACTTTGATTCCCTGAATATCAGTAGATTACATGCCTAATTTACTGATATAATTGATTATTAAGTTATTAAGAGATTAAAATGAGTTATATGTATATGTTCACTTTTTCAGCTATTTAAGGATGCATTACACCAAGTCAACAATTGCAATGTGACTGAGTTGTTGTTATTTTTATACATGGCCTAGAATGAACAAGCTCACCATTGCCTGAACTTAAATGATTTAACAACAACATTAACATCAATGCTAAGTAATATTGACTTCAGTGTTGCTGATGAACTATTTATTACTTAATTATGCAGCCTTGCAGACATGTTACACCTGTCCCTGGTCTCCCCTAATATTTGCTCATTTCTGCATGGTTAGGGTTAACAGCATGTTAGTCAGTAACAGAGGCTGTGATCATGTGACCCCTTGTTTTTTCTTCCAGCCCCTGGCTACCACTGCTTTTACTGTACTGTTCCAATTCCAATATGAGCCGATCTCCATTGTTTTAATTTTCCTCCCTTGTAAATCCACTGTGTACAGAACTAACATTCATTTCCCAGCTGCACGCTCCTCTTATCTCCTTCCATTTGAATATTTCTTTTCCCCCTCTATTGTTTTTTTATTTATTCAAAGACAGCCACATCGAGCGCCGTAAGATCACAACAAAGAATAAAGTCGTCGCGGGCCAGTATCTCCTCGTGTAAACATGCTGCAGAATGAGTTCAGTCTATCCTGACATCATCTTAATGAAAATGTCTGTGGGGAAACAACAAATAGGGCCAGGCTAAGGTTGGGGCTCTGGGGAGTGTAAAGACGCACACACAGAGGCTGAGGCTGGGATGTATAAGGTGGAAGGTATAAGGCTGAGCCGGGCTGAGTGAGGTCAGCGGAGGCGGTGTATGAGGCACATTAAGGCTGCGAAACACAGATCAGCAGAAATGATGAGTAAGGCTGAGATAAAACCAGGCTGGGGAGGAGGAATGATGATCTCGGACGGGAAAACACTATTACGGGGCTGGCTGAGTTTTTAATGTAGCAAGGAGATGCTGTTAATATTAAAAAGTAGCAGGTGGTTGAACACGTGTACTGATAAGCAAGAGGGTGTTAGGCTGCTCAGTGATATCAGCCTTGGTGTAACTGATGTCAGTTTTTTTAAGGAGATACTGATACGGAGTAAAATATTTGTAGCTGTCAATAACCGATGTTTTCTGCTGTAATCCAACATGTATGCATCCCTCCGCTCGCACCGAATGTTTCCCCACAGTTTGTTTTTTTGCTCTCAGATTAATACTGACGCAACCGTTTGAAGGCTGGTGCAGCAGATTCCAGAGGCAATTTAATACAGATATTATCAATGCACTTGTTTGGCAGTTCATGTGCCAATCGCATGGCCTCAGTAACCTGCAGGGAAAACTGAGTTGCTGGGCCTCAGCTGACCTCCCATTCTTCCCACTGTGTGATGTGTTCATTTTCCCTACATTTCTGCAGAATTGTCTCACCTATTGTAAGCTTCTTATCAACTGATATTGGGTTTTAGTGGTGGAAAAAATACATAATTACAAAGGGATTGAGACACAATCCTGGAGCTCTCACCCTGGATGTGCTGACCTCCTCTACTCATCCGGCCTTGTCGGACTGATGACTACATTGTGTGGCACCAGGACTCATCATCGGTCCACATCTGTGGTCTCACAGTGTTCTTTTGCACTTTATATCTTTTATATTTTATGCATTTATTGTCATTGATCGTCCTTGTTGATTTGTGGTTGCGTCTCCGTGACCACCATCTCTGTGTCTCTGTACATGGGTATGTGTTACTTTATGTGTCTGTTCCTGTCGTGCCCCTTGGGACATAAATAATAAAGTTGAAGTTGAAGAATTCAGTATCTTCGTCTAAGGTTGTGATGGAAAACCTGTTTAATTTCAGTATGTTGGAGTTTTTTATGCCTTTAATTGATAGGATAGCTGGAGAGATAGGAAATAGGGGAATGACATGCAACAATGAGCTGCGGTGGAATTGAACTGGGGGCCGCTGCAGCAAGAACAATTGCTTCTGTTTATGGCAGCGCCTGCTTCACCGAGTGAGCTGTAGACTCTTAGTCAGAGTTGTATGAGCTCACATAGCTTAACAAGCACCAGCTCAAAGTTCACTTCACACAAATAAAATGAACTCATTTGTGTTCATTCATTTTTTTCTAATGAGCTGCTCTGAGCTCTTCCTTCTCAGTAGACTAATCCACTACCAGCCTCCAGCCACTGCCACGTTATACCAGCAGAGAATCTAAGAAAGATCAGATTTAAAAGCTGAGAAAAACCACCATGTTTTATATTATGTTTTACAGCCCATCAGTTTTAACATCAGTATACAAATGTAATTCAGCTATATATCATTTTTTTATTACACTGGAAGTGAAAGTGGTGCCATAAAGGTAGAAGTTATGCAGCTGTTCAGAAACATAAAACAGATGACAGGCTGGTACAGGCTTCACCACTGGCTCCATCACAGTCACTATGCTGAGAGATGCTTGATTTTAGTTTACATGCTGAGTACTGTAAGTTATTGGATTCCATTGTGAAACACAGTTGTTGTTCTTGTGAGCTTGATTGGCTGTGGGCTAACAGCTTTTTGGTGCATTATCAAACCTTTGTGGTGCACTCACATTCACAAGTTGTGAACTGATACAGTTAATCAAAAACATGAGCTTCAATGAAACATGATGTTCAATGAATTCATAATGTACAATGCCGGGGAGCAGTGAATTGTGCCTAATAAAAATGAGGTAAAGTAATGCACAGTGAGATTTGTGTATTACTCAGAGTAATGGGGCGTTGTTTTCGGAGAGATATGATGCTGTTAATTTTTTAAAATGTCATATTTTACTGGTTTGAAACATAACCAGGCTTTACACTTACTGTGGCTATGAATCTAAACCCAATCCCCTAAATAACACTGCGGACATGGATTCTGTGTTTTAAATGGTAGTTACAGCCCTGCTCTGCTTTCAGCAGCACTGTTTGAGTGATGGACACAATCTCTGCAGACAGACTCAAACCACTGTACACCTCTGGATCTACATGTAAGTGAGGAAATGTCAAAAGGTCTTTGTGAAGTGACCTTTATGATGTCTCTGTAGTTCATGAATAGTTTACTTTCACCAAAATCTAATGAGGTGTAAACACTGAGTTACTATGGTAACACACTGTTCATTGTCAGTGTAGCTCCTACTCTGAGTTTGATGGTCCAAAATAGGCCATCATATATTACAATAACAACATGCTGGCCCAGTAGCTCCCAACTAACTGCAGCCTCATTCAGACTGCACAATCTCCAGCTGAGCTGTTGGGAAAATGTTGATATAAATAGGCTAAGTGGTGTCTCAGCAGGCCTAAGCATTGGTTGTTGTGTAGGTGTCAGCAAAGGAAGCCAAATATGTCTTCATTCTATTCTGGGCATGACAAGACTTTCCAAAAAGAGATAGGCCTCAACCTGTTTCTTTCAGGTCACATATGCTCACAGCAAACAAGTTGAAACCAACTTTCCATAAATGACCAATAAAATAGATGTGTGTGTTCAGCTCAAGCCTCAAACTCACAACTTTGGTTCCACTGTTTTCCCATAAGCCCCACTCCCCCTACACATGTCAGTATATCTGTATGATTAACAACTAGGAATGGTAATTCCACTAGTTCACCCACACGCTGCTTCCAGCACATGTAATGTGATCCATATTTCATCCAGACAGGGACACTGTTCTGCATACACTGCTGCTGGCAAGAATGGTGCTTTTTAAATGTTAGATCACCTCCAACAAGTCCCTCGTTTTAAATGATTTCATTGTAACACATAAAATAGATTTTCTATCTCTCCCAGCAAAGACCTTCTTAGGAGTCGTGTCCCCAAATACAGATTTCTTCACTCACCTCAGGTGAATACAGAAGGTTTGAATCACAGCTGTGTTAGATGTTGTCACTGACAACTGCTTTTTGATCATAAAAGTGCATTGAATGATTGTAAATGTGCTTTGGCAATACGTTGAAAATGTCATGCCAATAAAGCCTGCTGAACTGAACTGATTAAATTCCAGAACTTTGTGCACTTATATACAAACCGTCTGATTCAACTAGATTTCTAATGGATCTCTGACTTTAAAGTTATAGTTTCTGATAAGTTGATTTTAACATCCTCATTTTCAGTCCATCCAGCTTAATTACCCAGGACTTTCTTCATTCAGCTGACTCATTCAGTCGTCCCCAGGTAGTCGTGGGCACACTGTAAAAGATGATATTCTGGCTCAACTTAAAAACAAAATGAAACAAAAATAAGGTAACAATATGCATGGGTCTTTTAAAGTTATCTCAACTTAATCATTATTGGGTAAATGCCACAAGACTTCTCTAGTTAGGCAAACTCAATCACTTTAATACAAACATCATGATTTGCTCTGTTCTCTACAAACTTAGGTAGGTTAAACCAACTTCATGTCAATTGTGTGAAAATTAGTCCATTTAGTGATTCTAACTTATTTCTTTTACTTTGATTCTCCTCAGAAGCCTCCATGCACATTGTTACCTTACTTTCTTTGAGTGGGCTACTAGAAACTCATTTCTCTTAGTCAGAAGAAGTTACAGTTACAGAAGTTTTATGATCAAACTGTTTATTAGAGCACCTGTCAGCATCTCATTTCCCAGTCCCCAGCATGTGGTCATACTGTTGACCTCATTGTCATTTTTGACATTCTGATCCCAGATGTTCACGTACTCATTGTCAGTCCCCTCCAACACTGTCTGCCAGGAAACTATTCCAGGTCTATTGCCCATCTCACTGCCAGCCACCCCTCCAATGCTCTCCTCTGCGCTCATTAAAGCTCCCCCTGCTGGTCAGAGCACAGAAGAACTGCTCCAGTACTCATGTTCCTGACAGTCCAATATTACACCAAAACATGAAACTGCTTCAGTAATTCTTTCACTTGGGCTAAAGGAGTACCTGCTTGCTCCTTAGAGTACTTGCTTTTGAAAGTCCTTGTATTCTAAAATACATGTTTATGTGAATGTTTTGTTTTATTGTTCCATGTGCACAGAGCCTAATGACACTGACACAACCCACTGACTGCCCAACAAACTCAATGTTAAGAACCTGTAGACTGAAAAGACAGCATGTTGTATGCATAATATGTAAGGATGCTATGAAGCCTTTAAACACAGTTGAATCAACAATCAATAAATTGTCTTTTCATATGTCTTTTGTGGATGTATGTCATGGTAAACAGAGCAAACATTTAAAATGACGAGAAGCTTCCTTTGCTTCTGACATTTGGAACATGGCTTTAGGTTAAGTCCATGTTCTCCATTGAAGAATCTTGTTCCTCATCTTCTTCGAACATTGCCACTGTCAGAACACTGGCAGGTTCAAACCTGACTTACAGTGGAGGGGTGAGCTGTGATTATTTGCTCTCCTGTCAGGAACACAGTGTGTGGTCTGGCACATTTTCAAAATAAAAGAAAATTCATTCTGCTGAATAAAAGCTCATAGAAATACCACAGAAACAGAAATAGCACTACAGATAATGAAAAACATATTCATGTACAATGTCAATATCATTCATATGAATATTGATATGAATATAATAGTCATGTCTTATCAGCATCTGATATACTGTTGTGAAATGTTAACAGATAATAATACAATAAACTCAGCTCTCAACCTCACAGGCACCAAACATGAATATAGCAATATCAAATACATGTATATATTCTTTTTTTATTTTTCTCTCTGTATATATTTCTGTCCCTGTTCCTTCCTAATCCTAATGCTTCTAAACTGCATCAAGGATTAAAGATCCAGGACAGAGAGGAGCTTCTTTCGGGCAATCCAAAACAAAAGTGAGGTCCTGATTTTCAGCCCTGCAAAATACAATCAATACCAGTCCTCAGCTGAAATCTCACAGATGTATATAAGATTTTATCTGAGGACTGAGATATATGTGTTTAACATTTGATAGAAAAATCAACTCAACCCTTGTCAACACCCAGCTGCTTTTATCTTTGACCACTTGCAAAATTAAAATTAATTCTGTCTCTTAAAAGATGTGGAGACTTTATCTCCTCTTGTCTTTAGTATTGCAATTCTTTCTGCAGGAATCAGTCAGTCAGTCTTATCTGGCCTGCAGCTGGATCGAACCAAGAGGAGAGACTGTGTCTTCCCTGCACTGGCCCTCCTTCACTGAAGAACAACCACTGATCTTTCCAACTTGGAGCCCCTGCAACCCCCCCACCCCAACCACTGCCACAATTATTAATTGTTAATTAATCCAAAAATCCAAAACCATTGATGATTCAATTTTGCAGTAACTTCAGTGCTTCATGTTTACATTTGTAGCAGAAAATTCAAGGATATAATAAAACCTGCCTCTTCCAAACACAAATCAGTAAGAGTTTGGACAATGCAAGCTGATCTGCTGACAGCTGAGCTGGTGTTGGTGAGCACTGGCATCATCATGTTGTCAGCTGTTCCTGGGGGGGAGAGCTTCCAGCTTGGGGCCTAGGCAATTGCCTGGGTTGCCTGCCCTGTTGCGATGCCTCTGCTTACACAGCAGAACTCATCGTCTGACTGACTGATGGAGGATTTCGGTCTTACAACACTGGCTTTCATTTGTTTGTATTACAGTATGTTGTTTGCTCAATTCTGTTTGTGTTATGATGGTATCTAGATATTCTATGCTTTTATTAATTTACTTACATCCTCTTATTTATCTCATTTTGATTGTCTCTGTTGTTTTTGTGTGATTGGAATCATCAGGCAGGGCACGTTGTTTAACTTGTGTTCTCTAAATAAATTGACTTGACTTCAGAAGTTGCATCACACATATTGATCAGCAGCGCTACAGTGTCTATGTATGTGTTCATGCACACAGACCCACACTCCTCTGACAGACAGCCTATACAGTCTATGCATGCAACCTCCACTGTGGGACAGTGGAGGATTGTGGGAGTATAGCTACTCCAAACGCCTCAGTACTTACTGAAGATGACCCAGAGTTAAGCAGTTTAAAATCTCTGACCAATCTCAGGTGCAGCGTGTCGAGGCTGCAATTTTACTCCCACGATTGTGTAGAATAATGTCTGATTGTTGGCTTTTATGGCAGTTTGGTGCCTGTGATCAGGCACCCCCCCCACCCCCACCCCCACCCACTCTCTCAACATCTTCACTGTCCGCACATCAAGCATCACTCCTGTGAAGCTGATTTATGCAAAGCCACTGTGGAAAGGTTAACTAAATCCTGACTGGTGAATGTGCAAGTTGTTTTTCCTAAGATGTGAAGCATGTTCCTGGAAGCGTTGTCAAGCTGTGGTGACTCTGAGCCGTGATGATAGAGGGAGCATGGAATGAAAAGCAGATAAACACGGTGGTGAATGGGAAGAGGAACTTTACAGGCAGGAACTCCGCTTGATGTTTCTGCCTGAGAAGTGAGTTGCTTTCAAACAGGGAGGAAGTGAGCGCATGTGTGTTATGTGTGTGTGTGTGTGTGTGTGTGTCTGCAGTCGGGGGTTACTTGATTAAACTGGAAGAATGCCTAATTACATCAAGCATGGTTTGCACGGGTGAATGTATGTGTATCCAAATACACCAGGGCTACATCTGCAAGTTTTAGATAAAGATTTATCTGAAGAAACAGGAAAATTAAATGTGATTCCAATTACCATGCAGTGAGTGAGATCCTAGCGTAGAGGCTGCGGTTTGTACTTTTTGGACACTGTTCTCGTGACCTGTTGTGATGCAGCAGATGCTGTTTAACTTATGCTCAGGTGTGAGGGTTCCAGATGCTTTGCACTCACCAGTTGTCTGTTTTTTAGTCAACAGTTTTAGTCTCTGAGTTGTAAAACAATGGTTCAATACACACGCAGAAAAAAAAAGGTTTTCTTGTGAGTATTCATGAACATTTGTTGCTTCTTCTTTGGAAAAGTCTCTGATCCCAGAAACAGTCAAAAGCTTGGCTGCAGGCTGCATGGTCACTGAAAGAATGTGCACCAATCTCAAACAAAGACAAATCGAACTGGGAGGTTTGTGGTGACACTGTGTCCACTGATCAGTCTGGTTATTGTTTCCTTTCTACAAAGCACAAGTTTAAATTCCCTCTCATTCACAGGAGCAGGGTCATGCAAAAACAGCTGCTGAGACACAGATGATATTTTGGACTCTCCAGTTTCCATGCTGAGGGTCAGTGTTTGTGAGAGCCAGAATGAGTCTAGGGTTGGGTTCTGAATGGTAGCCTAATTGTGCTGTGCAGGTGGTGTCGGTAAGGAGGAGCGCGTTCATCATCTTTTCCTCGATGTTCTCCTTATGTTCCGATGTGCTAATCAGTAAACATTTGTATGTGTGCCATGGTCTATGTATGTTCAGAATGGAGATAACAAGGAATCATCATCCTCATTAACTTGTCTCTAAGTGCAAAGGTTTAGCTATAGGTGTAAATTGAGAGATTACAGTGAACGCCACCCTAAACGGCTCATATAAGTCAACTCACACTCATGCACATAATACACCAACTCTTCACATAACCAGTACAGTCAAGGGTGTGTATAAGGTAACTTTTATGTCACTAACACTTCTACACTGTGACACTGTAACATCTGTCCAGGGACCACAGATGAAAAGTAGCCTTTCTGGCCATCTCTGGCACATTACTGAAATGTTTATTGTTGTACACAGTCCCTGTCAAATAAACCAATAAAATAAATAAATAAATTAGCGTTTAGATAGCTAGCATGCTGATGTCACAACAACAATGGGACTGGCCCCTTTAACTAACATGGTCACACTTTCTTATCATCAGAGGTGCACACAGCTCAGCACACAACACGCACCACTATAGTGATTCAGACAGCGCTTCATCAACTTATTGTTAGTGTCTTGAACACAGCAGGAGATGGTGCTGAAGAGAGTGCACGTGCTCTCAAATGAAAGCGCTGAGCTACTACCTTATCCCAGTATTTGAGTATTTGCAGGTTTTTCCAAAATTTGTATTGCACTGTGTTTTTCCATGTGTCTTCTTATGTTGCAGTCTGTTGAGCTCTCAGGGCCACCGTACTTTAAGGGTGGACATCAGTAGGACAAATTTATGTATCACCAAAGATGAATGAAAGCAGTGTGTGAAAAGCTGATGTGACTTAATGTTAATTCAAAAATATCACAGCTACTGTTTTAAAGGGACGTATTATGGAAATATCACTTTGCTCTTTAACATATATTTGGTGTGTGTCTTGCCTTCTGGCCCCAAAATGTGAGAATTGGCAAAAAAATCTGTAATTTACTCCTTAGATTGAAATCCATGTGGTTTTTCGAGCTGTTCCCTCGGTTGTCAGACAATGATGTCATTAGTTTATGAATTTGCATAATACCACCCCTACCTGTGAGCACCAGTACCAGTAGAAGGGGTGGGGCAAGCAGTGGTTCATTTGCATTTAAAAGGACCGGCACTGAAACAGACCGTTCTGAACAGAGCTGTTTTGAGCAGGTGAAAAGAGCTGGGATGTTTGACCTTGGTGTATTTTGACCGAAGCATGTCACAGACATGTCTTTAAGACACCTGGGTGAGACTGAGCCCTTATAGGTCAGGACCCATTGGAAGAAAAACAAAACTGTACAACATCATCTCCACCACACACACACACACACACACACATAATACTGTAACATAAACAACCCATTAGCTACTTACAATAATATACATGACTTTGTACCACACAGCACTTTGTTTGCTTTTGTTTGCACTTTTACTTCATTTGCATGAAAATGTTGTGCTTGCGACCCCTCTGTCGTTTTGGATCATTGCTCAATCCCGCAGCGCCTTAGAAAAGCAATTAACTCACATCCCCCTTGCATTACAGTCCATCAAATACAGTGGGTCTTCATGGTGAGGGTGTGTGTCACAACCTTTTTTTTGGCTCGTGACCCCATGAGACCTAGTGATGTTGTTGGTCTCATAACCAGCTCTGAAAAAAGTATTTCAAAGAAAAAGCTAAGTGACAAAGTCTGATACAATGAACAGAACTCAGTGTAGGTGGACAGGTCCTGATCTCTGATCCACCTGTCACTCAAATGCAGCGTGTCCTCAATTATGCATAAGCTTGAACCTTTGCTAAATGTTAAGAAGAGTTATATAAAAATTCAGTTGCCATTACGGAGGGAATAAGCCGTAGAGACCAAAACAGCTTTTGTAGCAGGCTGTAAACATGTTTATTCCTGCTGTAAAGCTGGACATTTTAACAGGGGAGTCTATGGGGATTTACTCACTGTCGGAGCGATGAGCTGCAGTTTTTGGCTCTGAGGTTGCTTGGTTTCAAATCACTTCCTTCCCAAAACACAAAATAGTTTCTCTCATTTAACCTCTTCTCTCTGTGGGTTTATGTAGTGGAGGCTTAAAGCTTCTGGGAAAGTGGAAGTTATTTCACTCTGATTCAAATTTGCTCTGCAGAGTCTGGAGCACATTTGTATCTGATATACTTTTTTGTCCTGTCTCTACAATTTGCTTTGTTATCAGCCAACACACTGACTTTTCTTTTCTCAGAGCTTTATCAGTAGTGGGTGTGAAAGTAGTGGGTGGTGTTAAAGAAGAGGCCGTGGGGGCAATGAAATTTAAAAGGAGTATTTAATTTGGGAGGAAGAAAGATGCTCAGTCAAGTTTTTGGTGATTTTGGAATCATTTTAATAAAATACTGTGCAGGGCTGGTTATGAACGCACCATTCAAAGGTAGCTTCCTACACATAGGAAGAGAGAAAGTGGCAGTGGCGAAGTGAGCTAGAGAGTGAATGAAGAGAGGGAGCATCCATTTGCATTTGTCTTCTGATCTTTTCACAATAGGTTCCTAAGTACAAATAAACACGCCCACACCTCTCTGCAACACTTTTTGTGCACAAGCAGTTGTGTGTGAATGCAGCTTGGTCAGTCAGACACACAGACCTGCAGCTCTATGACACAGAGTGAGCAGAGGAGAGAGAGAAAGAGTGATATAACTTTGGCAGCCACTGGCCAAAGGCTGAGAGATCTCTGTGCTGTTTATCTTAACTGTCTGTCATCACTCAGGCCAGCTCACATCTATGTGTCTGACCAGGATTGCTAGGTGGCCTGTGCAGTGTGGGATTGTCCCATATTTCAAAACTTCAGGCCACATGGGACACGGTGTGCTCTGTATTTTTGTACTCATTAATAAACTACATGCTCAAAGTGCTATGAATGTGTAATGTGAAATAATGACACGCTCTGTGTCACATGACATCAGCATCAATGGTTTTCTCCTACAGGCAAAGTACAAGAAGAAGAAGAAGGAGTGAGTGGTGCTGCTGTTGACTCACGAGACTGTGGAGTACACAGTCAAACAGAGGATAGTGATATTCATAAACAGAAGGAATACAAGTAGACCCACTTAAAAGGTCAGAAACAAACAATATTAAATTGAAGTTGATTAAACTCATGTTCTTATTTCTCACTTACTACACTTACTTCACTCATGCATTCACATTCTCTGCATCTTCATGTGTCAGTCAGCACAGGGTCATTATACAAATAAAACGAAAATACATTCAAACACTTAAAGTCTGACCAAATAACTGCTTTAACATCAACCAACGTGAGCTTTGTCTGACTCACTGGTTCTTGCTTCTCTTTGCTCTCCTGGTTTGGAGGGTAAGGGCTTTGCAGGCAGGTGGGTGGGGTTCTATGACTTCTGGGTGTGGCATGGGCATCAGACCCATTCAATGTGGATGGGACATGTCCCACCCACATTAAATGGATTTTGAAGCTTAATTGAGAGGCTCCAGAAATGGCACCTAAAAGTTTTTCTAGAATAAAACACAGCAACCTTTTTTGCCTCCTACAGCCAGTGGAATGACAGGTGATTTGCAGGGTGTTGGACTCATGATTTAACAAGTGGCCTCTCCTCTGTCCCTATTGTTGATGTCTGATGTTGAGATATAGAGCTGAATGAGAGAGAGAACGTAGATGGGTCAGCTCTGTCCCTTACTAGCGCTCAGTGTAAGTGTGGTATCCATGGATGGCAAACATGGTAAAGCATTGACGTATGGCCAAGCCCCACATTCAAAGGCAATGAGCGGTTTACAATGTGTACAGCCATCCTCATGCACTTGGACATTCTCTGCCTGGCTCTCCAGCTACAGATAGCCACCACATCACCAAGTCTAATACCAGCTATTACACTATTTAGTAGTCAGATGAACCAAACCGCCAACGTTAACAGCTTCCCTTGTGTACAGCTAACAGGAGAAAACAGCCAAACAACCCTTGTCCTCTGAGATACTATACAGCACATTCAAGGTTATGTGACCAGCAGATATGAAATGCTTATCTGAGGTGTTGTCTAAAAACAGAGAGTGATATACAGATCCATGCCTACATTACTGAACAACATTGGCAGTTATTTTGAATAAATCGCTCAGAGGGACTGATGCACATCATATTTTGTTGGCCTGTCCTCTAGGAGGAGATTATTATAGTGTCCAGGTGAAAAACAAGGTTCACAGCTGCACTGCAGAATGGATTTCCCAGGTTATTATTTGTGTTTACAGTCATTCTTGTAAAGATTCAAGGTCTTAAATCCCGCAACAGAAACAGAATCTCAACCCGGGGAGAGAAAGAGAGAGAGAGAGAGAGGATGTGTGTACTTCAGTCAGTTACTACAGTCTTTGATGTCACATATCATGCTCCTTGTTATGCAAATTGTTCCCTGTTAGAAACACAATGAGGAGTATTTATCTGCCCGGATCTGAATGTCTGCAGTGGAAATGTGAAATGAGAAGGATTAAGAAGGAAATAGAAAAACATAAAGGGAAGGAGGTGTGAAAGTGGAAGATTGAGGAGGGGATTGATTTAGGAGAAATAAGGCAGCATATTCTCTTGCAAAATGGGAAGCTGTGAAACGCTGCACAATTTACTTCTGAAATGATTTCCACTTCTCCTGGATATGGTCCCAGTTAGTCTGTGATGCCTCGTGTGCTGCAGCTCCACTGGGGGAAATTGCCAGAAACATATATATATTATGTATTTTATCCATTATCAGTCTTTTTTCGGAAGAGTTTGAAATTGAAAAGAATCAAGATGTCACAGGTCACCGAATCTGCCATGTACAGCTGAATGGGCCTGCACACACTGTGCCTTGTATGACAAGTCTGCGAGTTTGCTCAGACACCAATTCAGATTTTCTGCAGGCTACAAAGTGGAAGTGAAGCCCAGACATGTATAATGGGGACAATCTCCCAAACAGGCGTCTCATACTCATAATGACGAGGCCTGTTGTTGTTGCTCAGAGATGCTAGTTTCAGATTAGCTTCGACTCAGTGCTGTAGCAGTTGGCAATGAGCCAGCAGCTGTGTGAGACTAATTAAAGAATGATTCTGGTTAATTAACAGCTTTAGTTTTATTGTTATATAGCTTTAATTCACAACACAACCAGTCAGACAGGCAGCACAGTTTTAAGCTTCAGGTCAGCCATATTAGCCAGACTTACCTGTGTAGAGCTGTTCACCCACAGTCGTCTATGCATCACTGGAGTTAAATTAATTCACATCTAAATAACTGTAAGGCTTTTATTCTCTTTATTCTTTAAGCACACCCCATATAGCTGAATACAACTGAAACAGTGTTGAAATGATATCAACCAGTGTTGAATCTATGTTGATTTCCGACATTAAAACCCAATTGAAAGTGTTAAATATGTCTGACATTGAATTAATGTTGCACATTCAACCTGACAGAGAATCAATGTTGTGCATCTAAAAGGTCACTCTGACTGTTGTGGTCTGACAGCATTCTTATCATTGGCAACTTTACTTAGTGTTGCTCTGTTTACATTACAGTATCAGTAATACAAATAGGAGGAGAAGGCCATGCAGGAATATACAGAGTTGCCAGATCTGTGAGGAAAAAGCAGCCAAACAGCAACTCTAAACCAGAACTTAAAATATGCCCAAGTAAATCCAGATTTGTGGCTTTTAAAGTCCAGCAGCATTGCTGTAATTGCAAAATGTAGACTACTATAATATCTATGAAATAACACCATAAACATTCAAGGCAATTTTCTCAGAACAGTTCTTTCACCTATAGGTCCTAAAAAGGCCTCATGTAATTTACAGTATATTAACAGAACTTAAAATATAATATGTGGAACACCTTACCTCAGCTCAGACATTCACAATATTTTATTCATATAGCACATAAATACAGCAGGTTTTACTGTGTTTACTGTTGTACCTTATTTCAGGCAGGTGGCGGGCACTGGGTCGGGTGGTGCTGATGCTGTGGTTGGCTATGTGTTGCAGTGACGTCATACAGCATTAACATACTCTTTGTGTGTCTGTGGGGCATACAGGTGTCGTATGTGGGTATATACTGATCTGACCTGGAGATAGTTGGGTATAAACACTTGTCTTTCAATATGATTCTTTATTCATAAGCATTATTCATATCATCTGTATGCAATAGGTCTGCCCGAGCCCAACACATGGACATCTTTTTTTTTTTTTTTTTCATCCGGGGCAACACTTAAAAAAGTAGCCCAACACTGCTTGGATGATTCTATAGTGTGGCATTTTGCTGCTGTCTCTTTAGCTGAGTCACTGTGTGTTTTAATCTCCATTTTGTGTTTGCTAATTGAAACTGAAAGCTACACAGAGTGATGTTTTTACTATAAAAAATGGCCAAATTACAGATGTAATGTAATCACAGTCACAAAGTCACATCAGAACGTGCAGCTACTTTGTAACTTTTCCTCACTGTTTTGGTTTCTGGGCCTGAAAACTTCTGTCTCTTTTTTTCTTCAGTCTCACTTGTCGTATCAACCTCATTTCCAGTCTGTAGCAGACAGGTGAGAATAAGCTGCACTGAAAGCAGCCGAAGCAGTGAAGAGCAGGATGTTTTCCTCTGGAGTTGCTGGAGACCAAGTCTGGAACTTGTTTTCATAGCTTTAGGAGAAGCCTGTTTGCAGGCACCACTGCTTGCTTGACAGGTGTCTCTTCATATCAGCCAATCAACTGTGCTGGTATAATTTGTGCTTGTCCCACTACAGCTCTTTACTCTTTTCTTGAGATCTGAGTCTTCTGAGCCCAGTTATTGAGCTCAAGCAAATCTATGTTTCAAACATCTCCCCGTCTGTGGTTTTCACAGCCTGTGTGCACAGCTGCTGAGCGTCTGTGATAATGAGAGCCACAGAACAGGTGAGATGGATGCACTGCCACTTATAAATGTTGCAGGGAGGCCTGCCAGTGACAGAGAGACTGGATCTCCTGGGAACATTCCTGCTTCCATGCAGGTACTACATTGACACTAGAAATGAAGAGGTGTCAACTTGACAGCTCCAAACCCACTTCAGACAACTTTCTTTTTCTGAGGCTAATGTACGAGCTGCCACTTAAACACTGTGTGACATATCATATGTGTGGAAAAACGTCCTTTTGTTCCCCTTGAGAGAAGATAATGTGTTTTTGGTTTGTTTCTGATTTTTTCCCCCAAATGCTAAATCCACTGTGCTGCACTCAGAGCCATCAGCGCAGATGTTTTATCAGCAAGGCACTCTGCACACACTATAAACTAAATACCCATTTCACAGATTCAAGCTGCAGTCTATGTTATGCTAACACATGCCACGGAACATATGGCGCGTCAGGCATTCCAGCACCTTCTCCTTCACTCTGTGAGCTCCCTTGCTGCACATTTGACTTTAAATCACCCAGCAGCCCTCCTCCCTGCTTCCTTTTTATTTTCTGACTGTGAAGTTTGGGGGTTGTGATAAATTGATGGGGTTGCAGCAAAAGGCTTTCACAGTGCTATAACTTACGGTGGGCAAAAGCCTTAAAACAATAAGCCATTAGCATACTTCCCCTACCATCCATCAGTAGGCAGTGCCAGCCAGTGGCAGCCATTCATCACACCCGTGCCACCGAGCGAGCGAGCAGGCCTCAGGCCCCTGCTGCACTCTTTATAAAGAGATGTATGAATACAACATGAACACCGGGCTCTGAGATAAAGACTAATATAGCACAATTCAACTGTGACGATGAAGATGAATGCGTTAAAAGAAAACAGTGACAACATGACTGATAGTTTTAATACAAGCAGTGAAAAAGCGACCTGCGTTGAGCTTAGCTTAGCACGCTTATTTTTATGAACTGTGACTATGATATGAATGGCTGTAAAGCCTGTAGAAGGAGCCACGTATGCTTTCCCCGGGGTGTAAAGCCTTTGGAGGCTCCTTCATACTGCTTTAATGCTCATGTTGTTTGATGCAGATTAAGTTTCTCACACAGCTGTATGTTTGAGTCACGGCTCAGCTCAGTCTGGGACTCGGAGCCAGCGGCTGTTAGAGCTCATGTCCATTAAGCTAGCTCTGGGGAGAGACTAAAAATTAACCTAAATGGACATTTTTCTCTTTGAATACAAACTAGGGGCTCTTTACTAAGTGCCGCCGTGTCTCTCCCACTGTGTGTTTGGCTATTCTTATTTATTTATTTCACCACTGAGGAGTTAATTTGTGCGAGTCACCGAGCTGACAGACAGCCTCTATGAGAGCAGCGACTCCATCACGGCCACTCATTCACAGCCCCGGCTCTCCTCGCTGTCCTTCTTTCCCACTGAGCAGCTCTCCATAAATGCCAATTAGCAAAAATTTAAAACCAATTAGAGCTGCTTTGTGCTCAGCAAATCTGATTATTAAAAGCCATGTACATCTTCAACACAATCAGCACCAGACACTGTAGCTACTACAGACAGACACTCATGCCAAGCCTATATCAGTCTGCCATCCAGCCGGTGACTGCTTCACTGCCCCTCGGTCCCATTCGCCTTCTAATCTGACTGTAATGACGTTTGTGTAAGGCAGTGAATGGTGTTATGTCGCACTTTTTCAAGGCTCAACCATCACCTCGCCGTACACATCACAGACGTTTTCATGACTCCTGGGTGCGTTTTTACAGCTCCTTCATTTGCATAATGATGTCCCCTGTTTATTATAAACCTGCACATCCATCTCAGTAAGGCCCATTGAACAAGCAGTGGATTTGTACAAAATTAGAATGCAAATGGAACGTAATACTGTTGCACTGCCAGAGATGGGCCAATAAACTACCTGACCCCCCCTCCCACTTTTCTCACTGCAATGGAAGCAATATGCACTGCAGTCGCACACCTACACGGCACTTTAAACAACAGCGGTGTCATCAATCAAACTTATGGAATTAAGTTTTCAGCAGAGCCGATGTAAACAGTGTGACATTAAAAACGTTGCAATCAGCAAGTTAAACTGTATTTTGACATTGCTGCTGATGTGACCTGAAGCTGAGGCTGACTTCAGGGAAATAAAAAAAAAAATTCCTGCCATCCTCCATCTATGGAAGCCTTTCATGGTTAAATCAATAGATGAATTTATCATGTGAATGAATAATCCATCTGAGTGTTAAATCTTTCTCTCAGAGGAGCAGCGGAGCCTCTGACCATGCAAGGACATTCTTTTTGGGCTAAGGATCATAATCTATCCCCTGAATATTTCTAACAGTGGCGGCGTAATATATTCACTCACTAATTAAGATGCACACTAGAGACATATCTCTTTATGCATGGCAGCTACAGTTTTGATAACGCTTTATCAAATGCCACTGCAAAATAGGAACACTTTTGATTATACAAAGAAAATGGCATTCCCTCATGAAATATTAATGTGCGTGTTCTATCTTTGTCCCTTTAGCTGGGTCTGAATATCAACTTTTTGGCACACAGGGCCGTGATAGTATGCGCCACAGGGCCCATTCTCTCCTCCCACGGCATTTAAATTAGATTAGAGGCGAGATAAATTCGACCAAGCCCGTAACGAAATGCACTGTGACAAATGCTGACTCAGGTGGCCACAAGCAAATCAAGACAAAAATCACCATCACAGTTCAAACCCAATGCTTTTTATTGCTGTATATTTTTTATCTTATTTTCCTGTCCCTGGCAGCATAGGGGAAATAGCAGTATTTTGATTGGATTGAGATCACCCTGTGCTGGTCATTTAACATTCTCCCTACCCAGAAGTTTTTCTCACAGCGCCAAATCCTGCCTTCCCAGCAGGAGGAAGCACCTCAGGGGAAGCATTTAATGTTGGGAATATATTACATTTCAGCATACTGTACCTGGGAAATATCCCCAATGCAGTGGCATAAGATCAGAATTCAAGGTTGAGGAAATAACCCCCCAGATATTCTAGAGTATTTATGAGTGAATCTAAACACACAAGGACATTTTACTGGCCTATTGTGAAATACATCAGCTGTGGTTAGAATCTCAACACTCACAGGCGGTGATAGGGCTGTGTGAGCATGAGTGGTCTGTTCAAATACACGCAACCATGTGTGAAACATCTCTGAAGTAATAAAGCTTTCTGTGGTAAAGCAGCATTAGATTCTTTGTACACAGAATCACTTAACACCAATATGTTAGTGGACTGGATGAAGGCCAGCAGGCTGAGAGTTGGCTCACATTAAATTGGGGCCATTTGTAAACATGTCTTTCTTTTCTTTTCTTCATCTCAGCTGTCTGTCCAGATGTTTTTCTCCCTCCAAAACAGATGTTTTTTTCCCACTGTGGGTAAATTTGAAAATTCTGGCTGAGTATCTCAGTTGGTAAACAGAGTTTACTTAGCTTAAAGTGGTGACCTAAACCAGCCCAGTGAGAGTCTGGGCCTATTCAGACTCTGGGTCTATGATGATTTGGTCAGCTGGGCTCTCAGTGCCTCTCCTTAACAGATGTTGGCTGTCATGCACTTTTGTTATTTGCCTAATTATAAGTAAAGATGTATGTTTTTATGTCGTTCCAATGTGTTAAAGTTGAAGTCTCTATGAAAATGATCTGGAAATGTTAATGTGGAGTGGAGAGGAGAGGGAAACCAGGTAAGTGTTTGTTTCCTGAGTGGAGAGGGGCCTCTGATGGCCCCTCATACCTGCACATTTCGCAATGATAGACCTCCTTTTAAAGACACAACACTATACAGCGCACTGCTGTGGACCCCAAACCCTCCTGATGGTGTCATCTGTAGTTAGCTTCTACCCATTCCCTGGGGAAACTGTAGCATCGACCTGTGTTCTGCATGTGAGGGGGAACAGCTCCTAAAAGTGGTAGATACTGTGCAACAGAAAGGTGAGTGTGTTTCATATCTGTCTAACTTTATGCCCCCACATTGTTTTTATAATCTTTCCTGTAACTTGATTGATGCTGACTCTTGAGGTCTCACTCGAGGACATTTGAGAGGTGACACACACAGCTCCCTCTGGAGACACAAGAAGCTACAACATGTAGCAGCATTGGTGGAGTGTGTAAGGGACATTATGAACTGAATATTTTCTGCTGAATTCAGTCCTTTATTCAAAGTAGTCCCAAATATATATTTTTAAACGGTTGTCTAATATCAATAGAGAGAGGCAACATCAGTCATTAAATGCCCCAAAGCAGCTTAAGATGCTCAGATGTCGAGGCTGTGTGGCAGCAGCTGTAGAATTGGAGTATGATGACTGTTCACAGAAACCTTCACCACTTTCTTTCTTTCTATCACTTGCCAGGTTTTGTGCCTAAACCAAACCAAACCTTAACCACAGTGATAGCTGTTCAGTGTTTTGACTTTGTGATGGTGTAGCTGAATGCAGCTGACAGATATTTGATTTCTTTAGGGGATCTATAACAGAAACATCCAGGGTGTGTGGCTTGTTTGGAGCTGTTGTTCCTAAAACAGAGAGTGCTTAACCCCAAAGATCGGTTTGTTTTGGCATATGTGAACAGAGCAATTGTGCTCAGAGGTGGGATAAAACAAGCGGACTGAAATGGCCAAGGAGGGGTTGAATTGGCTCCCTTCCATTTGAACCCTGGAGCAGTTTGTTTGCAGTGTGATTGAAATCAACTCAGCAACCAACACAACTGATCCAACTGGTTGTTGATTTTCCCACGTACACTCCTCCTCCTTCCAGGTAAGATTTCTGACCCATGAGAGAACAGTTGGTTGGACCGTATCGTATCGTATCGTATCATATCATATCGTAGTATATCGTATCTTTCGACATTCTGTTTTATTTTAGGTGAAAAATATAATTGGACTTTGGTTACCAACCTTTAAATCTGTTCTCTAGCAACCAATGTTCCGTCTCTTATCTCATAACCCATTAGATTCCTCATTGAAACATAGAACAAATGGACACTTCTGTCCACTGTGTATTTGTCATGTGCACCACAACCAGGAGAGCCCCATGTCGCTGGTGCCCGAAGCTGCGCCACTAATTGCAGGATCAGGGCAGGGAAGCCAGTACCTATGAGTGCTTTGTTCTCAATCTGCAACACAGCATTAGGATCCAACCAAGTTCAGCCTGTTGACCCTTTGTTGGTTGTGCTAACATTAGAAGAGGAGCCAGATAAATGATATGTTAGCCAAGTGGTGGAAAAGTGAAAAGACCAGCTGAACGGTGATCTCACAGGAGCATTTTTTTTTTTTTTAAGAATTAGGGAAGTTAGGTGATTGGGACATATACTCTAAGTTAGGATTGCAACATGGACTGAGATAACCTATTTATCTTTAGTGGTTTTTAGCTAAATTGGGCAACCAAAAAAAAAAACAAAAAGCAAATCAGCATGGTTACCAAACAGGTAAGGTAGGATGTGAAAGTCAAAATGCTATTGTATTATGGCCTTGGGTTCTTCATTATTTTCCAAGAAATGATTAAAGTGCCTCAAGCACATAGCATCCTTGTGTCCTATGGGCACAACACAGAGGTCATATCAACGGCACACAGACACATTTTAAAGGACCACAAGTTACAAAGTACTGAGTTAGTGAATCAAGAGAAACCGAACAGAGGATTTTTTTTCCCGACTCCTAAAATAAGAGAATGTCTTGTTTTCATCCTTTCACAAAATCATAAATTGACAATATTTGACACAATAAGCATCCCACTGGTGCATTGGCCAGTGCTTTATAGGCTACATGAGACAACCCCTGTGGCAGCCCTCTGTGATCCTGTCAGACATCTCCTCTGCACCCTTACACACACTTTGCCATCATCTGAAGCTGTGCAGCTCTGAGAGGAATCATGCTGCAGGGGGCAGTAGTTGGACATAGAACTTCAGCTGAGCCCTGCTGTAAAACCTCCAGCACACTCCAACTGCAGCAGAGTCAAAGCTCTCTCATCGGAAGATGAGGAGAAATCCCATGATTCAGTCACAACACATACATATCCACCACAAACTAGTTATTTTGCAGCAAGTGTCCTTGCTTGCTTCCCGTGTCACAGGCGCTCCACAGGCAGTCGCTCACTGGTCGTCACTTGTGCGCGACAGACACCACTTCAGACATGCACATAAGAAGATTTTTGTGTTTGATTGATTCATTTAGCATTTTTATAGGATTGTAAGAGCTGCAGGGAGATAATAGTGACGGGGTGAAAACTATGATTAGGATGCTAGAGTCATTCTTCCACACTGCTGCTCGGGATCATTCCTTGCCAGTTAAATTACACTCAGAAGATGTGTCATTGAGCTGGAGGTCCCACTAGAGACCTCTCAAGGACTGAAAGAACCACTGATTTGGTGATTAAATCATTCAACGCAAAGCACCATGGGAGCTGCATGTTTTTTTTTTTTGTTTTGTTTTTTTTGTAAAAAGGTGATTTCATTGACAAGGGTGAAGGGGCTGATTTTTTAGCGGCCACATTTGCTGTGATGTGGGAAAGGCTGACTGACGGAAATAATCTAATTCTTCACACACCAGTAACCACTGGTGACCGTCCGCAACCAGATGAAAACACCACACAAAACAGTCGTGCTTTCTCGTAAGACGGCATCCCCGTTTCTTTTTCCAGTTCGTCGCCTTTTGTCTTCGCGCCCGCGCTAACATCCAGTGATCGCCTCATTCAAAATGAATGGCTGGCGGGCTCGCTTTGCCCAGCTTGTTAGAGCATTTCTGTAAGTTTGTGACCGATCAAACGCCATCTGAATCCTCACAGTCCCTCAGCTGTGCTCTTTGCTCTTTCACCACAGCTGCTGCACTTTTCTGATTTTTTGTCATCCCTTCTTCCCAGCAGTTTTGCTTATGGCTTTAATCTTCATGCCTCCTTTCTCGTGTGTGTGTGTGTGTGGTGTAAATAAAGAGAGTTACCGCGCACCACGAAAGCAGAATACATGTTGAACTGTGTTTCTATTTCGGGCGTTTGTGAGTATACCTTTCGCACTGAGCTGTACAGCAGTGCGCTGCTTGCCTCCGCCAGCTAGTCAACACCACCCACTGAGGTGTAACTTCAGTGCTTGAGGGAGCTCATCCTATCAGTCATCTCGCAACCACAGCCCTGTCATCCCATCATGAGACTCTCAGCTCTGCTCCATGCTTGGCTCCCCCATCAATGCAAAGTTGCCCATGTAGAAAAGTCTACTGATAGAGGGGACTAGCAGGGTGACTTCTGATTTATAAGCCCATCCTATAAGAGCTGCTGTCAGAAAACCTCCACAAACACAAGCTGCTGTTTCCCCTCGTCTCTGTGCTCCCATTCCATCTCATCTCCTTCCACATATTTGATCGCATTTCAGCTTATTCTTTTAATCCTCCCATTCTTCTCCTTCTCTCCTCCTTCTTTTTCTTTTTTCATTTCATCACATGATGCTCCTTCATTGCTGCCTTATTAGGAACTCTGATCCCACCATCCTACACAATTTTGCTCTGAGGCAACACATCTCTCCCCCAGAAATAAGACCAGATACACACTCTGCATAACCCGGCTCTGACAGCGATGTCTTCAGGATAAGTGCATGCAGGCTGGAATAACTTGCACTTAGCCTTGTAATTATGCAATGGACAGTAATAATTTACTGTTTGAGAGTGGAGAGGGGGATAGGGGTCACTGAGCCTGGTGCTGTCACTGCTCTAAGATGAATGTACTACACTGCACTGTGAGCACAGATAAAGCATTCTATTCTCCTCACCTCCCTCACGCCTTGTGTTTCAGACAGCACACTATGCAGCACACACGCTGTAGGTACAAGCTTTGAAGAGATGTGGGAGATGAATGGGCTGCACATACAGTATGACTTAAGATGCAGCCACACTATACCCGACCAAATGTGTCGCATGTCAGTTGTGGGCGGGGAGGGAGTGTTCTGCCCCCTTTCTCAACCAGATCCCTGCAGTTGTAGTTTTTGAAAAATCACCATAGGACTTTGCTCATTATATACCCACTGGACTCTCCTACAATTGCTGCAACCTTCCTCCAGGCATCATTGCGCTTATGTGTATCTTTATAATTTGCAAGCGCCGGGTCATATAACCCTGGAAATCCAGAGACAGCTGTGATGAGCTTCTCCTCCATTTTTCTATTTTTGCGGGCTTTGGTGGGTTGCACACAGGAATTGCCAGTGCTGCAGCTTGATTGGCCCACTTGAATGTGATGAAAATTTAAAAATTAGAAATCACTGATGCCCTCTCGTCATGCTGCCAGCTAATCGGCGTTGCCTTTGCTGCACTAAGCATGCTGGGATACCCGACGATGCGACCCAAAGTATTCTCAATGGGGGCGACATGACACTCTGCGATTTGGTCAGGTATAGTGTGGCTGCACCTTTAGAGTCACAGGGAGGAATTCAGGTCCACTTAGGATCTGGATTCAAGAATCAAAGGAGCCATTTGTCAGTTTAGCCATTGTTATGTAGCTAGTATTAGCATTAACAAGTGTTTACATGAAACTTTCTGAGTTCAGCATTAAACTTCATTCCTATAGGCCTACTCATCAGGAGCCATCTTCAGAGGAGGAAAGCAATGCCAATGTTTGTTCACATCTGAAGTTAGCATGCTAATCAGCCTAGCTCCCACTACGTTTCTGTTAGCAACTCAAACTGTTTCAATATTCATTCATTATTATGCCAGTGGTTCTCCATTCGGGCAGGGACACTCAGAATCCTATGAGATGGGGGTTTAACACAAATATGATGTTGGAGACCTCAGCTGGACAAGTCATCAAAACAACAGCCAAAGGGTTAGTTTTTGATACAGACAAGTGCTCAGCCTCCATCTACTCTGCTGCGCACCAACCACTGCATCTTCAGATTACTTTAAGTGCATTTTGTTTATTGAAAAATCAGTGTGCTACGTTTAAATTAATATTTACTCATTTGGCAGATGTCAAAAAAAAGCTTACACATGATGGATGTCAGTAAGCTGCAGTACATAAAACCTTGGCACACAGGACACAAGTACTACATTTATTTAATTAAATGTAACTTGACATTTTCTTAGTAATAAGGTGCACAATTCTTATTTTTTTCTTCAATGAGTTTGTCTTGCTCTTTGCATGTTTTGTCTTTTTGTGTGTTTTAATGTCTGCTCTATGGACACTCAATTTCCCCAGTGAACAAATGAAGTTAAGTAAATTAAACTGGATTCAATACTTTGTGAAAAAACAAAGGGTTTTGTGGGAGTTTGAATTGGAAAAGGACCAGAAATGGACTCAGATCCTCTGTGTTGAACTGTGGTAAAAAAGTACAAATTCTATTTTTGAGCTGACCTTACAGATGCAAGTCATCACATAAATCCCTCTGCTCTCTAATAATTACTAAATATTGCTGAATTCCAGACTGGGCAAAGTGGACAACTGCTCCAGGGCCTGTGGTTCCAGAGTGGCCCTGAAGGCTCCAGCTTCGCTGCATGTGAGTTGGTTTTGGTAACTGTGACTCCATGTAAATGTGTGAGTCTGATTCATTAGCTCATTTTGTGGCTGAGCCTTGCAAAAATGCTTGAATCACAATTTAGTCACTTTGGTTGGATAATAATAATCACAACCGCACTAACATGAATTAACAGCATAGTGCTGATTGCACTAGGGAT
The DNA here is from genome assembly GCA_021432705.1 of Caranx ignobilis. Taxonomy (NCBI): domain Eukaryota; kingdom Metazoa; phylum Chordata; class Actinopteri; order Carangiformes; family Carangidae; genus Caranx; species Caranx ignobilis. The sequence goes on from MU269991.1 coordinate 14,605,788, forward strand.
AATGGGTGTTTAGGGGAGGCAGGGCACAGACATAGCATCATGGAGGCCAGTGGTGGCATCAGCAACAAGCTAACAGGCTCATCCAGCCATACTCATCATCTTGCTGCTAGCCAAAGCTTTACTATTACATCATTGACATCATCAGATTGTATTTTTAAAATGGAAAAGTTGCCAATGTGGGTCAGGTTATAAAATGCTAATTAGTGAGAGTCTGGGCCGAGCGCACACACACACAAAGTAAATTATGCCATTTTATTTGAACGATTTGTTGCACCGGCCTGAACTGAATGTTGTCAGATTAACAGGAAGGCTACAGTGGTGCTTGGCAGAACACAGAGACACAGAGTGCACATCTTGTTCCGCCTCATTAAATTGAATTTATCACCGAATTATCATCTGTTACGCACAAAGAAAGGAAAATCATCCAACACCGCGAATGACCCATATGAAGACTGTATGTGTCACATCAGGCAGTGGAGAGTGAGAGAGAGAGAAAGAGAAAGAGAGAGAGAGAGAGAGAGAGACACACACAGAGGGAGAGAGAGAGAGTGAGAGAGAGAGAGAGAGAGAGAGAGAGACGCCTCCTGCATTCACTGCCTTTATAATTGGTCACCATGTGCCCATGGAACATTTGAAAATCATGAAGCAGGCTATTAGGAATAAAGCAAATAGAGTCTGGGTCTAAAGAGAATTAAATGAGTCCATTTACAGGTTTTGAGGCGTACTGTTGCATGTGTGCATGTTTTATAGTCTAGTTGCATGTGAACTGTATCAATGAAGCCTTTTCTGGAGCGGTGTCTAAAAGGAGTCTGAGGAGAGGTTTGAGCAAGAAGGTTAAAAAGAAATGCTGCTCATCTCTGCTAGATGACACCTTCATCTCCAACCAAACTATTGGCTGTTGAGTTGCATTGTGGGTAACAGAGGCAGCAGTTTCTGACGAGGAAAGCCCCTCGGCTTTGAAAGCACCTGCTGCAGGAGATGGGGCCGGCATAATCAGCGACTTCTTTAAATCACTTCCTAAAACCCCTTTTTATAGACCTGCTTTAATGTGATGTTGTCCTTTTATTGCTCATTTTACTGTATCTACTCTCTCTAATTGCTTTTAGGTCTATTGAAGTATATTGTGTGTCTTTACTCTTTTTACTTATCTCATTCCTACCCTGCTTCTCTCCGGCTTTACTGTTCAGCTTTCTGTTGTTATGTTGTTTTTATATTGCCTTCTGAGCCTGTTACTGCTTTTGCTTTGGCAAATCACATTGTAGACTTTCTTTTTAAAGGTGCATGCTCTCAGTCTGTTCTCATACACATCAGACACTAATGGCAAAAGACTTTACTTTATAATGGATGATAAAACTGATGAGAACATAGAGTACATCGGGGCATCCTTACTGTTTAGGACTGTTATCAGGACTGTCTCACTTTTCTGTCTCAAAAAACTTAAAAAAGACTCATCAGATTGATCATGTATTTTTAATCCAAACTGAAATTTGTATGCATCAATGCGGAAACAGAAACCATAAAACTCTGTTATCAAATCCAGAATACTGCGACTGAGCCACTTCTACCAGCACTAATAATAAATACATTCATGTTTATTCATGTGGAATCTTATCAAAATGTGTCACTGCAATCACTTCAAGTGTTTTCAACCACTACAGTGATTAAACAACCAAACAAACTGCAGCACATCAAGGGACTGAACAGTGGAGAAAAAGTCACAGCCTTGAAAAGTCTGAGCCAAAGTGGAAGCCATGTTTCTCCACTGGTATCATTTTATTTTTCCACTTTATCCACAGATTTACTTTTAAAAAAGTCCAGTATCCACAAAATATAACTTGGTTGTATTTAGAGACCAGTTTTGAAGTTGGACTTGAAGCTATTTCGTATTCCTCCAAGCATAAGTTGTTTTTCTCACATTATTATCAACAGAGTCCTGAGCACTTTCAAAAACAAATTTTGTCTTTGAAGAGTGGCTTCTCAGTTTATGTAACCTCCTTGATGAATGAAAGCGGATTTTTATTTAGATTCTGAAGCAGCGGCGGTGGTGGCGGCAGTGGCAGCAGTGGCAGCAGCAGCAGGCACCTGTGCTGGTGATCAGGCAGCGCTAATATGTACCAGACAGCGACCAGTGGGCCGAGAGGAGCGGATTAACTTCCCTTTGGAGAGGAGGAGTAACCGTCATTTACGGATTTGCAGGGGGATATCTCTATTTCCACTGCTAAGCTCACAGGGAAGTGGCACGAGGGGGGGAGGGGGAATATTCCACCTTCTTGGACAACTTTGGGCTGTGTTTGTGACAAAGCAAAGCTCACTCCCTCAGCCAAACACAAGCACACACACTCTTGAAGGTCAAATTGAAATCAGTTATTCAACCCACACAGCATCCAAGGACAAGATCCGGTGTTTTCATGAGTCTACACTCTCCCTGCAGCTCTCCTCCAGCAGCTCGCCGCCAATCGATCATGTATGGATTGACAGGGGGTTTTGATTGACATCCACAATTAAGTGACATTCATGGTCCTAGTTCAAGATCGTGTTTGCACTGTGGACATAAGGTATGAGGGAAAAAAAAACATTCAGAGCAATGAGGCGCTGTTTATGGCTTTTTCTTGACGGGTTTCTGCGGTCATAAAACACCACTTCCAAATTGAACAGCAAGAAAACGATGTAGTTAAGACCGTGCAGCACTGCTCAGATCCTGAATTGACAATTACTTAATGTTTCCTTAGAGGCAAGCAGATGACTCCACAGAACGACAGCGTTACAGCATGTCACTTACAAGTGTCAGCTACTGATTTATTCTCCCAAAGCTAATGAGGGTTTGCATTGTTTTTGTGTGTGTTTGTTGTGCCGAGGGGTTGGAGGGTGGGGAGATTATAACAGCACACAACCATGCAGTCACTCCAGCAAACCTGGAAACCGCCATCAGAGACAGAGTCAGTCTCCTTATCAGGAAACAATCTTCTCCGAGGCTCAACAGATCATTTGCTCGCTCCTCTCTGCGGGCAAACATGTGTACGTATGAAAGGGGTCTAATTAAAGTCATCAGCATCATCATTTGTAGTTCATTAGCAGGATGCTAATGCCTCAGAGTGTCTGTCACATGTGGTAGCAGCTATTTTTCGTAACCCAGTTCACTCCATCAGTTTGGCTTGCTCGCGCCGCCTATTACTCGCTGAATACCATAACGAGCTACTGACAGAGCAAATGCCAGCTGACCAGATAATGATGAGTGAACAATGGGCTGCGTTCTTCTGCAGAGCGTCTCGTTCAAAGCCTCAGCCGGAGTGACCTTTGCCGCTCGCGACCAGAGGCCACCGACAGGTCGCCACGCCACCTCTTTCACCTGCTCGCTTCGGTTCATGCATGCAGACTAAAAGGTTGCTGATGGATTGCGATGCAGTGGCAGGTTGTTCATTGGCGTGTCCCGCTGTGCCGGCGAGTTATGGAATGTGTGTGTGTGTGTGGCAGGCGGCTGCCATCATGCACAGATGAGCTAGAAAAGTCACTGTAATCAGTCTCAGTGTCCTCTGGAGCCTCTCCATGCCTTGAGTGCTCTTCTTGTTGCTTTCCTCACCACCTCATCAGTGGTGTCAAGGGGGCTGGATGTCTATATCCTCTTAGTTTTTTTTTTTTTGTTATTATTCTTTATATGAAGCCATCCATGGAGGTGCACAGGACGCAGTCTTACACTCCTCCAGTGCAAAAGGGTTTTATTCATTTCCTGCATGACTCTCAGAGGTCATGACTTGGAAGAATACCAAAAGTTTACCAGCGAACCAGCGGGCCACATTTTTACAGTCAGTTAACAGACCTCACTCGTCTAAATCACCTGTATTTTCCTGCAGCCTTTTGGCCTTATGGAATTTATGGGGCTTATGCTCAAGTCATAGATCAGTAGATTAATACTGCAGAAAACAGCTTTTCTCCCCAGCATGGTGGTGATCCCTGGAGAGACTGTGCCTGATCCTCATCTGTATCATTGCCAGCAAATGAAACCCCCCTCAGAGCCAATGGAGCTGTGCGACTGTCAAAACCCTCCCCTGTGCAACATATGATCTCCTCTTCCAGCCGTTGCTCCGCCATATGTTAAAAGTAGTGGAGGCAACACACTGCTGAGTGTGGCATGATGGGAGTTCTAGGGAGGGGTGGGTGGGTGGTGGCAGCGGTGTTCTTGTTGTCACCAACATATGGCTCCCGTGGCTTCCTCTGATGGTTTCTGTTGTGGAGTTTTCACTGTACGACAGTCGACTCCAAAGGCTGCAGAGCAGCTTTGTTTTTTGAGGCCCAACAGCCTTTGTAGTGAAAGTGATCAAAAAGACCTAATGATCCTTTCCAACATAATCCCTGTATCTCCATGGTGCTTGAAGTGAGTCTCATGTGATTGCCATTGAGATGTTTGCGGTTTTACACTTCAAAAAGATGCTATGAATCAAAGGATTAGGAAATAACTTCTGCTAAATGCGCCATTTTGTGTGATGCAGAAAGAGGACATTCTTTCTTTTTTTTTTCTTGCTGCTTTCCCAACAACATTAGGATGATTGTTAGTAAGGTAGTGTTCTGCTCTCTTTGTATTCCCCTGCATGCCCCATTTTGCAGACAGGAGTGTTGCTGGGTAATGCAATCCTGGATGGCCACTCCTATTAATCACATCCTCCAGAGGAAGAGGGTTCATTAGGAAGCGATTCTCTTAATGGAGCCCAGAATGGCTCATAGTTTAAGTGGTGCAGAGTCAGGACAGCCAAGCTAAATCCGTCTGCATGGTGTCAGGTCTGAACAGGAGTGGAGGGGCCACTCCTGCGGGTCCCGCTAAATGACGTTATCTCCGGGTGCAGGGACCACTCACATAAATAAACACGATGGTGGGTGGTCCGCTCCGGCTCTGCAGGTAAGAGAAGACCCTGCGCCGCCACACTCTGCTGAGCTGTGAGGATTAGATCAGTAACAAGAAGGAAAAATATTCAACATAAGAAATATGACAAATTAATCTTATCGGGGAGTGCGGGTGTCTGGATGACAAATGTCGATGGAATACCTGAGTGGGGCAAGTAATTATACCCAAATGAACTTGTCAGGGCTCGTAGGGAGAGTATCACTTGAGTTAGTATCAACTTTACAGGACTCGTCTGCAGTGAGATGATGGCTCCCGGCCCTGAGACAAACGAGTTCCTGGAGTGCCTGTACGCTGACAAAATGATAATATGTTGCCTCGGCTGTGGCGCAGCTTTCTGTTGTGCCACTCGGTCCCCGACAACCGCTTCAAATTGCACGCAGTGAAGGTGAGGGAGGAACAGCGCTCTGCTTATAGGGGTGATGGAAAGTTTGAATAAAGCACAGTTACGGCTTTGATCCGTCTCATTTCAAAGCGAGCAGTGTTAATCTGAGGGGCTTAAGATGCACCTCGGCCTGTTTCTCCTCACAGCTGCCAAATACTTGATTATCTTTAAGAGCACTTAATTCTCAGCTGAGGTCACAGCCCCATGTCTGTTCTGTAACACTGACCGTACAGCTCACCTCTCTGCGTATGAGGCTGGTTGCTTGATCACTAATATAATATAATTACAAGCTAATATGTAACTGGTTAACTCTTGCCCTCTTTCTGTCTGTGGCCCTGAGAGCTCAGTGTACTGTAACTATAAAGAAAATAAATGCAAACAGACAAAACACAAATTAATTCTGAGAACATCTATCAAAGACACACAGACGCACTGCGAATACACACAGCACAACAGCAGTAGTTCCAGGGGGTAGGGAAAGTGATGACGCTGGCTGGGAAACAGTTTGTACTTTGTTGTTCAGTTGCTTTTAACTTCAAATCACAAAATATTGAACTACAAGCGTGTCCCAGCCTGCGTCATCACTTTCCTCCCACTCGTGTCCCCTGGAAACACTTGCACTGTCATCTGCAGGTTTGTTTACTTTCTGTGTGCTGTGTAAACATTTGAGCACTCAAGGCCACCGTACTACAATCCTGCTGCAATGTCCTGTCATAAAATATACAGTCATCATTTCATGGGACTTTTAAGTTTTAATATTCTTTGCTAAAGTAAAGTCAGCATACCGTAGGTAAAACTGCACAGATCTGCAAGGTTTTCCTTTGGCAACAAAGGTTATAATACTCGTTATGCAGATTTTTTTATTTTTAATACTATTATTATTATTGAAGGATGGGCTTGTTAGTATTTTCATGCTATTGCATAAATACACAGCCCTCTGCACTCTAAAATGTTAGGTCACAGGACAATGCATGGGAAAACTGAGTTCAGATACTGAGCTGCAGAAAAGCTGGAAAGTTCCATTCCTTTGTTTCACTATAACATCTTAAAAAGTCTCAGTTATGTATTTACAATCATGCTTTTCATCAATGTGACCATGTTCATTTTCTGTCATTGTAATTTTATGTTTCTTTGTCCCTCTTGAGAACAGGTGAAGATCAGTGAGACTGCATGTTTGAGTATGAAGCTCTGAGCTCCTGCCATCCTGAATGCAAGTAATCCTTGTATTTTCCTTTTTGTTTGTGCTCAGTTAGCTTAGCATGTTTGATTGCACTGATCAGCTAGTGACTTTTCCCTTCCGCTACCATCTGTTCCTGTTTTCACATCAGCTGCAGTCATTTTTTCCTTATAAAAGTTAACTTGATTCACATTTTAATTAGAATTTAGAGTTGTTGTTTTTCACAGTAAAAGAACAGCTGTGTTGATCTCTTCCATGTTTGCTGACATTTTTCTGTTGCTATCTTTCAAGTTTGTCTGTAATGGTTTCTACTTTCACCCTTGATGACTCTGACTCTGTGATGAGAATATACTATAAAAGCAGGATAAAAGCAGCACGTATATTTACCTTTTTGAGTCACGAGCATTGTTTCTACACTTGACATGAATTTGAGTTCCATGATGGACATAAGACTGGTGTAGAAGTTTCAACCATGCTGCAACTCTGGGACTGTGTAGACACAGTAGTGCTTTAATGGGGAACTATGCAAGTCAAGTCGCTTTTCCGCTGTGTTTCTAACCCTCCTCCTGCCCATGTGCATTTGTTTTCAACAAAGCAGGCGAGAAAGCAATCCATGGATAACTTTATATATCATATATGCATTATGATATGTATATTTGTGTAGTCTTATCTGTCAAAAACAAGAGATTATGGGTTAGGCTATGGTGCACGTTTGTGTTGCGTTGCCACTGAGAGGAGAGCTGGGATAGCAGGGAGGAGGTTCTGATGTTGCAAGGTTGGCTTTCAGTCAAGAGACACTTAGGTGGAAGTCAGAGAGTTTCCATTCTGCCTGTAACAAGTTCCAAGTCATATATAAGTTTTACTTAAGGTAAAAATCCTACAAAGTTCCGCTTTAAGCCAAATGCTAACATCAGCATGCTCACAGGGACAATGTTCGAACACTGTAGGTATTTCCTTCTTTTTTTTTAAAGTATATTTTTGGGGCATTTTTGCCTTTATTGCAGGGGTGGGGAACCATGTGCCATGGAGAGCCATGTGTGTGCAGGTTTTCCCTTCAACCAAAGACTTCAACAGGTGATTCCACTGATTAACACACCTCTGTGGCTGAAGGTGTGTTAATTAGTGAAATCACCTGTTGAAGTCTTTGGTTGGAAGGAAAACCTGCATACACATGGCTCTCCATGGCACATGGTTCCCCACCCCTGCTTTACTGGATAGCACAGTGTAGAGCAGGCATGTCCAAACCGTTCCACAAAGGGCCTTGTGGCTGCAGGTTTTTGTTCCAACCAATCAAGAGCACACGGTTTGACCAATCAGCTGACTGAAGACTGAGATCAACTGATTAAATGAGTCAAGTCTGGTGTGCTGCTGCTTGGTTGGAACAAAAACCTGCAGCCACTCGGCCCTTTGTGGAACAGTTTGGACATGTCTGGTGTAGAGTGACAGGAAATGGGGAGGCAGAGAGAGGGGGAATGACACGCAGCACATGGCGCCCGATGCGGGATTTGAACCAGGGCCGACTGCAGTGAGGACTATAGCCTCTGTGTATGGGGCACCCGCTTAACCCACTGCGCCACACAGCGCCCCACTGTAGGCATTTCTGATCTCCAAACTGTGACACAGGAAAAGCATAGCCACTGAGGAAACAGTTGAAGCTATAAAAGTAAAAAAAAAAAAAAAAAAATGCTGTCAAGTTTACCAGGAATATCTGTCTTTCAATAGTGCATACAGTTCACCATCAGTATCTGCTGCTGGGTCCACTTGTCCTCCTCATGGGAAGGGTAATTATAAATCAATACAGCATCAATCTGATGGAACACTTCCATGCTTACTGAGTATGAAGACGATTTGAATCATATTGTATGGGCTTCACAGTCGCCACATGCCACCATAGATAACCACCTGTGGGGGGATTTGGACCAATGAGGAAAGATCCTTTGGAACAATGTTGTCCATCAAGCTGGTGACATGTAGTAGCCCAACACCTTTAGACATTTTAATGATGTTTTCTTTCTTTCCTTGAATTTGTCACTTGTTTATTCCTGCTAATTTCTCCATAACAGTTTTTTTTTTCAGCTGTTAGAAGCACATTACTTTCATCCCTCTTCTGTGTGTTATTTTCTGTTTACCTTGTACTCAGGTGTGCAATTAGACTGGATGGTGAAGCCTATTCAGCTCAGATCACTTCTCAGTCAATAGCAGCAAATATTAATGATGTTTTCCTGGTACAGTGGGTGTTTGCAGGGCATTCAGAGGCTTGTGACAGAATAAACAACAAGCACCGAAACAAAAGCTCAGTCTTGCTGCACAGCACAGAAAGCGCTTCCTCTGTACTTTCAAAACGCTGAAGGCAGCCTTTTGGTTTGTCCTCTGCTATGTCCATAACCTCATCAGGCTGAATAATTGTTGCGGTGCGGAGAGAAGATTACCTGGAGGTGAAAAACGTCCTTGCTCTCCTTTCACTCTTTCAGGTTCTTTTTTTTTATTTTTGAAAAAGGCTGTTGCTGCTGTGTCCCTTTCCAGCTAATGAGAAAAGACTGAAACCCAGTTTTTTCCCCCTCTTTGATTGTCTAACACCTTAGAGGCTTTCTTCTGTACTGTCATTATTGCAAGTGGAAAAATAAGTTAATTACTGCAGGGACAGAGAAATGGATTGATCATAACTTGCTGATTCCACTTCATCAGAGAAGAATTTCTGTCCGTACTTGACTTTTACATCACCATGACAACTGAATTGTGTTTTATATGGCTGAAGTTCCTGTGATTATGAACTTATCCTGCCAGTGATGCTGATTCATCTCTGCAGTTGCTTAAGAATGATTAAAAGGCTTAATTCTAAGGGATAAAAAAATATTAATAAAACAAGCTCTTGGCCTTGCAAGTCTCCCATTTAGCAAATTGATTTGTAGCTAATGAGCTAAACTGAGTGTTAAAGAGATATGGACTAATGATGGGGAGAGAAAAGTTTGGAGTTTGAGATTAACAAAGACATTAAGATTCATCCTTTGGGGATCATGAATATGGAAACCAACAAAAGCCATTAATTATTTGTGACTTATTAACCTAATACCTAATGGTGAAATTAAACCTACTGAATACTTAAGGCTTCACAAATTAAAGCCCCATAACGTATAATGTAAAATTTCAATCACAAAGCGGGTTCTATATTAATGTTGGTGAAGTATCAAATAAACTGAGCCCTGAAACCAGCTGTCAGCACTTCTGATTCATCCTCTTTCAGCTCTTTGTTTTGGTTTGAGAGCCTGCTCCTTGACTGTTTGGTTCAATCCCGCGACTGTTTTTAGAGACAAAGCCACAGGGCACTGTCTGCTTAGGCATACTCAACACAAGCTAGCACATGAACACATGGAGCATTTTAGCAACTAAAAAGTCAGATCATTCATATTTATAAGAACTCCACTCGAAAGCTTCTCTTCAGAGAAAGTCACTTGAAAGCTGCTTGGAGTTTGCACACAAAAAGAAGTTCCTAAAGGACTCCCAGTGGTGGCAGCATCAGACTGTGGGACTGTTTTTCAACATCAGGGACAGTGATGGGGGTTGAGGGAAAGCCAGCTGAAGCAATGCAGAAGTTTGTATCTCCCAAAGCACTAAACCCCAACACACAGCCAAGTCAATACCAGGGGTGGTTCAGGGACAACTTAGTGAACATCTTTGAGGGGCCCAATCAGAACCCTGATGTGAGCACCATCTCTACAGAGACCTCAGATGGCCGACCAGTGGTCCCCATACAACCTGACAGAGCTTGAGAAGATCAGTTGGCAAAAACACTTCATCCAGGTGTGCACAGCTCATCACGTTAATACCCAAGGCTGTAATCACTGCCAAAGGTGCTTCAACCAAGGCCAGAGAAAAGGGCCCGGATGTCAAAAAGGGTATTTCAGTTTTTCCTTTTCAGTACATTTCAAAAGAATATTTGTAATTTTGGTTTTGCTTTGTCATTGAGTGATAAAGGAAAAATGTATTTTAGCAGAAGGCCGCAACATAACAGAATGTAAAACCTTCTGAATTCTTTCTGAATGCACTTTATCCTGAGAGACAAGACCCAGGGCAGGAAAGTCTCCAAAGCAATTGCCATACCCCTCTGCTGCTCGTGAAGCTAATTGCTTTGAGCAAACAGTGATAACTTAGGGGACTGTGATGAATGAATCGACTAGTTCCACTCCACTTCTATCATCAGGATATGACAGCTGAATAGACTCAACGTTCAGAGAAGGAAAATCTAAATTCAGAGTGTGGTCTCATAAAAGTTTTTCTTTTGGACACATGCTGCTAAGAGACCACTTTAGAAAAGAGATAAGATCAGACCCAGATGATTTTGAATAAGGCAATTAGGTTGATTGTGGATGCAAACAAACAAGAAGTCTCAGGTCATCGCTAAAGAGCTTTAAGAGAAAACGGCGAGGAATCAACCCTCCACATATGTCACAAGCTCTCAGGCAGCACACGGGGATAAAGTCTCTAGGTCTTTATTACTGTCCAGAAAGTCAAGACCAGGCAGACAGAACTCGAGGCAGAGGTACAAAATCACTAAGCAAAAACTCAGCAGAAAAAGCAGGTAACTTGCTGCACAACAACACTGTTGTTTGCTGTGTGAGACCATGAAGGTTGACCATTCACACATTTTCTGGAACTGCACAGAGATAAGGCTATATTGGAAAAATGTTAATGCAGATATTATTCATATTTGGAGATATGAAATTCTAAATACTTCACTTCTCACACCTCACTTCACACCCCCTGGCAGCCTGGAGGAATATAGACTGCTCACCTCTGTTGAGTATCTATTTGTGTTGTGGCTTTGCATTATATTGGCCATAATCTTGGGAACTACAGGTTCTGTGACCAAAGCAGTGAGTAAGAACCTGTTACCAGAGACTGGCTGAGTGTAAACACTCCAAAATTGCCGACAATGTTTTCATGATGCAAAAAGTTGACAAATCTTTTGACGGGCTGAAGAGAAAAGAACTGGGAGATATTTTAACATTTAAAAGAGACACAACACAGACCAAATGACTGCCTAATTAAAATGTGAATAGACTATGAATTATCTCCAAGAAGAACTCCAGTGTTATTTCATGTGCTGTTTGGCAGTGCACACGTGCTGCTCTCTTTTACATTCCTGTGACAAGTTAATAAAAAATTGTGAAATTGAACTGAAGTGAGGACAAAAGCAGGATTTTTGGGCAGCGAGGGGAGCATGTCCCACCAGCCCCAGCCAGTGGAAATTACAGTCTTGTGAATTCGTAAACCTTCAACAAATTTTGAAATTGCCGTTTTGCTTCCTCTAGTATGTACGAGGAGGGAGGAGTGGTGAGTGTGCTGAGTGATTGTCAAGCACATTTATAATTTTCAGTTTCACATTGTACCTTTGATTCTCCGCCTTAGACTGTTACATGTATGACTGAGAAAAATGTGGTTATGGATTTGTATTGAAGTGTTTGCTGTTGCTCATGTCCGTGTGTGTGTGTGCGTTCTAAGACAACAAAGATAAGTTTGAACAGCAATCATCATGTCACCAGGGGGGGTTTACCTAACTGTGACAGCCTGCCCTTTCCCACACACTGCCAACAGACAAAAAAAAAAAAACTGGCCCAGCGCTCGTTGTCATGGAAACCTTTAACATGTTTTTTGGATTGCCCTTGATGCTCCTTGCCTCAGTCCACAATGACAGCAAACTCAGAGGGAGAAGCTGGAAATCGATACAGGCAATAGCAGGCAGCAGGCACAGCCTTCACCGGCTAATGTTGAAATTCACCAGCAGTTTCCATGGGGCTGTTTGAAAATGCATAGAATAATGGGAATTAAGAAAGCGCCAATCTGTCCAGCTAAGCACAGTGCCTGGAAGAGATCGGACAGAGGAGCGCGAGGATGAGAGAGACAGAGAGAGGGAGAGGGAGAGGGAGAGAGAGACAGAGAGAGAGAGAGACGTTGGCAATGTTCAAATGCAGCTCTCGTCTGTCAATCAGCTCTGGGACAAACTTTGATGCAACTTCACTTCGAGACAACACATCCACCAATTTGGGCGTTGCTCAGAGAGAAAGTTTCATGTGCACCTTATTTTGTCAGTGCTAACACCTTTAAAGAGCTGCTGTAATGCATCCATCTCTCTCCTCTCACTATCTCTAACCTTGACATGAGAGGACTCCCCATCGCACCACAAAGGACCTGATTGAATCCCAAAGTGAAAGAGTTGGCTAAAGCACAGATTTGTATCCTGCCTGTGGACTCTTCTTGATTGGATCTCCGGAGGCTCTCGCTGTTTCTCATCCAAAGGGCTCAATCACCATCCTCTGATTGGTGATCTTAACCCCGGTGACCTTGTGGAGATGGACTCACCGCCACAGAGAGTGGGTGGCTTCACAGTGCCCTCCCGTCCTTTCTCTTCTCCCTCGTGTTAAAAGCGCCGCTCCACAAAGAAAAGTTCCAAGGAACTGCAGAGAGGACATTAAAGAGCGGTGCTCTGAGCTCTCAGGTAGCTTTGTAAAACACATTTGTTCCATTCACAAACACCCACTTTCTCTGACAACAGCTCGCCCAGGGAGAAGCAACGGGGGAGACATTTTGATCGTGTGCCAGAGGATTGTTGATGCTCCGGGAGCTTTGTGAGAAAGCATCTATATGGGCCAGAATTTGAAGGGTGCACTTGCAGCTCTTTCAAAAGTAAAAAACACGAAAAAAGAGGGAAGGATGTAACTCTTCAGTGGATCAATCGGCCACAATTAAACACAGAGTCTGATAAAATCAACCAAGAGGAAATAGGAGGAGAAAGATTCATTTCTACTGAGATGTCCCTGATGACAGGGCGAACCCTCCCTCTGTTACTACGGCTCAGTGTAGAGGCTAGTACAGTAAGAGAGAGGCATTTAGGCAACTCACAGCGGGGCTGAAAAATGCTGCCTGTGTGGTTTCACAGAGGGAGCAGAGGCATAAAAACAGAGATTTGGAGAGAGAGATAAACAACTTTGTGAAGTACAGAAAAAGACTCGGCGGCAGAAGATGAAAACAGCCCTCAGGTGCTGTTTGACCAAGTGCAGCGGTGTGCCGCGCTCAGAAAAGCTGCCGTGTTTACTTCTCCGTGGAAGTGTTTGAGCCTTCGCCTCCACACACTGTATTCCAGTTAAAGTGGAGGCCTGCTCCGGTCATGCTCCCAGCTACGGAAACAAACATACACACAGTCGTTTACCAAAGTGAGTTTAAAATACCTGTTAGTGCACGTGATGTAATAATCCATGTTTACATGAAGCTTCTTTGTGTGTGCACTCAGTCTCTATTGACACAGATATTTTGTTAACTGTCGCAGTAAAAATATTCCATCTAAGATAATTAGACACAGACAAGACCTAACAGATATTTATTTGATTTTATAGTAGATTTTAGAATTTAATTGGCTTTTATGAATGGTTAATAAATCATTTAGTAACTCATAGCAGATTAATTAGTCCTTTTTAACAACAACTACATCTGCACTTCAGGATGACAGTCTGTGGGCTCCATGTCACCACAGTATGCCCTCCCACCCTCACAATACATTACGTCACACAGTCTGATCTCAATTTACCCTTTGTATAAGGATTTGAAATAGTACTATAGTAAATATGAATTATAAATAGTATGCATGAGTCATGGGAAATGTGTACCAGCTGAATTCCCACACACATCCTCAGATGATATAAGCTGTAAGTAAGGCAAACATTTTGCAGGAGGTGATGAAAATGAAGTGAGAGAGCTCAGCTGCAGGTGGAATATATGAACTATTACTATATATGAACACTGTACAGCCACTATACGCATTATACACTATGTGATGACCCCCTGTGTTCCGGACAATAGGAGTGGGTGGAGTGGTAAACAAGGAGGTCATTCACCTGGGCAGGGCAGGCCCAGGTTACATAAGCCTGCTCCTCATTCTGTCTCCCTCTCTCTCTCTCCTCCGGCTGTGGCCTGTTTGGTTTGGTTTCATTTGAGGTTGATTTTCATGTTCTTTTCTTTTGTCTGCCCATCACACTGATCTGATGATTCGGGGAAAGCTCTGGTAACTTTGATTGTCTTTAAATGTTAAATGCTACTTAGTTTAAATTTCAGGTTAGGCAACAGAAACATTACACAGAGGTTTAACTAGTGGGCTGTGACAGAATATGACAGCTGGACGGCCCTGTTTGCACATTCACCACCCCAACCTCCACACCTTCCCTTTCCACTTGGATTAGACTGAGTATAATCATAACATGAGTGTAATTACTAAGGACACCATGCTGCCATACAGCCTGAGGGACAAGCAGGCTGAGTGGCTGCTGTGGCCACCAGAGGGCCCCTAAGAGCCCCTTGAAATGTCTCAGAGGAGAACTTAAAAAGTTTCCTTTTTTCTGACATATATGATGCCAGTACTAATCATAGAACTGTATTATGTTAAATGACGGACTAGTACTATTGGTTTGATCAGGTCTTGCTGCCTCTATCAGACCAGCACAGCTACAACTATTACAATTAATAATGAGCGTGTCAGATTTAGTACGTGTACAAATGATGATCAGACTGTGGTGAGGGCCTATAACATCAAATACCCTCCCTGCTGTGACGATTATACCAAACATCTTAACACACTCTACGTCCCAGCTCACAGAACAGAACACCATCTTGCACTGGGATGACAGCAGCCATGTTGCCTGTCAACATGTGGAAGTTGCGACCATGAGTCTTCATAAGAAAGGCTCAGTCTCTGCAGCTTAACCAAATGAGATGGGCTATCCAAACAGGGAAAGAACAGCATGAAATCACTGTCCTTTGTTTTGTTGCCATCAAAGTCAGCAGTGAGTTCTGTGTAATCCTCCTTGGATTCTATTCTCTGATTATGGCAAACCCACATGCTCTCTCCTGATTCATCGACGTGCAAAAAATGTTTTGAGTCAGGATAGTTTCAGCATCAGTTTTCCTCACTTTCTCAGCCTTTACTCACGCACAGTTCTCATGGGACAAGTCTTATTCATTGATATTTTGATGTTTCACTTGGACTTTAAGTGCCTCAGGTGTCTTACAAAACAATGTGAAGGACAGCACAGGTAATGGACCAAAAATATCAAATCAGTTTTGGAGCAGGGTCATAAAAAACAGATGATTTCAGCTGACTTTAAGTCCACAAACAGCTACTTCACAGGACAGTAAAGCAATGGTATTATATTGTTACTATACTGTTCACTGGCTTTCAAATTACAAAAAAATCTATATTTTTAATCACTTGATCTATCAATAGCTGTTTGTTATAATCATCCAAACTCTCCCCATCACAAAACACCAGGGTGTCCGAATGAGGCTCATGCAGAGCTGCATGAGTATAAGAGGTTTAAGTGAAAAAAAGTAGTAGTTTTATTTTAAATCTGGAGGGAAAATGGGCGGATATCTGAGGCAGGAGCTGGCAGTGGGGGCCAGTGTGGATGGGGCAAGTGAGGTGGAGTGATGGTGGGGCTGGAGAGGGCTTACAGAGGCAGGCTGCGATCCACTTCAGACGAGACGAGGGGAGTGGAGCTGGAAGTGGCGAGCTGGAGTGTTTCCAGGTAGGTGTACCTGAAGCAGAGGCAGAGACAGGATTAGAAACCTCCCAACAAACAGAGTAGCACATGAGTGGACTGAGCAGTGTGGTGATGAAGCAAGCTTAGAGGCCCGTGGAGTTGATTAAATGATGAATAGCAGGTGTGAAGGAGAGTTGGCGAAACCAGAGACCAGGAAGCCACGCCCAGCGGGACGCACAAAAGACAGGAAGAGAGACAAACTGGGAACAAACAAGACACACCGGGGAGTGGAAATCAACAGGAACGTTGACGCCTGCCAAACCGTAGCACCTGCAGATTTCTTCCAAGATGAAGGAACTGGTCCAAAAAAAAGTGGCAAAAACACCTGATAAAAAATGTCCGTGTATAAAAATAAAAAATGAGTTCAAGAGGTGACTTCCGTGACTGTCGGCTGCTCAGGCCTTGTTTATTCATGTCTTCTCAGGAAAGGTGTGTGCGTGTGTCTATGTGTAGATGTTCAGAGCATGGCTGGTGATATCAGCCTGCATTTATAAACCTCTGTCAGAGGGGAGAGGAATTAAAGGAGACATGTGACAGAAAATCCAAGTGAGGAGGCCATACATCACACTGCTGAATGAGGGAGAGGAGGGTGAAGTGTGTAATTACTCTCATTAATTGCTGAGTCACTGTAGCTGCAGATGTATTATGATGATATGCAATCACTGTGAGTGGGGACGAGTCTTAGTTATTGCTATTTTTTTATTCTTTTTTGTAGTTTCCTCAGAACACACATCCATCTTGAATTAAAAAATAATGTATACTGCTCAGATATCTCATCTCACAACGTGTACCTATGAAAGCAGGTGTCAGCAGTGCTGGACAGAGATGTTAGGTGACTAATGCCTAGGATAGAGTGTGTTTCTTGTCTGCATGAGCCATTGATCACTTGCCGGGGATTTTCAAGGCAAATCTGTCCCCGGGGATGATTAAGTACAATTGCCTTTCCTTCCCCGAAATCTCAAGCATGTGTAGCTGAACACACCAGCAGGCAATGAAAGCTGGCAGTATGAATGATGGTCATTACTCTCACTGCAGAAGCTGCAAATGCCTCATTCCAGGAAGGAGCCGTATGGTGAGCATCCTTAATGAGTGCTCAGGAGCAGGAATTCATATATTTACTCTTGGTGTGATTAAATTGCAGTTCTGGTGAGACATCAGACAGAGTGGTTGTTTACCTAACAATGCATTAGACCTATATGTACAATCAATCTATCCAATTCACTGACACAGACAGAGCGCCTTTTTCTTTGTTTTTTTGAAATTGCAGAACACCTGTCCTACCTCTAAGACAGAGGGATTAAACATGAATGTATTTTGCATTTTCTATTGAGATGATTTTCTGTGTACTATATGTGTGTGTGTGTGTGACATTTTAAATTGATGTGGGAAATGAAATAAAGCTGAGTATTTTTCCTAATAAGCCACCATCCCATAGTGGGTTTTGACAGATGTGTGAGGGATGGGAGAATAGCTGGTTGTTGGCTATGAAAGATATGAGCTGCTTCCGTTTCCCACGATTTAGGATGTCCTGTGGTTCTGAACAAACACCGCACCATTCGTCATCGCTTATCAAACCAATTAGCATCAGTGTAGGGGAAGAAAATGGTGCTGTCTCATGTATTATGATCACTTGTTTTACCTCACAGTAATATTTCACATGATAAGACATCTGCAAACTGTTCACCATTGCCACCATGTGACAATTTGCACTCACATGCTTGACAGTGGATGTGCCTGCACGCTTGGGGCTGACACGATCGCCCTATGGCAACAATCAATCACAGCTTCCAGCTTGGGACACACAGCATAGCCAAGCTGTCCATGCAATACTAAAGGGAAATACATTAGAAATAAAGTGAACAACCAGTTTCACCAGCAGCCGCTGTCATCTCTCTCTTATAGGCTGTACTTCTCCACTTTGTGTCTTGGAGCATAAATAAGCTTTGATTATAGAGAAATGGGTGACCACCCACAGAAATAATCAGCGGTGACAGTCTGAACCTGCCCTCTGCACCTCGCTCCTTACAGAATGAATGAATGAATGTGACTTGATTGACACCAGCGTTAAAAGATTTCTTTTCTTCTCTCCACTTCCACCACAAGCAAAATGATGCAACCTCACCACAAGGCAACACACGACATCATCCCAGTCAAAGTAAATGAGAAGAGTCTCAGGTGAAGCTTCCAACACGTTCAGCATGTCAGTGTTGTATCATTCTACTTCAGGGTAACTAGCTATTTGGACAAGATATATTTGTCTGTTGCACAAATCAAATTAACCAAGATAAGGTCAAATTTATATTTGACTGAACCAACAATATTCAGAGGATGAAGCTGAAAACTGCTGCTGAAGCTGTGTGCGTGTATGAGTAGTGTGTGTATTTGTACATTGATATAGGACTATTGCCATGGTGATTTTACCTGCTTACTTTTAACCAAGTGTTTTGATATAATCTGGGGGGCCACCTAGACACCTACAGGAAACAGGATACATTGCAACATGAAAATAAGGAGAAACAGGAGCCAGGTTCAGGCAGACAACACACACAAGATCTTGTTATGGGAGAGCATTGTTTGTCCTCAGCTCACCGTTAAAACACAGTGACATGCTGCATTTAAATTGACTATTACTTTTTGCTATTGTCAGATTTGAGGTAACGAGGCCTCGTCCGCGGTGGTCACGTGTTTCTGACGTGGGGCCATAACAGCTGGTTGTTGTTGTTACTATTGTGAAGCTTTCGTTTGGCCGACTGGTTTTAAAGGTTCTACTGCTGAATATGTATTACTGTTACTTGATGCTGTGGTGTTGTTGTGTCCCAATGCTGCACTTAAGACTGAAGGAAACGTGGGAACACGAGGGGGTCAGTGAAGTAGTTTGGATTCATCCTCTGGGGAGCATGAGTCTGTACAGTGCTACACTTCAGCTTAATCACCTGTGGGGCACTGCACAGAGATTCAGAGGAACTTTAACTGTTGAGAGATCTTTGTTCGCAGTGAAGTTGTCAGCCTTCAATGTAGTTTTGTCTCTTCATTTTCATATACATACATATACATGAAAGTATTGGTATATTGTTTAGATGAAAGAGGTTTGATTTGTGGAAAACATGACCATTGTGTATGTTTTGGCTTTTAAATGTTATTTTCCTGGTTAATATGGATCTGTATTGTCTTGCTTACCTTTTTACTTGGTTAGGTGCTAAATGAACGTCAATATTGGGGGGTACAAAAAAAAGAGAGAAGAATAAAAAGTCATGACTGGCAATGGAGGGATGTAACTGGCCTTCAGCACAGGTCCTGTTGTGAACGACTGCCGTGCTCTGAGTTCTGCTTCAGTTCCAATAGCAGAATCAGTACATTTCCAGATATTGTAAGTGTGACCTTGTTTCTCATGGTCAAACATGTTATTATCATCTACAACTTTACAGAGGAGCATTTTGAATGTTACTAGACATTATCAAACAGAAACCCTATTGACGACTGAGGACTGAATTGAGAACAGCTGTAACTGCTGTGTGCCACATCCCAGCTGCAGGATGTGGCACACAGCAGCTACAGCTGTTCTCAACCAAAAACAATCACAAGTGTTTGTTCTTTGCTGCTGCTGTGACTCCAGCCTTCTCACCACAGCTTTGTTTCAATGTACCTTGAGGTTTGGTGTGTGTCACCCTGTTGATCATGAAGAGTTTCAAAGCTTAGGTCCATGTTGAGGATCCTGTTCAGTTTCATGTTTACATATGAATTGTTACTTAATATCTGGCTTTCTGATGTAAACATTTGTCAAGCTGCTGTGACAGGTGAACTGAGCTCACTCACACTGGGATGAAGAAACTTTTTTTTTTGTTTTATGATTTTATATCCACCAAAAAAACACAATACACAAAAAATACTACATGTCCTCCTTTCTCAAAGGAAAAATGATGGCAAAATCTCCTCCAGGGAGATGCCCTCAGCTTCTCGCAGAAGTGACGAAGGGGACAGAGAGGTAAAACAGTGAGGAGGGGTGAGTGGGGGAGAAGAGAGGAGGACTTGTGAGGGGGGCGCTTCCATCAGGGCTGTCTCCACTGGTGTCCTACATGTCCTCTTGTCTTGCAGTGTGACCTCTGGTTCAGAAGCTGCAACAACAAATGGAGATTTAGAACAAACTCTTCAAACCAGATGCTGCCTCTTCAACCTGCAACATTTTGATCCTGACATGAAAAAAGACACAGTTGAGTTTGAGCTGCAGAGAAAAGGAGATTTTGAACCTGAGATCCACAGAAATATTGTCTCACCCTCAGCTGTAGCAGGAGCCTTTCTTCTCACCCTTTTCCTCTTTTTGCCCTACACAGAAACAAACACATGAGAGTTTCATCCAACATCATCGACACACAACAAACTCAGTGGCTGTGATGTAAACATGGAGAAGTCACATGTGAGCACAGAGGACATACATAGTTTTCACAGTAGGACCAGTGTGGGTACTCGAGGATGTGGTTCATCTTCTCCATCTCTGCTTCCTCATAGTATTTACTCTTCTCCTCGGCTGACATAGACTGCCACTGTGGACACACAACAACAAACTGTCAGGACATAGTAATACACTACTACATGCAGCAACAGGCGGGCTGGTGCACAAACACAAGCTGCTTCTCTGCTCACATGACAACAAGTTCATCTTGTTTCTGTAAAATGAGTGTGAAGATTTTTGAAGTTTTGTCTTCAGCACTGATCAATGCAGGAAATCTTTGACCACACTGTGATGAAGTGTGTGTGACACTGAGCGTTTCAAACACTCAGACCCAACACACTCACCATCTGTCCCAGGACGGTGTTCACCGATGCACTGTTCCTGATGCTCAGTTCTGCAGCAACATTTGAACTGTGCTTCCTCCTGAAAATCATGAAGGCATTGAGCGGCTTCTTGACATGTGGTCGGACGTCATCCTCTGGCCTGAGAAACAGTGAAAACAGAAGAAGAGCATGAAGCACCACTGAGGAAAACTGTGAGGAAAACAAGCAGCAGAAGTGGATGAGGATCTGGGTCGACAAGTTAGAGACAGCAGAGTGTTGATGAGCTCTGTCACAGATCTGGAGCCAGTCAGTGTGACGTACTGGGACTTGGAGGTGGTCACTGGAGGAGCAGCAGGGGGAACAAGTGGGACTCTGGGAAGTCCGTACACCCTCACTCCATTCCTACATGAACAACACCAGACACACACATTAGATAAGAGAAAAGGTGTGTTTGCAGATGAAGACAGAAGGTCACTGATGTGCACCTTTGTGTTTGCTGTTACTCACAGTTCTCCAATAGGAACCATCTTCTTCATCATGGTTTTACAGAGTCTCGGTCCCTGAACTGGAGGAGCAGCAGGGGGAGCAGGTGGGACTCCGGGAAGACCGTACACCACCTCTCCATTCCTACATGAACAACATCAGACACACACATTAAATAAGATAGAATGCGTGTTTGCAGACGAGGACAGAGGCTCACCGATGTGCATACTTGAGTGTGTGTGTGTGTGTGTGTGTGTTTTCAGTTATGTATCTGTTACTGACAGTTTTCCAATGGGAACCATGTTCTTCATCATGGCTCCAGGGAGCCTCATCACTGGCATGTTGTGATGCTGGAAACACACACAGTACAGGTGATTAGACAAGCTGCATCATTATCATTATCATCAGCATCTACATTCTTGTACTATAAGTACAAGATTTATTTCTAAGCTACATCCACGTGCAAACTGGAGCTTTTTAACTCATTGTCTCATTCAAGTTGTTTTGTGGACTCAAAGCCTCTGTACAAACATCACAATAATTCCAGAGGCTTTTATTTCAAACCAAAATGTGTCATTTTCTCATTGGGGTTTTGAAGTGAAAGAGTGTAAAGTCAGGTTTGATAGTGACTGGTCCTTCATTGGTGTCACAGTGATTTGTCTGCTCCAGCAGTGAAGATGCTTCACAGTGTGTTTGTGGGGAACCAGGGTCTTACCTGGCCTGTAGGAGCACTGGTTGAAGCTGCACCTCCTGGGATGATGGGCTGAGGCAGCTGGTATGGTAGGAACTGTAAGGTGATTGGGGGGGTTATCATTATGATTAACTGGCAGTCAATAAGGAAATTGATATGCAGCCTCACACTTCTGTTGAGCTGAGATTAAAGTCACACTTCTGCTCTCCTTCTGTTTCCTAAAGCTTCTTCCATTAATAACTAACTGGTCTCTCTGATACAGGGAGTGATACAGTTCTTATGAATCTACTGTCTCTAACCTTCACTTGGTGTCTTACCTGTCTCTGGCTGTACACTTGAGCTGGCTCTATCACAGCTGGCTGACTCTGTGTTTCCAGGGGGATGAAGGGAGCAGGTTTGACCATTTCTCCCACAGTGTCATCCACCATGGCCTTCACAGTATCAATCACCTCGTCCCACTCCATCTCCTTGATGATTTCATCAAACTGTGCCCTGAGATCCATGACGTCTGTTGTCACTGTGGTTCTCTGATAATGAACCTGTAACTTTATCAAGAAGCTGCTTTTCACACATTTTATATATTATATTATATTATATTATATTATATTATATTATATTATATTATATTATATTATATTATATTATATTATATATATAAGGAAAGACATGAAGGTGTAAAAGTACCAAGTGACCTGCACATGACTCCTTCACTACATTTCAGAGGGACATTTATCTTATTGATCAGATAACCAGCTTTTAAATATGTTGCTGTTTCAAAGATTGAACTGTCCAACAAAATATAATAATTGGTTTCACCTCAACAACATGATCATTAAAAATCCCATAATATAATGTATAATGATAACAGAGGCAGAAGATTTTTAAGATCGTTTGCACATCAAACTTTCAAAATGTACTAAAATATACTTGAGGTCAGGTTTTTGTGTTTCCACTTAAGTAAAGGCTCTGATGCTTCTTCATAGGTGAAACTAGATGATCCATCAGCTAACACCAACTTCTATCCTTTACTCAACAATGTGTTTTCTTATATTGGCAACTAATGTTTCACGCACACACACACACACACACACACACACACACACACACACACACACACAAACAAAACAACAAAAAAAAAACACTAAAAGTTACCACAACCTTCAAAAACTCTTTGCTTGAAAACAATTAATTCTGACTGAGCTAAAACTCCTTGTAATTTCAGTACTCACGTGCTGCGTTCACTGACAGTCTGGTTTTCTGAAAATGGACGTTTGTCTTGAAAACTGTTTATCTCAAACTCTCCAGTTGTCTCTGATCTTGTTAGTGCTCAGCTGTGTGCAGTCAGCAGGTGAACTGAACCAACAGAATCTCTCATTGCGTGTCATGTTCCATAGTATGACATCATCAGAATGACAGAATCACAATACTGCCACAGTAGTAATAACCAGTACAGTTTACTGATCACCACTACAACCATTATCACTGCCCCATCACTTCAGTGCATACTCTAGTTCTCCTCCATTTAGTCCATGCTCATCCATTTATTGAATTACTTTTTATTATTGGAGTGCTTGTTTTAGATGTTTTAAGGTGAAACAGGCAAAAATATACACGTGCTTTCATTGTCTAAACCTGTGTGAAGGTGTATAAACCACGTTTCCCAATGGCACAACCAATAAGTCAGCTTCTTTGTGGATGCCAAGGTCATGGGGTTGAACTCTCAGATTGTTTTGACAAGAATTCAACAGTAGTTCAGATTTAAAAGCATGAAAGCTGCTTAGAGCCTGATTATTCACCTGTTATCCATTTACAGTTGTCCATAATATGCCTCCAATTTTTTTTTCTGTGTATAAACTATTGAATGACTTTCTGTGGGTGTCTTCTGAAAATTGTGATAAAAAACATTTAAAGCAAGACATTCTGTTGTACAGAAAAAAAAATCCACAGACAGAGCTAATCATCTTTCTCTCTCTTAACACTGACACAAGGGAGGTAACAATCTTTCTGTGTGCATTTGTGTGAGTGAGTGAGTGAGTGAGTGAGTATGTGTGTGTGTGTGCATGTGGTTGGACTTTGACAGTAAAGAAAGTGATAAACACCACAAACATGGTACATGTTCCTTGTCAGTGTGGAGCTGTGTCTGCTTGTGTTTGCAGCCTATGGGAGAAAAGGGATCAGTGGAATAGTTGATAAACTGCAGAGACAGCGGAGGAGACCCTGACTCATGAATTGGTCTGGCAGGATCACTGTTAACATGGGAATCAGACCAACAACCAGATACTGAAGAAGAAGAAGAAGAAGAAGAAGAAGAAGAAGAAGAAGAGACTTTATTTATATAGCACATTTCCTGTCAGAGACAACTCAATGTGCTTCACAACATAAATACATGAATAAGCAAATAAACAGAGCGATAAAGTGCACAGATATAAACAGTAATATGTCTGTTGGTGACTGGAGACTGGCCTGTGGGTAAGAGAGTGTGAAAAGAAATGTCTTGGGTCTGTTTTTGAGAGGAAGCTACTGATTGGAGCGTTTCTAATGTTGTGAGGGAGGGAATTCCACTTTCGAGGGGCATGAAAACTAAATGCTGGGGGGATGACAAGGAGACCACTGGACAGACAAAGCCAAGTTAGCGTGTGTGTGCGTGAGAGAGACAGAGAGAGCGAGGGAAGAGTACAGAAGCAAATGTTTGTCCAGGGGTGTATTTAGACCTGCAACTCGGTCGCTTTGCTCTGATTCAGGGGCTAAAATAAAACAGTTGTTGCATTTTTCGTTTGGGTCGTTTGTGTTCACATGGTAACAGTTCCAAGCAAAAGTCCAAAGTTGTAAACAAATGCCATGCACGAAACAACTCTTCTCTCATTGGTCAGAAATCTCACCAGGAAGGAGGAGAGGTTCACACCGGAAAAACACCAACTGCTGAACATCAGCAGTGTGGTTGGCTAGTTTGTGTTTTTTGAGTCAGCTGTGTTGGTGGCTGTGTTGATTAAGTTCTCACTGCAAAAGAACCACTCCAGGACTCGAATGGAAGCATCCGAGCGTGATTACTGTGTTCACATGAGCTGATCTTTCGGGTTAAACGCTTCTTGTTTCAGAACAACTGTTCCAAATGAGCCAGGTCTGAATACACCCCCAACAAAGTCACTTACTTTTTCACTGGGTGCAATTGTGAAAAAATGTCTCTAAATCTAGTTGGCAACACTGCAGCTGTGAACGCCCCCTAATGGAAACAGTTTTGTCCCAGTTCAGACCAATGGGGAACTCAAACATGTGCCTGAATAATCAACAGTCTAACTTGATCACTCAACTCAATGACTGAGGCCGTCAGTCACAGACCTCTGCATTTATAGGACTGGCCCTGCTGCTGTTGTTCATGTTTTGTTTCAAATCATATATTTCAGTTCATTCCTGGAAAGGTCGCCAGTCTATCACAGGGTCACACACAGAGACAAACAAAACATACGCACTCACATTTACACACAACAGGCGATTTAGAGTCACCAATCAACCTAGGGTGCATTTGTCTGGATTGTGGACACAGACGCTGGAAAAGCATGAAAAGCCCACACAGATAGACTGCAGGCCTAGGAATCACACCTAGAACCTTTTTCCTGGGAGGTGAGAGTGCCACTGCACCATCATGCCACCCCAAGTTTGAAAATCTGGGGTTGGAAAGATACTGGTGAGCTGTAGTCAGAGCTGCTTTAGCTGCAACAAACCTAGATATGTGACTAAACTTGCAGGGCTAATGTATTCAAACAGTGTTGACAAATGGTGAAAACAACAAAAATGTGAGTTCTGAGTATTAGAGCTGTATTATCCTTAAAGACCATTGGCTTTATATGAGGCTTATTGTAAATCCAGCCTGTTGATTCAAGGATCAAACTGTTTGGGTCCATTAGGTGAGAAACTGAACCCAGACTCTACAATGACTCCATGTCACAGCTGAGGAGGCTTAATGCAAAAAAGCAAAGATGACACTGATCTGGATGCAGCTCCACCCTAATGCCATCTGTTGCCGAGGGCTGGATCTCTTACTACCCCAGTGCAAAGGATTAAACATGTGAATGTATGTATTCCCCCAAAGCAAAGTTGTGGTCACTGACACAGTCTGAGCCACAGAACTCACTGTCAAAACTTTTCTTAGTACTTTGCTGGGAGGAAACTGAGGGTATCAGTGTTAGCAGCATTAACACTGAACTGAACATTACCATAGGTGTCATCATTGACAGCTACATTATATTATTAATAACATTTACAACCTTACTGCTGAAGAAGTAAAAAAAAAAAAGAAGAAAGAAACTCCTATCAGTTGCAGAAAGTCAACTTCTCAGCTTCACTGGAGATTGATTCTCTGCAGCTAATGTATGAAATTGCAGCAGTTGGGTCAGTGATGGAAAGATGGCAAGAATCGATTTTCTGGGGTTTTATGATCTCAGATGATATTAAACTGTTGAGGTTAGACTGTTAAGGTTTTGTGCAAAAAAAAAAAGTAATAATCCTCTGTCTGAGGGCTTGAGTCGGCGCATCTCCATGATGTAGCACTGCAGTTTGTTTTGTCTTTATGAAGACCAACAACTCTGCTCTCCTTGTGAGAAGGTCACAATGACAGAAAAAAGCTTTTGTTGCCACTTGGGTTTTTAATACTTTAGAAATACAGATGCCAAAGTTTGGCTGATGAATTTCTTTGCATCCGAGACCAAATGTTTTACACTTGCAGTATGGTCCCATTGTCTATTTGTGCCTCTGTGCATGCTTGTGCATGTGTTAATTTGGATGAGTGCTTCATTGGATTCAAGATGCTCTGCAGAGCAAAAGCACCATCTCTACGACTGACATCGAATGGTACTGGGTTTGGACCCAGTTTCCAGCCACAGCCCATCTGCACCTTGCATTCTCTCCAAGAGTCATCATAATCCCACCAATCCCTCTGCCTCTCACTATGGCTGCCTCCTTTCTGGCAGCCCTGCCCTCCACATTAGGATTTGGAACTGAGCTGCAGGCCTCTCTTTCTCCCCCATTACCATCTCTGAGAAAGCTGATTCCCTCCTGTTAGTGCGCCCTTTCCTCGCCACCGCTGGTAAATGCATTAGAGGCCTGGCTGCTGGGGCCAAGCGAGCCAAGCTTTAGGGATGTGGGTGGTAATTCATTCACTGGCCATACAGGAAGAAGCTGGTTTCACTGGCCCTAGGGATCCTTTCTTTTTTGCTTTTGTCCTCACTCATGTGCTATTACAGAAAAACATCCAAGACCGAAGACAAATTACTGATGCTCTCTGTAAACTCTGATCTCACAGACAGGGGGAAGTAAGCTGAAATAGCAGGTCCATTTAGGTGAGATTATGGAGAGAAAATGTGAGTGTGTTCAACCACTATTTCCTCCACATGCCACTTTTTTATATCCAGTTAAGGGAAGTAAGACATAACCTTTACTCAGTTACATGTATAGGAGCTATTTATATGTCTTTCTATTGCTACATAGCTAGTGTTTATCAGCACATTACAAATTCAGCATCAAACTGAATTTCTTTACCCACCAAGGGCTGTTTCCAGAGTGGGGAAGTAACATCAATGTAGACTCTTGTCTTAATCAACCTAACTATAACCTCTTGTCTTGAAAATGCAACAATGGCTGAAGCTTTTGTCCAGCAACAGTCTTGCAGTTTTGCAGCAAAAAAACAAATTTGCAGGTAAAAACTTACAAATCACCTTTTATTTAACCTTCATTATAGACGAAGCTGAGACAAGGCATTCTTAATTCACTTGTTTGTCTATTGGACAACATCAGACCACATCTAAGGCTGTGAATGTTGGTGACTGAGTAGGGGATAAGGGAAAATTGATTTCCCCAGGTAGACTTCTCTTGCAGAGCACTAATTTCTTCTGCGTGTCTACGGGGTTTGTAGCTGGCTTTTTACATTCATGCTTGTGGAGAACAAAGACCCGGGAAGCACAAAGAGCGGCTTGATGAAAGGAGAGGTGTGATGGTAGAGGAGAAATGAAATTACTGACTTGCTCTATGTGCCGCAATCTCGTAACTAAATTACTGTGTGATGGCATTGAAACACTTAATTTGGCATGGCCAGTTATAACCTGGTGGGGGGAGACAGATGACTTTCTACCACAGATGTTCTACCTCAGGTGGTTCATCAAAAATGGAACATTTCTGCTTTTAGCTAGGTATTCATGACAAAGCCTACCAGCTACAGTCCCCCCCCCCCCCCCCCCCCCCCCCCCCCCCCCCCCCCCACACACACACACACACAGGGGAAACAACAACACAGTCACCATGCACCTTTGGTGTTCTTTGAGACATTTTCTTTGTGCAGGTAATCAGGCGTTAAGAAGACAGTGCTCACCTTCACTTGTGCAAATGCTGCCCCAAAGCAAGATCCCCTCCAGCACTATAGTTTGGGGGCACCATTGCTGAATCACAAGCTTAACAACACCCAAGATGATTGTGATTGGTTTAAAGAAATGCATTCATACCAGAGTGTGTTTTCTCCTGCACCTGGGTGAGGCTGATAGAGTAAAAAGTGCATACTGCAATACCTTCTCAACATCCCATCAGAAGTTCCCATATTTTACTCTGGTGAAGTACTCAAATTGCTGATGCATTTTAAGAACAATTAACCATCTCAGTATAGTTTTACATCTCAGAGAGCCAATCACAGCCTGACAGCTTTGTCAAACTGTATGCCATGTATTTGTGAATGTATTGTAATGTCAATGTCCAATGTTGCTATTGTACGTAAGACGTTCTATATCTACTGTATGTACAGAACCTGTGAAAATGATTATCCTAAAAAGGGACAATAAATGAAACTAACTAAACTAAACTAACTGTTTTTTGACTGATCTGCTAGAAATAGAAGATTCCAGGTAAATGGTCAGAGAATTTGAATCCTGCAAGGTTGGATGGTTGACCCAGGTGGAAGGTGCTTGAAACTGAAAATGGTGACTGCCTTGTTGTGACATCACAAATTTACAGTACTTCTGACGGATAGTTTTAAGGCTCAGTTTCTGAATATAGGCTGTTTGTGTTTGTCTGTTGCCTGAGGCTTTGATACTTTCACAGCATTAATTTAGAACCTGTAGTTTCTTTATAATCAAAAAGACATGGATATGTTTTTACTATTTGGGACCTTTAATGCACACACCTTGCAATTACTGTTATGGCTTTGCATGGCTCAAAGTGGATCTGGCATTTTAACTCTTATATTGCAAAAGTGTTATTCAAAGGCAGGCACATATTCAGAAAACATATTCACATTTAATGGCACATATGCCATTGATCGATATACTTTACAGAATGCACTCCACTATTCACATGGAAATGATGTGATCCAGAATGTAATACTGGTGCATGTTGAGCTCATTTTGCTTGAGAAGATGTTTCACAGTTGGACTCAGGTTTATCTGTAAGTTTTTATCTTATGTGAAAGCTGAATCCATATTGATCACGTAAAACAACAGTCATAAAAAGAACAGTATCATTACGCTGGTAACTTTAAACTAACTGTATTAATTAGCAGTTTTACTCTAATATCCAAGAGAGTTTGGCTGTTCTACCCTCCTCTGGTCTTCAGTAAATAGCACAGTTTGAATCAACCTTCAGCAGAGTGAAGCAAAGTCTTTCATTTTCCACATGGTGCCTCAGGATTAATCCGACACTCACAGATTAAAAGGGTCGTGCATCTGAGGTGTTATGCCTTGGTGACGTTTGCGTGTAAATAATATTTAGCAGCCACAGTTTCTTCCTGTGTATGTGGACATTTCATGCCATGTCTGCTCCCATAACATCAGTCCAGTGTGTGTGTGTGTGTGTGTGTGTGTGTGTGTGTGTCTGGGTGCTCTCAGAGGATGACCAGCAGCCAGTTATCATTTATCAATGTGCTGCTTGTCTCTCGGCAACTGTCCTCCTTGTCACAGATTCACTGTCAGCCCAGCAGGGGAACACAGTAATTTGGTGTGATTATGGTGGGTTGAATCAGTCAGACCTCTCTGGGTGGGATCATGACTACAGTTATTGTTTTGAAATATTAAAAAAAAAAAAAAAAAAAAAAAAAAAGGTTTAGCTTTTAAACCTAGTAGGCCTACTTTAAGGACCTCTCCTCCACAGAGCCTCAAGTGGTGTTCCACCTTGATCTTTGAAACAGAAACTGCCTTCAGTGTTCAACTGTATGTGACTACATTATACTATACACGGACATTCAGTATTGTTTATATGTATAGATATGTGTATGTGTGTGTCTGTGCATGTGTGTGTAAACAACACTATCAACGTTTTCATTTAGTCAAGACCAGAAGAATGACTAAGACAAATGTAAAAACACATGTGGTATTACTAGATACAAAAACACCAGCAGGGGAACAGAAGAGCAGAGGACCAGCAACACCTAAGAAAATATGTACTGTATAAGATATGCAAATGATGCAATCTGTGCACAAACAACAACAAAAAAGACAAATTACAAGAAATCAAGATCCAAAACACACACACACACAAAAAGCAGCCTGTTCCCCCAGCCTCTTTGGACTTCCATGTCTCTGACATATTAGACTAATTTAAGAATCAAGTATAAGAAAAAAGAAAAACAACTTGAAAAAAGAAGCAGTAGCTGGATGTCTGTGGAAGAAATAATGCTTCAGTTAAACACTCATTACCACCAAGGCTCAGGGATATTCATGTAATCCAGTGCTTTCAAAACAACATATTGTGGCGATACATCATGCGGGCCCTTCTGTGACATGACACAGCTAATTAATCTGATCAGAAATTGCTGCACGGTGTTCATTGTGTATTTGTGTGTGCTCATGCCCAATGTTTTTCCTATGACCTGGATCCACTGGAACACCACAGGCTCTTCGATAAAAGACACTTGAGGAAGTGTAGTTCATGATCATGTCCGTCAAAGCCTGTGTGAGGCTAAAATGACACAGAACAAATCAAATTGTTTTGATGTAGAACACATTTTTCTTGACTTTAACCTGTGATTTCTTCTTTATTCTTCCATTCTGACTGACATAGAGTTCATATTTCTGATTATTGCAGATTTGTTTTTTTCTGAATTACGCCCTCGAGATCATTATATTTTTGTTAGACTTAAAATGTACTCATGACTAAAATAATAGGCCTTAACTGTGATTGACATGTGTGTTGGTTGAAATGGTTTCCAAAATATAAAACAGTACAGAACACAGTTGAAGTGTATAATAAATACCACCTTTTGTTTAATTGTAGAGATTTAGAGGTTGTGTTTCTTCTCTCCTGTTTCTCCAGCTTCCTCCCTCCAAAAACATGCCCATTAGGTTAATTGCTGTTCATCTCTATGCAGCATGTTGCCCTATGACCTGCCCAGGGTGTACTGCACCCTCCCAACCCTCCACAGAGAATTGAAATAACCAGTGGATAATTGCAGCCTACTGTACGTATATAACACACAGTTTGTATTTCATATTGTGCATGAACATAATTACCAGCTGTGGCAGTGTGGTCAGACTTGTTTTCACTGTGAGTGTGTATTACTCTGGAGACTAGTAGTTGTCTGAGTGTGTTGGCAGGCATATGCCTGTTGAAAGATTTTGTCATTGTGATAGTGTCACAACTGTGCAGGATAAATGGTGAATGGACTGATTAGAGAGCACTCAATGAGCTACATTTATCCATTCACCCCCCACACACATACACTGATGAAACAGCCATCTACATCTCTCCCACAGACACTTTCACCTTCTGTTCAGTGGGTGACCCCAAAACCTTTCAGGTGCGTAGTTCAAAATGAGGGATGAGTGAGATGAGTGTGGTCTGATCCATGAATACTCACTGAATTCCCACTGCATGATGGTCTCAGATGGATGAAAAGTTAAACTAGCTCATCTCTATGGTCCACAGTTTAGGCTTTTTCATTGTTATTTCTGTACAGTTTAAAAAGAAGGGTCCAAAAGATCGCTGCTTAAACACGGCATACATACTGAAATGAAATATCTTTTCTCATGGAACTGCTGGGAGGGGACTGGAGGTGCCAGGAGTGCAGGAGTGAGGAGAGTGAAGAGGCTGTGGCAGGGGAGGGTGGGAGAAGAAAGAAAGAAAGAAAGAAAGAAAGACAGAAAGAAAGAAAGAAAGACAGACAGAAAGAAAATAGTGTTTGTTGGGCACAGCTATGCTGCAATTATGTGCAATCACCAAACTGCATGAATTAAAAAGAGCAATCAAGGTGTAACTCACCACAGTAAAAAAAAATATTACAAGACATCAAACGTGTGCAATAAAAAGAAAAAAAGCAGTCCAAGGCTGGATTACCAAGAGGCCAGGGAGGGGTCGAGGTTTACTGCATGTTGAGTGGTTTTTGTGATTACGTGATAAATTGCTGGATAATTGCCACTACCACTAATGTACAACATCAATTAAGACGGCATTGAGACCTGAGTCAGGCCTCGTCAGTCATTTGAATGAGGCCATGTCAACACAGAATGTGTGGGGGAAAGATGCCGGTGCAAGTGGACATTGTTGGTGAATGACTGAGCAGCATGAATGTTGTATTTCTGCTGCCGTGCTGTGAGGTATACCGGTATATGCTTTTCCACATTTCCACATATCATTTATATATCATATAAAAGGTGATTAGTGGTCATGAATACCAAACACAGCTTTAATCAAGGTCTTTTATGCGGCTGATGAATGTTTCATCAACAAACTGAAGGTTTCTCTCTCCATTTGTGTGTTTTAATCTGTTTTAAATAATGCATCTATTGATGGAATGTTTTTTTGTTTGTTTGTTTGTTTGTTTGTTTGTTTGTTTGTTGTTGTTATTGTCATTTGCTCAACCTTTGCCTCCACCACCTGGAAAAGATCATTCACCACCTTAGGCAAATTTCATTTATCACTGTCTCCAGACTCCCTCTTCCCTCATTTATTTTTCCAATCGAAGATGCTCACAATGAAGCTGTATCAATCATTCAGATGTGTCAACTCAGTACACACAACCCTCAGGCATGATATAAAACATTCTCCTCCGACGCAATATTCAGCTGGCTCATCCAGCAAGAGCAAAAATGGGGGTGGGGGTGAAATCATCCGAACTCAGCCACTGTCAAAATAATAATTAATAAATAATAATTCATGAATATCAACATGGTGGTCTTTGAAGTGGCCTCTCAGTGAAAGATATTTGTCTCTGGCTCCTGTCGCAATCTTGGTGAACCACATGGCGCTCGCCTTCATCTGTCCCTCTGATGCGCCATCATGCCGGAGCAGCTGCAGAAAGAAAACAAGGAGGAAGGGAGAGGAAGAAACAACGACTGCTCACCAATTAATACCTAAAGGGCCTCTAGAGTTCCCCTCAAAGGTAATTACTGCAGAGTGTGCAGCACTGTCACCTGCAGTGAGAACTGCATGTCCTCTTGAGCACACTGCCAAGTCATTCACCTGGCTTTGTCAATGGCTCCTGCAGGTGGCCAGGTGTAATTAATGTGCACCTGAACACTGAAGTTTAGTGAAATGTATTTGGTTTGACAAATAATTAGTCAGATAAAGAGGCAGTCATGATTGAAATAAATTAGTTTGTACAAAGTGTCCAAACTTGTCAAGAGCACTAACGGTTCACATCTGCAAAGGTTCAAATGATGCGTCAGCTCTGATCTGCCCATGAAGCTCTGTCCAGGGTCCACGTGGACCGCCTGCAGACTTCCTGCACATACACAAGTCAACTAGACACTTATGAACGCACCTTTTGATTGTTCTGAATGATCTGGACCTGAATGTCTGCACAGAACTGATGGACAGGCCTCAGGAAAGGGAGGGACTTACTAAGACAGTTATTACAGTTACTGTATAAATTACAGTTATACATTAAATAACATCTTCAAGAAACTGATTTGGTCAATGCAAGGCCATGCCTCTATCTTCTGTGGCACTGATGCAAAAAAAAAAAAAAAAAAAAAAAAAATAGTTCCAGTTTTTTGGACAAGGGGGTGTGTGGTGTAGTCATGCAAAGATTAACCTGCTCTCAGCAAGTGGAGCACTGGTAGAGCTGTGTGTGTGTTTCTGTGCACAGGGCCATGACAACAACATGCATTCGGCACTTTTAAAAACGTCCAGTGACACAATCCAATATCTGTTAATTCTCCGGCTCATGTCGAATATTTCCAGTAGTTTATCTTCTTGTCAAAACAGCACTTTCCTCTGGTGCTGCAATTTTTCACCTGCTGAATGAGTCTTATTCCTATGCACCTACACAGCACACTATATTAAATTGCTTTCTACCTCACTCAGTGACTGCAGCGTAATACGGTGCTGTTTCCACAGGAAGATAAACACTGAAAATGCAACCACCAGGTTAAAGTTTTCATCTGAGGTTTTCTTTTGTTTATAGTTGTACACCTACAAAACTGACATCTGATACACAGTCCCTCCATATACACTGTTGCCCATAAAGTTGAAATAAAATATAACCTCTTCTCATGAAGTGAGTGTGACAATGTGGTTTATTCTTGATAGATGAAGTGTATATCCTCTGGGCCTTCGTATGTAATAATTGCACCAGGTCAAAGGTGAATATTACTGATGTAAGGTATACATCCACACCTTTACTTGACTGATTTTACAGTATGTCAGTGATATGTTTTCACTTTACTCCACTGTGCTAAAGGGCCATAAAATCGAAAGGATAGTACATAGATAGTCAGCGTGTAACCTGCAGTTTATATTTGGATCAGCAGAAGAGAAAGTGTTTTGCTAATCACATTAAGTGTGTGGTTTGTGTTGAATCTTGTCCCTTTATCTTGCTGCTTTTCCCTATGCACCTACATTTTCTCAGCCACTCTGTATTTCTGTATTACTCCTGACAAGCTAGTGTAGCTGTGCTTGTGCATCGGAATATGCTTGTTCAATGGTTGAAAGAAATGTAATGCCCAAGAGAGGGGCACTTGGCAGCAGGATATTCAGTACAAAGCAGACATATAAGTACCCTTTTTTCAAAGTCTCAAGTAGCTACCAGAAGAGGTCATTAGTGGATGTCAGAGGTTAAATTAAAGCCAAAATAAAAAATCCATTTGGAAACAGAGCACCAATAATAAGCTAATAAGCCAATATTAACAAAATCAACCTACAATAGCCTTGTGATTGGGACAGGAGGTTGATGAGGTTCTCCCCCTCATAATGCTTCCCTGTACTTATATGTTGTTGACCTTTTTCTGAGCAATCAAGGAGAGCATCCTGTTGTATGGCATCTCAGTGTGGTACATAGGGAGCTCAGCTTCAGACAGGAAGGCCCTGCAGTGAGTCGCCAAGGCTGCACAGAAAATCATCTACCACCTCTTGCCCTCAGTGGACGACATCACCAGTTCCCCACCATAGAGCCATAAACATCACCACGGACTCCACCCACCCTGCACACCATCTCTTTGAACTGTTGCCATCAGGCAGACGTTAAAGATCTGCAAAACCACACACATCAAGATTTAGGGACCTTGCCTGAAATAATTATGGAACACATGAGCCACACTAATGCACTTTATAATACATAGGTCAGAGATTTTGTTTTATTTTTTATTTTAAATCATTAGGGTTAGGGGTTAGGTTATGAATGAGTGAGTGTGGTTATTGATAAGCATGTGCAGCTGCACTCCAATCTCATTGCTTGCTTTGCTACAAAGACAGTTAAAGCTTTCTATGCATCATTAACCCTGAAGAGGACATCTGCGAGGAACCAATCAACTGCAAGATTCAGTGCTGTCCACCAATCATATTGTCACTGCAAATATGTTTCACAAGTCAATAATTATTTAATTTTTTATGGAGAGAGGGGCAGGAAACTGGAGGAGGCCCCCCAGGTTGGTAATTGGCCCCGTCCACAGCAGCACATTGCCTGCCTCCTGTACTCCTAGAATGAATATTCCTCTCCAAACGGCTGGAGCCAGATCTGAATCCATTGCAGCTAAACTCCAGGTCATCTGACCAAACTGTTACTGTGAGCTGCACTAAAAAAAAAAAAACATTACTGATATGAATTTGATGAGATCAAAGTAAATACCATGACCTCATCTCAGAGTTTAACTTTTAAACTGGGCAGAATCTCACTGAGATATTCAGTATTTATAAATGTGTTCTGTTCCCCAAACTGCTTGATCTGCTTCATTTGTTTTCTTATGTTTTCCTCAAAGCAACAAGCTCCACTTTTGTTTTTCGTTTTTTTCTCCCTGACACTTGAGACACAGCGTGGCAAATAATCACCGCTGGACCGAGAAGACATTTGTAACTTTTCACTCGCTTTGGATGAGCAACATCAGAGAAAACAAATGAAGAAGCCACGGTTTGTTGACGGCTGTTATGCTGCTGCGAGAACAAATCCAGGAGACAGATATGAGAGGGCTTCACACTGTGTCAGCTGGACTTTTGGATTTGTAACAGGGGGAAAAACCTGTAGATGCAGGAAGAAAGAAAAGAACTGAGATGTGAGTTTTCTTTTTCCAAGTAATGATTGATTGACTTCTGCGTTTTCCCAACCTTTGTAATAAAACCCCCACCCCCCACCTGCCCCACAGGAGTTCCACTGATACCTCTACTTCTTATCTTGACCTGCCTGCTCCCATTCTTCCACATTGCACCTTTTTCTTTTGATACGAGCTCATTTAACTCCTGCTCAGAGGGTGTTTTGTCTTTCGCAGCTGGACTTATGAAAAGATTCTTTGATCCTTATCACAGAGAACATTTGTTCCCACAAGTAAGTGCTTCCAAGTAGTCCCAGTACATGGGAGGAGCCGTGGCATCATACAGGGGATGAAAGGAAGGAAGAGCTCGCTCTGAAGTGTAATTCATTCAGCGCTTCCTGTCAGCGCTCTGGCAGGGTCTCCACATCAGCTGCAAATGAATGTGTAAAAAATTTAAAAATTGAATTTCTCAGCCTTGAGAAGTGGGGAGGGAGGGGTATAAGGATACAGGACAGCGTGCGCATTTGCTGCAGGCTGACAAAATGGAAGCTGAGTAAAGGTTTCATTTGGCTTCCCCAGTAAACTGTTTTCACATGCAAAGCTGTCACAGCATCATGCATAATCATGCGTGGATGTGCGCGCAGTAAACTGGAAAACATAAAAGCCCGGTCACATAATGCATGGTGATTCCCTCCCATAGAAATCTGCTTATCCTGCATTGCTGACACATTACCAAATTCAGAGGGGCCTGATGGTAAATGGAATGCACTGGTGAGTTATTTAAGTCTTCCGTTGCAATTGTCTGTCTTGAGCAGAGATTTCCTTTATTCCTTCCCTTTATTTCTCATTCACACTGAGATTGCTCCGAGCAGCAGCTTCAACACATTTACTGTCTTCAAGATAAAAATTCATGGCAGGCACAATCCAGCCCACAGGCCTGGAGATTGGCATGTGATACTCAACCTTCTTGTCTTCAGTGCTTTCCAACTTGGAACAATGAACTGCTGATAGTTGATAATTATCAAGGTTGTTTTCCTGACCAAAAAAAAAAGGGGGGGGGGGGGATTCATTTATTTGTTTATGTTTTCCAGGCTGTAAGTCTAAATGACATACTGCTGCTTGTGTCATGTAAAATAAGAAGAGGTTAAAAGAAAAAAATGGTTCCAACAGGTCCAGAGCTGCTGAGCTGCGAGCAAACATCTCATGGACTGAACACCTGAGCATTATGTTGAATGTCTCATCTTAAAGCAGCTACAAAGAACTTCAAACTGCATATGCAAAAGTCTCTCGTTTCAGTCTCTGTGTGACTGATGTTAGGGATAATTCTTCATCTCATATACTATTACTGAATTATAAGAGACAAAACTTCACTTTATGCTAATGATTAGTTTCTTAGAAGATAATTCTACACATATATACTCCATTTTATTTTTTAGTGATAGTTTTTATATGATTCTCAATTTATACACTACTGATGATTACTAGTGATGGTTGACTGTTCTGAATACCTATGAAAGACTCTCTTCCTCTATAAAATACCTCTAAATACTCCTTTTCTCCATAATAAAGAAAACTCTTTTTCTCTCCATAATAAATACCACTGAAGACTCTTTTTCTTTTACTATTAATGTATTAAACTGTGTGTATTACTGAATAAATAAACAACAATGATTTTGAAGTAATGCTAATGATTGATATTAAGTTGTGATGATCTGATGATGATGAGAAGGAACCAAGCATTAGTCCCGTGGTACGAAGGACTAATACATGTGAGGGACAGGTCAGATCACTGGAAGACCTAAATGATGAACTGGCTGAGCTAAAGCACAAGAATCTGCTTTGCACTCATCTTGAACTCTGTGATATTATCTCTCTGCACATAACTTGAACACTATGGCATTGTGTGAACTTTTGATTTACTGGGCTGTGGGAGGGGAGGTAGTGAGGACACTCTGTAAAAACAATCTGAGTGAAAGCAGCAACTGGGGAACATCTCAAGGTCAATGAAGAGCATCACTGAAGTCAGAGATCAGGAGACTTAGAGACAGTAGTATTTCCAAATAAAGCATTAGTTATGCAGAGTAGGGAGGTTTCTTTTCAGGGTGCTGTCTCTTGTGGTTTCGATGGAACGAGTGCCGAGAGGCTGAGACCAGCCTGTGCACCAACGAAGGGAGAGCTAAGTCTAAACCACAGCTCCTCCCCACCTGTTTAGTCAACAAATGCTAATCACACACACATAGAGCAAAATATATTATGCAAGAGTCTTTTTATTGATCCAATTTAAATAAATAGTCAACCAGAACGTCGTTGTTTGTCCTCTCTCAAATTAATGAACATGCCTCGACACCTACAACAGCAAATGAGGCCATCGGTGGAGAGATAAGCTATTTCTAAATAGTGTATCTCTTTACCTCTGGGAGGCAGTGGATGGGTCGGTCCACCAGGCAAAATGATTTACAGCACTCAGACTGGAGAAGACGGCACACCTGACGAGGCTATAAATTAGCATTGAGTTGCTGATAGCATCCATGTTTGTAGACATGACACATGAGTGATACAATCAGTCAACATTATGACTAAGTGTTGGAACTGCAGAAAACCACTGACATGAAAAAGCCTCAGACTGCCAGTCTGTGAGAATAGGGGGCGGGGCTAATTAATCCTGCAACCTTATCAGTATAGAGTGACTAACACTGTGTATGACATCCATCTGCTGGTCTCTGCTTCTGGTCTCAAAAGCCTCCTCTGATGTTTCCTCTTCTAACCATTTGGATGATCTCGGCTCTTTGCACCTGTCAATCAAGCACAAGCAGTGATGGTGGGTGGGACACACAGCCTGATCCAAAATTTCTAAAGGAAGTAGAGATATGAGCTATAGGTAAAAGTGACTGAAACTTAACCAGAGCTACAACTTTGTTAGGATGACGATGCTCTGACTTGTTTGACTGTGACTTAACGTTTTCTTCATGAAAGGTTTTATTAAACATGTTTGATATTTGCGAGTGACATTTGTGACCAGTGACGTCACTTGTGTGCTGCCTGAAGTTGACGCATCTGCAAATAAACAGCTTTACCTAACCTGAACTCAACTTTGTTTTGCAAAGTTCACTTGCCTCCTGTTCCCTGTGTAGGCTGCAGCCTCTCCATCCAGGATCTGAGCCAAACTCTCAGCTCTCAACTCTTCTTTTCTTTTTTTTTTTTCAGACGTTTCACCACAAAATGTCAAAAATGTCAACTAGCAGTGCATGCTGCTGGTTGTTGGTTGTGTTTGTTTTGGTGCTAGAACGTGTGCAAGTAGCTGTTTTCACAGGATTTATGAGGCCATATGAGGCTAGAACTTCAGTGGTTACTGACCAGTGGTTCAGTGTGTTGTCAAGTGGACTAGGACTCTGCTCCTTCCTGACTGTCAAAGGCTGAAAAGTATGAGCAGGTTAAAGGAAATAATCTCTGTGTGGTTCGTCCTTGTTTTCAGCTTCATCTTTACAGAGATAAATCATATAAAAAGACACTCCTTCTACCTCAGATCCCACTGAATGTTATTTGTACAGAATCAGAACCTGCTTTTCACTGTGTAGAAATACACTGTATCCTTTGCACAGATAGTCACCAACTCTGTGGGAATCAAATGAGGTGAAGCTGTAACAATGACAGACATAATATAAGGACAGTGATTTTATCTCATATCACATAATTTTCTAGATCACTACAGGTTAAAAATCACAGTACAAAAACAGAGCAGAGTCTAGGCAGAGGTGAGTAGTAGGTCTTAGACACGTCTGTGAACACAGCACAGCAGAGATCTTAGACAACCGTCTGAGCTACAGAGTGAAAGAAGCAATTTGTGGTGAGTTGTGGAGAGTTACAGTGATGTCAGCTGTCCCTGTGGCCTCTCCTTAGGTTTTGTTTTCTGTCTGTGTTCTGTCGTTTTTATTCTGTTTTCTGGTTCTCTTCTGCAGCAGGTACCTGGGGGGTGGATGGGGGGGTGGTCCTTCCTTGTAATTGGAAGCACCTGGGCCTAGGGCTACTCTCAGTTAGTTTTAGGAAAAGAAGGTGATTTGGTTTATAATCTGTACAAAATCCAAATTAGTCATGTATATTTTCTAAAATAGCAATTAGATTATAGTTACAAGCCCAAGTAACTATACATTACCATTGCCACTCTCTCAGCTCCTCTCATCCACACTCAAGAACCTGTCCTGGGACACACAGTGTCAGCCTGCTCCGCTGTGAGGTAATGGAGTAGGTAACTAATGTAATGTAACTTATTACTTTTGAAATAAAGTCATCAGAGCAGTGACCTGGTTATTTTTAAAATGAGTTAGCAATCAGTAATTTAATTATTTTTGCCTAACTCTGGAAGCACAAAAAAAACATCATACTCACCTCAAACCCATCCTCTACCATACAGGCCTACATGTTTAACCAGCTGTGACAGTGGCATCACTGCTGTGGTGATAATTTTACATTTCAGTGCTTTTTAACTTTCTCCAGCCTCAGCGGCTTCACATTCATTGTTGGTTTCAATTAATAACATTATCACTGTGTTATGAATGATGAATGTTGGACATCCAGTCTGTCAGTGTGATTTGTGTCAAATGACTGACTCTCTCTGCAAAAGCAAATTCACAGGAGTGTTTGTCCATGCAAGGACACCTGTCCTCTGCCCACATACCTGTTATTATATTCACCGTTGTCACAGGTGTAATTATTCTCACAATAACACCACGGCTGCGTGCATTTCCACAGCACTGTTGACCTGCTGTATTATTGATGTGATGAGTGTCCTTCAAAAGTGGAGCTGAGCTTAGATGGATGTTTGGACTGTTTGAACGCTCTTGTTCATCTCTTATTGAGTGAGCTCTCATCCCTGCTCGTTGTCAGCAGCAGTTAGACAGAGGTTAACAAAAGATTTACATCAGCTCTGTGAGGATGCGCTTAGGAAGCTGGCACTGGTGGTTAGAGCCAAGCACTGGTGTCTCAAATTTTAAACAAATGTCTATTTTCATCCTTTAGTCTTATGTATTATTTTTGTCTGTAATGGCAGCGTTAGTGAGTGTTGAAGACAAATGCCTCATGTTTTTCTATTGATACAGCAGCTCTGACAGTGTTAGCATACTGACGTTTAGGAGGTATATAGTTTTCACCAGCCAGGTTTAGCATGTTTTTTTAGCACCTCTCACAAAATATGACTTAGACTCATGGAAATGTCACCCTATTCAGAAATGCTATATATTATAGTATAGCTTTAAAGCTAAAAAGAAATGTGACACATCTTCTCTTCATCCTCTTTTACGTGATGTTTCCACATATGTCGTCTATAAGAGGACATACACTACAAGGTTCATTTGTTGTCATTTTACAACATGTTTTCACATTAAAAGACCAAAAGTTGAACTCCGGTTCCAGCAGTGCAATGCAGTGACAGTAATAAAAACTTCTACTGGCACCACTGTAGATGCTCTGTATATAGGACAGTGTCATATTAAATATCCATAGTTGTTTAAATTAATAACTAAACTAAAATTATCTCAATTTTTCAGGATATTTTTTGTCTGTACTTGATGGGACAGTGTGGGGGTGTGTCTCGTCAGGAGTCAAACTGGTGATCAGCACTTCAGGCATATGCCAACATGACACATGCTCTAACCACTGAACCACTGAGCAGCCCTTTCTTCGTTCTACCATATTAGGACCATAAACCATAGGACCCAAAAGTGAGACCATTTTCTCATCTACTGTGTACGACACTGACTGAAGACAACGACTAAATAAATAAGTCAACATCCTCCTTATGCTTTTCCATATCATTTCAAACACATTTTACTGTATATATCATGTTTTTATGTATGACACCATTACTTTACATGAGTGGTGGGTCTTTACTTTACATGTTTACAACATGACATACGTTACATGAAACTGTTAACCCCTAACCCCTAACCCCTAATAAATTTCAGCAATCATCCAGCAGACACACAGCAACATAGAACTTTCTATAAAGTTGTGTTTCAGGTGAGGACTTGCTCCATTTTACTCAGCTCCTGAGAAAAATATATGACTCATTAGCTGCTAAATGCTCCACTAACTGCTGTAGTTAGCAGTTGTGGGGGATTTGAGAGATGTATTGTAATAATAACCACAATGGCACTCAGTAGAGCACATACCATGGCCAAGGCCAAACAATCATACACATCCACCTTTCACAGTGTACCAGAACGGAATAGTTTTTTGTTTTTTTTAATCTGGGTCGTGACCTCGTGATCTCTCTTGTTACTGACAAATAAACAGACATGGGGCGTAAACATAATGTTCTTAGTGGAGGTAATAATAACAGTGATAGTGGGCAGTGGGCAGCTCTGCAGTCACAGGTGTGGACTCTACTCTGACACAAAATGTCAAAGATCAGTGAATTTTCTAAGGTGTAATCTGCAACAGATTTCATTTATGTTGACTTTAAAATCGACTTTTCACAAGCACTGTCTTAAATCATTTAAAGGTCCATACACAGTGTAAAGGCAGGTGTTGTTACAACCCTCTTATTGTGCAGCTCTAGACTCTGTGTTAATACTGTGAAAGTAGAAACAGAGAAACACACAGAATCTGTATTCACAAACAGAGCTTTAAAATAAGCTGTCAGCACCTCTGTTCATTTATGATGTCACAACAAAGCAGCCACCTAAGCCCCACCTACTTTTAATCAGCAGTGTTTTATATTTACTCCTAAAATTTTAACAGAGAAAAGTCTTTCTGTCCAACTACCTGGGACAGTCCAGAGGTCCACTCATCTACCAGGTTCATATCCATCTTGTTTTAGAGTTTGCTCAATCCAGTGATGGTGCATTCAGTTTGCAACACTGAAAGTCAGTCAGTCAGTCAGGGCCGGTGCAGGTTATACGCTCATGCCAAAAATATTCACACATGGAGTTTTAAATTTTGTTTTCTTTCTTTACTACTTTTTTTTAAAAGCTCTCAGTATTGCACATTAATTCCTAAACTTGCCACAGCAGCATGTAACAACATCTAAAGCATCCATTTCTACTGAAATATTGTGGATACAAACATCACTTCCTCTGGAGAGGTTCGCAACACAGGCTCCTTCCCTGCATGTGAAAATGGATGCTACTTCAGTGGCCGATGCAGGCACCACTCTCGATATTAGCAACAAAATGCATCACTTTCGAAGTTTCCTCTCCAGATGAGCGGCAGTGTAATATTTATGGTTTTCAGAAGTTTGAATTGATGGTCATGAGTCAGTGCACCTGATATATCAGAGTGTCTCCTTCTTTATACCACGCACTGTGCCCTTCACTTCTCTGCAGACCTTTTAAATTTACTAAAAGTGGCTAATGCATAAGGGCATGTCAAGTCTCTGCTTTTATGTCTGTGAACTATGGACAGCTTTTCCTGGGCACATTACAGAGACAGTATCTGTGGCTTTGCTTCAAAAAGAGCCACATCTCTACCTTCTCTTATACTGAGTGCTGATGTTTGTCATTTTATCTCTCTTTTTACCGGGCCTTTTTATGTTTTTGTCTTTTTTGGGTAGGTGGGTGGGTGGGGTGGGGGGTCAACATTTCTTCCTTCACTTTGTACTAATCCCAGCCGCAGTTTTATTTCATTGTATTAGTTTTTCATATAAAAGTGTGTGGAGATGATTCATGGCTCCAGCTTGTGACAGTGTCAAATAATATTTTCCTGCCCACACAATACAAACATTTCCCACAGGGATGGCCACACTGAAACCAGCATGCACTTATAGGGAGGAGCACAAATGGGGATCATTTTCTCTGTTACACTGAAAACTTATTTCTTTAGGTCACACAATCTTTCAATCCCTGCAATGTACTTTCTTAAAAGTTATAATATCAGTTATTGAAACTGTGTCAGAGAGGCTGCAGGTTTATGGCCCTTTTAAAATGTTTTG
Source organism: Caranx ignobilis (assembly GCA_021432705.1). Lineage (NCBI taxonomy): Eukaryota > Metazoa > Chordata > Actinopteri > Carangiformes > Carangidae > Caranx > Caranx ignobilis. The sequence goes on from MU269991.1 coordinate 14,650,122, forward strand.
TATATATATATATATATATATATATATATGTGTGTGTGTGTGTGTGTGTGTGTGTGTGTGTACTGACAAATCTACATTGTGAGCATAAACCAGAGGTGAAAACTAAACCTGTGCATTTACTCAAGTAGGCTCACTCAAACACAGACCCTCGGTTCTTTTATTTTATGGCAGTAATTCTCTATAATTCTACCTAATTATATTTCTTAAGTTATTTTCTAGGTTCCCTTACAGAGTAAGACGGTCGTTTGTTAGTTCCGACAATGGAGATGTTTAGTGTAATAAGTAATTGTCATGATGGTCCATATCACTGTACATGCATGTGCACAAACCTGTGTCTCCTATAAACCAATTCAAAGAAGCTGAGAGTCGCAGAACTTAATGGAACTTATACACAACACACACAATGTTAGAAACTGATGATGGTGGGAATTCTTCTGCTAAAGCTGAAACAGTAAATTAAGCTGATTAGAGATAAAAAATGTACAGATACTTTCAGAACTTATCAGAAACCAAAAAAAAGGGTTACTTTCTGATAATTGCTGACATTTTTTAAACTCATGGAAGGAGAACACTGATAATAACAAATGATAATTATTAGTGCTTATTAAAACAGACATTACTGTTTGATCCAGTTTAATCTGTGGCTTCCTCCTGCATCATTCCCAATCAGTATGAAATACAAATTTGAGGGTGATACACAGTGCATCAACACGCAAGAGACTGATCAAGACACAGACCAATTCATCAAAACAATTGCCTAATAAGGAAAAACAAAATTGAAATCTGAATCACAATGACCTCTTCAAATCTTCATAGTTTGTTTTAGTGGGAGACAGTTAGTGGTTCATACTTTCTTTAATGGCCATAACATTAAGTTTCACATACATTCCCTCACTGGTTTCAGCTTTACCTGCAACAAAGTAAAGACAAAATGTACCAGAGCACCATCACGTTCAAGGGACTTTAGGGGTTGAGTGTGTGGGTGTGGGTGCGTGTGTGTGGGGGGTGGCAACACTTACTGGGTCAGAACTGATCGATCTCATGCATTATGAAACTCATTTGGATGTAAAGTTTCTGACAAACATTGTATGAATCCAGAAAGCCAGCGTTCCATTGAGCGCAGCAGCTCCAGGCTGTAAATCAGTGTGACATTTTATAAAAAGAGCCCTCTGCCTCTCCACAGCATCTTCAGGCTAGAGCTGTTTGTGCGAGCCTGGAATGCACGAGTCTGCCTTTTATTAGTTATTGTAACATTACGCGTTTGATTTCTCACCTTCATAAAAGTTGTGACATTTAAAACCTTTCAAAAAGAACAACAAGAGTTTTTTTTGTTGTTTGTTTTTGTTTTTTAGAAATCTCACTTCATGTTTTACACTAAATACTGACTGCCTTCACACGCACAAGTAAAAACTGCCAAACCTTCAGCATGCTCATTAATCTGCAGACAGCAGCTTGACTCAGTGGTTGGAATATAAGAGAAAGCCTCCTTAAAAGCAATGGATATGCCAAAGACTCCTCTAACCTAACAGGTTAAGCAACACCAATCGACACAGTATCAATAGTTGTGGGAATGACCTTCAGAGACTCGCAAATCATATTAGAACTTCAAAGGCTTGATCAAGCTTCATGAATCATTTATGTGCTCTCGCCATGCTACATAAATGATGCCACAAGTTGTGCAGCAGCCACGTGAGTGTGGAGGGCTTAAATCTAGTCCTATTCTACCATACATATGCATAGTCCTCCAATAAAATGTGTTAATGGATGCAAACTGCCTACAGCTTTCTGGCCTGAGTCATAAAGCTTAAGGCATTACAGCATAAAATACTTCATTCAAGGTGAGATCTAATTTTCCTTGGTGTCAGCAGCCCCGCCGCTCAGTGAACTCAGATTCCTCTGCCTCACCAAATATTGACAGTCACATGTGGACAGGGAGGCGGGCGGCGTATCTCCTCCGATTAAATGGCGGGTGTGAAAGTTAGCTAACCTGTGCAGAGCCAGTGCATTTATATCTCTTTGAGGACTGAGGCAGCTTCGAGCAACAAGCCAATTTGTTTGACCTTTGAGTCTTTCTATTGATCGCTGAATAGATTGAATTAATTAACATTCAGCTCGCATCTGGCTTTTAATGACAAAGGATATGTTTGTGTTTATCCGCCTGTGGCATTGGGTCTATATTAAAAGCATACTTTAATGACACTTTGCTTTTTTTCTTTCTTTTTTTTTCTTTTTGCAGCATTGAGAGGATATGTTTGTATTCATCGGTCTTTCACAACATTAATCAGCGACAAACGTTGAAGATTGGAGTAAGAGCTGCTTTCTACCTCGCATAATATTCACCTTTAAACTCAATTACTTTATCAGAATGCCTCTTAAAATGCCTCGTAGTTGAAGCATCAATCAGTAACAAACTGGGGAAATTGTAATTGCACAATAGAGTGGAGCAAGGTCGTAGGGTGGCTAATTTCTCTGCGTGATGAGGAAAAACAAACTAAAGACAGACTTGGAACATGATGTGTCATATAGAGCTCTGTAGCAAATGGCACATAATGAAGTTTTTGATATTTGATGGCAGTAACACTGATCCATAGTGTCCCAATAACTTCAAGACCAGGACCTGAGTGTTGTTCGAAGGTTGTTCATTTGCAGATTTAATCAGTCGCTGCTGTGAATTTTCTGAGTAAACTACTAAATCAAACTTGGTTGCCGTGGGAGCTGCTCATTTACCTTGATTGGACGACGGGCATCAGCTTCTGCTTATGATTAAATGGTAAAAGGACTGCACTTATAGCCTTATTGAGCACACGGAGCACTTTACAGCAGAGACCACATTCAGTGCTCCAGCTATCACCAGTCAATACATTGGCCAAGGACACTTTAAAATCAAAATGCAGACTGGTGGAGCCGGGAATTAGGCCTGCACAATATGAGGGGGATTTGTGAGGTGTGATAACACTGGTCAATATTGCGATGACTTGCAGTAAACAAATATTGAAGTGTACATGTATAGTTTTGCTGAGTGAAGGGCAGACAGTGGGTCAGCTGCTGTCTCAGCTGTAGCTGGAAGCTTACAGCATTTTCCTTTCCTTCTCCTCCTTTTACAGTTCACTATTCACTTAGCAATTAAAATGAACCATGGAGGAGTGTGTGTGTTGGTTAAATCTTGTTGAGCAGGCGTGTGATGATTTTTTTTTTTTTAAATCACAACAGTTGTGAGGACACTTACAGAGATCTGTGTGTGAGTGTGTGAGAGAATGTGAGTGTTAGACAATGCAGCTGTAACCCAGTAGATAACTGGGTCTAGTAATGTTGTTGTTGTTGTTTTAAAAACTATTATTTTACATGATTAACCCTCTTTGGTTTATTATTATGTCAATCATATTAAGTTTGCACATACTCAGTCCTTATTTGTTGCATTATATAAAGTAGATACATGATTTGTAAGAGAAAGTAGTCCCACCCTTTTCTCGTGAGGGTTAGAGTGCGGAGTCAGAGCAGCAGAGTCAGAGCAGCAGAGTCAGAGCAGTGGTACGAGCAGATGAGAAACACGGAGGAGAAAGTCAGTTAGAAGTTAACTGGCTTATCAACACAGAACAACCTTTGAAAGTATACCTACCTGAAGCAGAGAGGTGGTCGAGGACCCGTGAGTTATTGTTTTCGGCAGAAACTCTGCTAGGTCTTTTAGAACCTTCAGAACTTTTAGATGTGAATCTGGATTCTGGTTGAGGGAGATGGCGAGCCAGTGAGAACTGCTCCTCGCCCCAAGGTGCAAAGAACCCACACCTGAGCCTGAAGAGGACGTCCGACCCATTCGTCACCTTAACTGAGTGTGTTTGTGGTAGGACCACTGCACATACACCTGATTACTGAACCCCAGTCTCTTTGAACTTTCCCCTGATTTGACCTGACATTCTTTTGACTAAAGCGCGCTGCAACAACAAGAACATTCAAAGAACATTCAAGGAACATTTGAAGGGAACAGCTTTATTGTGAATTCAGCTGTATTACAACACTGTATGCATAATATACAAACAGTCTATGGCAGTCACATGGTGACTGGAATGGACATGTTGACATGGTACATGTCACATGGTTCATAGAACTTGTGATTCAAATGCTGTGGCTAATGATCCACACTGGTAATTAGCCATTTCTGTCCAAGTCAACTCTTGACAGTGATTAGGTAGACCCACAAGGTTGAGCAGACTGACATGTTGTTGGACCTTTTACTATCAACTCTTTTACCCATGAAATGAACCCTGAAGTTCCAGCTAGCCCATCTCTGCAGCTGTGGGTGAGTGAATTTCCCCAGTGTGGATGAAAATGCACTCAATCTGGACAAACTGGCACATTCTCAGTCCTGCAGCAACATCATGCTCAGGTTTCAGACACATTAGAAGGGAAGTCTTGTTTTTGCTTTTGTTTTGTTTTTTTTGCTGCACTATCCAATTGTTTTCACCTCAAGGCAAACGGAGCTAGCTGTCCCCACTGATTAAGTTTTGCAGTACAACAGTATCAGGCCAAGTCGAACACTGTCAAGAAAGATCTACAGCATTCCTCTTTGCCAAAAACTGCATTTCCCATAATGCCACTCAACCACAGTGATTTCGATCAAAGATTTGGACATACCGCTCATCCTCAGAGATCAGAAATGATGAGTGGGCTGCAGAGGTCTGTTCACATTACTTCCCTTAAACTCCAGGAGCAATGTGCAAATCCAGCCATCTTTAAACTGGGCTAATCTTATTCAGGCCACCTCCTCATTCTGTCTCTCTCATCATCACCCTGGACACTCTTGGGTTGTGTCTCTTTGTTTTTCCATAAATACATTCAACCCTGCAGTCTCCAGTGAGTCACAGGAGACAGATTCATCTATTATGTTGCTTTTGTCTCGAAATTTGAAATAAAATTGCGTCAAAATGACTTTAAATCCTGCGTGGTCTCCGTCTTTGTCTAGCTCACCAAGCTTGCGATGTGACAAACCACAAAAGGTTTTCTCCTTGAAGCTACTGGAACTGTCCTCCCTACATGTGTGAATTGTTGAATGTGGATTGACAGTAAGCCAAATACCATTCAATAATAATATGAGTCAGGATGTTAGTGTCTTGCCTCTTTGTTTTTAATGACCTTGCTGTTGCCACCACATTGGAAGAGAGTGACACTTTAGAGAACAAACAAAAACACACATTGTCTTTTACAGAAACATAAAAGCATTAATTGAAACAATAATTTATAATAGCATCACATCAGTCTACATATAGATGCTACATGGTTTGGACTTAACTGAACATTTACAAATGATATCATTCTTCATTCGATACAAGATTATAAATTCATCATTCTTAGAGTTATCCTCTACTTGAGCATGAGCCATGGCAGGAAAACAAAGGGCTAGCAGACAAAAAAGGGATACAACTCTCTATTTCCTGCTCCCATTTGTACCACAGAAGTCTGACAGATGTTGACAGCAGGCACAATAGCCACAATATTGTCTTTATCAGGCCATTTTGATCAGTCACGGTTTATTGAAGCACTTGTTATCATCATTTCTTTCCATTGTGATAAGCCTGACTCTGTTTTTGACCTGCTGAATGCACCAACTGTTCACCAGTGTTGGAGCCTTTGCACCTCTGAAGTGAGGTCATGCTGCTGGTGAATGTGGAATAAGCTCACTGAAATCAACAAAAATGCACCACGTAATGATGGCACGACGAGACCGACTGCGGAGAATCATGGGAAGGTTAAGCATTTCAGTTCAATGGCTTTATACTTGTACTTGAAGACTGATTGCATCACAGCAGCACATCAAGGTTGTCCCAGTGCAAAGGCCACTTCAAATGTATCTTCACTGTCCATGGGATCCGACAAGTGGATCCTTCATGGGAATACAACATGGAATCCATTTCAAAGTTGGATTTGACCCTTTTGAATGAGCAGTTGTTTTTGTGTGGTTGTCAGCAGTGATTGGTTGTTGTTTTTTTTCTAATTTCTTCTACTAAAAAGTCTATTTCTTTGGGTAAATGTGTTGGTCTGTGTAAATAAAGGTGCTCTCAGTAGTAGAATTGTATTGTTGGTTTTTTTTATACCATTGTTACAGCTTGTTGTTATGACCTCTTTCCATAGGCCATTATTTGTAACTGATCTGTGCATTGCCAGCTATCTCTCCTCCCCTGATTGTGCCTACAATCAGTGTTGCTGACTGTGCTGTCATCTGATCTGGATCCTCTTTTGTTTTAACCAGGCCAGATCAGGTTCTGGGTCTAGCACTTGTTTTGGGCACATGTTCTTGCTTCAGAGCCAAAGAAACAGACTGTTACTTTGAGAATCTCACTCAGGTCTTGGCAGATTTCTTGTGGATCGGAAAAGTGGGGGCGGTTCTACAGTAGATCATGTTGTTTGTCAGCGCCCCCCCAGACAGGGGACATAACATAGCTGCAGTGACAGAGAGACTTCATGCATATATGCATAATTCCAGGTGACATTAATGTCTGTGATGACCTGTTCCATGCATCCCAGCAGTCTGTCTCTCACTACAGCTCTAATAATGGTATAAAAACCGAGGCTGCATTAGATTGTTGGTTTTACCATCAAGGCCACTTCTCCCCTCCAAACTCCAATTCCGATGGGAAGCTGCACCAGACCCACAGCTAGACTCCAATAACTTCACACTAGGGCAGACAAGTGGCACCTGGGATCAAACAGGGGGACAGCTGTGTTCAGATAAGTTCTCTGTGTATCCATGCATGAAGTGACCTGCTCATTGTTGCATTGCAGGTCTGTACCTAACAATGTGTACCTAGACAAGGTCTTGGTGTCTGTGCATAGTAATGTAGTCACGGACAGGATCAGTGTCTGAGTCACTCGCCATATTCAGTGCTTATGGTACATGACAGAGAGGTCTCCATATCATAGAGCAGCAGTCTTACAACACTGGGAATAAAAGTTACTTGCTTTTTGTTAAGTTGTATTCCCAAATGTCTCCATAAATCCTCAAATTTTTATTTCGTCAGTGATGTTGTGTCCACAATTTGTATGTGTCAGTGTTGTGTTTGCCAGAAGCTATAAAAATAGCCAAATTTTTAAGATGCACTTTTAAGTTTTGGTCATTGCAACAGCATTTTAACCAGACAAATGGATTTTAGTTATATTGTTAATTATTTATCTGAAGTTATCAGAGAAAAGAGACAGGCAAATGTTTGGCAACCCAGCCCCTGAGACCTTCTGTGTCCACTAAGGAGCACTGGTGAACCACAGAGTTTTAAACTGCTTTGTTGTATTGGTTTTAATCACCTGGGCCCAGTATTTGAAAAGTGATCTGACAGGATTATCCTGGTCGAATTGATAAGATTGTTATGTCCTGGTTTTAAGTAGGTGATAATTCAGATTGTTGGCTCCCATGACATGTTGGTCGACATTACACATTAGACGACGAGGAATGTTGATATGAAAGTTGTGCTCCCAAATACGTACTCATTTTGTGAGGTACTCCACCACGTTTCGATCTAGAGGCTGAGATGTGAGATATTGAAATCCATATCAGGTTAGATCGGGATCACCGTGATAATATAATAGACAATCAGCCACAAAGCAGAGCACAATGGCTAAGGAGGAAATCAGGTGTTGTTTGTTTGCAGTTCTTTGCAGGCTGTAGCAGACAGACTGCTGACAGTGAGATGGGGTGGATGGGTTGCTGGCTGGTACTGATTGTGGAGAAGAGTTGGCCTGAAGTCCCAAAAGGTAGATGTGATGAGTTTGTAACAAACACAGACTGGACCCAATAGCAGCACGATACTGGATTACTTTGTAATGACATATATTGGAAAAGTCAGTGGACTGGCAGTATGAAGGAGCAGTACTGGTGTGTTTACTAGGGCAGAGACAAGGAGAGGAGGTCAGAGGCAAGCCCAGACAAAATCAGGAAGTCAGTCCAAGAATGAGTTCTGGAAAGTTTTGCATGCTGCAAAGAATGATCTGGCAGACACTGAGTGGAGTTGGAGGGTAGAGATACTGTGCAGGGAGGTGATAATTGGGTGAGGGTGCACAGGTGAAGGGAGAGTCAGGTGAGTGGGAAAGTATACTGGCTGGAGTGGTAAAACCTGGTGCGGACTGTGACAGAGCTGGGTAATTCAATCAAACCTATGTGAAAACAGGCAAACCTACAACTAAACTGGTATATGACTGTAGAGACAAAAAGGGTCTCTACACTCCAACAAAAATAGACCAACTAAAGATCATAGGTTTCAAGAAGGGGAAATAAATAGGGTCTCCAACCAAAGCACCAAATACAACAGAGAGCACACAACACAACAGGAAAGGGCACCAAGGTGGATGAGGCAGACTGACAAAGACTACGTTTACACGTGGCCGGCTATTTTCATATGCGGGCATTTCACCCTCTCTGTTTACAAAAATAACATCATGCACACCTGTCTGTTTACAGAAAAGTTTTTGTTTACACTAACCCTTGTATAAATGCCGTCAAGAGCATGCCAAACCTGTAGGTGGCAGTGTAATGAGAAGCTCAAGCTCACATTAGCTAATCAGAATCCTGAAAATAGCATCAACAACAACGAGCAACTGCATTTGCAATTGTGTTTGTATTTGCAAATGCAAACAGATGGAGAGGGTTTGCACCAACATAAATGTGACTGCTACTCTGAATTCCTCCCTGATCACCATGAAAATGTGAACATATGTCACACTTTTGACGCAGGTGCAACTTCCAGCGAACAATGTGACGTCAGCTGCCTAAAACTCTGTTTTTCTCAGTTTACATGTAAATGTGCAAACAAAGTTTTCCAACATCTCCACTCTGGATGGAGTTTTTAGAAAGAAATGTTTTCAGAGACGAATTCTCTGTTTGCATGTAAACGAAGGATTAATGACAAACAAGAGACAGGTGTGGAAGACTCAGACAAAGCTAGACACAAGAAAAAGGGAAACCTCAAACTAAGCAGGGGAAAGCATTATAAGGGCACAACTGTTAAAAAAGTATCTTCCAGTATTTCATGAAGTGAGACTGGTTTGTGTTTGACCAAATAGTATCTAATTTGATTTTGAATGGTATGGTATAGCAAAATTAAAAGAGTGTAAACCCTTTTCTAAACCTTTTCTTCTTCATTATGAAATGTAACATACTGTCAATTTGTAGCTTGGGTTATTATGTTCGAAGTGTTCACTTTTGCAGGGGAACTATATTCAGTTGTGTCTATTGTATGCTGTATGTTATATGATTGTATTGTGAGTGTGTTGGACACAGCCATGCCATTAGCTAAGTGCTAATGCAGATCCATAATAAAGCAAAGTAAAGTGGTTGCTAATTACAAAAGAACCCCCAAAGTAGTAGCCACAAGAAATAAGAGTCTGCAGAAGCAGGATGCCACCATGTGTGATGGAATCTGGTTGAGAGTGATGAGTTGAACTGGCAGCAGGTGGTGGCCTTGCTGACTGGATGGAGATCAGGTGTGGACAGGGAGTTCAGGAGGCTACAGCCACAGACAAATGTAAGGCAACACGTCATGAGGTCATCAAACAAACATGAAGAAGAAATGAACTGTGGGTCATTTTAAATGAATGTGAAATGTGGACAAATTGTGGAAAACACTGCAGATAACTCCAGACAGAACATCTTCTACTGTCAGAACATGTGCTGTCTGATTTTACCTTAGTTTCCCCAAATGTGCTCCTGAAAATTAAAGTTACTCACTTATTTTACAAATACATCCTGGTTTTCTTATTCCAGTTGAACTTCACATGAAACACCGCTATCAGTTGCCTTTTATGACAGAAGTGCCTCCGGAGTTTTCCTTTTTAGTTGCATTCGGATGGGAGTGAATGAGCTTGAGAGGTTTTGACAAAACTGGTTGAAAACTATCTTCTGTTTTGGCACCTTCATGTTTCAGCTCATTTAAAACTGATGGAAATACCCAAAACCAGAGGATAACACTAAACCTCACAGGAGGTTAATATCCTCAGCCTATAACGTGAGGATTAAGAAGGTCATGACTTGGCATTTACTTGTACAAAACCATATCATCTTCTCTGATGATTTGTGTATGATATGTTGCAACGTTGGAGGCATTTCTGTTTTTCTTCTTCTTTGTTATTTTCCCCTCTAAAAGAAGCATATCTCATTTTTTTATTTTATTTTGTTGCCCTTAAAACATATGAGTGAAATGGCAAGATGAGAAGAAGCCTGGGAAGATTTTTGACAGCGACTCAGAGCAGAGCTAATGGGCCATTAGGCAGAAAAAGCTGCTTTTGATGTGACTGAACGTGGAAAAGAGAGGGAAACATGCAAGTGATGCAGAGAACAGAGACATAAGAGACAGAGAGGGGAAGAAAGTGGAAACAATAGCACAGAGCAATCATTTCCTCAACATCATCTACTTATAGATCAGACTCCCAGCACAAAGAGCAGCTTGGATCAGTGCTCACACTCCGTGGATTTCAAATCTTGTTATCTGTTCTGTATAGTATTCATGTGCTGATGAGCTTTCAACTGCGAGCGTGTGCATGCTCGCACCCTAGAGTTGTGCTTTTCCGCACCGACAGTGTTTAAAATGTCGTCTGGCATCAGACATTGCTCGCAGCATGTGGTAATTATCATGGTTATGTTAACAGTGCGGTGCAGCACGCGGCATGCTTACAGTTCAGCAGAAAACACAGTTCTAAACAGATGATGGAAGTCACAGCCCTGCCTTTATCAAGCTTGTGCTCACATGCAGCAGTCGAGCCATAGCTTGTGCAGAAACAAAAGCTGGGCAGTGGTCGATCACGCAGTGTGTGAGGGATGATGATGGTAACGACACATTAATGTTTCATATTAGCAGGGTGGTTTCATGTCACTGATAGCACCATCCATTCTTATTGGTCCTCTTCCAGTTGACTAATCCATCAGTTTTACTGTTATCAAGTGTCTTGGCTCAACGAGCTGAAAAAGCTTTCAGACAAACTCCTCAAACATTTGATGAATAACTGAATTTATCACTGTGGTTCGCCACGTTTTAAATCCTTATCTGTTCCCTTCCCCATTTTGTTCATTATCAAAGGCTCATTGTTGAATGATCACGGAGGGATAACAGTGAGCTCTGTGTTTTAAGATTTTAGATAATAATAATTTCATCGTTTTATGTTCTAATTGTGTAACATTTACAATTTCTGATGGAACTCATTATAGATTCATCCATCTTCAAAGCATGTGAACACAGCTATCTTTGTGAGGACCCATCATTAATGTAATGCACTCCTCAGCTCCTTACCCTCACTGTAACCATCACATCTGAGCCTCTCTTTAAGCTCTATGCTTGTCTCTATTCAATCACAACCTGACACAACAGCCTTTCTTCATCACCACCATCAGGGTCTGGGAGTGATCCGCAGTAAATTTCCTTTAATGTGAAACACCTTGACGAGCGGACGAGCAGCTTGTTACATCTGATAACCTGTCAAAGAGCTCAGAATTAGCCACGGTGCACACACAAACATCCAGAAAATATGCTTTTCCCCCGTCCGTCTGATGAAATCCCAGAACACGACCACATGCATGAAAATGAGGGAGATGACACACCCTCCAGAGGACAATACCCCAGTGTACAATAGGAGTGTATTTCCAGATGAATGCAAACAGGCAACATAAGGGGAGGTGTCATTTCCAACTTGGTGACATTACAACTAATGTATATTTCTATTTCAAGCATTTCAAGCACAGCTTTCCCTTTCGTTGACTACCCTACACAAAGAAATTACCAAGTTCTCACCTGATTGTCACCTGAATGCAATTTCCCACTTTTAGTCACGTTTCCTACAGGATACAGTTATAGTTTGGCGGAGCAGATGCAGCAGGTCAGTGAAGGATGGAGGACATCTCTGGATTATGGCTCTGGATGCACTAATTTCCAGTGAGCTTCAATATGTAGCGACTGACAATTACAGGTCAGTGGATGAAAAACAAGACAAGGAAGACAAGCACATATAATAATTTAAGAGCCATCATGTGTGGCATCAAGTGATCTGTTTACACATTGTGTTGTTGGAGGTGTGATATGTGCACATGTTCCATGATTCATGATGTTTTCACACCTGAAAGTCTGAACCGAGGTTGGTGTTTTTGCTACACTGTATACATTTGATCTGCTTGGTTCTGGTTTTACACTGCATTAATGCAAACACTCGTCCTGTCCTTATTACCTACATACATTGCGTTTCACTACACTTGACAATGATTGGTTTGTAAACAGACATGCGTTTGATCTAGTCATGTCACAAAAACTCTCTTCAAATTAGCTAGTTAGCAATGTAGCGATCTAGGACAATGAATGAACAAGTTTGCATCATGGCAACAATGATTATACTGTTATATCACTGCTGCCAGCAGCATCAAGGCCATGCCCAATATACAAGCCTATTTGGGATTCGGATGAACGCCCGCATTTATTGTCGTCAAGGAAAGACGACTGTGAGCTATGCTGTGAGCCCTGGCTCAGCATCGGGAGAGACCAGTGAGGTGTAGTATGTACACCAGGCATCTCCAAATATTCCACGAAGGGCCGCTGTGGCTGCAGGTTCTTGTTCCAAGCATGCAGCAGCACACCAGACTTGACTCATTTAATCAACTGATCTCAGTCTTCAGACTGGTCAAACTGTGTGTTCTTGATTGGTTGGAACAAAAAGCTGCAGCCACACCAACCCTTGAATATTTGGAGATGCCTGGTGTACACTAATCACCGCAACTGTTAAAAATACAGAAGTCCAAACTATGGAAAACAAAAACTTTCACACAACAAAAGTCTGAACCATGGTTTACTTTGGTCCAGACTGAGATCACCTCTTTTGGTTGGACCAAATCTCAGGTCTTTAGTCCAGACCATGGCCCAGGGGAGCTTTCACACCATTTGGTTCAGATCATACACAGGTGAGGTGATGATACAAGTCTGTCAACTCATTCGTGCCTGTTAATTAGTCAAGTTGGCCAGACTTCAGATGGCCTGACAGCCACTGTTTAGTTCTCAATCACTTTTGAAACCTAACCCTAAGCTTGTACATACAGTATAGATTTACACATAGGTTTTTGGATGTACAGAGGACAGAACCCTAAAATCTCTGTTGTAATACATAATAGACACAGACTGAGCCTGTGCTCAGTTGATGGTGTAATAAAGTGCTGCATGTTAGTAACTTAGTAACTAAAAAGAAGATTTCATATCAGGTTAGACCACACTGAGGAAAAAAAGCAAAAAGCAATGATGCTTTCATGGTTGTAGTCTATCCTGGTGTTAGGTGAGAGGTGAGGTACACCAGTGTATGAACACACTCTCAGTCAGCTTAGATGGAGCGAGTTCCAAATACAAAATGTGTATCTGGCCAAGATCATTTGCATTTAAAACTACTTCATGTTAATTAATCATCAGACAGATCAGGATGTTCTTGTCATTCATTTGAATTCCCTCTCATCTGCAGAGTGAATGTGGTGCATTAAGAATTTTTGAGAGGGTTGACCACACACAACTGATTCCAGCTTCCCTTTTTCACCAGACTCAGGAAATAAATCCCTCTTTTTTCAGTCATAATACACTGTGTGGAGTTTTGATCCAGTATCTGGTGTTATAAGAATCTATATGATGTAATATGTATAGCATATATAGCTATAAAAGGCTAACCTCATACATTATTGAGTCTCACATCAAGCATTAACGCAATAGGACAGAGAAATAAGAAGTATAATTAACACATGCTGCTGTGGCTGTAACATGTCAGAAGATTCTATTCTTTATTAGAGCTTGTATGGATGACACATTTCACAGAGGCAAAGGCAATCACGTGGTCTGGTATCGCATGTGGGACCAAATGAGGAAAGAAAAAAAGAGAGACTGATGTGAGATAGAAGATATTTTGGGCAGGAGAGAGGAGTAAAGAGGTGCACCACAGAGAGAAAAAATGGGAGAGATGATGGATTGAACACGAGAAGATAATGAGGAATGAAATGCTGTTCAACAAAATGTCATCTTTCAGACAGTGGTCTGGGGAGCACTGCTGCCATTTCACCGAGATTGTTACTGCAGATGAATTTCACCTACAAAGACATCAATTCCTCGGATGCAGCATTTCCTGGATTTTGCAGCGATAGAGGCAGGCTTTGAAAGAGCCAGCTTTGAAAGCGGACAGAGTGCCAGTCCCAATGAGGCTGCTTTGGCATCGAGATGAAGGCTGAATGGGAAGAGTGCACACATATATCTTTAGATCAAAACTGCTTCCTATGAACATTTCTTACCAGTGCAGATATTCATATCTCAAAGGCAAAAATGCCACCATGACGTTACCATCTTCCTGCAGAGCTGCCTGTGGTAAAAAGTGATCAACCTAAACACATAGCTCATTTGCTTCAGCTGGGGTGTTCTGAAATTGAAAAGGTTATCTGTGACTTTACAGTTACACTTTTCTGCGGGTTTGTATTTTTTGAGCCAAAATCTGATTAGGACTGTCTAAAGCACTGGTTTTCCCTTGCTACTTTTTTAAAGGGCAGTGAATGGTAGAGGTCTGAGACAAGGTGTCAACAAGCTGTCAATTAAAGGCAGGAAATGTGATTTCCTTGTATGACTTTGAAAATCTCACAAAACTTTGTCAGGCAGGCAGCTGGATTTTAAAAACCAACATGATCCATTTGAAAAGTTCAAAGTGGGGGTTAAATTACAGTCATTTGTCCTCTCTGGTGGTAAAGAGGAAGAAATAACCAGTAACAATTACAGGCTGACTTCTGAATGAAAAAAACGCAGCAGGGGAATAAGAGTACCAATATGCCACATCCCTGTGTTAATGTTGGCTATACTTTTCTCGAAACACGGTGACCTGCGTTTAAGTTTCCAATGTAAGGTTATACTTGAGCAGGGTGCAATTATTTCAACTATACTGGGAAGAGAACATCATTCAGGGCACTTACAGTGACTTTTACATTCACAATAATGTGCAAGTGGCAGAGAGCAGTTTGACAACTGTTTTTTTTTAGTTCTGTTTCTGTTGTTATTAGAAATTTCACCAATCATACACATGGGGCAGTAATGTTGCAAGATAAAATTGTTTTAAAGGTTCAAAAACAGAATAATATGAGACTCTCACTTGTTTGTTTGTTTGTTTATTTGTTTCATTATAAAGTAGTCTAAGTTTTTGTGTTGTGAAAATCTCAAAGTGCTCTGTCCACAGAAACATGTACACTGCCTGTATTTAAAAACTGAACTTTTCATGTGTCATCAGGACTTCAGTAACTTTGTGAGGTCACAACGAAGCAGCTACAGCTCTAAGCCAAGCCCAGACCGGCGGGACCCTCCTGCTCTATTTTTATTTAATCACTCAGAAAATGTCCAGAAGAGAGGATCAGAGCCTCCTCTCCTCTGACTGGCTCACTTACCTGTTGTTGCTATAGAGCTCCAGGCAGAAGACTGAGTGAGGAGGTACGAAACGACATAGGTGTTAGTTTTTTGTTCTTAAAACTTTAAATACATCCTCTCATGGTTGTCAACACTTCAGATAAAATGCTGTAAAAGTCTAAATACAGGACCTTTAACACAGTTTTGATGAAATAAGTAGTTACTATATTTCACCTTTTTCACACAGTGTACATATTGTTGAGACATGGAAACATGGCAACATTCACAAACGTAAATTTCACCAGGGCAAGAAACATCAGCATTGAGATGACATGACTTCTAAACAACCCTCCTGAATTATCCAAACGTATTTGAAAGAGAAAGGGATCACAGTGTAAAACGGAAAGGAGGAGGTTTTGAGTCATGTTTCTCCACCTCTCTGTATATTATTTGAAAGACTATGTGTGAACAACAAATATGATAATGGTTGCATGCACCGGGAATGGGTAGGAATAGGATAATAGAAAGCTCTGATGTGATATTAAAGAGTAATTCTGGTTATGCTGTACTACAACATAGACAATCAGGGGTGCCAGAGAGACCAGAGGGGTAAATTGGCTGCTGGTGTGACCAGGGTATGAATGTTGATAGAACCAGAGATGGAACTTTAAACTATCCAAGTATTTTTTCCTCTCGCCCTTGCACTCTAGGATAAGATCTAGCCTCTGAAAGCCTGAATGGCTGGAAAATGGATGAATGGATGGTTAGTTGGATGGTTAAAGAGAGTTTGTATACATGTATGGACGTTTGGATGGATGGATGGAAGAGCAAATGGACGGCTGGATGAATAGAATGGCTGGCTCACAATTGTAAGATGTTCCTGAAAAATGGATGGATGAGTAAAAAGGTGGATGGACAGATGGTTGAACAGATGGATCACAGAAATAAAAACATTAACAGATAAATGGAAAACACAATATAATATGATATGATGAGCTGTCAGACAACCAAATGAATGGTTGGAAGGCACATAGATAAACAGTATGTAATAGTGAGTATGGAATATGAATACAGAAGATCACTGGGATATGGATAGTTGAATTAGTGAATGGATTGATAATACATTTTACATTTACTCATTTGGCTGATGTTTTTATCAAAATCAACTCACAAGTGAGAAACAACACAAAGTGCTAAATCTGTTCAACAAGAGAAGGTGCAAAGAAATCATGTAAATAATTGGATGGTAAATGCATGTTGGTGTTTGGAAGTGATGAGCAGCAAAGATGGCTGATTTGAAATCAGGTCTTCTGCCCCATTGTGGATGACCTGTAAAAATTTTACTATGTTTTCGGAAATGCAGTTGTCCAGGCCAGACATGATGAAGCCATGTAGCAAGAATGAATGGCATGCTGGGTAAGTTATCTTATGTTGTGTAGTGCAACGACCTTCAGACAGATGTAACAGGGAGATTAACTGACCAGGACCAAGTGGTTCATCTTTTAGAGGTGTAGTTGAATGTGGTGATCCTTCATCTATGTCGATACGTCTGAGATACTTGCAAATCTGTGCAGAACTCTATGAATGATGAGGATGACAGACAATTGGGTGTGAAACCATGTAGGCAGTGTCAAGACAGACTGAAGGAACACCCAGTGAGGTAAGATTGAAACTATCTATGTTGGAATTATCACTGTTCGTGGGGACCCGAAAGTAGAACACAAACTCGAAGACTCACAGATTTATAAAACCAAGATTGTGAAAGAGCAGGAGATGGCTGGCCAGTAATGAGAGGTATGCAGGCAATGAATGGCTGAGCAGTGAAGCGATGATGGATGGAGCAGGGCTGGAAAGGTACCTTTGACACATGATTCTGTGGAACAGGAAATCCAGTATAGTGAAGACATAATGCAGTGGTACTAGAATAGTACTGTAGGGCTAATAAGATGATGAGGACTGGCTGACGAGTGGAGCAAGTAGGAGAGACAATCAAATGCACAGAGAGAGAGAGAGAGAGAGAGAGAGAGACAGAGAGATCTGGAGTGCTGACCTAGACTATGACAGAATATGTTGACACAAGTACAGGAGATAAATGGATGAACTGTTGACTGAATGAGGAAAGAATGTATGATGGGTGAAAAGAGGGGAAATAAATGGCTGAATTGGCAGATGTGTGGATAGATGGACTGACAGAAGTTCAAATGGACAAAATGGATGGATGGAGTTTTATAAAAATGGATGGATTGATGGATGGATGATGCAGGTAAGGAGAAAGTAATGAATGAATGAAAGCATGGGTGGGTGGTTGGTTAGAGTAGGTAGAATGGATAGATACTAAAGTTAAAGGGATGGATGGATGGACACTTATAATTAATGCTTGCTGTCAATCTATTTCCTCATCAGCATGCTGTAAAATGAGAAAAGGTGTGGGTCTTCACAGGAGCTAAATGGTGACACTTTATATGTGATCAGTATAATCCCAAACATGTCAGTCTCTCACTCCGTCCTCCATGCGTATGAAAATCCTTCAGACATCTTCATAGAAATGAAGTACTGATCAATTTGTTTCTCCAACCCACACTTCAACCTAACACAAGATGCAAATGAACAAAGCGAACAGTTCATTATTTTTAATCCTTCATCTTATTTTGGGGGAAATCATGTTTGCTGAACAATGAAATACTTATTAGCGCCCCAGACAGAGGACGCTGTGATTGACAGGATTATATTTAAACAAAGCCAGTGGTTAATCACTTCTCTCCGCACAAGGGCACACAGCCCGGTATTAGTTCTCTGTCACCAATTAAATAGAATTACATTTCATATTAAAGTGTAAAAGCTGTGGCGTGTGTCAGACCTTAACACTGCAGAGTATTGTTTTTGAAGGAAATGACTGATCCACAGAGGTAACACACATCAACATACAGAGACAGAGAGATATGCAGACAGATTCGTAAGATGTTGACCTGACAGTGTGTCGTCACCCTCAGATGCTGCTGGGGAAAAAAAGAAAATCAGGCTCTGCAGTAAGAGACAATAATGGCCACTTGAGTGAAGTGCCTTCTTTCATAAGCATTTCAGAGCTTCCAGCAGTGTCACAGATGAGTTCACTGACCCTTTTGTTGTTTACCACCATCAACAGTTTTTTTTTCTGCTGCACCTTTGCACAGTTCAATTTTTCAGAAAAAATAATACGCATGTACATAACCTGGAAAAGTGTGACCTCTAACACACTGTAGTTATATCTACTCTATTAGTTATATATCGCACAAATCTGAAAGACTTGAACAGAGTAGAGGTCCTCTTAAGGCTTACAGATGTTTGATGCCTCCTATTATGTGCCGGGACCCTATTTGTTCTGTTGATGAAGTTTGGTGCTGTTCTGAGCATTATTTGTGGCTATGAGTGGCTTTTTTGATCGCAGTTGGCTTTTGGCTACAAAGACAGTAGTATTTTTGCTATCATACGGTCTTTGCTGAAGTTGCTGCAACTGGAGAAGTTTGTCGTCGGCAAAACTGATCTCTCTCTACTCTGTGTCACGGTGCAACAGACCATGGGTTGAATTTGTGCCAAAATATCCCCTTAAGAATACAATAATATAAGCCTTAAGAGGACCTTTACTCTATTCAAGTTTTTCAGATTTGTGCAATATACTACAACTAATAGAGTAGATATAACTACAGTGTGTTAGAGGTCACACTTTTCCAGATTATGTCCATGTGTGTTATTTCATCTAAAAAACTGAACTGTGCAAAGGTGCAGCAGAAAAAAAAAAAATGCCGATGGTGGTCAGTGAACTCATCTGTGACACTGTTGGAAGCTCTGAAATGCTTATAAAAGAAGGCACTTCACTCAAGTGGCCATTATTGTCTCTTACTGCATTTATTTTTTAGGGTTCTAACCCCGAAGGGTAGAACCCTTCTAAAATCCTACCGGTTTATTATTATTATTATTTGTCGTCTGCCGCTTGAGCTCAAATTCCCGTGAGCTGGAATAGGCCAGAAAGCTGAAACTTGGCCCAATGATTGGAAATGATGTGCATCAACTTCTATTAAAATATGAGCCCAGTTGGCCAGATGGTGGCGCTGTAATTAAGGTTTAAAAATTATTTTTTGGAAGGCCACGCCCCTCACACCGTAAGTCCGATTGACTTGAAATTTGACACACAGGTCCAGCTCAATGTGCTCTACAAAAAAGCCAATGGGACCATTAAAGTCCGCCATGATAGATTTTTGCTAATTTGCATAATGTGAAAAACAGTAAAATGAATAGAACTTGTGAAAGATTGACTCTATCAACACCAAATTTGGTATACAGCCTCAGGGGATGAAAATACAAATTTCTATTATAAATGAGCCAGGTCGGATAAAAAACATGGCCGCCACGGACCAATGAATCTCCGCGATGGGCGGAGCTTAGAAATGATTGGCCATAACTCCCACACCCATTGCCCTATCGTCACCAATCTTGGTGGGTAGGGTCACAAGGTGACTGGGAAGCTGCCTACCAAAGCGTTTTGAGCTCAGCCCATAGGGGGCGCTATAAATGCCACACATGCATATCTCAAAGACCATTGAACAGAATTTCACCAAATTTGGTATGAATACTCTAGGGGGGACTGTTAACTTATATCTTGAGTGCCATGTTGATTGGTGAAATTGGGCGTGGCCTGTTGGTCGTTAACTGCTGTTGTTTAGTTTTTTTGAATTTATGATGAGCTGGAAGGACCTAGGGACATGAAAATCGGTACATGGATTATAAATGACATGCAAATGCTTGTCAAAAAATTTGACCCCATTCGGCCTAACGGGGGCGCTGTTACATGGCGTGTGAACTTCAAATGGCTCTCCCCGCCCAGATATGAGTGCTATTGACTTGAAATTTTACACACATGTCCTCCTGATGGTCCTCTACAAAAAAGCCTCGGGACCATTAGGGTGATTATGACGGATTTTTCAATAATTTGCATAATGTGAAAAACAGTAAAATGAATAGAACTTTTGAAAGATTGACTCTATCAACACCAAATTTGGTATACGGCCTCGGGGGATGAAAATACAAATTTCTATTATAAATGAGCCAGGTCGGATAAAAAACATGGCCGCCACGGACCAATGAATCTCCGCGATGGGCGGAGCTTAGAAATGATTGGCCATAACTCCCACACCCATTGCCCTATCGTCACCAATCTTGGTGGGTAGGGTCACAAGGTGACTGGGAAGCTGCCTACCAAAGCGTTTCGAGCTCAGCCCATAGGGGGCGCTATAAATGCCACACATGCATATCTCAAAGACCGTCAGACAGAATTTCACCACGTTTGGTGTGCTGTTGACTTGAAATTTTACACACATGTCCTCCTGATGGTCCTCTACAAAAAAGCCTCTTGCACCATTAGGGTGGTTATTATGGATTTTTTTAATAACTTGCATAATGTGAAAAACAGTAAAATGAATAGAACTTTTGAAAAACATATATGATACTGCCTCATGCTGAACACCTCAAAGACAAAGGAAATGATCATGGATTTCCGTAGGTCCAAGCCCACTCTTCAGCCACTCAACACTTGTGGAGTGGACATTGAGGTGGTGACAACCTAGAAATATCTAGGTGTTCATCTTGATAACAAGTTGGACTGGTCTGTTAACACAGATGCACTCTACAAAAAAGGGCAGAGCCGCCTCTTTTTCCTTAGAAAGCTTAGATCTCTAAACATCTGTAATAAGATGCTGCAGATGTTTTATCAGTCTGTGGTGGCAAGTGTTTTATTTTATGCTGCAGTCTGCTGGGGAGGAAGTTTAGGAAAAAAGCAGGCAAAGAGGCTGGATAAGCTTGTCAAGAAGGCTGGCTCTGTGATGGGAGTAAAGATGGACTCTCTGGAGGAGGTGGTGGAGAGATACACAATGAGGATGGTGGAGGCCATACTGAACAACACGGATCATCCACTTCATAACACCTTGATGGATCAAAGAAGCAGCGGTGGTGGACGGCTCCTATCTCTTGGGTGCAGGACAGAAAGATACCGTAGATCTTTCATACCCACAGCCATCAGACTGTTTAATTCTAATGCAAATGGAAGATGAGCTAAAAGACAAATCAATTTCCCTTTGGGATCAATAAAGTAATTTCTATTTTATTCTATTCTATTCTATTCTATTGTATTTCTATTCTATTCTATTCTATTCTATTCATTTGTTGTTTCATCGTTTCATTTCATATTTCATATCATTTCATATTATTGCATTTCATTGTTCTATTCTATTCTATTCTATTCATTTGTTGTTTCATGGTTTCATTTCATATCATTGCATTTCATTGTTCATGAAGAGGATGATCTGAGTTGTTCAGAATGGCCTCCACCAGCGTGTATCTCTCCACCACATCCTCAGTGAGTCCATCAGGGAGACATGACTGAAGCCAAGTGCCTCAGGATGTTTAGTCTGTATCCTAGCAACGACTTGATGGAGAATTTCACATGGAACTTTGGCAGTAGCCGTTGGTGGGATGTACACAAGTATTGTTTTGATTTGAAAAAATGTCTACTGCCTGAGTCTTCATCTATATCTCCAGCTCCTCATTATTCTTGTTGGGCAGAGAGTTGATATTTTGCATGATGACTGACGGCAGAAAGGACCTTCACTTCATCTCCACTTCCAAGCCTTTAACCTCTGCACCACCAGCATAGCAACCACGAAAACACCTCCTCATCCCAGATGGAACAGGGTGTCATCCTCCTGAAGAATCTCCTCTCCCCACAGAAGTATCCATCAGTAGTTGAGAAAAACATACATTGACACAACAAAATAAAGCAAAGGTTGAGTAAAAGCTCACAGCCACTAGACTTTGCTTCTCCCAGTTGAAGCGCATGTTCTGAAAGTATGTGACTACCAAAACATTTTGAACTGGGCCAATATGGGGTGTCACAAATGTGTGACCGAAAACCTGGTTTGGAGATATCTGGGCCTGGTAATGGGTGTGTATGGCGTGGAGCCTTTAGGAACGGAGTGGGCGCTGTCGTCGACCGTGGCCGCTCTTGGGTGCAGGACAGAAAGATACTGTAGATCTTTCATACCCACAGCCATCAGACTGTTTAATTCTAATGCAAATGGAAGATGAGCTAAAAGACAAATCAATTTCCCTTTGGGATCAATAAAGTCATTTCTATTCTATTCTATTCTATTTGTAGTGGATGTGATAATAGCCACATATATAGTTTTTTTTTATTAACAGACACCCCCCCTTTTTCATTTTAATATTCGAACCTTTTATTTTTTACATTTTGTAATAACCGTTTGCACCAGCAGAGGGTGCTCCAAGACCAGTGGATCCAAGCATTCTCTGCTCTGCTTGCTCTGCTTGCTCTGTGCGGGCGCAGACAATAGAGGCGCTTAGCGGAAGCGACAGTAGGTAACGAGGGAACGTGTCCTATGTTTGGATCCACAGGTTGGTAAAGTGTATGGTTGATACAGTTTTGTTAAGTTGAAATGAGTAACAGCATGTGTTAAAGCACTGAAGTTAAGATGAATGCTTTAAATTGTGAAACACTTACTATATTGTCGTGGTTCGTGATCGGACGTTCACGTCCCCATGAGGTCGGTTGAACAAGAATGTGTGTGTGTGTGCTTGAGAGTACTAGTAGTTGGTACGGTATGTTGTAATGTTGATTATATGGAATGTGAACTTTGAAGAGCGGGCGCAGACGATAAAGGCGCTTAGCGGAAGCAACAGTAGCTAACGAGGGACCGTGTCCTATGTTTGGATCCACAGATTGATTGGTTGCTCAGTCACACCGTAGCTCGGCCGCTCAGTGCCCGCCGCCTGAGCGGTTTATGCTGCCGGCCAGGGACCCCTAGCTCTGGCGCCGGTAACATTCTATTCATTTGTTGTTTCATGGTTTCATTTCATATCACAGCCACTAGACTTTGCTTCTCCCAGTTGAAGCGCATGTTCTGAAAGTATGTGACTCCCAAAACATTTTGAACTGGGCCAATATGGGGTGTCACAATGTGTGACCGAAAACCCGGTTTGGAGATATCTGGGCCTGGTAATGGGTGTGTATCGCGTGGAGCCTTTAGGAACGGAGCGGGCGCTGTCGTCGACCGTGGCCGGCGAGGGTCGGAGTGGCCGGTTTGGGCCTCAACAGGTTAGAACCCGGGGATTGCCGCTTGCGGCTATATTTTTATTTTTTTTTGCGGTCTTTGCCGAAGTCGCTACAACTAGAGAAGTTTGCAGGCGGTAAAACTGATCTTTCTAGTGGGTGTTCTACTCGGTCTCATGGTGCATTAGACCATCATTACATTTACGCCAGAATATCTCTTTAATGCAGGTATTAATCATGCTTACTATAAAACTTTATTTATTTTTCTGCTAGAACAATGATGTTATGTGAGTCCTTTATATGACTGAAATGAACATGTGATACAGGTATGTACAATGATGAACTAAAGGCATTATTAGTGTGTAGCTTTGTTTGAGTGTACTTGTGCTGCAGTTGGTAATGATGGTCTATTGTGTAGCAGAAAAAAAAAACAGTTTTGTTGGAAAAAAATTTTACTCATGAGGGTAATTGCTAAAGTTTTGGAACCGGACAGCAATGAAGTCTAATGCGGTTATCCAAACAAATCTGGATGAGAAGAGTAAGAGATGTCGGGTGAGGGGGATGGAGGGCGCACCCAGGAAGGACTCAGACATCTCTCTATTCACAACAACATGGGTCTTTTGGTTTTATTCAAGGCAGCAATACAACATCAAACAATCTCCTGCTACTGCACATTTGGAACACTGCCATTTTCTTGTCATTACTCTCTTTCAAGTGTTCCCACACAGCTGAGGTCTTCAGTATTTGGTCTTTCCTGTGACACAAGAATCACCAGCATTCTACTACCTTTTAGAGATGCCCTGACAGGATATCTGACACTGTTTGGGTTCAAAAACACTTCTTGAAGTGGAAAAAAATGATTATTACAGGTACCTCTTCATATAATGTTGTGTCCGCATCATGTTGGCCATAAAGTGCAGCTTACATTAGATAACAACTGACTGTTAGTTAGTGTTCAGCCATCTGGACGCACTAATGGCATATGCGTCCATACTTTAGCCACAAACCTGCATCTGGAGACATGTGGACACTCTCATGTTTGTTGTAACTGCTTTTTTTCAGACTATAGTTTATTATCCAGTGCCACAGGACCTTCCAATTGTTCTACCTTGGGATGACAGTACTTGTATTGGACTGGATGGCAGCTGACATCTGAGTCAAGATTTATCCAGCTTCACTATAATTCTTTAAATAAGGGTGGATTCAGATGTCTCGTAGGTGTTTAGAGCCTATGTATCACCATTTAAAATCAAGACCTGCGCTTCAGCTGGGAGCAGCAAAGTCTGGTAGCTCTGAGTTTTTACTCAACTTTTGCTTTATTTTGTTGTGTTTTTGTATGTCTTTGTCGTATTTTGTCAACTACTGATGGACACTTCTGTGGGGAGAGGAGATTCTTCAGGAGAGGAGCTTCTGTCATTGAAAATGGAGCAAGTCTGGAGGATGCCACCCTGTTCCAGCTGGGATGAGGAGGTGCTTTCATGGTTGCTGTGCTGGTGGTGCAGAGGTTAAAGGCTTGGAGGTGGAGATGTACTGTAGGTCCTTTCTGCCGTCAGTCATCATGCAAAATATCAACTCTCTGCCCAACAAGAGTGATGAGGAGCTGGAGATATAGGTGAAGACTCAGGAAGTAGACATTTTTACAAATCAAAACAATACTTGTGTACATCCCACCAACGGCTACTGCTGAAGTTCCATGTGAAGCTCTCCATGAAGTCGTTGCTAGGATACAGACTAAACATCCTGAGGCACTTGACTTCAGTCATGTCTCCCTGCTGGACTCACTGAGGATGTGGTGGAGAGATACACGCTGGTGGAGGCCATTCTGAACAACTCAGATCATCCTCTTCATAACACCTTGATGGACCAAGAAAAGAGCGGTGGTGGACGGCTCCTCTCTCTTCACTGCAGGACGGAGAAATATAGAAGATCCTTTGTACCTTCAGCCATCAGGCTTCTTCATTCTTCTGCAAATGGTTGATGAGCTGACAGACAAATGAATTTCCCTCTGGGGATCAATAAAGTAATTCGTATTCGTAGTCACAAAAAAATTTTGTGAAGTTGTGCGCAGTGCCTAGAGTGGACATAAGGACAAATGTTTTTGTCCCCCCCCCCCCCCCCCACACACACACACACACACACACACACACCTAGTGAAGATGGAAGTGCACATCAAAAAATAAAAAAAAAAAGTATGTAAGGAATCACTTGTTTGCTAGAAAGCAAAATATAACTATGGTCAGTAGTATCAGCTCAGAGTACCTGCAGATGATTAAATAATCTGGTGGTGCAATGAACAATCTTGTGTTGTGTGCTTGTGTATTAGCTGTATGTCTGTTTAAATACACCTAAAGAAAGTGAATGTGTACAGGGAATAGTGGGGGACAAGGCATTTCTGTACGCCAACTGATAGAGCTCCTTCCCCATCTGTATCAAGCAGCCTCTCAAATGATAAGAAGTGACGGAACACCTCACTCTGATACCTCCACCCATTCATTCTAAGATGTTTATAGCGTGCTTCATTTCCCAGTGAATCATGCTTTGAATACAACAATTTGTAGGAAATGTATGAGGTATAAAAAGCTGCATCTCCCCATCATGATATGCTCAGCAGGTTCTGAACATTATCACTTGCGAGAATCAATCCCTGGGTGACTGCTAATGCTTTGACCGCTGATATGCTCTTTTTTACTTTCCTGGAATGATCAGTGAGGGAGTTGCCTCCACTCGTTTTGTCTCTGCTGAGTGCCCCTAGGATCCATGACACGCTCAATTGAGACTTTCCATCCGAGAACATTCAGTGCCATCAAGTCCTGCTCACAGAAGGTGCTTGAAAAATATCTACACCTGCTTCTGTACATGTTTTACATCGAATGAGCTCCTTCATTCATTATCTGCAAAACTAAATAAACAGAGGATGTATCCCACTGCCCAGATCTCTGAATAAATATATGTTAAAGAGCCAAATTTGGACACACAATTCAATAAGATTTAAATCTTAGGGTCCATATGGGAAAAGGGATTTCCTGATGATCCACTCTTGGATTGTTCAACAGCCTACACTCTGTTTGAGAAGACAATGACAAGAGTTGGTATTGATGAGGATGAAAATGATTACACTTCCTACACACTCTCTGATGCTCCTTTCATAAGTCATTCATTGACTTTTGTCTGTGTTGTTCGTTTTTTAGAATAAATGGGTAGGCTCTAAATGTTTATAAAGATCAAGAGCAGGGTGATGAAATATAGATCTGTAAGCAAACCTGAACTCATCATACATGATCACAACACTTAAGAGAAGCCATACAGGTTTTTTTTTTCAGCCATCTACTTGGTTTAATTTAAGAAAATATCTTCATTAAGGTTAAATTAATACTTCCTCAGAATTAGATGGTCTCTGTTATCATGGTTAAAATGACAGCAATGTGGTTTACTCTGGTCAGTCCTTAATAAAGAATGGACAACTCAACACAATTGGTTGCCAAAACAACCAGGACTTTAATTAAAACAAGTACAGCCCACAGGAGTAAACAACCAGGGGCAGAACAGAACAGAACAAAAGGACAAGGCACTGAGAGACTTGGGCTATGTATGTTTGCAACAACAGGCCAAGACCACACAGACTACTTACACAAAAAAGGCAGGGGCAGGTGAAACACGGTCGGGCAAACAATCACAAATACAAGAAAAAGAAGCAGGACTGGATGTGAAACAAGACAGTAATGACAGACCAAGTTAACAGGAAGTAAGGGGGGGAAATGGCAAAGCATATCAAACCCAGTGTGATGGACATTAATTTGGAATCTAGCTGAACCGGCTCGAGTTAGTGAAAACCAAGCAGACTCAAGAAGATCCCTACCATGAGTGTTTAACTTTTCCATCTAACCATCTGGGAAAACTGAATAGTTAAAGGAAACATGTGCACCTCCTCAACACTGGGTGGCGATATGTGTCATTTCAGCAGGTTAATACAGAGCCCTTTCTGGTTGACTTTTCTGTCACCTAGTAAATAACTGGCTTAGTTTTCAACTAAAGTTTCTGACTGGACGCACTGGTCCAGGCCGCTTTCAGGCTGAAAATAAATGACTCTGGTTGTGTCGGGCCTCAAGCCTCTTTTTCTTTTTTTTCTTCTTTTTTTATAAAACACATCTTCTTGCTGGTTGTACTGTTTGTTGTTTATTTTGAAATGCACTGAATTGGCGCTGATGTATCACCCCGGGCGCTTTTTTTGTTTGTTTTTTTTTGGCCAGGTTCGGGCCAGCTTCTATGCTACACTTTATATCGTCTCTACTGTTGTGAAGCATGCACACATGCATTGTCCAGTTTCAGTCAGGTTAAGGCATTTATGCAGAAAATAAGTCTCTTTCCAATCCAATCCAATTATCTGTCATGTAAAGGTACTGAGAGCTGCCTAAAATTTTGATTGACATCATCAGCATTCTCCTCAGAATGGGGCTTACTTGTATTGTGCTGTAACTTTTTATTGCCCTAATTACTTTAATTCTGAATGATAAAAAAAAAAAAAAATGCAATTTATTCAGCAAAGTCACGGGTATAGATCACTTCAAGATAGAATTTGACAACAATACCCCCCCCCCCCCCAAGGAGGTGGATGTTAAAATAAATATTGAGATCATAAAATTCAATGTGAACTGCAGCACAGAGTATAGCAGCTATAGTTACTTATGTTGAGCAGTACTGTATGGTTCCAAGACTCAAAGGACCTGTGAGAATAAATAGTGAGACAACATTGAGGAGTTCACAGAGTTATCACTGCACTGCCATAACATGGTTTAAAGGGAATAAAACAAAGCTGTTAAAACTTGAGTGCAGCAGAGATTCTTTCTTCTCAGAACTTGGCATCTACAGTACATTACCCCCTCTGCAACCTGACTGTCAACAGTTTGGTCAGAGATTTGGTTGAGTTGCACTAATAGCAGATAATGTAGCCTGGAGCAATTAGCCTCAAGCACATATGAGCAGTGGGCCCAGAGGTCTGTTTAACACACTTCTTTTTAACTCTGCTCAGCTGCCTTCAAACTCAAAACCTTACTTCAGTCAAGTACAAGCATACAGATAACACTTGGTGAAAAATGGACACCTCAATTTGCTTCAGAAACTTGTGAATAGAAACCCAGTCACGACATGTCCAAAATACATAACTGAAGCATTGATATCAACAATATAGCCCTATATAATTATGGTACCAAGTACCAAAACCAATCTCAGTATAGTTTTACGTCTCCTCTCTCAGGCTTCTCTTTGGAGCTCTATCATAACAACAGGTCAGAGAGGATCAAAGCCTCCTCTCTTCTGATTGGTTGACTGTTATCTGTGTGATGTAACAAAACAACACTCAAGAGAAACCAAATCCTGCATTGTTGGATGGTGGCTCCAGGTGGTGATTTGTTGTGACATCTCAAAGTTGCAGAAGTCCTGACCGCTCAGTCTCTGAATACAAGACTGAGGCTTTCACCATATTAATCTAGAGCCGAATCTTGCTTTAAAATCAAAGAGCAGATGAACGTCTACATTTATACTGTATGGGCTGCTCAGAAATATCGATGAAACAAATACAGTGAAAACCAAAAGCTGGTGTGGCACACACTTACGAGGTATTGGACCCGACTAATGTATCATCAATATGTTTCATTTAGAGGGAAATTCCTCTGTTGCTGCAAATAACCCTATGTGTGTCTGCTTAAAGACATGGTGAATCATCAGGCCAGTGTGTGTGTAAATTAGATATAATTACAAATTATTATGTGCTTATGGACTAATTTTCAAAAAACATGTTGTGTTTGGCTCATGTGAGTGGCATAATGACATTACAGTGTTTTGTTTAAAAGGTTTGGGGGCACAGTGCTGCTCATTTGAGCTTTTTCAACAACTTCCTTTCATCTCGTTACGTTCCCCCGCGGCTCACGCTCACGACTCCTGTAATGTGTAATAGGAGCCGTGACGTGTTGTTGATCAGCAGAAAACAGAGGCGGCGAAAAAAAAAGGCAGCAGCCTTCAAACGGGTGATTCTGCGCAGCTAATGATAAGGTATGAGTTTCAATAAGAGCACAATATATGAGAACTACAGCAGTTAATGGGCTGAAACGAAAGCAGTGGAGTCACTTCAGATGCGAACAGAAGGAAAACAGGAGCAGTTGATGGGGACCACAAACAGTCTGATGAGACACAACTCTTGCTATAACTGTGTCTATGAAAACTGGCATTCCCCACAATTTGCCACAACATTAGCTCCATTACAATAGAGCGTAGGTAATGGCATTGATAATTAGATTGTTTAGATGTATTAAAGCAGTGTCCAGAGGTTACATGGGTAAATATCATTATGCAGAGGTGATTTTTATAGGTGTGGCTGGTGAAAGGGGGGTGGGGGGTGGGGGCAGCCAAGCAGCTCTGACACTGTGAAGGGCCACTCTTGGCTTTGTATCTTTATTGCATTGACAACCCTGACAATCTGTTTTAAACCACACTGATGGAAATCAATTGACACCAAAAGGTGAGCCAATGTGGCTTTACATGATGACAGCATTAAATCTTTAACTACAGGGAAATCAATAACCATATAAAAAAAGGATCTATAGCAGAGTGATTAAAATCTGACTTAGTGAGGTGGTAAATTCAGACAGGAGTTGACTGAAGTTGCCCCAAAGTGTAATCCCAAAAAAAAAAAAAAAGCTACTTTACATGTATGCACAGTAATACATTCACATTCCCAGCATGCCTCTTCTTCCCCAGGCTTGAGTCTCTTCTTTCCATTTTCAGCAATTTCACTTGACACCGTGAGGTGACATTTTTTCAGAAGCATTCAAAGATTTTCTGAGGTACATGACAACCAATAATATATGTATATGTATGTATATATATATATATATATATGCATATACACACACACACACACACACACACACACACATAAATATATATATATATATTGCTGTGCTGTTTAATGTTCTGGATGATTACCTGTGTTCCAGCTGTCTGTGCTGATATGTTTAGCCAGTGCATCTATTTTCCCATGCTGAGAGTGTAAAGACTTGGAGGGGTTTTTGAGCACTGGATTAACTGAGAGGCAAATGGGCTGTGATGGGATGTGATGAGCCAGTGACAACAGCAAGCTCCGAGGAGGCAGCGACCGTCAGATAGAAGCTCCTCCGGAGACTGACTGCATTAGAGCATATGTAGTGTGTCCCTCTGTCTGCATATAGGTAGATTGTAGAATGAGAATAAAGCGCTGATTTTGGCTCCTTGTGATGAAGAAGCTTTGTTTTGGTTCGCTTCTTAAGCCGTCAACATGTGCATTACCCTGGGGAGATGTTCATTCCTCCAGGCAGCGAGACACATATAAGTGAGACATGATGCATACAGACAGGGACAATTGGTTCAGCTCTTGTTGGTTAAAAGCTGGAACAGGTAAGGTGAGTGATTTAAGTGGCTTTGAGGTTTGCGTTTGGAGGTAAATGCACTGGTTTAAGAATCAAAGAAGAACACTGACTCATGAGAAACTGACACATAAAGGAAGTGTCTGTGGTTAGCAGTTAGAGATGTATAATAAGAAAGGAATGCATAGTGCAGTGAGGAATGACTGTAAGAGGAGAGCCAGTGCACCTCTGACACAGATGAAGCTTCCTGCCTGGCTTCCTGTTCTGATGATTCTGCTGTGTTCAAATCAAAGCAGAGACATGATGAACCAAACATCTATCCTTCAGAGGAGAGGATGTTTGAATCATCTGACTGTTCTAAAAACAGAGATGATTTTTGATCCTCAAGGAGTCATTAATTACAGCACTGTGGTTAAATATGACCAGCTATTAGACAGATCCAGTCTCTCAGGCATCTTGGTGTTCATATTGACATTAATCTAAAATGGACCACCCATGTTATGCTATGTTCCTCAAAGATGTATTCCTTGTGTAGACTACAGAGGTATGTACTGTAGTCAAATCATCATGTTTTAGTTTTATCAGGTTGGCGAGGATAATTAGGTAGGAATGACTGTGTTGTTTGGCAGTCTGCCTGTTTGATTAAAATCAAAGTTACTGTCAAAACTGGGATGAAAACAATGGGTTGGAAAGACCGTTACAATCTCCAGTCACTGTTTAACTAAAGTGAGCTTGAACAGATTAAGACAATCCTGGATAAAACATCCGTATTTTATATCACAGTATAAGCTGTTACCATCGGCCTCAGTGGTATTAACTGAACTCCTTTGTGTCTGTATCAGTTGGTGTTTAGGACAGCAGCATAAAATAAGGAGGTTACAGTTGGAGTACAGTCAAATAAATCCACTGATCAACCAATGCCTCAGGGTTTGTATTTTACCTGGGTTTACCTTATTCTTGTAGATTACTTTTATATTTAATGTAAGAACCTGTTATGCTCTCTCTTATGCTCTATATATTTTAATGTCTGTTAATGGCCTCTGGAGTCAAAGTTAAATTTTATCTCTGTTGGTACTGCAGTTTAGTTTCACAAGTACAACACACTGATGCTACTCTGTCACTAAATGCAGTTGTGCTGTATAGGCTGTCATTTACATTTATTTACAACAAATCATAGATGTGACTGTTTACTCTGCTGCCCTTTTCCAACTCCAAGCTCGCTTATATTAACTCGTTTGCCCTCTTTCTAAAGATCCTCTGCCTCTTTAGAAAATGAATAGGAGGTGACTTCTCCACCCATACTCTATTTGACTTCACATTATCATAATGTGTACATCAGTGGGCTCTCAGACAGAAGAAAAGTAGTTTGA
Organism: Caranx ignobilis; assembly: GCA_021432705.1. Classification (NCBI taxonomy): domain Eukaryota; kingdom Metazoa; phylum Chordata; class Actinopteri; order Carangiformes; family Carangidae; genus Caranx; species Caranx ignobilis. Next base: position 14,682,340 of record MU269991.1, read on the forward strand.
TTGGAAAGAACAATGGGGCATGAATTTTAAAGAAATGGATACTTGTTTTAGTGTTTCAGTAAGAGTGTTTTCCACTTCTCTCTCCTGACAAACAATGACCAGAAGTCTGCCTGTTAAAGCAGCAGGTACTTGTATATTCACACACCAGGCACAGATGTGTTGATTTAGTTATTGAACAAGTGAACTTTTTTTCCATACAGCTAATTGGTTTATATATGAGACCCTTTTGAAGAGTTAAAGCTGGGGTTGGTAATCCTGTTCAGAAACATGTTTTGTTATACTGGGTGAAATGGTCCTTCTACCTTCTGAGTAATCAATACATTATGTATCAGAAAATGGAATGAAAATAATCAGTCCTCTGTGGCAGCTGCAGGACTGACACAACTCCGACCAATGGAAGCTCTTCGGTGCGAAGAGCAAGAACCAGATGCCTTCATGTCTAGTTCTGTATCCGCCCCCCTCGATCCCTGTCTCCGACGCGTGCGCACAATCTTCACGTGTTGCTGTTGCCAGAAGAAATCAGCGTACAGAGTTACAGCAGAATGGATTTCATGCTCATTTATGAGCAATGGCTGAGAAAATGCAGCCCCAGTTACTACTTCCAGCGTTACTTGTAACGGCTCGCCCCGAGAAAAAGGCAAGGAAGAAAAAGCTGGAGGCTGAAAAGGCTGCTAACTAAAAGGCTCTGGATAAAGCCAGAGGTCAAACCAGAGTAAACATCGGTGTTGCTTTTGTGGAGACAACTGAGGGATTTGAAGTGATGCTGAGGTTGCTCTCTTTCTGTTGGACAGGTAATTATATGCTTTGCTTCAGGGAGGATTTGTTATTTTTATGAAATGTGTAACTTTTGCTAACGTAGCTACTTTTGTAGCTTGTATTAGCCTAATGCTAATATTAGCTTCTCTGTGGGTTTAAAACGGGTCGGTGACGCTAGTATTGAATAGTTTATAGTATATATATATAGTACTCCTCCTGCCGCTTCTCATTTTCGTGCAGTGCGCGTTCCAGTTTGTGGGGGCATGGCTTGGACGTACACACTGATGGGAGGGGGAGGAGGGGGGGGGGACTCAGAGGAGGTGCAATTTTCAAATCTTGCTAGCTCTCTTGCGAGCTCTCCAGGATTACCAACCCCAGCTTTAATTCTGAATCACTGATATTTTGATTTGGAACTTAATTTGCAGTTTTAATTATTTTCCATGGCTTCCTTGCTTTTATTGTTAAAAATATAAACCAATCAATCAATAAAAACAATGACAGCCCATAATGGTTTCTTGGCATGTAGGTGTTTTCTGTGACCAGATCTTCTAGTAATATGCTGGATTCATGTGTTTGGACTTCACTGATGATCTGATGCCCCCAGACAATGCAGATGACCACTTGAACATCAATGAGAGGAATTTTATGGAGTAAACCATGTAGCTTCAGTAACTGAAACTGAAGTAAATCTAAGATTGATAGTGACAGTGATAGGCTGCCTCTATCTGGTGTAACTGCACCACCTGGGAGCCCTGAATGCCACAGGGAAGAGCCCGGCAGAGTCAAAAGAAAAAAAAAAGGTGAAGAAGAAGAAGTCAAGTCACCTGAGCTTCCTTAGATCAAGGTTCTTCTTATGAATTTCCAAATGGCAATAACACTTAAGCCTCATGTGGATAATGTGGCCACCTGAGACTTTTCTACCCTTTGCAACACTTCCTGTAACTTGTGTTTTTGAATTCTTGGGTCTGGACACCTGTCACAACTACAAGTGCATTCTTAAAGCAGACACCTCACCCTTTGATCTTTCCTGTATCCCTTTCAAAAGACATATTGAGAATCTCTAGGAGTCTGGGCATGGTCTACAGCTTCACCAAAATCAAAGTAGTGTTGGCAAATATTTGGCCACTGGCCCGAATGTCAATGATATGAACTTAATCAACCATTAACTGCCTCTCTCATAGTTTTCTCAGATGTGCCCTTAAGGATTGATGTTTGCCACCATAAACCAAGTGTTTTATGAAATAACCATGACCTTCTTTGGTAGATTTAATGCTTGGTCTGTGAAAGACATGGCAGTCAGATATAACTCAAAAAGTTAACAAGGCCTTATTGCAGACTTTTGCATGCCATCAAGATGAAACCCACAGTCTCAGCTTGTGGGCCAGGGTTTGTAGAGATTTTGGTCCAGATAAGACTGTTATCATATCAATGTTGTGAAATGATTGACCATCACCACCTTTTGGTATGTGAAGGTTTATTTGTTTTTAACAGGATTGTTCTGTGGCTTGTACAAAAGCTGAGGGAAAAAACAACATCATACTTTAAAATGCTCTAGTGTGATCCTGATGCCTTGAATGGGAACACAACCAGTAATATATATTTTTGTGTTATTTTTTTGTGCTGTTGTTCTTTCCTTCCTGGCACCAACAGGTGGTGGATCCATTTTGGACCTCCATTAAGCTCAATCACACCAAATGTACATTGTTAACCCTGCATGTACCCTCCATTGCTGACTGGAAAGCTCTTTTCTCAGACCACTCTCTCACATTTGTAAAATGATATTTCCCATACTCTAATGCTTCCCCATGTCAGAGTGATTCCGGGAGCAGGACAGCAGCTTTACAATCACTGACTTTTTGAGGACAGGACGTCACTGGGATGTTCTGCCAAAAACACTCTGCGGGACATGAGTGACATTATCGCACCAGTGTGCATGAAATAGAACATTTCCAAAGCATTGATGATCTCAGGCCTGAAATGAAGATGCTCTGCAGGCAAACAGGGATAATGCCTCCTCCTACCACTAGACGTGCCTCAATAAAGTGGATACAGGCACTCACTGCATGTGCACCGTTGAGTCTTGTCTGTATGCATTTGTCAGCCTGTCCATTCTTGTGTAAAGGGTGAGGCAAGTTCCCACTTCAAAGATCCTCGCAGGGCTGTAATTTCTCATTGATAGGAGACAATGTCTTTTTATGCATTCCCTTTGTTATCTTTTTAATGTGCCTATCGAATGTTAATGTTAACAGTCATTGTTCAACAGAAGTGAAGTAACACCTACTACAACTACACCTTTGATATGATCAGGTCGAAAGATTTAGACTTTAATGCAGCAAGACCTTAAAAAAACACTTGAGATGAAAGTGAGGTAACAATAAGGCACTGGAGGAATTCTCCAGGGGAGCTGTGGTTTCAAAGGGAAGGATATGTTAACAGTGCCTGGCTGAAATGGTTATTGATTTTATGCTCATGTGAAATAAGTACAGACTCTTTTAATAATTTCAATGCGCAGCCCCTAAGATTTAATCTGGTCAACAGGCAAAACAATCAATACATTTTCATCTCCATCAGCTCGTGGCTGTGTAACGCCGGCTCTCATTTCCAGTATTCTTCATCCCAGCTAAGCCCATATCTTAGGAGATTTTCTCTGCTTCCGTCTATATTAGGGTTTTCATCACTTCTGTTGTCTGACACTGCATGTGACAGTGTGTTCAAGTCCTGTAGTTCTATCCTTACGAGGACCAGTGTTTCTCTGCAGGGGTTATTATTACTAGATGCAGTAATACTGTAATTACATTAAAAGTTTCATGGTCTAATAATGACCTTAAAGTTTCTCAGTTGATCACCTCAACTGATCTGACAATTACATACTGTTATGAATATGTTCCCATGGAGACAAACAATGCTTTTCTGTAAGTTTAAACAGCTTGAATATTTAAGAATACTCAGACAGCACTATACTTTAGGTCACACCTGGACCTCTTGATGTCTACAGGCCAGCCTGAAATTTGAAAGACATATTCTTGATCCCCAGCAGAAGGATATTCAAGGAAAATGTCTAATTCAAGCCCCTCTCTGGTCAGCACCATCTGCCACCATCTGGTTGAAACTGCACCTTAACCAACAGTAACAAAGAGATTTTAGAGAAATCTGATGTGGGTATTCATGGTCCACAGAGGATAAATCACAAAATGATTTCATGTTTATCTGTTTTAATTAAATGAGTTTTATAGGACTGATGTGGTGTAATTTTTAATGCTCTTTCCTCCTTAAACACTAGGCTTTGGCCAGACTTCAGCATCCTAGTCAGGATCCAAACCAGCAATACAAAATGGAGCAGCCACATAAACACAGTTAATGTTGTCCTGTGGTGGGTCCATACTGGGGCAACGCACACTGCATTTTGGGGCAGATTGAAAGGTCAACAGTAGCAGCCGACACAGAGCCAAGTTAACACTGTGGAACCAGCCAGTGCCAGTGGAGCCATGTCCTGCCTGGAATGGACAAGAGCAGACCTGTGTAGCTGGGTCTGTGTCATGAAGCAGCAACTGACACAGACTTGTGTGTGTGTGGGGGGGGTGTTACTATGGTTACTGAGGTATTGGTGCAGACATGTCTCTTTACACGGAGCACACACTGAGCCACAGGCTTTGCCCCTAGTCTGTCCTCACAAATGTGTGTGAGAGATGAGATGGCCCTAACACCTTGGGAGCGGTGGATGATGGATGGACAGCCCTCTGCACTGACTCACCGGCCAAGTGGCTTCTATGGCTGCAGCCTCTTGACAGATGTTAGCATAGCTACAGTTTCATCTCTGATAGAACTCCACTCACACACTGGTAACTTGGCCACTTGTCAGTTACGATTATTAATCTATTATGACCCCCCTCCCGCCCCGTGCCACCACCCCACCTGCCACCTCCCCCTACCCACCCACCCTCCTCCTCAATACAGCCTGCTTGTCAGTCGCTAAATCAAATTACTTCTGAATAACTGATGGTGTGTCCAGATCCATCGCTCCAATAGCAGCGACCACGCTCCTAATCCCCCCTGCTGTTGGCTCAGCGGAAAACTAGGAGGGGGATATTTAAATCGATGAGGACTCATATTGGTTCTGACAGGCTTGGCTTTTGTTAGGTGGGGCAATGACAACTCCTTATCGACCGTGGGGTGTTGTGGGATGCACTGAAATGGTACGTCTTTTCTGGCGGTATATGTGCTCCCTCCCTGCTGGAGGCCAACACACTACACAGAAAAAAAACCTAAGCCTCTCTTGAAAGACTCTCGACCAAAGCTACTAATTTCCACAGCAAAATATGCAGCATGCAGCATTTGCTCAAGGAAAAAAAAAACATGCTGTAAAAGAAATTTAAGAGGATATCATAGTGAGAGGAAAATCTGGGAATCAAATGTTAAGTGTAGTTCTACTGAGGCTTAGCAGTACTAATTATCAAGGGTCAGCTCAGTTAAACAGGCCTCTCCTTCCACACATGTGCATAATGAAGGCGCTGTTGTAACCTAGAGCATGAAGCACTTTGCATTTGCTCTGTTCAGCTCCTCAGTTTCGACTCCACCACTGATCTCCGCCTCCTGAACATGTCCCCTCTCAGATGTACATTTTGTAATGCTGTCACTCTGCTAGTTCTCCTTCAAATGTTTTGCTGTGTCCCAGGAGCTCTCCATCCCGCCATCCCTGTCCCCAGTTGCCTCATTAATGAACTGTAAATACTCTTTGCTATGCAGAAAAATTGATTGACTGGTGAGCCGCCAACACTTGTGAGGCTGGAGGAAAGTAGGATAACAAGATGTATGTGCCGGGAAAGGAGTTTGGTGTGTGTTTAATTTACAACTCTCTGTGTAGGCAACACAGAGATCATGAACATAAATATCTCTGTCCTTCATGTCAGTATATTTAACATACACACTGTTCATGTCTGAACTGGTGTTAGCTTTCCTGTCTCGCCATGTCCTTGCACACTCAGACTGCAAATCCAATTGATTGAACTAAAAGTACAAGCATTTGCATATCTCTGACAGCATGTCATATTTACAATGTGCAGACAGTCTGACGCATGATGTCTCCATAGCTAAGGCAAGGCCAGCCTGGTGCCTGTCATAGCTCCAACAGGAGGAAATGCAAGTATTATTAGCTTCATACAATGTGCTTCAAAGAAAATCTGATGAGGATCACCCTGAGGCAAAATATCACCAGCAGAACCATCATTTTTGTGTTAATGTGCAATTCATCACATGATTATACTGTAGATGTCTTATTTAAAGGTCCCATATGTCGGACTATTTATTTGGTGTCCAGAGGAATATCTAAGTGTAGTTTTACATCTCTCTCAGGCTTCACTCTGGAGCATTAGAAACAACAGGTCACTGAACCAGTTAGAAGAGAGGAGGCGCTGAGCTGCACCCCTCTGATTGGCTGACTGTTTTCTGAGTAATCCAATAATAACAGCAGATTTCAAGCAAATACTGAAAGAAACCAAATCTAACATGGGCAGTGGGGCTTGGGGCGGAGCTGAGAGTGGTGAGTTGTGACATCACAAAATAACTCAAGTACTGTTGACTTCTTTTTTCCTGTGTATTTTCTGAATATATTCTGTGTGCATTTCTCTGTGCTCTGAGGCTTTAATACTTTCACACCATTCACATAGAACCCAGAGCTGTTTTATAATCAAAATCACATGGACATCAGCCTTTATAATATATTGGACTTTTTTAAATAAGTGAACCTTTGAGTGTCTTGTGTGTCTTAAGAAAGACTTTGCAAATGTTGGAAATATTCTGAGGCAAGCAGGGACAATACTGGGAAGAATTAAACTGAACTCTTTTTACACAGATCTGCAACACCTTTCACTTTCAGAGCAGAGTCTGTATGCCTTCTCTCTGAAGAAGATAGAAGTATTCTGCTACTGGCTGCTGCTGCTCCATAGCTTTAACACTTTGTGAACACAGTGAACAGTAATATTAGGTTAAGATATTTTTCAACCAACTTTCAATAAATGTCAGAGAACTGGCATAAAAAGGAAAAACAAAAACATGTTCAGAAAATCTTACTCCTCGTTTCTTGTTCCATACACCAATTTTTATCAAGAACCAGGTATCTGCAGGTATCGTCAACATGTACAACCCCAGACACTTGAAATAACTTGTTCCATGTGTGCCACGTTTGGACGACACCATTTTTTAAGCCTGAATCTGACATCACCGACGGATTGTAGATGTCACAGACCCAAGCCCCTGATCAAAGCCAGATCAGCAGTTGAGTGGTGAACACACACTGATGTGAAGCCAGCCTGTTACATATGCTAACCGGTGTGTGGCGTGTACCTCAGTGTCATCGCTCACTTGTGTTCTATGAACCCTGTATGACTTCAGGTAGTGGATCAGCAAATAGCGTAGTGTGAACTGTCTGTGAAGTTATCTGACACCTTTGGCTGTGGAGAGTGTATATCAGGGATTTGAATTCAACACATTGGCTCCAATAGGAAAAAAAAGAGAGGACAATGCCGACATGAATGTTTCCTGTGAGAACAGTAATAGATCCATTATATTTAGCACTTATAGACAAATGAGTTATTCAACAAATGTATTAGCTTCTTGAAGTTCCAAAAGCACAGGTGCTGTGGTCTTATTTTCTATTCACATGGCACATGGCTCAAAGGAATTGTATTCAATCTCCTCAATATTCACATGAGTGTTTTGGGTATAATATGTAATGAGCCAATCACAGAACTACCTCCAATTCACTTTGAAAGCCAGGTGTACTTACCCCTTGGTGTATTGCTATTATAATGGAGCAGTGTGTTACACAGGCTGTATTTGTGGTGAATTGTTTACATAGTGACTGACAAGTGAGCACAGTCCTGACACACACACAGCAGCTCTGTGCACTGAGGGTCAAAGAAGGACAGAGTGAGTCTGTGTGCTGTCACAGCTTTACAATGAAGCAATGGCAAAAGTCACACTGAAACATCTATCCAGTGACTATACCACTTACCCATGCAGGGTCGCAGGGGGATACACTTTGCACATGTTACCACAGTCTATCTGAAATATACAGTAGATACAAACAACATCCACATACACACTTAGAGGTGATTTAGAGTCACTAATTAATCCCACTGGACTGTGGGAGGAAGCTGAGAAGAAAACATGTATGCACAAGGAGAACATGCAAACTTCATACACCGGAACTATTTTCTGTTATATTTTGAGAAGTGTGATTAAATCTTAAGTTTATACTGGAACTGTGATCACAAATTCGGGTGAGGAGTGGAAACACTGTGACAGATTCACCAGGTAGAAAGAAAGCATCCATCCATCAGACATCCATGATGATACATGATGATGTTACACAACACATGACATGTCACCAAGACGCTCCAAGCTTCTGAGGCTAGCTTGCATCTTCCACCTGACTGATCCCAACATCCAGGCACCTTTTCAGTCCACTCTGCTCATGCACAACAACAATGTGAGCACTCTATGTGCCAACCTATGGTGGCCTATATTGCTGCCTTGACAATATGACCTTAAGATTAAAGGAAACTAACTTCAATGCACCTACACTGCATCTGACCACACTTCAGGAGCCTACCTCAATTTAGGCACTGGAAAAGGAAAATGGAGACTGCATCAGTGTAGCTAGCAAAGACTAGCAAAGGTGTTGTGCTCTGTATGTTAGGGCTGTCTGTAGTGACAGAGTGACAGCACATTAACAACCAGTCTAAATGCTATGAACTAATATAACTAAACACTGTGATGAAGACATTTTCACACTGAACGTTCAAGTGGATTAGTGGACTGAGATTCTTGAGCTTAATTCACTGAGAGATTGATCCAAATGAGCTGAAACATATTAATATCATTGGGCAACTAATGGGCTCCAACTGAAGAGCAATGCAATGGTTTTAGTTTGCATTAATGGTCATTTTAATGGCTGCCTGCTGAGGCATTGTACCACAGTTTAATGAGGCTGTGACACTGGACTGTGTTGCAATTCATGTCTTTTATAAGTTTACTGCCTTTGTCTTATACTGCTGCAGTTTTTTTTCCCTTCCCTGGCATGTGCTTTAATCCACCAGCTGTAGCACGTCATCCCTGTGGAAACATACACAGCCTTGGTTGCATTCACCGTGTATGCAGTGGACTATCTCTCATCACAGAACATATTAAAAAACGTGGAGGAGAAAGGGAGTATTAAATGGATCCAACTTCAGAGGTTTAAGCCTGCTACATCTGCGGGCTTTACAGGACAGCTCACGTTGTTTCCACAGAGATTTCAGTGGTTTAAGTACAACGCGATTTGTTTCAGACTTCATTATGGTGCATCAGAGCCTGAAACAGTGGCAACAGTGCCTGCTGTAGTTTGCTAATTATGTGGAATGGGGACACTGAGTATAAAATAGACAGAGAGGCAGGGAAGGTATGCATGAATCTGAAATACAGACTACAGGAGAACATCATCGAGACAGTTTTAACATGTGTTTCAGCTTCACTAATAGATCTGCATGTTTGGGTGAAGGAGGCAAGCACAGAAGGAGACACTTTGGCTCTTGTTCTTGTTGTATCACACAGACCATGTCAGCCTGAGTGAGCTGCACTTTCTCTTTTCCTTTTTCCTCTAAATGTAAAACAGGGAGCACAACATCATTTCATCCTCGTCCTAAGCTTCCCCAAAAAACTTCACTTAGTCTGCAGTTTTATAAAGTAATTCAAAATTTAGAGTGGGATTACAGGTTTATTTTCTATTTTAACAAAAGCAACACATTCTTCTGTGCACGCCGCCATCTCGCACAGACTCAGCGGCTCCACGCTCCTCTTTTTCGGAGCTCTTAATGTGTGTGTGTATTTGTCGCCCAGATCTTCTTATCGTAGGATTACAGCATAACCGTGCTGGTACAAGTGAATTTCTGCACTCACACAACACAGCGGCTGAGACAGTCAGGGCTGTGGTGTTTTCTTCACAACAGGGACGCAGCTCCACTTCTTTACCCCAGATGTAACCATTGATGTAGCAGGCTGCACACAGCATCTCGCTGGGATACAAACAAACACTGTGGTGAGAGTAAAGGAGGCAGTTATGTATTTATGTAAAAAAAAATAAACAATGGTGCACAAGTGTTGAAATCATACACACCGTTGTTCTGATGTGCAGTACCTGACACTGAAAGCTGGCTGATTTACCTCCTGAGATGGTTGGTCATTGGTACAATGGTGCTTTCTGGCTTTTCTTGAAATTCTATAGCCTCCCCAATTGTCACCATACATTTACTTTCCTTAGCAAGGCAAAGCAAGGCAATTTTATTTGTATAGATCATTTTTACAAACAGTTTGTCTCAAAGGGCTTTACACAGGATCATGACAACATCCTCTGCCCTTAGACCCTCACATCCACTGAGGAAAAACTCCCAAGAAAAAACAGAGGAAACCTCAGGGTGAGCAACAGAGGAGGGATCCCTCACCCAGGACGGGCAGACGTGCAATAGATGTATGCAGACAAGAAAACAATTTACAACATGGAATATAGAAAATGTGGAAATGGAATCAGTCAGTTAATGAAAAATGATGGAGGAAGCTCCCGGTGAGCAGGGAGGGAAGGCCAGCTTAATGGGACTACTGGACGGCAGACCACTGCAAATTTTTCTCCATGTTGTTAGTTGCTGCCTTCTCCTCCTAGCCAACTATTTTTTGGTTCCACTGAGAACCAACTTTTCAGGCTCTGAACTTGTTTTTTTCCATCTGAATGTGCTGCTTGGTTCAAAATTGAGTTCTGGCACAGAGCCCTGCCGGTGTGAAACCCCTAACAGAGAACCTGCACAGAGAGAACATTCAAACACCACCTAGAAAGGCTCCAGGCATTGAACCCAGAACCTTTTCACTGACAGGGGAGAGTGCTAACCACCTCTCCAATGTGCAGCCCTGAATTCAAACATACATAGGCTTGTGTGAATTGATGGACCATTATGCAACACTGTCTCCTAACATAGCTGTACCAGTTTGTTTTGCAATTTAACATAAGAAGTGATCAATGTGAAATTTGAAAGGGGGGTGAAGCCTACTGCATTATGGGTCATGACAGCTGAACTGAAATTGGAAGGACAGGCCAAGACATGTTGATATGTATGAATGTATGACTTTCCGGATACTCCTGGATGCTATCACCAGCATTTGGGCCATAAATGTATAATAGAGATCCTATCCCAAAACACCCAGTATCACAGCCACTCATTTTAAACAAGCAGATATGAAGGCAGTTCTCCTGAAAGTTATCACATCAAATCCTCTATTGTACTAGGGGGTAAAAATGCCAGAGACCATCTCTGATTAGAGAGTGCTACCTGTTATCAGGTGACCACAGCTCCACACTTAACTCACACAATGACACCTGAACTAAGTCCATTTTCTGATAAAGACCGTGAGATGTGGTTAAAAATTCTGGAGGAGCGATAAGCGGATTTAGATTTTTGTCAGACACAAGAAGCAATGGTAATTATAAATAACATCATAAATAGACTACAGTGGCCCCTAAGGACAAAACACATAAAAAAGAGAAAGCACTGACATTAGAGAATGTGTGCTTCAAATACAGAAATACAACCAATACAAAAAGTAATATACAAACACTTATTCCCACAGAGACTGGCTGACAGGTGTGCTCTACCACTGATATATTCTAGAGAATTAAAGTCAAATTTATTTTGTTATTCTATATTTATTGTATTCATTATAGCCTATATTGATATATTACCAGCTGAGGGAGCACAGCATGATAATACAAGAGCCAGTCATGAAATAAAATTTAGATCCGAAAACTTGCACATTAACCACTGAGTTGTCAAGAGTTGGAACATCACCATGGTGACAGACACCCATGATGGATCACACCACAAGATACCGAACAGTTTTATTTTGAAATGTTGTGATACATATGTACATTCAGTGTAATACATCCACTGCGGCAGCTGTTAAAGTGTCCATATATTATGTTTTCTGCTCAAAGTTCAGACAAACTGATAATATTATTGTTTTGAATCTTGTCTGAGGCCATTTTGAATACTTAACAAAACACTGTAGACAACAGAGCAGAGCCAGCTTTGAATTTTCAAAGGACTGACTGAGCAGCATTTTGAATTTGGAGCATGTTCCCTCCCTAATGTAGTGACTTTTTCTTTTGTATGTACATTGTTGTTTCTGGGGGGGGGGGGTCCTTTAACTTCCCAATCAGCAGCTTGAGAAACCTGTGAACACTATATGTTATCTCTTTACAATTCTCAAGTGTGTCTGTTTCAGACACAAAGCAAACCCAGTCAGTTCACATAAGTGTTATTAACACAGTCCAATTACTAAACACTCCTGAAAGTGCTAATAAGTATACAGTAATTGCACCAACTCCAATTAGAAGGTTACAAGGAGGAGAGCTTTATTCACACCAGGTGGTTATTTTTTCCCACCCTACCTCCACTGCTACTTCGCCAATAGAGAAGTGTCAGTTCAAGAGTGCACTGGTTTTTAAGTACAGCATTTAATGTAAAGACAAAGTCATTATTTTAGATGAGTCTTTTTCTCTGTTGCGCTCAATTTGAAGCAAAACTTAGCATCACTGACGCATATACAAGGTTTTTGGAGGGTTTTGGGGGTGTGGTATGGTGTGGGATTTGGGTTTGTATTTGTGTTTACAACTTTGGGGAAAAGTATTATTTCTCCAGATTGTGTGTCAGAGAGGGTGACCTCTGTGTCTGCCGTGCTGTTGGAATAATAATCTTATCTGCTTGGGTACAACCACTGTGGCAGAAATCATTGCACATGCACACACCCAGGCTGTCTGCAAAATCACGTACAGTACACATATGGCCTGTGGAGAAATGATGCATTTGACTGTTGTCTGATCTCCCCCCATTAATGTTTGCTATGGATTACGGCACCAAAACTACATGGCTTAGGAGAAATTGTTATCCTTATTAGAAGAAAACAGACAGTTGACAGTAAGAAATGGGAAGTGACAGTGGTCTACAATATCAAAATCAAATCCTTAGCTGACAAGAAGATCAATAGCTCTCTCATGAACATGCTAAAGAGTTAGCCTCTGGTTAGCAGGTGGTTAGCTTATCTTGAAGCCTGGATGCAAGGGAAGCAGGAAGCCGGGCTGGTTTGAGGGCAAAGACAATCTGCCCACCAGCCTCTCTGAAGATCACTAATTAGCAGGTTGCGTCTCTTTTGTTTAACTCGCACACCATTTTTCTTGGCTTTGTGTGCTGAACTAACTTCATGCTGAACTGAACTAAAGACATTCACTTCAAATCACCTGTTGAGCAATGACTCATTTAGCAATATCTCTTTTAATTTTTATTGTCATTGGCTTTGTAATCAACATACCGTAATTCCTCATATACAAGACACAAGATTTGTTTGTTTGTCATTTGTCATGCATCAATGCAGATAAAAAATGAAAAACTGTTCACCCAACAAGTACCAGTGCCACATGTGATTACTAATAAAATAAAATAAATAAAAAACAACAATAAAACAATAGCACATCAACATAAAAGCGTAAAAACACAAAGCTGGAGGCACAGTCCATTAATAATCCCGATTGCCAAGTTTCAAATAGAAGCCGGGCTGGGTCTGACTACAGGTCGTATCAGTTTTCTGTGCACATTCTTGAGAATGTACAAAACCTCTCACAGCACTAGATCACCTGTTTGAGCAGTTTCTAAGCAGCTTAATTCATACAATAGTTAGACTGCACTGCACTGTTAGAGCCTTGTGTTAACACCTTTGTCAATATGGACCTGCTACATTAGATCATTACCTACGTTAGATCGCTCAGATTCTTCACAGTTCAGAGTAAAGGAACAAACTGGTACTTTCTGAAGACTCCCTGCCTTCGGTGAAGTCAGAGTAGCATTCCGTTCATTTCGAGGTTTAAATGGCACTAGAATTCTCATAAGGTCTGAAAATTTAAACCCAACCCAGTCTGACCCAGGGTGTTGAAGGACAGACCTGATGCAGCCCAACTCACTAGGATTAACCCTCAGGTCCTCCTCGAGCCATTTTTGGCCATTTTTGTCTTTTTTTTTTTTTTTTTTTTTTCTCGTTTTTTCATTTGGCCATCATTTTGGCTGTGTTAGAGCCTCAGGCATGATTTCCTGTAAGGTTTCTGTTTTGCCATATTTTTTGAATCTAGTGTCATTTAGTCTCACAGGTCTAGTATACAGCCCAGACACAGAAACTGCTATAAAATCATCATATATCAATATTTTTTTCTACTTTTTTTGTTTTTTTGCACAGATCTCTTAATTGATTGTGTAGGGGAGGAAATATTTAGAGACATTTATCTATTATCTCCCCAACACGTATTCTGTCCTTCCGGTGTTTTATCTAAGTAAAGTAATTAATTTATTCAATCTGACTCCATTTACTTAAAGAGAACTTTACCATTAAACATTGGTGAGAATTAATAGTCAGCCAGTAATTAAGAATATAAGCCTTTTAAGAATTGAACCCTGCTGTTAAGAGATCTGACATCAGTCTTAGTTCAGGGATGACAGATATAGGTTAACAAACCACTCAGTGACCTTCTTAACATGGAAGAATATCCCTGATGTCTGGGTTGAAGTATTCACAGGTATTAGAACATGATACTCAATCTTGTCTGTCCAACTCAGAGGTTAAGGGTGTGAACAGCGTCCAGTGAAACTTACCATATAACTAAGGTCTTTGGGATACAGTATTTAACTAGTCGCTATCTCAGTCCAGGGATGGCAGATATAGACTTAAACTATTCAGTGACCTTCTTAACATAGAAGAACAGCCCTGACACCTGGGTTGAGATATTCAGAGGTTATAGAACATATCTAAATAATTACAGAACATGATACTCAATCTTTTCTATTCAACTCAGAGGTTAAGGCTGTGAGTGTTACCCAGTGAAACTTACCATATAACTAAAGACCTGCTAGGTATCTGATAACAGACCCTTCACTACAAGAGTAAAATCTCAACAAGGCAGTATTAGAAATGACTGGTTAACATTCCAGTTTATTGTGATGTAGAGTAAATGAACAAACTATAGCCAATAGCAACAATACTTGAGAAACAGATATTGCAGCACACTCGATATGTGGGAGCTCTGGTAGGCAGATCAACTCAAAGGTTGGGTCCTTGCTCTTTCCCTTAAATATCCAACCAGAACAAAGACACTTATAAATCACATGTCAATAGGAATTTGCATGGAGACACCACTCGCATCTGGAGACCTTTGATCATCAGGGTGTATGTCACAGGACGATAACTTCACACTGAGACCATCAGACTTGTAACATTTCAAGGGGATGTCAGGTAGACAGGAGGTGTTAGGGAGACACTAATCAAAAGGCATAATACACAAAGTAGTTTCTTCCAGTCTGGGGGAAACTTCCATTGTTTCAGGGATGAGAGTTCAGGGTGGTGTTGAACTGTCTTGTAATTGTTACCTAAGTTTGATACCAAACTGGATTATTTGATATTTTTGAACAGAGCTGAAGTGGTTTAAGAGATCTGTGCAAAACAAGCAGAAAAAAATAATGATATATGATGATTTTATAGCAGTTTTTTGGTGCATGGCCATTTTTTGGCTCGAGGGTAACGAAAGGGGTAAAAAAATTAAAATCAGACACCGTCTAAAAAATACAAATGCAATAAAATGCTGTTGCTAACGTTTGACATGTCCAAGTCTCTAATCCCCTGCAATGCCCCACCCCCGCTATTCATTTTATTTAAAATGTCATATTTTATGATTCTTTTTTTTTTTTTTTTTTTTTTAACACAGACACACCATGTATTCAAACAGGCATTTAAAGGGTTAAAATCCTGAAAATTATTGATTATTTAGTATTTTTGAGCAGAGGTGAAGTTGTTTATGAGATGTGTGCAAAAAAAAGTAGAAAAAAATATTGATATAAGATGATTTTATAGCAGTTTTTGTGCGTGCCATTTTTTTGCCCGCCAGTAATGAAATGAAGTTTTTTGGAGGAGGGCACAAGGGTTAATTCTCAGCCAGTTAATTCTCAAAAGAAAAGGGACCCCGAGGCCAGACCCAACCTGATTCATTTGTATATATACATTTATTTGAGAATTTACAGGTCTCATTGTCAACAGGTACTTTTTCTTCCTTGTATATATGAAGAGACTGACTGTAAAGTGAGCAAGAGCTTTATCTAAGGTCCAGAAAATATCCTCACTTCAGGGGTGACGAGGATGTAAATAGGACAGGATCGTGGCGTGTAGTGTTACAGGGCGGTGAGACTGCACATTGACACACACTGGTGAGCGCCTGTGTGTGGGAGTTGTACATAGAAAATAATAGTTATGTTTTGGCCATAAAACTCAGCCAAAGGCAGCTGAAGTGTCTTTTCAAAGGCTTTCAACTGAAGCATAATAACATTTGTCAACATGGTGACGTTTTGTTGCTGTTTCTAGCTTTCCTATAGTTTCTTGTAAAAAAACAAAACAAAACACATACATCCATGTGTGACATACTGTACAGTGTTGATCAAATTACAGATTTACTGATACCTCACTGATTCACACTGACATTTAATTTTGTATCTAGTCAGGTATATTCTGTGTATGGTAGGATTATCCTACACTAGCTAACTGATTGTAAAGTCCTATGGCAGGTGGTTATTGGTATACTTTATCCACTGTTACAGTCTATTGATGTGAGGAATCTAACAACACAAATCAACAAAAATCCGCTAATAACAAGTGAAAATGTGTTGATGTGTTTCTATTGGCTTTTGGGGGGCTTCTTTAAAAGAGAGCCACAGTTTCCCATGATCATTTCCATCTGTAAAATAAACACTGTCACCGACTTGTGATCCCTCAGCAGCTTTATTTTCAGGCTGCATAAATGCATGAGGACTGACTTGTGATGTTGTATAAGGCTCTTTAATACATCACGACTCACGACTCCGCGACAGTAAGCTGTTTATGAAGAGGATTTTAACTACACGTCTGTTTGTTTCACGACAGTAAACTTTTTCAAATCCAGGTGACAAAGTGAGACTTTGTATGTCATGCGACAGTAGATTACTCTGATTGTCATCAGATTTGTTTTAAGCCTTTACTGTGCGTCCATTCATCTGTGAATTTGTGCAGAGTCATTACTGTTAACCCAGAAGTCTTCAGCAGAAAATGTCATTTTCTCTGCAACCTTTGGAAAAAATAAAAAATAAATAAATAAAATATTTATGAGCAATTTTTTTGTGTCACATCCCAGCTTTACGCCGCAAGTGTAGAAAGAAAATCAATCTTAAATCTCAGAAAAGTGCAACACAGCAGGTAACAACACAGTTTCCATCAAGTGCCCGGAAGAATGTCAGCTTTAAAAATTCTACACTTGCCACTTTGGCACAATCCCACTAAATTACACCTAAATTACTTTTAATGGTAAAGACTCTTAATGGGAAAGAAGCTGAGCCTCTGTAAAGAAAGGAGGAAATAAGGCATTGATTGAACACTGAATATGAACCATTGGATTTAATGAGACCGTGCAGAGAAAGAGCAACTGTGGAATGTGTTTGGTGGAATGACTCACTATAACTAACATGTTATTATCCAAACTGATGGAGCCCCTCCATGTGTAAAAGCCTGGGGATGGTGGGCCTCTTTCAACATGATGTCACGATAGAGCTGCTCATTGTGCAAATCAATACCATGATCATTGAGCTAATGCAGCGGTGCAATCTACTGCAAGAAACGTACGTATAATTTGCTTTTGAACCTGCACAAGAGACAGAGCTGGATTTTAAGCTGTAGTGCTTTGACGGTCTGTACAGAAGTGCTACCCGAGCAGGGCCAGGCCAAGGCTTTTAGGAGCCTAAATAGAGCTGAGAGCACAAAGACAGCATCAGTCAGTTCAGCAAATGTCCTTCATCAACATGTATTCGCATTTTAGCAGCAAAGCCATTCAACAATTGATTATGATGGGAAAACGTCATGTGGGGAAAGGCTTTAACACAGGAGACAGACAGGTTTAGGTTTTCATTTTAAAGATTTACTAATGGTTTGCATGTGTAAAAACTTGTGCAAACTTGATTGCTGTCTGGTTTATGGCCAGACAGCAGTATTTTGCTATGGTGCCGTCTTTGCTGAAGTCGCTACAACTAGATATGTTTGCGGTCGGCAAACTTCATCTCTAGAGGGAATGTTCTACTCAGTGTCATGGTGCGATAGACCATGGGTTACATTTACACTGGAATATCCCTTTAAGCAGACAAGTTGGCAAACAGAAAAGGATCTAATTTAGGGATGTCTGATGTTGGAGTTTTTGCTGATATCTGATAGAGCAGTGCTGTCCAACACTTAATTTCCAATTCCAATAACAACCAATGATACCGACTGATATGCAGACTTTTATTTACCCCAAAACTAATTAGTAACATATCTGCTGTCAGAAATGTACACATTGTGCCTACTTTTATTGTGACGCCCCACTGGATGCGTTCCACAAATTAACATTGTTTATTGTTAGAAACAGATAGAGAAGACAGACAGGAACACTGATGCATTCAGTAATCGACTTGTCAGGACTATCCTACAACTCGCAAGTGGCTGGAGGTGAGTGGGTGATTTCGTTTACATCTCTTTCCTATAGAAACTGGGCAAAGCTAGCAGATGTTGACGTGAGGCAGATGATGCCTCCTATTATGTGCTGGGACCCTATTTGTACTGTTGATGAAGTTTGGTGCTGTTCTGATCATTATCTGTGGTTTTTTTGGCCACAGTTGGTCTATGGCCAGATAGCAGTATTTTGCTATTGTGCGGTCTTTGCTGAAGTCGCTACAACTAGATATGTTTGCGGTCAGCAAACTTCGTCTCTCGAGGGCATGTTCTACTTGGCGTCATGATGCGATAGACCATGGCTTACATTTACGCTGGAATATCCCTTTAAGCAGACAAGTTGCTTTTGTGCCTGAAACAAACTAAATTTTAATCAGCACAAACATATGTGTAAGATGAATCACAACACACCAAAAAAAGACACACATATCTCCAACAGTATAACCACAGTTATAATATAATACACAAAATATTCCATGCAGCTGTGAACAACATAGCTTTCACCAAGCTTGTAAAGTGAGAACAATTTGTCTTTTTATTGAATTGCTCAGTTTGAGTTGTAAACGTATTCATTGTTTTTTTGTGTGCTTGTGTGTTTATGATATGAACTTTTCAGAGAAGCTTTAATTACTCAGCTCATTCTTGTTTGAAATCCAATACCACACAACACGCACAGTTCTGCAGTACACAATTTGTATCCATCACCAATGATTACCACATAGCTGCTGGAGAGATTTGCCTTCATCAACCAAAGAATCAAGAATCACAAAGTAAACTCCTTAATGTTCAATAATATGACTAGTGAAGCATTAGACATGATATTTCATGGCAGGATAATTGTAGAGACAAACCAGCATGAAAAGCATTTTAAGTAAAGAAAGGGGGGGAAAAAAAGTAATTTGTCCTCCAATGCCAGTGCAGCAGTGGAGGACAAATTGGTGGAGAAGTGTGTGGCAGGCCATTATTATTTCTAGATAATAAATAAATAATGCAAAATAACATAAAATGGGTGAGGAAAAAAACAAAAAACACATGCCT
Organism: Caranx ignobilis; assembly: GCA_021432705.1. NCBI lineage: Eukaryota > Metazoa > Chordata > Actinopteri > Carangiformes > Carangidae > Caranx > Caranx ignobilis. The sequence goes on from MU269991.1 coordinate 14,701,750, forward strand.
ATCTTTTAGGAAACTGTGCATCATCATGAATGGGATGCAATCTGAACCCATTCAAACCCCTTTTGCAGACTTACAGTGAAATCAGTTTTTGCCTTTTTAATAACCTCCATAATGTGTCAGTAGAGGAGAATGAGGAAGAGAAAAATAAATTTAAATGACTTTAGTATCAGGTTGTCACATAAAATATAAATAAATGAAGGAGTTTAATGTCTCTGGGTGCATTCTAACAGGGTAAGAGATCCCCTATGTATAGACAATCTGATATACTGTACAGTAAGGCTCCCATCAACACTCCACTCCCATCATGGCTGGCACTAGCTGCATGGTAGAAATGATAGCCCTCAGGCAGCCATCATTATGGTCTTCTACAGGCCTCTTCCCTGTGCTGGCATTTACACTGTCTCAACTTTTTCAATAGCAGCTCAGCCTCCTGTAATATCACTCTGTGTCTTAGATCTGTTCTTATTACAGAACATAGAGAGTCTGGATCTCTGGCTGAAGACAAAGAGCAATTATACCATGTCATGCATAGTCTTTTGTACTCTCTTCTGGTCACTTCACTTAAAATCATCAAAGCACCTTGGAAGAAAGATTTCATCTCCATCCAGCACCCTCGCTTCATTGAACTGGAAATGGAGAACAAGAGGTTTCTTACACAGATTACATTAAAATAATGGGATCTTTAAATTGCCTATCACAAACTTTAACTCTCTCTGAGTTATTTGCACAGCAAGCGTTCACTGTAGTTCTATCAGACAAACTGCCTCTGTCTCTGGGTTTACAGTTCCCACAGTGTAGGCCACTGAGGCTTACACCACAGGACATCTCCTTACTGTAGCCACTGATATGCTGAACAGCAAACCGCATAATGAGTGGGAGATGTTATGCTTAATGTAAGAAACTGGCCTCAGAGTATCAGTAAGAGTTGTTCATCCTTGGTCGTTCTGATAACTTTAGGATGTAGAAGTTTAGAGTCTAATGCCCGGGTGGAATTGTCTGGTTTCATTCTAGTTTTGGTCCAGTTTGTGCTCACACTGACTGATTCAAATAAACAAAGAGGAGTTAAAGATCCCATGTAGTGTGGGGCTAGATGTCCTTGTGTTTGGAGACTATGGAGCAGATCAATACTCTAAAGGAGTCAAAGCCTCAGACCCCACTATCCTTACTTGCAACATGTGTTGTTATAGGAGGAAAGCCTGAGAAAGCAGCACTACATTGAGAAGCTTTTTAGTTCTTAAAACAAACTAAATAAATTGTCTCATAAATCAACATCTCTGATGCAACACAAAGGAAGTTACAACAGCAGCAGATGAGAAAAACAGCCATCTCTCTGGAGATCTACATTAATAATCTAGGTTAATCATATATAAAATGTAAATTACTGATATGGAATATTAACCTCATCACAGTCAGTATGTCGTAGCTGCACCTTGGGTGGTGGAGCATGAGGACATGTTTCTCCTCACCAATGTTCAGATCCACTGAGGAATTTGGCATGGCTTCTCTGGTATATTCAACTTCAACTCAGCTTCACTGTTGCTGCGGGAACAAATCTTCCTCAAAAGTTTTTTTTTTTTTTTTTTTTTTTTTTTTCCGGACTCTGCATCTGACTCTCCTGCAGCATTTCTCTGTGTTTTGCTGCAGTCATTTTACCCTCCACCCTAACAAGCCTTGCGGGGCTTGATGCTCAGAAGCATCCGTACAGCGTGACACTGCCACCATCAAGACTTCATGCTGGATGTGTATGATGGTGTGCACACATTTAGGTTTGTACACCAAACACACAGCTTTTAGACTAAGAGCAGAAAGTTCACTTTGGGTCTCATCAGACCACACAACCCTGACTGTGTCTGCTGGTAAACGCGAGCGTGTTTCTCTTCCTCATAAAGCTGCGACTTATGAAACGCCCAGTCTGTTGTCTCTCTAATCTATGTCTCTGAAACTCTCAAACAAGAATGTAGTACACATACTTTGTACTAATTCTTTTGTAAGTTCAGTTCATACTGGGTCTCCTCTGGTATACATAGATTCTAGGAACAAGTCAAATGCTTCACTCTGAAGTCTGTTTTTCCAGACCATTTAGCATTTTACAATATGTTAACAAATCTACAACCAGTGCTCCAAATGAAAGCCACACAACCTTCAACAGTGTACCAAACTCTCCCTGATTATGTGTGATAAACCTCAACTCGTTTTAAGCTGTGCAGGACATCACTGCTTGTTTTTTTTTAGATTGGATGTTTTCACAGTTAAGTAAAACACATGATTACACAACTTATCAGCTTTATGCAGTTGTACAGCTTCATACTTAGAGAGGATAATGAAGCATATCGCTTTGCTTCCATTCAGTACGTGCATCTCATGTTAGTATGCCCTCTGCAGTCTTCACAGCTGTACTTGGAGTCATATTAAATTCAGACCTATGGTTTTGAGCATGGGAAAATAACTGGTGTCTAATATAGAACTGGCTCTGTGTGTTTCCATGGGGAAAAAAATGTGGAAAAAAACTGAAAATCAATGGTCCAAAAGTTTGAATCACCAACATAAGTCAAACAAAAGCAGATAATGAAAGCAACAGCAATGATTCAACTATATAATCACCTTTAAAGTGGATTAATTCAAGGAAAGCAAAGCCATGATGTCTTTCCACAGCAAGACTCCAGATTCCCCAATGTAACTTCCTGCTTTTTCCTTTGAGGGTTTTTGACAGCTGACCAGTAACAAATTGGTTATTATCACCATCACTTGGACTGGAGTGTGGACCACATAACCACATCTCCTCATTCTTTTTTATCAGCCAGGTCTCAAAAGGCACCAAGGCTGGACTGTCTACAAATTGTTCTTATTGTGTTGGAGTAGTGTTGGGATAAGCAGTTCTTTAGAGAGTACTGAATCACTAGAATCAGTTCATTCAAAAGATTCATCCACTGAATCGTTCAGTACACATGTGCATCTGATATGATATCACAGCCTAATATGCAGCTGATATGCGATGCAAAATGTGTGTTGCTGCACATTGTGGCTCGATGGACACACACTTAATCCTGCGCAATAGTGCAGTTGGCACTAGTTTGGATGGAGCTGTGAGAGACGGCTGGTTCATCTGTAAGAATATAACCTGCCTGTACAACCTGATGTGCTGATGCCAGCCATGCTCCTCTGCAGCAGACAGCTGAGGCTGTGAAGAGCCTGCTCCTCCCATGGCTCTTCTTATGTGTGTTTATGTGTTTATGTGCCCCATTCTTATGGTTCTATTTTGATTTTTTTTTTAATTTACCTTTACCAGTCACACCATTAAAATATTTTCCTGGACTCCACTTCACCTAAAATGAGTTCGACCCCCGATCTCTTTTTTTTCTCTCTCACTCTCTCTCTCTCTCCCATTTACATCATGATCAACAGGTGGACAGGATACACCTACCTCCTTATATGGTGGTCATGGACTCTTTATATGGCTATTCATGGGTGGGGAACAATGCTAATTGCTGAGCACTGAGGGCGTGCATCATATTTGATACCCACGTTTTATTTTGAAAACCTGAGTTTTCACACTTTGCAGTGAGCTAGCGCTGACTTTCCCAGTTGTCTCAGTGTATTTGCCATAAAGACTGCAACAAGGGCACACTTAAAATGTTGGAGCAGCTGGCTTGACTACACGAAAACAAGAGATGGCTGGCTTGACCGCAGTCCATCCAAACCAGAGCCAACTACGTTACTGCGCTGGATGAAGCTGTGTGTGTCCCACCCCACCGAGCCGCAACATGTAGGAACACACATTTTTTTGAAGAAAAGGCAGTGGCCCCTTTCCAGTCTGCTCACTCAGGTTCCGAATGCAGCCTGTGGTGGACGTATTGACAGCTGTGTCAGTTTTCTGTTTCTCTGACCTACTACTAGTACCATGCTCACAGCGGTGGCCCACCTAGGCGTCGCAGCATATCCCCCTAGGCTCCTGTTGGTGGCGACAGCCACTTGGACTGTATTTCTTGTTCTTTGCTGTCCTGATACCTGCTGCTGCTGCTGCTGCCGCCAGGGACAGTTTGAATGTTGTGGTTATAAAATCCAACAACAAACCTACAGACTCTACCTTTAAATGTGGCCTTATGAAGGGAGTACCCTGCCATTGCCCTATGTCATCTGGGATTGGCTCCAGATTAGGAATTAAATGTATGTTACCATGGTGATTTTAATAAGAAGTGAACACCACTGTTGTGCTGAAAACCCTTAGAGTTAAAGTGCTTCATAGCACAGACCTCAGTTTTCTGTTGATCAGTGTCACAAACCAAATGAAATCCACTTTGCTGCTGTAGTGAATGGACACTTATGGACTGTGTATATCCTAATAGATTGACTACAGAGAGAACTGAAGGTATGAAGTCAAATCTGTCCTCCTGCATGAGTCACCTCTGGCAGGCAGGTGGAAGTGACAGTGGCTCAGGTGTAATTTCATCCAAATGATTTTGCCTGCACCGACCTGTGTTTAATATATTCAGCCGTCTTGGTGGAGAGAGCAAAGAGCTAATTGAAAATTACAGTGGAAAAATTAAAGCCAGGATTACACGATTACAGGATTACACATTAATTAAAGTTGTACAGTATGTTTTGGATCAAACTTCTATCAAACATTTCATTCAGGCTTATTTGTTGAACTCTCTGGGGATCAGAGTGAAATGATTAACATCACTACACTTCAAATGAATGCATCCAGCAAAAAATAATTCCTCTTGACCAGGCCTGTAATTACAGACGGCAGGCTCTTATCAACAACACATACTGAAAGGCTTCAAATCAACTATTTAGATCCTTTTCAAAAACTGGGATTCATACTTTATACATTTCTTATAAGTCCTTAAATATGGTTGGGCTCCCTTTGTCCTTGTCTAAGGGCCTGATTTACACCTGGTTTGTGGACGTGTTTTGGGTGATCTATTAAGAGTAATCAGCTTTTAGTTTATCCACCTGCTCCAAAAAATGTTTTCTAAGTCCTCTTTCATTCAGCAGCTATTGTGCATGATTCTGGCCTGATTACCACCTCCTTTTTCAAACTTAGTACATTCAGATGAAGTCACGATCACCACAATACACTTCCAGGCTTAGTAAATCACACTGTGTGCACTCAATCAAGCTTTTTGCATTTTCCCCAGTATTTTGCACACCAGGGCAGAGATGCCCCATGTTGCATATTCTTTGAGGCAAAGGGTGCTAAATGAACATGAATGTTGTTTTGCAAATTTGAAAAAAGCAGTCCTCATTGAGACTATTTGTAAATCAGCTTTCACATTTGTTTGTGGGTAGGGTTATACATTTTTGTCTGTTTTAGATTTAGTTGTCATTCATTGCCCTTTTCCACTAGCGCTACTCTGCCCAACTCACATCTACTCAATTTTTTTGATTTTCCACTGAGAGATAATACCTGGTACCTGGTACTTTTTTGGTATCCACATTTCCAAGTAAACTGAGTCAATACCAAAATGTGATGTCATAAAATTGCTGGCCACTGATTGGCCAGAGTGTCTTCACTGGAAGAGTCATGATGTCCAACACTAGAATCCAACTTGCGATTTTTAAAAACACACCCGCAATAGCACCCACTGCTCTGTACTGAGACTGTTGTTATTCTTTCATCGATCAAAGAAAGAGAGCTAGGCGGAGTGACCGTAGCAGTCGTGCTATGATAACCACGCCCACGATGAGGTGGTACTATAAAGTACTAATGTAAAATGACTTAAACTGAGTTGAGCTGAGTAGAGCTGTGACTATGTAGTGGCAAAGGGCTATATGCATGTGTAACCCAAGTTAAAAGTCTGTATTAACCCTTTGATGCACAACATATGCACAACATGGGTCAAAAATGACCCACATTCTTTTTCCACGAGTGACTGTTTGCTGTATCTTTTGAAAGCAATTGAATATCTTGTTTTTCATTAGTACAGGGTATTATTTCCATTTTTCCTTTCTTATTTATGATCAAATGAAGAAAATGTCTCAGTGTTAGGACCAGTTAGCTAGCTAGCTAGCTGTTGACATGTTCTACATTCTACTGTATTAGTTAACTACAGTAGAACATGTCAACAGCTAGCTAGCTAGCAAACTTTTCTATGCAATATGTTTTGCACATTTGTTGCACACAGAACTGTGAAATGTGTTGACTTAGCACTTGAGCCACACTCCACTACCTGTGCACATTACATATTTTACCCTGAATGTTTTAAGTGTCCTTACCACATAAAGCGCTTTGATGGTAATTCAGTGTTTCATTTGTGATCTTAGCATTCTATTACATGGCAGAGATCACAGTATGGGTCTTCTTACTGGTATTGTTATTTCTGTAATGCTATGTGAAGCCAGTATTTTGATGTTAATTTGAAGAGGTTATATTAATAACGTAATCTGCAATATTGTGATAATGTTGCTTACTAGGGGTGGAGCAGAAAGGCACAAATAACCTGTTTTTTACAAATACATATTTTGAACAAATCCTTTTAAAATTATTTGTATTTGAGAACAAGAAAAACATCATATCAAAAGGCTGTGTTTCCACATGACCGCAGTGAATATTTGTGCTCCTGGGTCCTGTTCAGGAGCCAGAGAGAGTGAAGAAGAGTCTGACTGACACAGGCTGATCAACACAGCCACAGAGGAGGCTACAGTAATACAAATACTTTTTTTTCCCTCAACAAATACAAATACTGGGTGCTTCGCACACTCCTATTGCTTACTGTTATTACTGAATGTTTTGGTGTCATAGACTTTGGTGTTAGACTTTGAAATGCAGCTGCAAATTTTATTATTTTTTTTACTTTTCTACTTACCCGGGTAAAATTTGTGTCATACTGTATTCCCATGTGCTTTTCTTATCCTTCCCATTGTTGTATTAAAGGGTAAGTGCTATTGTCTTTCAAAGAGAGTAACACTGTGTCTGAGTCACTACTGGGTTGTTGTTTGGTTTACTTTTGACCCCACTGGCCATAAAAAGTCATTACACCCTGTAATCCATTGCTGTTTCTCCATTTCTAAAAGGGTTACACATGCTTTCTGTCTAAACTAAAACCACTTGACACAGTTTATCACTCTGTAACTAGATTAAATACTGGTGATGGGCTCATGACCCACTTCCTTGGCACTGAGAAGAGAGCCACACTGTTTACTGTGACTTGTTTAACAAACAACCTGTTTACTTAACAAATTTGAATTTCAGTGATTCCACTCATGCTTATATTTCCTAGGCTCTTAATATCCCAACTGTTAGGACTGAGGTAGGAAAAATTGCTTTTGAGTATTTTGCTCCATTTAAATGGAATAATCTTCTGTCACAGCTTCAGCTGGATGCCTTGATTCCTTTTAATGATCTATTCTCATTGACTTAATGCATCTGAATGTGCATGCACTTTTTGAAATTATTGTTTTATGTTTTGCATATACAGTACTGTGTATATATATATATACACACACATATATGTATTGACTGGATTGTTTTGCTTCAATTGTTGTAATCAGGGCGTCATTGGGAAAGAGAATTTGCTCTCAATTGGCTGTCCCTGAATACAGGTCAACAAAATGAAATGAATCAATGTCAAGTTTACACACGTTTTTATATGGAAACCTTTAGTAAATCAGGCCCTAAGCAACATAGTTACCTGTACCCACAGAGATAGAGGTGTTTCCACCACAGTGGTTGTAAGTGGTATCTCACTAGAACCATTAATAACAGTTAAAGACTAATGAAGAGACAGGAGTTAACATAAGTGCCTTGTGTCCGTGTACCACTGACATCATCCAGCAGTCTGTGAGAGAAGTTGGTAAATAAGGAAAGACACTTTCTGACCTTGCAACATTAACACCAGTAAATCCACTTACTCAGGTGCAGCAGCTGGTCCCCTCAACCTTTAGCCTCAGAGTTTACCTAATCTTTACACGATCAATAACAGTTCCTTCCTGACTTTTCACCTTTCTGCTGTGCAGGGAAATGATTAATTTCTGTTCATTCAGTGTCAGTTCATGCAGTCAGAGGCTTTCACCCGGTAATGCTTTCAGGTCCTTGCTTGCAAAGACTGACTCATCATCAAAACAGGACAAACTGTATCCAAACATTTTGATTTGCCTCTTTTATTTGCAAATTTCCATTATATCCAAGCAAACTTTTGATACTTTTCAACATAAAAGACCTTGGCCTGGTATTGGCAACTCAAACTGGTCAAGCAACGTGATACTTGGTTGGAGAAACCACCAAGCCAGTTCCTGACCAGTTTGTCATAGTCAGAAAAAATGGCAACAGAAAACAAAACTGGCAACAAGGTCTTCTGATGTAGCTTCTAAAGAGAACAGCTTTTCAGCAGGCACATGAGAAACACTAATGCCTCCTATCACCACATCCACGTTGACTCTGATGATCACATTGTCATATTAATTAGCTAACATAAGATGGTTAACATGCATATGCCAGAGTGTTGAAAGTGCTCCATTATACTGATGATAAAAGCTCAGACTAGTATTCACACTGTCTGCCTCTCTCACAGGAAATGCATGAATGTGTTGGGTGTGATTCATACGACAAAAAGAAAATCATGTAATTAGCCTCTGTAGACCGCATAAATAAATCAAATGAAATACATTAGTGAAAAGGCTTTGATGTTACTCCTGAAGCAATGTGTGTACAGTTGTAGTATTTAGGGCAATGTTACTATCTCCATACACTCTTCCATTCTTCAACAGCCTTATTCTGTCGCTCTTCATTTCCTCTGCAGCGTTGACCGAAGCTTCATTAAACTAAACCACTGTCTCTGAAAGTCAAGAGTCAGCGTCAAGAAATTTGGCTCCCCCGTGGGATCTGTCCATTGTGCTGGATGCGCTGTTGTGCCCACCATTTGAGCATCAGGTGGAGCTTAAAGTGCTCTCCTTTTAAACGACCTTATTGCTGACGTTGGCTTCAGCCAAGCACGTGAGTGACATTCATGTCTGGCAAAGTCTCTATATCCTATGCTGAGATACCAAAACAAGTGTTGAAAGAGAACATTAACCCCAGTTCTGTGAAACATGAGTAAGGTATTTCACCAGACCACCCTCCTCGCCTGGAGCGAGGAAGAGATGTGTTTGATCAGACTGAATAGATGACGTGAAACCCCCGTTTTATAAGGAGGAGGAAGTCCCTCGAGGGAGCGGACGTCACGTCTGTCTGCCAGTCAGGACTGGCGTAGTGTAAAATAGCTCCCGGGGACAAGAGTGGGGGGCGTGTCCCACAGTAGTGAGATACTTAATTCTGGTTTGATCTATTTGCAAGCGATGCTTTACAAAGCGGGTTGGGAGGGAGGAGGAGGAGAGAGGGGTGGGGGCGAAGTGATGTTGTTTAGGAATTAGGAACAACTGGGAACTGGCTCAAATGTTGTTGATGAATTCTGCCGCCCCACGTCTCTTTGTGTCGAGTTTTCAGCGGTCAGAAGGTAACAGAGTGTTTTTCTCGGCTGCAGATCTTTATCATCAGGTGATCTCCTCTTCCTCTCCAACTGCACCTGACCGTGGTGGTGGTGCTGTTCAGCCAAGTCCTTCCTCCAGATAGGGGGAACATGGTGTGTTCTGGTGAGGGTGTGATCAGTGTGTGTGGTATTTTCTGTCCCTCTTTCTCTCATGGTCTGAGTGAGAGTCATCATAGTGGCCCTTCTTCAACCTCGATGAGACACCAGTCTGAGTCTGGCTGGTGTAGCTTGAGGTGGATGGTTGTGTTGGGCTTTCCTTAAATCTCTTCCTGTCTCTGTATGTCCTGTCATGATGATCAGTCTTTTATTGATGATGCTCTCTGTCTTCCCCATCAGCCATTCTCCTCCTCATGCTTGACCTTAATGCCTTGGCTCTGGTCACTTTTGGTGGAATGAGGATCCATGTGTTAATGCTGTTGCTGTTCTCCTCAGCGTGATTCAGAGGACTTGCTTGTTCAGGCTAAAGGTGCTGGAGGGGGGGCTGCTGCACTGACCCCCACACCACTTTGTCCATCATTTGAAAGCAGGTCCTAACACTGCAAGACAATGAAGCCTTTTATTAGTAACGTTGATCATGCATGCGATGTGAGTAAGAAGATATGTGTTTTTTATGTCCTCTGCATGACCCAAAATGGAAATACATCCCATACGCCCAGAAAACAAAAGTGCAACATTTTAAATCATTATTTCCTAGTGGCTGAGATGGTATTGCTGCATGCTGATGAAGTGGTAGTTCAGCACCTGACTGGGTATAATACGTTCAGCAGCATCGAGTTGGAGCATTCTCTTCAGCAGGTCCACAAACAGAACACACATCACACATTCCTGCAGCTTTTTCTCCATAACTTTGACATCTGAAGAGCCAGATCTAAAACATGAGTCAGCAACAACAACAAAGGTCAGAGGTGTCTTCAGGAGTGAATGCAGTTTATCTAAGCTTCAGAAATAAGTTAGTGTTCAAAGTTTTTTACAATGAATGATAAAAATAAAAAGAAAAATAAAACCTACATATTGAAGGTTATCCAGAGATTTGAGCTTATGGTGTTCTTTGACCAAATCCCTGTCTCATTATCATACTGTTTTGGGTCCTGAACAGACAGTGTATTTGCTAGCAATTATATTCTGAGACCATCAAACCTGGATCAAACTCAGCCTGGCAGAAATGAGAAATAGAAACAGGTGCAGTTAAACTCATCAGGTGGTTTTTGGTTTGTACTTTCAGTTTCCATTGAGACGTGGTGTGGTCTCTGGAAATAATAGGTTGTTTTACATTGATGGGAGAGGACGTGGTCTGGTGGCTGACCCTGAGTTTCCACTATGTACCTCATACAACACAACTTTCAGCGATGGAGTCATTTCTATATTGTCAACATATTAGAGCACATCCCAAGTGTTGAGACGATAATTTTTTATATGAAACATGAAACCAGATTCTTCAGAGTAAATTTTCCAGTCATACTTACCATATCATACTGACTCATGCCAGGATAGACACCAAATGTCTGTGAGGGCCCAACATCACCTCTGGAGCCCTGAGAGAAAGCAACCATCCATCATCACATTAGCTTTCAAAACTATTCACAATATTTTGGAGCACTGTGACTTTTACTATGCCTGACGTAAAGTCCCTCACATTGACTTTGGTGATTTGTGTAAATGGGTGAGTAGGGGACATTTATATTCTCACATAATTCATGCATTTTAAGCTACTAAGAGATCAGATAGTTCCAGTTACTCACCAGTATGGAGGGGTCTGTACATTGGAGCCCAGGCTGCTGGCTGAAACGGCTCAAGCAAGACCAAAGTCAATCAGTTTGACCCTACAGCGCTCGTGTTCATGGTTGACCAACAGAGATGGGAGTTGGCTTCAACAAGTCATCATCTTCCTGGCTGTAGAGCTGAGCTGATTGGAATCAGCTAGTTCAGTGACTGAGCAGAACAAATACATGGCATGGAGATGACTTGTCCAGTTTCAAGTCTTCATGCATGATCCCTGCAGCTTGCAGATAGTAGAGGGCACAGGCGAGCTGAAAAGCAATAATAGTCATATATTTTGTACTAATTTCAATAATATTCTACCGATCTGTCTTCAGTTAACTGGTGATTAATGCAGAGAAGAAAACAGTAGGGCATACCTGCTGGACGATGGGTCTAATCTCTTTCAGAAGGAGAGGGAGGAAGTTATCTCTCTTTGATGACGTCCTGAAGGCTTTTGTCCAGGTGCTCAAAAACGATGCAGATCTGGACAAGAGTCCAGACAGATTTCAGCTCGACACCACTTGAGACAAACAAGAACACAGTTGTAGGTATTTCCCCAAACACAGCTGGTGAAACCACTGTACAGTTTTTTTGTCATCCAGCCTGATGAACTACTTTTCCAAATGTGCCCTCTCCAGTGAAGGACTCTGGTAGAGGGACGACCTGGAGCTGAGACAGGCTCAGCGACTTGACTTGTTCTATGCCTGTGGTTAGCAAAAAGAGCTAAGCTAGGCTCACCGGCAACAATATCTGACCTGTCAGATCTGACAGATTTTCTTTCTTCTTTCTTGCTTTTCTTCTTGAAAAGAATGAAAGAATGACTGACAGACAAGATTCAGGAATCAGGCTGCAGGATGCACTGTCAGTCTGATAGTGACTGGTGCTAAAATGGATTCCCGCAGGATCACTTCCCATTTATCGATTCTGTCGACACAGTGAAATGTGTGAGGGAGTTTTTTTTTTTTTTTTTTATCACAACCTTTGCATGGAAAGTGACGTATGCCACTGTCAGGCCCTGTTTTGTATGTATGCTACAGTTATAACTGAGGCCCCTGGTCTGTTTGTGGTAGTGGTGGGGGGGAGGGGGGCACCTCTGTGGATCATTCAGCTCCCAGTTAAATCCTCATGAACCACTGACACTGACAGAATCCAGATCAGAAGAAGTTGACGTCAACTCCCATCCCACACTATTTCATGATGACACTCCACTCAGTTCCTGGTCATAGTGTTCTGACTGACAGAGCCCAGGTGGCTGAAGTTACATCCTCCATTATGCAACACAAGGAAAACTCATGGGTCTGAGTTAAAGCAGGAATCCTTCATTAAATAACAGAGGAAGATGAACTAGTGTGTGGGTTCCTTAAAAAAAAAAAAAAAAAAAACGGCATTATTGAAAATCTACTCAGGAACAATATCTAGGACATTGTTGTAAAAACCTGATTTCACCTCACACCAAGAGACTACAGCGTCTTTTCCACCAACTCATTTTTTGTTGTTTTTTCCGTACATCTCTCTTCTCTCTTCAATGGTTAGTTTAACTCTCTTGCTGAAGTGCAGCACACATGGAAAAAAAAAAGATAAACAAAGCTATTTTGCTAAACTGCTTTACATTTGAATAATGTCAGCCTACCTGCATAATGACCCACATCACAGGCTGAGGATAATAATTTTGCAAACATGGTTCAAAACATGAATTCATCTTGCATCTCTGTCTGTCTTTTTTTTAAACTCTGTGTACGATGGAATTGCAAATCCCGTTTGGGGACATTCAACAAACAACAGAGCACAGTCAGAAATTACCCAGACATTTTGTGACAGTGTCACCGCGGCGACGTAGAGAGATTCTTCACTGTCCCCATCGCTGTTATCAGGTTTCCCCACACAAAGATAATAAGGGATGTGGAAACAGCGACAGCGGTCACCTGCTCCCTTGACCGATGCTGGCTGCAGGATTATTTTAATGTCACGTCTAATTGGCTCTGAAATACTGTTGTTTCATGTCCAACACACACACACACACACACTTGTCATACACAGACTTTATTTTTTTCAGCAAAGCAATTTCCCTTGTGGCGTCAAACAAGATAAATATCAGTGAATAATGTCGGGAAAAATCCCAGCAAACTGTTCACGTCAGTCATGATCCCATCTCTCTGAGGCACCTCAGTCATTTCTTCAAATGTCATCATCACAGCCTGAGCTGCTATAGTGCTGCGAGGCTCCCTTGAATTTGTCTTTAAAAAATGAATTCAAAGCTCCATTAAAGGCTGGTCTATACAGCTGCTCACCTCACTGATAACTACCCGGCTGAAGGCTTGGATAGAAAAATGAATTTGCTTGATTTGCCCGGTTGCACATCTAACATGAAGGCAGTTCAATTTGTCAGTTCAAGGGTGGGAATTAACAAATTCTAGATTGCAGTATTTTGTGTCTCATCCTGGGCGCGGTGTGTTTAAGAAGGCAAATGAAGAAGCTGAAGCGGCTTCGTTCTGTTTGCTTTTTCGCCAAGGCTGCCTCATTCATCTGTCAGGGTGAGGTACTCTTTCACCTTGTTTCTGACATTTTGTAAACATGAAAATCAGTCACGGCCGTTTGATGATGTGGATCTGTAGGACATTGTCAGGCAGAGACACATAGCAGTTTCCCTTTTACATGCTGCCTTTTTTCATTCTCTGCCTCTTCATCCTTCACCGACATCCCCTTCTATAGAAGTCCAAAGTCTTTAAAGGATGCTGTGAAATTATCTGTTTTTATTTCATAATACATCTTAGACTGTGAGGGATGGATAGAGGATGAGTGACATCACCCCTGCCCTGGCGTTCTGAAGAGTGGTTTTGAAGTGAGCTCCTCGTTCACCACCATCTTGGCAGTACCCCACTTCACCCATCACTCCCAGGTAATCCAAATATGGGCAGCGAGATGCTGCATGTCTGAAGCTGAGACTTTGGTGCATGCTAGCAAATGTACACTCATCCACCTGTCACTCAAAGCAGCCACACCCACAACTATACATTACTCTAAACCTCAGTAAAATGTAAATACATCAGTAATAAGAAATGAAAAAACAGAAAGAAAATAGCCAAAGAGACCGCATCCCTGTAGGAAACATGATTAATATTGCTGTAGTTGGACATTTTAAAGGAGCTTGATGCAGACACATGCACACACAAAAAGAAAAAAAATTCAGTTGTTGTTGTAGAAGTCTAGAGGAAACATTGCAAGTTTGGCACCAGACTTCATTTTTTGAACATCTGCAGTGAGATGCTGCAAATTTAATCAGTCAGTGGAGGCTGAAGCATGTCTGACCAGAACATGACCAACACCTGAAGATGACTGGACAAACTGGTACAACTCTTCTAACAGCTAACATATTATCATTGCAAGGCTATCATTATTACTACCAGTGTGCTGAAATACACACCACCTTTGCCTCGGGGGTGCATTAAGTATCCCAGGGAAGTCTGCACTGCCCTGTACCATAGGCTTCATTCATATTTCCTTTGAAGAGGCTGAACTATCAGTGAAGCTGACACAGCTCTTCCTGAGGAGCGTATAGATGTTTGTACTAAATTTCACAGCGATCTCATTGGATGGTTGTTGAGACAGTTTACACAATGAAGTAAATGGCCTTGATGTGGCATTCATCTTCATAGAAAAACATAATCCACGGATTAATAATCACCGGTTGCACCCATAATCCTTTTACTTCCTGTACTCATTCCTCTCCCTCACTTCTGCTTCCCAGGAGGTGAACCTGAGCAGAGGGAAAGACAAACAAGCCCAAATGTACTTCTTTTTAAAATATTTACTCTCCTTCTTAATTTCAAGCTATGAGTCCTCCTTCCACCTCTGAAGCACTGAAGCATCACTCATGATGCTGCAAAAATTCACTTACACAGAAATTGCTAAAGCGCCTGCTGAAATGACACCTCCCCCCACCACCCCCATATTGGGGTGTTAGATGTGTTAAACACATCCTTCTCCTTCTCCAGGGCACCTCCTCTCAATATCAGTTATGTGGCACTGCTGGGTGAAAGTGCTTTAATAAACTGGCACTTGAAACAGAAAGCAGGGTACCCTCCACACAAGTAGGATTTTTCTCTTTTAATAAAAAATATAGATTTAGTTAGTAACATCAGCAGCACCGGGGAAGTTGCAGTAAGACTCCGTCAGAGAAATGCTTAATTTTAACTCAATTTTCTGTGCATGTCATTGAAGTATAATGCATGCATCGCTTGTCTAAAATAGATAAAGTGTCAAGTCTTTGCTGTAAGTGCATGTGCCTCTCTGAATGTGGAGGATGAACAGACAAACTGACAATAATTCATAGTTTTATCTCCTCTTCTCTTTTTGTTGCCCTGTCATTGTACATTTTCATCAATAAATCCTTTGTAATTTACACACTTTGATCACCATCAGGTGTGTAAATCATGTTGTCAGCTGGTCTATGAGCGTCTGAATTATACACCCACACATGCCGCTCAGACGACTGACATTACAGAGGAGGGATTTTTGGGCTTTTGCAATCAAGGGAAAAAAAAAAAAAAAATCCAAGACCTATTAAGATAAGACATCGATGAAAGATAATATGAAACGTAAAATGATCCCCGTCGGGAAATTAGGTCAGATACCAGAACACATTATGTGGAGATATAAGATTGAACAGCATGAAATATGTGAATAGCTGCTTAATGAAAGAGTGTAAAATGATGGCTTTATGGCACCGAGATGAAGTGAACACACAAAAGTCTTTTGAAAAGTATACACTAAGTTACATACATAAAGAAAAGATGTGTAAATTATTGACGGTATTCAATTAATATCTCAAATGATATTACACTTAGTTTACTCTCTTACTGTATGTGTTAAAATGCTCTCATCTTCACGTCCCAGGAGAACAGGCTGACTGAGTGCCTCAGATGAAACAGTCCTTCTCTTATGAATACAACCATTGCACCAGCATCATTATAAATCATTGCAACAACAGTAGTATCACTTCATAATTTTAGAAATGGGGGCTACATGAACTGCTCCTGAATAACACAGCTCAATGTCTTAATGAACTATCTGGGGCAAGGTTGACTGGGCTTCTATCAATACCTGGTTCTGCTTCAACAGTTGTACTCCCATTTTTTAACTATTCACTGTGAGTTTAATGATGGACAGATGCAGGAGTGCAATACGAATACTTTTAACCTTTTTTGTGTGGAGAGGCTGAAGGTTGAAACAATGTTCTTCAGTCTCTGTAGGTTTCAAGTGAACTGCCTCTGAAAACACTGTGGCAGGCAGAGGGGGTCTGACCAGTGCCATGGAAATGGGAGGAAGGCTACTACGTGTGGCTAACACATGAGTTCAGCTATTAGAGAAAAGGGTGAATCACAATGATTGCCAGATAGTTTTACAACTTAATTGCTTTACATATATAAATACTGTATACACACACGCATACACATCAGTCATCACCTTTGACCAGGTGCAGTGATTACAGGTTATATTACAGTTACCCAGGTGAAATGAACTCATGATTGTGGACAGTATACCATGACATCTTACTGCATTGATCCACGTCAGGGGTGGCCATGTTCAGTATTGGTGACTGAGTGATATCTGGAATAGGAAGATTGGACGTTCATATGCATGAAATCCTCAAATATGTTTTTCTGTTAAACTCACCAAGGTTGAAAAATTGAAACAAAGCCCTCAGTCCTATTGTTCAATACCATCTATTTTGTTTAAGAGTGAACGCACAGGTTGCAAAGGTTAACCATGGTTTAATTTTTATAGTGATATGTTTGGAAGAGATTGATCAATAAAGTTTTGAAAAGATCTTTATCTCTCAAGAATAAATCACATTGTCACAATCAGTTCACGAGAAGATGTAAAGAAAATGTTTTATTCCAACTGTATGGGCAAGAGTGTATAATGATGGATGTGGTTCTGTTTGCTTTTTTCCAGCTGGGTAATTCAGCTTGTGCACAGGAGAAAGTGAGACTGTATCAGTAGATATAATTCTTACATATCAAAAAAAAAAAAAAAAAACAGCAACTTAAAGTTAGGTTCATAGTTTCTTTGTTTCTCTGATTAGATTGATTGTTGGTTGTCAGCAGTAGAAGCTCGTGGTGGTCATTATGTTTAAACATGTGAGCCCTACGTTGCCAAAAAAATCTCTGCTGAACAACGGCCTAACCTGGGCAAATGCCTGCTCACCAGCCTGATGCCAGCATCCTGATGAACGGCCTGCCAGAATCATAAACCTGCTGCAGTCCAAATGTAATCCAGGTGCCTCTAACCAGAGCTGATATGCAGTCCTCACACACACACACACACACACACACACACACACACAGACTCATGATTGTTTGGTGCTAGAAAACCATCCAGAGCTGCAGCTCTTCAGGTTACCCAGGATATACATATACATGTGTGTGTTTGTGCATGTGTGTATAATTACCGTGTGACATCATTAGGATGTTTATTTTCAGCAGCAGCTATTTCTAATTAATTGCTGGAAATCAAATATAAATATTGCTTTTTCTTAATCTTAATGAATCATCTGAGCCTAATCGTTGCCACCTTGCATATGACTAAAAAAAAGAACCAAAAAAAAAAAAGACATGAAATAGTGACAACAGCTTCTCATCCTGTTTGTTGTCTTCAAGGTTACTCCTCTCATCCATCACAATCAGATGCCATTTCATATTGACCGTGTCACTCACAACATGGAAATCAGACAAGAGCAACTCCAACCTCAGACTGAGTGGAGCTGTGAATTGAGGGCACCCTCAGACACTTGCTCTTCCCCCTCCATCTCCTCAGCGACTTTTGCCAGTAATTTAGTCAGGAAATTGTTTTGTGTTTGTTTACGAACCATGCAGTCCCAGGTGAGATTAATCCAAAAGGAGACACAACACAAAAGAAGGTCGTACGCCTGCAGTGATTGCTGGTACAGTGTTGCCATTGTTCTAGTGTATTTCCCCCTCTCTCCGTTCCCATTTCAGAAAACTCTGACAGCGCATACTAATCAATCTGTATCTCAGAGCAGAAGGAGTGACCAGCTCATGATAACACTGGAATTACTCTTCACCTTTAAAGAAGATCCAGTGTTCAAGGTCTCTCAGACCATCTGTGGGTCTTTATCATTATATGGATGATAATCCCTCATCTGCTCAGGGATCTACGGAGTGGCTTATTTTCTTGTAATGCAGGGAAATGAAAAGGTGATCACACCACTTAATCTCCTCGGAGATTTCCTTCTCCTCCTCATGTCTGTCAGTTAAGGTCTGATTCATTGGGTTGACCTTTCAGTTTTTGGGCCTGAGTGGCTGCAGGAGGATTCATCCTTGACCCGTTCATCCGCCGTGTAAATGCCGTCTTTTCCAGCTGCTCATACTGTTAGATGGAACACAGGGAGAATCAGATTTTGCATTTGCACTACTTCAGATGTAGAAGTCAACAAACCAGAGCTAAGTGAAGACTTTTCCTTTGTGATTATCAAACTACACAGATTTTGTGACTTTGAATGTAGCGTGGTTGGCGGTGCCAGACAGGCTGGTCTGAGTGTTTCATAGAATGCAGATCTACAGAGAGACTTTCACACAGAAACATCTCTGAGGTTTAGAGAGATTTGTCCAAAAAAAAGAAGAAGAGGAAAACATCCAGTCAGTGTCAGTTCACTGCACTGATAATGAGAAAGGCCAGACAGGTTCGAGCTGATAGAAAGACAACAGTAACACAAACAACCACTTGTTACCACCAAGGTATGCATGTATATCTTTGGCCACACAGCATGGGACCACGCCAGATTCTCTCAGGCCCTGTTTATATGTAGTGATACTCCCATGCGTTTTGGACATAGTTTACACAGGAAGTCACTGAAATTGATTATATCTTAAAAAACTGGAGATCTGGAAAAACTCATGACGCATGTAGACAGGAGGAAACAGTGTCAATCTTCAGAATGTCACAGTATGAGGCAGAAACTGCATCACCACCATGTGTCAGACCTTGTGCCATCGCAGAAGGAGCAGGAAGTAACTTGTCATATGTTGTTGATTCTGTGTGTACACATGGCCTCGGTGGAGGACAAGAAAGTGAGGCTACTTCTGTTAATACCACGTTGTAGAACTGCAGTTAACCCATGATTGAGATTATGCACAATCCTGATGTAGTGATTCTTGCACTTGCTCTCTGTCACCTCATATATAACTCATCCAGCTAATCACCCTTAAAGAAACCACTCTTTAGTAGGTGGAACAGCTAATGCTGGTACAGTATAGCCATTCATAGTTACAGTAAGTGGAGCTAATGAAAGACAAGAATCCGGGTGGTGTCCCCATGCTGCAGTCTCAATCTGACTGATAGTGAAGAACTATGCCATGGCCAATTAAAAGCAAACTGCTAATAAAGTCACGAACACTGTGCTGTGGTCATGGTGCTTGCAGAATGTGGCAATAAAAATGGAAATAGAAATTGCTGCCGGTGCTTCTTCCATCAGTGTTTCACCATGGTATTTAAGGAAACTGATACACTGGCACTCTTCTATTTGACAGTGATGTACCAGGGATGAGGAGACATAATATTACAGTGCTTTCATATAGTGCTTCTTTTGGCTGTGTTTTGTCACAGTAATGTCTTTATAGTTAAGATGGGAATAGAAAGTGTTTGAGGCAGACCCATGACACACACAATATATGTGGTCACATTTTTGTTAGGCAAAGCAAGGCAAGGGAATTTTATTTGTATATCACGTTTTTACAAACAGTTTGTCTCAAAGGGCTTAGGGTTAGTGTTTTACAAAGTACAAGCTTTGATTACTATATCCTGACTCTTGCTGGTGATTAATGTTCAGGATTACCAAGATAATAAGGGGGAGCAGTCAACCTTTCCAGCACCTCCAGGCCCACCTTGGACCCATCCAGTGGAACCTGCACACAGCACACTTTCATGCACACCATGAATGGCAGCTGCTATTGAGACTGTTCAGTGCTCCAAATCTGCAGAAAGCCATATGCTCAGCTCTGCTTGACTGATACAGCTCCCATTCACACTCACACAAGCTGAGCTGCAGCCAGTATGCTGAAGAATGTTGTAGAGCTGAGCTTAGTTAAGTAATGATACATGAATTTTTCATAATGTTTTTTTTTTTTTTTTTTTAAGCATATCTATAGTGCATTAAAAGAGCAGTCTATATCTGCATGGAGTATACAAAGCTGGACAAGTTTCCTGGTTTGTCATTGGTGTTTCATTCAGTTAAAAATATGTACACAACTATGAGGTTAAAGTCCGAGAGATGCTAAAGGCTGATCCATCATCTCTGCTGTAGATCAGGGACAAAACCATGTCCTATATGTGAATAGATGGACAGAAATCAGCCACATGCTGACGTAGGGATGACACCAGAGACAGTATCTCTGTTTACCCACTCCATTCTGACGTCCTCTCCTTGTTTCATTGCTCTTTCATCAGATGTTTTTATGGAATTAAACTTGAATGCATCCTATCTTCCTCTGCGTGGGATAATTATATGCAGCTTTTAGAAATTAAAAGAGAAATAGAGCTTACAAGATGAGTTTGACAATACCGTCAAATCATTGTTGGGATAGCTAATAGTTCATTTTTCAGGACTTAGAGTGAGATTTCATTGATTTTTTTGTCACTTAGAAGCTGCAAAAACTAAACACACACAGTTAAACCCTTTAGTGTAAGCATACACATCCAACAGGCAGAGATAAATATCAACATCTGTTGATTTGTTGTGATTTTGGCAACTAACTGGGTGACTGTAAGTCTGATCACTCTGCATTTAGCTCCATTTTAGTCTCCAACTCTCCAACTCCTGGGAAACTCCTGGCACTTGCTTAATGCCCCAGTATGTGCATTACTTCCTGAGTAATCACAGTGAATCAAAATACTGACTACTCACAAAACCAAGACACTGGGTAGAGTAAAACTGGAAAGATTTGCAGAGCTGAGAGCAAGTGCAGGTGCTGATCACCCTATAGGTCTGTCACTGTGAGCATCACCTTCCTTCACACAGAGTAATTTAATCAATTCCTGATATAAAAAAATGGATTAGTGCAGCTTTGAAAATCCAGCAGACACAGCCACGGGGACTTGAACATCCTTTTCCATTTAATAATGTAATATCTGTTTATCTATTTAATATCAATCACTTATGTTCTCAGGACAAAAAGAAAGTGGTTTCATTAACTTTTACACTGGAGCCTTGGTGGAACAATCTCAGACTCAAACCTTTTGCATCATTTCAACATCAAGACTGCATTAAAAAAGATACAGCAGCGCTCTGTTATTTTACTTCACCTGGAATGTTGCCTTTTAGTGAATACATTCATCAGCTGACATGATGAAGTGCAACACTGAAACATTCACCCACGGCCAAAAAAATAAGAAAAAGAAAAAGAAAAAATACTGTGAACACATCTTCACTTAAAGTTGCTTGCTGTTACTGTTTGCACTTTCACTTTCCACAGTCTCCTATACTTTTTCATCTAAAAGTCACACAGACAGATGAGTGGAGATGCTGGCTCAAATCAAGGATGACCAAAACATCCATAAAGTTTTTACCGGCTCCATCAGTGTCATTTTAGAACATGTGCTTCAACTGGTAGCAGCAAAGTCTGGTAGCTCTGAGTTTTTAGTTTTATTTTTTGTTACGTTTTGTATGTTTGTGTCATATCTTGTCAACTACTCATGGATATTTCTGTGAGGAGAGGAGCTTCTTTTATTGAAAACGGGTCTGTCTGGAGGAGTCCACCCTGTTCCAGCTGAGATGAAGAGGTGTTCTTGCGTTTGTCATGCTGGTGCAAAGGATGCAGCCCCCAAATTGGGACTGGTACTGATGAGGTGCTAGTGGCAACAACAAAGACAGAGTCAGGTGAGAGGAAAAGTACTAGGTGGGAAATGGTAAAACCTGGAGCGGACCATGATGTTCCTGAAAAGTGTGTTTCATGTATCTGAAATGAATAAGTCTGGATACAACAGCATGCAGTGAAGTTAAAAACTGATCCAAAAGGATCAGTCTGGGCCACAGCTGAATCTCATGAAGTGGTTTTGTAGAACACACTGCTGATGAAGTGGATCAATTTGTTTTGCCAGTAGTGCCTCCCGACATAACATGGTAAGAGAGCTCCAGTTATGGCAACAGTCCCATCAGTGCAAGAAATACACCAACACACAGAGACCACTTCATTTCATTAAATTCTTTGTACTCATCTAAAATTCAGTACCTGTATTTCCCCTCAGTTCTGTTTTTTTTGTGTGTGTGTGATTTTGCAAAACATCCTCTCCTCCACAAAACTTCCCCTCGTTCACAAAGCAGACAATTGATAAGGACGTGAAGGAAGAGAAGAGACTCTTAATCACCTCAAATGCAAAACACACCTGGAGTAGAGGCTTGTGTAACATGTCCCGGGTCATCTCACAGACTTTACCAACTATCACACATTGAATAAGATGTATAAAAAAGAAAAGAAAGAAAAAAACATGTCTTTTGGCGGAGATAAGAACCCGTAGACTGTGGCACATGGGCCCCTGACACCAGCTTTAATGTACAACCCATCTGTCTCACCTGTCTGTGTCTGAATACATGCTTTCACAGGTTCAACACTTTAGATAACTTGCTGGTGCATTTAAGCAAAGTGCAGGCTGCACTGCTTAACAAAAGAGCTGGAATGTGAAGAGAAAATCGAATTCAGTCTGAAATTCAATGACACATGGAGAACAAATAATCTTTGTCTGAGATGGGCAGAAGCACCTTGGTTCATTATTAAATACACAGTCCATCAGTGATGTAGGGCAGCCGCCAGCTGGACCGCTTTCCCCGCCGAATTGTGATTGTGTTGATCTTTGTGTGTGGCAATCAAGGACTGGACCTTTCAAAGGCCTATGATTGTGGGTATGCTGCATAGCAGAATACAAAGGACCAAAATCACATGAAAATGGACTGATTCTACCTTGTAGACAAGAATCTAACCTGTTAAATCTTCTTCTCTGCCTACATCTTCCTTCAGCCAATAATCAAAGTATCGAATACTAATAGCACTAAGACAGGGTAGGCAGAGATCTCTAATTTAAAAGAAAACCTGTGCCAACTTCAAGGCAAAGGTTTGAAGGGTATCATCAAAAAGCAATGAGGATTTTGAAAAATAATAAATTGATGAGAAGGTCACCAGTGTTTGTCTGAAGAAGATGAACCATCATGTCCTTGTTTTATCATGTTTTATCGTATCATAAAGCCAGTTTGATCCTTTTCACTTCACGGTTTGGAAACACTCCTTTAAAGAGGTGAAATTCCTTGAACCAGATTAAATGATCCAGTAAGTTGATTGGTGAGTCACAGCTGAACGTGGAGGTCCTGTACACCAACTCCATTACAAATGGTGATTCCCATCTGCACAGAGGTTCACAGTTCCTAAATGTAGAGCAATCCAATAATGGGCCATCATCTATATGACTAGTGCCTTTATTCTGATGTGCTTTGCACCTTGTAAGTTATTTGTTTGGTGGTGGGGTATTTGGTGTTTTATGATGTATGTTTGAACTGGACGTCGCCTTCTTCTAAACTGTAAACCAAATTTCCCCTAACCTGGACCTGAAGTTGCGGTGCTGTTGGCACCTACTGCTGGCCAGACGTAGCACATGTCAAATGTTCTGCACTAACAAGCCTGGGCTTCACAGCCATCACCTGGAACAGCCTTACACCACATTTTCAGGCTAAAACAACACAAAGGCCAGAGCTCACACTCACTCCACAGTCAAGAGTGTAAAATAATACACTCATGTACCTGAACTGTCCTAATGTCAATGTCACACCAGAGCAAACATCACACATATACACACAAAGGTTCTCTCAATGATGCTGTGGGAAGCACGAGAAGCAGGACTAAAGTTGTTTTTTAATCTATTACCCTAATTAGCCTAATCTGATTTGGAGGAATCAGATTTTGAGACTCCACTTACACTTGGTATTGTGTTTGTCTGGATGTAATATCAAGATTATGAATCTAATGACAGCCTGTTTACACCTGTAATAATGAGCAATTAATGATGCTCTTCTTTCACCTAATGATCAGATCAGATGCTTATTTATCTGTTGAGGATGAAAGGGCTGTTGTGTCACACACTTGCACACAGCAGGTAACACTATCATACAAACCATACATTTGGTTGTGGGACTGTAGCTGAGATGGCAATTGCCTCTGGAGTCAAAATTAATGTACATAGTGAATTAACATTTCATATAAATTGTTAAAATATGAAAAGAAAAAAAGAGAAAATGAATACGATTGAGGATATAATTAGATGGTTGATCATTTTTAATGCCAAAATGTGAAAATGAAATCATTATCATCTCTCCTGATATTTGGCCCTATCATCAGACATGATTTTCTTGAGGAGCACAGAGAAGTTCACACAGTCTGGATCAGAAACCAAACTTTAAAACAAGCCGCTAGGACTTCTGTCACTTTGTGCTGTCACAACAAAGCAGTCATGCCATGCCCCAAGCCCCGCCCACCTAGACCCACCATCCATCCCTACAGGATCTGATCCTGAGTCCTTACAGTCCCTGAAATCTGGTATATTCTTTTTAGATCCCAGAAAACTGTGTGCAACTGAAATGTGCAGTCTCTTCTGTGTCGGTGTGCTATATTACTATTTTTTATTTTATTTTATTACATTTCTTTATATGAAATGGATTTGTCCAGATTTTTATGAAACTACCCTCTCTAGTTCAGTAACTCCCCTCTGGAAGGAGTGAATATAACAAAATCCCGCAGAGATTAATGAAGTATTTCTGATTCTGATTTCTCTGATTGGCCCACTGACTTGTTGTTACCAGAGCTCTGAGAGAGGAGATATAAAACCACACTGAGATGTTGTTTACTTCTTAAAACTACTATGGATCAACACTATAAATCACAGAAGAATTGTAAAATATAGGACCTTTAAAGAGGCCAAGAGCTGCACAACATGCGGAGTCAGTAATATTGGTTGTAACCATAAGCTGATGTATCTCAATCAATATTGTTCATTTCTTTCTTCTTAGAAATCTCTGTTCTTCTGGGACAAGGAATGATTATAGTTTGTGTGAGCCTTGTCTCCTTATCGATCAATAATAATCTTTTTGTTAATCTTCGGGTCGATCAGCGTCTGTGCTTTCTTTTCTGCGTCAGTGTCCAGTGTTTCAATAACATAAAGGTGTGCAGTAGTGAGCTATTTCTCAACTCAAAACACTAAACTCTGCAGCTGCTCAACAGAACTCTGTTCCTTCTTACTCACATCCAGTAAGCAATGCAGAAGCATAATTAATATTTCATACATGTGTCTAAGAGGAAATAAAATGCATGCTGGATGACTGGTCACAACACACCATCTACCCCAGCTCATCCATCTAATTGTGTGCTGGAAGTGTAATTATGTTTATCTTTGTTTCAGTGAATGGACAAATAGCAGACAGCACAGTCATGAGCAATCTAAAAGTGCTGATAAATTCACTGAGCAGAGAGGGATCGTGGTGGGGAAGGCAACCTTTTTCTTCCTATAATTAAAGTTAAAAAACAGAACTTTCTTCAGGTAGATTTTTTACCACAGAGAAAACACGCACAGACTGGTGCCTCTGATCCCTCCAGGATTTCAGCACTCACGTCTGTCTGATTTGAATCTACTTCAGCTGTTTAAAAATGCACCGGTTTTTACTGCCAGATAACACAATTGATCATAACTGTATTCATTCTGATTATACTCATGAGCACTAATCCACCTCCAACACTATACCACTACTGTTCAGGCCTTTACCTTAGCAAGGTTACATTTAGATGCAGATTTCCTCGGCACAACGTTGTTGTCATGATTAATTGACTCGGAACAAATCAATAGGCCTATCGCCCACAGCAGGAAAAAAAATATGAGGGAAGAGAGACATGCAAGAATCTGTCTGAAATTCTGTGACCTTCAAATCACCCGATAACTCATAGATGTGACAGGAATCAATTTATATAGATGAGAGTCGACGAAGATGGAGAGCGGGGGAAAAAAGAAAACTGCTCAAAAGTTGTTACCTGGAAGCTGTGTTTGCTCAACTCCTGTGGGAGGGATTTGATCTCTCTCTCTCTCTCTCTCTCTCTCTCTCTCTCTCTCTCTCTCTCTCTCTCTCTCTCTCTCTCTCTCTCTCTCACACACACACCCACCCACACACACACACACACACAAATAAACAAAATGTAAGTAATGTATGTAATTGTAGCTGTTCTTGTTCTCTTCTGATCATGTGAAGGAACAACACATTCATCCATGAACAGCTCCTGGGGGGTTCATTGCTAATGATGCAGTTACTGTATGGTGGTGCAAGGGATTTGATTCAACTTTAAATAACTTTATCCAGCAAAAGTGACAGATGTGAAACACAACTTGCCAATGGATTTCCATATGGAAGCCATACAATAAAAATGACATGAATGAAATAACATTTTAACAGGATATTTTTTTTAATGTACCATCTGTGTTATTGGCGCAAACAGCTGATATGTTCACTGCCAAATGTATGCTAACATCTACGCTCCCAGGGCTGAGGAGGACAGCACCAAGCATTCACAGTAAGTGCATGCTTTGCAACTAAATTCCATCTTTAGACTATTCTCAATTCAGCTGTTGACGGAGAGAAAGAATACTATAGGATACTATAATATACTATGAGGTCTTTGTAGTTTGTTCTAGCTGGTTGGTTTTTATGTACTAATTTCTGCACAGATAAAAGGTAGTTTAAAGACCATTTGCCATATTTCACAGAAATTCCCAGGCTGTGGTGGTGGGGTACAAAGTGAGTGAGCCACAACAGCTGTGTCATTCGCATATTTCTGGATGTGGCAAGATTCAGAACTGTATTTGAAGTGTGTCATTTAGAGGGTGAACAGTTCCAGAGGTACAGAACAGTTTCCTGTGGAGCCCCAGCACTGCTCAACACTGCGGTGCTGTCGTCATCTTGTCCATGTCGCCACAGCTGCAGCTAGCCCAGCAGTGTGTGCGCGGGTTGTCTACAGAAGGAGAGGGAGGGACGCAGCACACAACAGCAAAATATAAGGAATGGATTAAATGCTATGTTCCTTTGTGAGTTGCAAAAGGAATAGTTCAGTTTTTGGTTTAGCTGGATTCACTAGTTTAAGTGTACGTTGTACATTACATACATTTTTTATTTTTATTTATTTATTTATTTTTTTTACATCAACTGGTCAGAACAAAGCAGTTCTTCTGGAGCTAACCAAGTCACTCAGTATTCTTCCTCTCAGGCTGTATCACTTCACCAATTAGCTGTTTGGGTCAGACTCTTCAACCTTTTTCAGACTGCACCGCAAATCTGATTTTTTGGCAAATCTAATCAGGATCTGACAGAAACAGAGGCGACGGCTGAGCTGTGCCGCCTTCCATCCTGCAATCACAGCTGGCATGATGGTGGAACGTAAGAGTCATTTGTACCTCATACAACCAAACTTCAAAAAAAACTGAATTATCCCTTTAACATGGGAAGCAAAGAGTACATGACCATGGCCAACTACTTACACTGCGAAGATATACTGTGGAAAACGTCATCATTTCAGTCAACAAGATCGATTGCCATTGGTTAGAAATGAGAAGCTACTGCTACCTTTGTTCACTTTTGTTTGATGACAAGGACCCTTCTGTGTCAGCCTGATGGAAAATTCAAAATGGTTACATTATTCTGTATTATTATACCATTCCAAACACACGTGTTGTGATGACACTGATGAAAAAAGCATACAAAGCCATGTGTTTTATAGTTCTCCTTCACACATTGTTTATTTCCAAGAAATGGGACACTGTTATCTGAAGGGTCTGGCTGAGCCAGTGCAAGATTAGATGACATATATTCATGCATTTGATAGTGGATGTGCACATCGTGTACCCTTCTTAGCAAGTGGTGTTCACTCTGGTTGTCATGGAGACGTTTGAGTTCCCATCATGAAAATGTGTGTGGAACTTTGACACAACATTATTATACTTGCAGTGAAAACATTGGTTGGAGAGGGGTCAAAGGTCAATGTCAAAGCACCATTTCCCACACATGAAATAATATTGGTAAAAGAAGAATATGAATGAGAATAAAAATTAAAGCACCTCATATCTATATTCTAGATGCAGCCTCAGGGTTTATGATGAGAATAAGGGGGAAAATAAAGGTCAAAGACAGAGTCTACATAACAAACACTGATTGCTCAGGTTATCAGTCATTTCACGACAAATATTTATACAGCTATTTGAAGAATATCAGCCACAGGCTTATATCAATATAATTTTGATTAATTACTCATGAAGAACACGACAGTCTGTTTGTAATTTAAAGTCATCAAGATGTTTCAAGTTTTCACAATGATTAAAGACTTTTAAACATCCAGAGATTAAAACTGCTGAAAACAATCGGCACCCTGTTGTCCATCATAAAAATAAAAAACCCTGATAGTGGCAGTGAGGTGCTGCAATGGTTCATACTACCCCTTTTCCACCAAAACAAATGTGGTGCTAGTTTAGTGTTAGTGCCAGTGCTTAACTGGTTCAACTCACGTGCCTCCGAAGAACCAGTTTGCTTTTCTACTGGTAAGGAGCTAAGTCACAGCTACGCCTCCCATGCAGGAGCTGTCTAACAACAAGAGCGTGGTGGTGTTTCTTCCCTGGCTTCCTGCCAGAGACCAGAGATGTGCATCTGAGGTTAATTGGTGACTCTGAATTGCCCACAGGTGTGAATGTGGGCACTAAAGTTGTCTGTCTCTGTAGGGCGCTGCAGGCCAACTTTGATATGAGCATCACTTGACAGAAAGCCAGTGAGATACTTCTACTGGCTTTTGAATGACTGGAAAAACAAGATCTGTGACAAACAAAAGGCTTCAATTCTTACAGGTTGTGTTCACCTTAACATCCATTACTGATCAACACCACAAGTAACAAAGCTTGTTAGACTGTGAATCAGTTACATCATGGCCACATAATGTCAGCATCCCCAACACCAAACTTTTAATTGTAGTTTTATGTCAGGTGTTTACCTCGTCTACAAAAGCCTCCCAGGATGTTTGTAATAGCCTGCAGTATAAACACAATGATGCCATGAAGATGGACTGAAGAGTAGATTGATTCTATGTCCACTGTAATAACACAATCATGTCAACACAGATCAGATACCTGTTTAGAATTAGCAGAATTTAGTAGATACAATAAAAAACATCCAAACAAACATGGCTGAGTTCCTGTCAATGGAACAAGCACCTGAATTTCCTGGCATCACCTTTTAATGAAGAAGAAGACCCAACTGCAGACAGAGCCACAGGGAGCAAGGTACGAAAGTAATTTACACATCAGGGAGGGGGCGGGTGCTGATTAAAGGAGGGAAAACACAGGAGGGCAGGAAGAAGATTAGGTATCTTCAAAATAAAACAGAAAAAAACTCAAAGTACACGGGGGAACACGGAGGACTGGAGTGTTTACTTAAGTGTTTTATTTAGAGAATAAAACATACAAACTGTATTGAGCCTGTGTTAAACTCAGACTTTGTTTCACTCAAACCTATTGACCCTTGTGTTGTGTGCTGTATCTCAGTGTTACAAAGGCAGCGGCAGCATGAGGTGCCTTCCCCACCGTCTCGCAACTGATCAGCGATAACACCAAATCATTACCTCCTGGGTTACGGACCGACTGACTGACAGATGAATTGATTGAGTGAGCAGACTGACATCCACTCTGGTTTTGCCGAGACGCTTCACTTTTGTTCAACTGTCTCTCCGACACTTTGAATTCCTGGAGAGCGGAGGAACATAAAGAAAACCCTCTCCATTGAACAACTAACAATGACTTCTTTGTTTTTTCTTTGTACTCCAGGCGAGAACACGTAACTCATAATGACAAAAGTGTCTTTGTGTTGCAGAAGTTTTCTTTATTTTCATCAAACGGCTGATCAGAGAGATCACAGGGAATATAATTAGCTTGAAGTGGCTGAATTAGAGACGCAGTGAGAATGCACAGGCGCACTGCTCCATGCATGCAGAGCTCGCCATCATGACGAACCAATCAGCAGCGACTACGAAACCCAGTCAAAGTCAAGGTGTGTGTGGGTGTGTGTCACGAGAATATTCCGGTTGATCAAAGGAGGTTTTTGTCTTCTCTTTTTTTTGTTTTCCAACAACAACAGCTTGCTTGACTCTGCAATTGATTGTGAAAAACGGTTTGTCTCATCTGTGAATCACTTTGTGGCTCATTTTGCCCCCTCCAAACAGGAGTGTAGAAAGTCAATTTATTTCCCCAAGATTGCAATTTCTCTTGTTTATAGTATGAAAATGAGTTTGTATCGAGATGAAAAGGAATCACATTATAATTTGTTTGGAGCTTTCTAGAATGTGATAATGAGATTCTGTTGTACACCAGCAATTTTAATATATCTCCGGTGATGATGATGGAAAAAGCCAGTACAATAAATACCAGAGCTGAAATCATCTCATTGCATCATACACACAGTCCCAGACGTCTTTGTTTCTTGTGGTAATAACCTGCCCTGCTTTAATCCTTCAATTATGCATGAGAGCTGAGTGATAATACTGTTTTTGTGTTATTTTATTTGAACACAGTTAAACTTTCAGATCAATAGTAACCATAGCGCCATGCTACTGCTGAATAGTTAAACAAGCTTTGTGAATTATTAAAGTGTATAACAGATGGCTTATAATTGGGAGGGACATTTATATAGGGATCTTTTTTTTTCTTTTTTTTTCTTTTTTCAAATGCAGGTGGGATCAATTAAAGAGAGCAGTGTACACTGTATCATGAATTACAGAGTTAATTGGGGACAGGCAGTGGTGTGGTGGGGATGTTTTATTGTAGTGGGGGGGTGCTGTTTATGATGTCATCAAAAAATATGCACATATAAAAAGTTAAGTTAGCCAGATATGGAAACTACAGCTAATCAGTTACAGAAATCATCACCACCAACAAGACTTATGATGTGCTGGTCTGCTTCTTGCTCCTTACCACATACACTGTATAACTCAACAAAACAGGACAAGACAGAAACTCGCACCAGCACTATATTTACTTCATGTGTTAAATAAATGGATTATGTATAATGTTTTATCCGGTTGTACACGTCAACACTTAAACAAATCACATCACAGGCTTCATTGTGAATGGAGCATTGTGAATGAAGCTGCCGTACATCTGACAGGAAACACCGTCCGCCACAGAAAACACTCACCAACATAGTCAACGTCACTGACACCATGAATGTTTCCACCAAGCAAGTTTTACCTGGCCACGGGCAGAGACAGACGGCTTCACAGAATGCGAAAGGGATGATGCTGCATTCAAGACAATTTAAAAATACGGAACAAACCTTGTTCAAAATGGGACCAGTGGCAACATTAAATTGGCATCTCAGCCACGGCGTCACACATTCTGTCAGATTCCACTGAACAAAATGGGTGGACAGAATACCCCTTCATCCCCTAACCACTGCCCCCCTGGGGACAGAGCTGCAAAGAGTGAATTCTTTGCACATAAAAGCCAAAGGAAAGTATTTGAAGAATGATACATGGCAGTCTAATTTTGGCTCTGACAAAATAAAACAAACTGAAAAACTAAAATTTAAATAAAAAACCTAAATATAAGCTGATAAAGAACAAGAATGAGGGCTCTCAGCTGCTTCTTAGATTTTATATTCATAGTGTGGAAGTATCAAAGTCTGCAGAGAAATACATGCGATATGTGCCTGTGCCTGCATTCAGTACCTGAGCCCACCTGGATCCACCATCCAACCTCAGTGGATTTGGTTTCCCTCTGAAAACAGCCAGCCAATCAGAAGAGAGAATGAGAGTCTGTTGTTAACAGAAAGAAGAGAGAGAGGATATGTAAAACACTGGTCTAAAACAAAACAAGTCTAAAAGGTGTAACATTACAATTATAGCTCTTTAAATGTTAAAAAAAAAAAATACATGACTTTGCCAGAACTAGGAAGGTAGCAGAGGTAATCATGACCACAATATTAATAAATAACCTTACCTATATGTTTATGTAACAATGATGACATAATGTTGCCATGGTAATTCTCTCAATACAGCTGGATCTGTCCCTAAACCTAATCAAGTAGTGCTCACTGGTCTGGGCCAAGGGATGCATCCCAGTGTTGAGAAGCCCTTCTGCAAATGGAGATGGCACTATAGGTGATGTTCTCAGTCCCAGCAGCAAAAGACATGTCCTGAAGCCTGGCGAGAGAGGGCCAGGCACCCTCTCCTCTGACAGGTGGGCTCTGAGGGAGGTGAGCTTCAACAGGGCCAAAGTGAGCAAGTATTCATCAAGTAATAACTATGTTGACTAACAAAATTTCTGTCCCCATAGATGCCTGAAGGAGGACATTTGAAGGAATTTGACCACTGACTGTGCTCCCCCAGACCAGTGTCATTCACTGATGTCTTATGTGTTTCTTCCACTCAAAGCTGCTCAGTGTGCACATACTGGGAGGATTTTAACAAACTCCACAGAACTGACCCAGCAGAGCATGTGCAGTACAACTGAGCCAGTTGACAGCATATACTGTATACGCACTGCCCTGGGCAGCATTAGGCATAACAACAAATAATGCAAGTTTTATTTAACAGGAGCAGATAAACTATTATCAGTATCTGCAACAATGTGTGGGTGGAATTTTTAGTAAGTCATTAAAAGCTATTAATTCCCTTAGATGAGTTGAATGTTTTAAAGTGTAATATTATAACATTGATAGATTATTAATTGATATTTATAAATCAATCCAACCAGGAATTGTCTGACTTTCATTGTATTTGTGTCTGAGAAATCATGTTTATGTGGCTGCTTTCATCTAATAAAAGTCTACAACAGCCTCAGTGACATGGGAATAGGCAGAGAAGAGGATGTTTCTGAGAGCTTGAAGTGAATCTTCATACATGGTGAGAACCAATCAGCGCTGCCTTCTGGTCCACAAGGGCTTATCATCTGAAGCTTTCTATTGTTAAGGTGCTGAGACCATTATATGAGATGAAAAGGCAGTATCACAAACAAATGTGAGCTAGTGGTCGCAATATATGCCTGGCATGTTTTCAGAGCATCAACCGACACCACTACCTGGTGGACTGACTGAAATCCCACAGTGAGTGCTGTGTTTACTTCAGTTTATGTATTTCTTCAATAGCAACAATGCAATTTAACATAGTTCCAAAACACTACACTACTGTTACACCGGATATATAGGAACTCTTGGCCCTAACTGACCTCAGAAAATCAATATTATGAACCCACAACACACAGATATGAAAATAGTAAACTTCATCAAGTAATGTACATCGACTGTCTGAGACTGGACAACAAGAGCACTATGACACTATGAAAAAAAAAAGTATAATATAATAGATAGCTAAATAGCCAATGCACAAGAGCACCAGCAGCAGACAAATACTTAAACAAAAACACTTAACAGTAGAGATGATTATGTAGACATGAGTCAGCAGCTCTTAACCTTTGTTTCAGCTGGTGATGTGTTCCAGAGCTGACAGCCTTATATGAAGAAAGCTGTGGTCCATGTTTAGATCTGCACTGTGGTGTTTTACAATTGCCATTAACCTGCTGCTCATGTCTGTTAACTTCACCCAAGAGTAGAGAACTTATGATTTTATTATAACATGCATCTTCAATCGAAAAGCTACAAATACAAATACAAGAGTTAACAGACTTACAGCCACTCCTGTAAGCAGGTATCCTGATTAGCATACCATAGTGCTTCGACATATAGCCAATGGAGTTAGGGGTTATAATACATATTATATATATATATATATATATATATATCGATATATATATATATATATATATATATATATATATATATATATATATATGTATCATTACATCTTATCAATATATAATGAAATATATATATTGTATGGCTGCAGGATTTCGGGGTCCATCCAAAAGTTATTGAAATGTTTCATTGTTGATTAGAGGTGGCCTGGCCAACTGACATTTCCATCCAAGAGCCTTGGTGCTAACATGGCTAAAAATAAATTATCAATAGGCCTCTGTTGTGCTTAACTACTGCACCAAAAGCTACATCTGATTAAAAAAAAGTGTTATGGTCAGCACTGCCACATACCCTATGTTCTTCTGTTTATGTTCGGATATTGTATTCACTCAATAGGAATCAGTTTAATGGGTTTTTCGATGTTTCTCCAATATTACAACAGTCTATTTCTTGAACTCACACATTGTAGATGTTGTGACTTTAATGATTTTAATGTACATAATACTTTAATGTAATATATACTACTGTTGATGATGATGGGCAATTGATGTGAAGAAGTGTACTTACTGTGATTCTGACACTTTACAACACATGACAGAGACAGAGAGATGTGAGCTTTGCTGTCGACAGACTTGATCTGAATTAAAGGAGCTGGGTCGAATTCTCACTTTTCCTCTGAAATGCGCAACATTGCTGCTACACTTCTTTCTACATTGTTGCACTATATGCTCCAAGGCGACTCAGCGGGCATGCAGCCAAGATAATAACGTTGTTACACCGCTTAACTTTTCAAGGTGCCTCTGCGAAGGTCTTTCTGACACCGGCGTAAAAACGTATTCATTAGGAGCCACAGTCAGGCAAGGTTAGAGAAACATGAAAGTGCTCTGTGAACACAGTGTGGAATCAGTTTGTCTGTAGGGCCAGGACAGTGTTTGGCTACCTCCTCCACTCCCCCAGGAAACTGATGGAAATGATGTTCAGAGCTTGCAAAAAGTAGTACATCACAGCTCCTTTAAAATAACCTGATGGTGTCTTAACATAAATGTCACCATGTCATCATTATTACCATGGGTCAAGATTTTCTTCAATATTCGTTACCTCAAATTAACGCTTCTACAATCCCCTCCCACCTCCACCCAAGAACAAATAAGAAAGAGGATCAGATGGACAGAGAGCTACATGGTGTTTGTTCCACGGAGAAACCCTGCTGACATTCCCTCCTACTGTAGATCTGCAACACTCATTTACTGTTTGTTTGTTTGTGTTTTTTCATTCGAAAAAAAGAAAAAACTGAAACATGTTCTTGGACTGTTGTCCTGATACAGCTGTGACAGGTTGTTTTTCCTTAGTCTCATAGATTCCATCACTTCCTGATTTGCTCCTCTTATACTGTGCCCTTTTTTTTTTTTTTGTCACTCATGGTTGTTGACACAAACTGGCCAACTGTGACTCTCTGCAAGAGGTCTTTGTAATCTTTGAAGGCTAGGACGGCTGTCTGGAATGTGTTGGTCCATCTTGGTGCACTGTGGATTGTGCTCCTTTTTTCTTTCAGGACAAGAAGGGGTGGCTTTCACAGTCTCAAACACACCTCTCTGGCAAAGCTGATAAACTGGACCACTGTGGAGTGGGCCAGAAACACACTGGATCCCTCAACAACTGCTGTCAGCAAAATGTTTAACCTACACAATGGGAAATGACAGGTATCAGAACATGCTGATGAATTCTGAACCACTGCAACCATTACAGGGGGGGAAATTCTGTAAAAGTAAGAAAATGTGTTGTTTTTTCTTCATTACTGTACAGTGTTAAGCCATTTCAATACAGAGCTGTGAATGGTGGGACAGGATCGTGTTAATGGAGTTTATGGATTCTGAGTGGAGGGAAAACATGCCACACAGTCGACTGTGTGACATATGGGATTTATGACGTGTGTTTTTTTCATGGTCCATGCCTGTGCAGATAGTGGCAGCGATCAGAAACCAGGATAAGGTGCATACATGCCATAGTTCCCCAGGTAGCAAAACTGTGTTTCTCAAAGCCAGGATCTGGGCGTATCCTGGTTTCTGAAATTGAGATATGATGTTTACATGTACAAACACAAAAACAAGATACTCAGAAATCTGACTGGGTAACCAGGATACTCAAGTCTATGTAAACTCACTCACTGACACACTTTACTCCTGAATCACTTCATTCCAGTGGAAGCATTGCAATCAGATGATCCACCGGAGCAGGTGAATTCAGTCCAGACACATGTTGAATTTTGGTAGACATGCACACTTCTGCCAAATTGCAACCAATAGCAGATATTTTTTAACAAGGCCATCGTGGTTTATTAGGCTTATCGCAGAGCCACAGGCCCGAGCAAGTGGATATGCTTCCATCTTTCAGCTTACTTTAAGAGTGTCATTACCATCATCACCATCATCACCATACCAACATCACAACCTAGAAAAGATTCCATGCACTTATACTGTTTTTCTGCCACACTGCTGTTTTCTCTCTCTCTGTTTACAGACTAATTCTCATCTGCATTTATTCCAGTGGGTGAGCTCCAGGTTTGGCCTCCCTTGGCTTTATACCCAAACTAAAAGGAGTGCAGAGCAATTTTTCCAAGCTGTAAGTGAGAAAATCTTGGTCTGAGTTTGTTGCAGTGACAGATAGCAGATCAGTCAAATATGTACTAGTAACGTGTCGTGCTGTGAGCAGTCACATGTGTAGTGCTGCCGTGGATTTTGCCCAGTAAATACTGCTGCAGAGACTGATTAAAAGTCATGAGCAGATAAAGATAGAAAATTCAAATCACCTCCACATGAACCCAAACACATCACTGCCTTTTTTGTGTTGACATTTTCTTTCTGTATTATGGTTTGCAGCTCTATCTATAAAAATAAGGAAAATCCCCATAGTCACTGTACAGAAGACATAGCTGAGGCTGTGCAGTGTGCACAGTGTAGCAGGAATAGCTAAATTATTAGGAAAAAGACAGCTATGGTAACATGAAAAAATATTATTGTGGGCCCCCCATCATAATAGAACTGTTCAGCATCAACAACGTCAGAAGACAAGAGCTGATTCAAATATGTCCTTTGAACAGATGTATTGTCCTGTTAGCTAAGTGAACGTTAGCAGATTTGTTAGCCCGCAGAGTTTTCCTCTTTCCAACAAAATGATATACATGGTGAAGAAAATGCCACAGGGGCATACAGCAGAGATAAAAGAGAGAGCTGCTCCGGCAGCTACTGTGACTGATTAGCTTGGCTAGTGGGCGAGCCATTGTAGTTCACTGACTAGCCCCACAGGCAGTCACTACATCAGCTAGCATCCAGCCTCCAGATATCTCATGTGGACAAGCAAATTTTACTTTGAGGTGTGAACTGCAACAAAAGGTTCCCCACTGTCCTTGTGAGTCCTTCAAGGTATAAAAAGAACTTCTTCAGAAGCAGAGATGTGAAATTGCAGGGTTGCCAACTTTGGGTATCTGGCTGGAGTGAGATTTTGTTCATTATACAGTGGGGGGGCTCTTCACTAAAAACCTCAAAGAGCTTTCTTTGCTTTTTCATAATGATAATACTGTTTAATGTAGCTTCTCTCTCTCACACACCTACACACACAGACACACACACACAACTGTTGCTGTGCTGTCTCTTTCCTGTCTGTCTCTGTTACCCTGATCTCCAGGGGAGGGCTGCTACCTGGCTGTTCTTTTGATCTCCCGAGTTTGCACAGACCCCTGAGCCCTGGGCCTCAGGCCTCTGGCTTTTGTAGGCTGGGTTTGGCCTGAGAATTAATACCAGTGAGTCAGGCCAGATCCGGTTTGGGGTAAACACCCTCAGGTCAGGTTCCGTTGGGGTTTAACATTCAGAAATGTTGACAACTCTACAGTAGCTTGATGTGCCAAGAGCAGGACTTAAGGGGTGCATGCTGGTGCTGCACTGACACTATGCACTGTGCCACTGCTGTGGAGTTGCAGGACATCAACTCCCACCTCAGTGTGCTGTGATTGGCTAGTTCTCAGAGGCTTTGGGCTGTATGCTTCAGCAGCCGTCCAATCAACATGGGGAGAAGCATTGCGCACCAATCATAGAGATATTTGAGAGTCTACACACTCATGTGAAAGTGTGTGCATGAGAGTTTGCTGGAAGTCTGGTTTTGCATTTCCGGAGTTGCTTTATTAGTTATAGATTCATGTAGAGGCTAAGGAAGCAAATAACTTCGAGGGTATGATTCTAAATGAGTGTGTGCTTAAAAAGTGCAGGATGGGGAATGTGTGAGTTGGAATATTTTGGGGATCAATGTGGCAGAGCTGATTAGGTGAAAGACTTAATTACCCAAGTCAGAAAAGCACACTGAATTACCGTTAGAGACCCCGAGCCTGTCACAAATGTAATTGGACGCTTTAAGAGTCATGCTTTGAAAACATTAAATTCAGTTCGGCGAAGTCAAATTACATAGTGTCTGTCAGAAGAATTGCACCTCTACACCAAATTATTTCAGTTTCCAGATGTCATATAACCTCTCTAACCCCAGTATTTGTAATCACTACTTTAGAAAACTCCTGCAAATGATAGATTGCTCAACTGTGAGTTTATGCCATCAGTGAATTAAAGTAATAGCTTCAACTTTGACCAATAGAGATGAAATATGCAAACTCGCATTAGCTCATCTGGTGACTTCTAAAAAAAAAAGTGTTTCATCTCAAAGTCACTGCAGGAGGTATTTTAACTGACATGGTCTTATGTTAAGAAATAAATAAATGGAAACAAAGAACAAAGCTGAACAGCTGCATCTTTGACCCAACCAAATTTATTTTCATATTCATAACCTTGGAGAATAAAAGGATTCTTCAGAGGAAGGAGCTGTACTTGAAGAAATTCAGGCATAAAGAGAACCAAAAATATGCCCACGAGGACTGTCAAAGATGTTTCTAAGATAGTCGCCCTGCTCTCCCCGTCTTTCATTTGCATCCTATCAAAGAAAATGAAATAACTAATTGATTGTTTTATGACATTGCACCAAACCCTGAAGCCACTGTGCTGTAAAGAGGTTTCAGCTGCAGTCTTGTAAGTTGTAAAGTCATTGGAATTTCTTAAATATGACAATGTGCCGCATGAACAAGCTTTCAAAACATACACACCACTGCACTTTCTCCCTTCTGCCAGCCTTTGTGTATGAATGAATTACAAAGATAAGATGCTCTTAACAATTCAATGAAATCGTTATCCTTCCATCCACTGCTTATTCTGATCCAGGTCATGGTGGCAGCAGGCCAACTAAAGTACTCCAGACACCTTTCTCCACAGAAATGTTTTCCAGCTCCTCCTGGGGGACAGGGGCGCCTGCAGAAATTTTTCATAGAGGTGGCCAGGTGGGGCCACTTAAAATCTTGGGGAGGGCACTCCAAGCACCATCAGTATTATTATTATTATTATTATTATTAGTAGTAGTAGTAGTAGTAGTAGTACTATTATTATTATTATTATTATTATTATTATTATTTTAATATACTGTAATATATAGGCTAGTAGAAAACTATGACAAAGACTTAAGGAAACGCCTACTGATATACTCTCTAAACACTCTAAGGGTGTCAGTTTATTCTGAAAAGTGGGGTGGCCAGTGGGGTGGCCTTGAAACCTAACCCACCCCTGGCCACCCCCTGGTGGCACCATTGCTGGGGGATCCTGAGACATTGCTAAGCCAGATGAGATACATATCCTCTCCAGCGTATTCTGCATTTAGCCCAAGGCTTCCTGTAGAAGTTGGCTGTACCTGGAAGACCTTCAATGAAAGCCACCCCGGAGGCATCTTTGAGAGATTTGCCTCTTCTTGTGGAGGGGCGGAGGTTCTACCCTGAGCTCGCTCCAGATGTCAGAGTTCCTGATCCTACCTCTAAAGCTGAGTGAACATGTTGAAACCTAGACATACATATTCTTATAAGATTTGCATTCTGATAATTTAGATGACACAGAACATATTTTCTATTTCTGTATTTTGATTTCACTGATACAGTATCTCAAACATCATTCTGATTAGTGTCACTACCAAGAGGTCAGAGTTCAGTATCGGATGATGTCAAGTCATGTTGAGTGGACGTTGTTTAGATTCCAGACTCCTGCCAGTCTGTGAATACTTTGCATGAAACCCAGGGGAGAACCGGGGAGAATAGAGTTGCCGAATGGAAGACGGAGTCCTGTCTGCTTAAGGGTGCCACACACCCTGCAGAGAAAACTCAGGTCAGCTGCTTGTATCCACCATCTCAGTCTATCACTCATGTTAATCATTTTCCCTGAAACTAAGGCTACAAGACATTTTAATCATTATTTATTGAGCAGACCTTTGTAATGATGGCAATATCTGTGTTTTAGTTATGCAGTCAGTCATTTTCTAATCAAACTTAAAGATCAATAAGGAAGATCAATTTGTTTTTGCTTGGCGTTTTGGTTCATTATACATATAAAATGTCCCTAATGTTTTACCTTCATTCCTCCTCTGGGTGTTATGCTGCTTCTTTGTAATCAGTCAAAAAAAAATTCTAACAGCATCTACAGAGCCGAGGGGAGCTGCTATATTATGTCAGTGTTCTGTCACAATGAGTGACTTCTTTCACAATGCACACAGTTTTTTGATCAATTGTTGTTGTAAAAATATTGATCAAAGCTGCTGTAGCCTCTTAACACCACAGGGAACATATATGGACTTCTCTCTTTAGGACTGGAGGGGACATCTGTGTGCAACATACAGTATTTTCTGTTATTTTTAAGACATCATGTAACAAAGGTAAAATCTGTTCTGTGGAATGTACTGTATTTGCTTCTTTGCAATCTTAGCCCAGATATAATTCACATTACATCATTATGATTTTGACCAGTTACCTGACCAGCATCTTAAGCCCCTACAAAGAACATTCATTTTGTGTTGATTTTGGTGGCCCCTGTGGAAAAAAGTAGTAGGATTCTCATTGCGGATGCCGTCCCAGTATCAGCCATGATGAAAATATAGCAATGAAATTGAGCTCGGTTTTTACTCACTAGCGTAGCAACAATGCAATGCTAATTTGTAGCCTCGTCAAATGTGGTATCATGTGTATCATAAAATGTGGCGTTGTCTCCCCCGGTCTGAGTGTCGTACATTGTTTCAGCGTCCAGTGGACCGGCCCGTCCACTGCCTCCTGAAGGTAAAGAGTTACACTATTTAGAAATAGCTTATCTTCCCACCAATGGCCTCGTTTGCTGTTGTAGGCCAAACAGAGACATCAGCAGGAACCAGAGACTTTCACATATCCAGTTAAAAGCTCCTTGTAGGGGTTTTAAGTCATGAGTGGTCAAAAAATACAACTACAGAAGGCAATAAATGCAGCACTAACATTAAAATGGCTCAGTCATCCAAGCCACTCCAAACATCCATGAACATCTCAAGTACCATTTAAGCTAGAAACTCGCTTGAACAGAATAATTGATGGTATGAAGGCAGTGGCTGCAGTGGGCGAGTGAAATCTGACGTAACAAAAGCCAACAAATAATACTACAACAGATATAAGATTTACTGATCCCAGGCTAAAAGGCTACAGAAGTGAAGTGCATGTTACTGAATGTTTATCATACAACAGCACAAGCATTTAACTCCCTGTATTTAGAATGAACAAATGCCAAACAACAAGCACCAACAATAAAAGGGCCACCACAGAGAACAGCTGTGGATTTACACAGTAGTGTAACTGTGAGCAGAAACAAGTGGAGAACAGTGTGAAGCTGAACATGGTGATACAAAGCCATGTTACAGAATCACCTGTTAGAGGTGACACTGCTTGTGTGTCACTCCTCACCAGCTCCTACCACTGGCTCTCACTGACTCTGTACTCTCTGTTCTCTCTCACCTCTCCACTCCACTCCTCTGCTCTCCTCCTCTCTTTCACTCTCCACTCCTGTCATCCTTTCTTCTCCTTTCCTTCACTCTCCACTCCTGTCATCTTTTCTTCTTCTCCTCTCCTTCACTCTCCACTCCTGTCATCTTTTCTTCTTCTCCTCTCCTTCACTCTCCACTCCTGTCATCCTCTCTCTAAACTCCTCTCCTCCTCTGATCTCCACGCCACACACATATGCTTTCCCTACAACAGTGGTTCCCAACCTTTTTTCCTTGAAGCCCCCCCGCTTGTGTTGAAGACAAGTCAGGCCCCCCCATCCACAACCCCTGCCTGC
Source organism: Caranx ignobilis (assembly GCA_021432705.1). Classification (NCBI taxonomy): domain Eukaryota; kingdom Metazoa; phylum Chordata; class Actinopteri; order Carangiformes; family Carangidae; genus Caranx; species Caranx ignobilis. Next base: position 14,743,992 of record MU269991.1, read on the forward strand.
ACACATGCAAACTTTTCCTCACAAAAATAAACAGTTGTAGGTTTTTGCTCCTATTCTCTTTGTTTAGTCATCATTTTGATTATCCAGTTGGACGTGTTATTGGGATTTTTTTAATGTTAATATGCACAAATACACTTTTGACCTCAGAACAGACAAGGCTCTGTGGACCCCCTGAAATCTCAGACGCCCCCCTGAGGGGGGCCTGGACCCCAGGTTGGGCCCTAAAATACTACCGGTATAGATGACATGACACTCGGGTTGAAAACGAACCCTCTGCGGATACTGTAGCTGCTGTAGTCACCACTGATGCCGCCCATGTTAGCTACTCTTCCTCGTCTTCATCCTCTCCTTTATCATTTTATCATTTTTAGGAATGACCAAACTGAAGTGGTCCATAACGCTAACTCGCTAACTAGCAGGTGTGCACCAAGCACCGCTAACATCCACATCAAACCTTGCGGGCCAACTGTGTGCAAACCAGCCAATCCAATCGCACGACAGAGGAGCCGCAAAGTTCAAAGGGAGTTCATTGTAATTTCTTGTGAGGATTGTTACCTGGGATTTTTACATGCAGTCTAAGTCAGATAGATGTCTTCATTTATTGTGTGTATATATATATATATATATATATATATATACACACATAGTTTTGAGGGTGGGGGGGCTAAGAGCCTTTTTCTCCCCTCTCCTGCTGCTGCTGTATGAAGGAGAAGCAATGGGATGTTTGAGTGTTACTATACTGTTGAAGGCTGATGTGCAGGATTTTTGTCATGTTGAGCTGTGTCTTGGTAAAATGTCATATAAAGGAGAGATCAGCATAGAAAGGATTGTCAGATCAAGACTTCATCCTGTAGTTGTGAAACGCTGTGATCCCTGGGAGAAGGTTTGGTATTAGTTTCCATTGCCACCTCACTCACTTTCCTTTGCAATAACATGAGGCCACAGGGTGGATGTAATGTATGGAAAATGACAGCACAAAGGTATGAATCAGAGAAAGCGACAATGTAATCTTAGACAGGACAAGATTAAACCACATGATAATGATAGGCTGATAGCCTGCTATCACCGTGTCAGCTGGGTAGAGACAAAATGTCAGATGCCAAACAGATATCAAACTGAGGCCACTCTCCACTACATATGAAACATGTCTGCGTGTGGATGTTAAATGTAAGGATACATGCAGGGATGTAGTGAAGTATTGAGTTCCTTTATTGTATAGTACAGAATAACAGAACAGAATAATATAAACTGTATACACAAACACAACAATAGATTTTCAAAGAACAATAAAGCGCAGAGTTTTCGAGGTAGATCTTGTTCATTGCGCGAGGGGACAGTTCAGTTAACATGCTTCATACGTAGATTGATTGAGTACATTGATGGCTCTTGAGATAAAACTGTCTCTGCATCCAGAGGGCTGTGCATGGAAGGATCACACAGACACCCCATTTACACCTGGCATTAGCATATGTTTTCAGTGATCGGATTGCAATTGGATAGTTCTTCACCACATGAAAATACAGATGTAAATGCACCCAAGACACATTAAGGACAGATTGTGATCCGATCAGCCAAACCACTCTGAAGGTGGTCAGGGACACATTGTGACCACACTGAACACAAGTGTAAACGGTAATGCGCCCTGTATCCACATAAAACTACACACATGGAAACACTTCTACTATTTATTTTCTTTTTTAATTTACCCATGCAAATATGTGAACAGATCTCAATCGCATCTCAATGTGGACACTGGAGATGCATGTTAATGCCAGGTGTAAACAACATGACAGATACAGTATGTTAGGATGCTCTCAGTGGTTCAGCAGCACCTGTTGGGAGAGTCCAGATTTTTTTCAGTACAGTCGTTGTTGCTGTGGTGTAGAGGTCATCAGAGATAGCTATTTATACCCACAAACTTGATGTCTCCAGTGATGAGCATCAGAGTGTAGTCCTTGATCTTCTGAGGTCAATAATGAGCTCTTTTGTTTTCCCAGTGTTGAGGGTCAGGTTGTTAGCTGAGCACCATCTCACCAGGTTTTTCCACCTCTTCTCTGTAGGATGATTTGTCATTGTTTGAGATCAGTCCAATGCTTCAGAGAACCACTGAAAGGTTCTCTGCTCTCTGAGAACCACTCATGACTTAAATGGATCTCAGCTGGACTGAAAACATGTTGTGGCGAGTGCAGCTGCGATTTTGATTCAAACAGTCTGATCAAAGGATATGATAAGTGGACTTATGCAAAGGTTTCATAAAACCTTTCTTTCACATAGTTGTATCAATTTAGCGGCAAAGGTCAACATCATGTATCGTCACGTTAGTTGTGGCACATCAGCTGATGCCTGGATACCTCACATCAGGCCCACAGGAGCGGGGTTAGCCATGTCCAGGTAAAGGCTGAACTGAGATTTTACAAATTATTATGACAGCATGGCAATCAAGGCAATGACACAGACACACACACACACAGGATAAATCATCCGAAACATGCAAGTTAGAACAATAAAAAACCAGCCTATCACAGTTAGCAACAAAATTAGTGCTGGCAGCTGATGGCTGGTACAGTACACCTGTACTGACAGTAAATGGTGACATTAGGGAAAGCAAAATGAACACTCTGGTGAGCAGCAGCTCTCAGAGAAGACACTGGTCAGTTCATATTATGTAAGTGATATCTGAATAAGAGACTATAATGCAAAAAAAAAAAAAAAAAATTATAATAATCTGTTTAATTGAAGATAATAAAGTATGAGCATCTCTGGATATCCTTCCTCCTGCCCTGATTCGTCTCAACATGCTGTAAAGGCCACAAAACTAAGATCTTTTAAATTTGTTTTTACAGCAAAGAAATGTATGGATCTTGGTTGTGAACATTGTCCTGCCTATTGTTATTACAGTTTTATCAAGCAGCAATGCCAGTGGCCTTTGGTGTTACAGGGAAGAAAATTGCTGCTGTCTAACCAAATGCTTTCTATCCTTGAGCTGTCTGAGTGAGAATCTTATTCTTTCTCTCATTGTCCTGTTCTCAGACCCTGAGCTCTACTGGCTTTCTGTCTCTCACACTAACAACAGAAGCACTTTGAGAAAATCTTGCATCAGTAAAATCTTTTGTTTCTTGCATCTACTATGAAAATAAGTATGTCATTAATGAGACTGTTATGCTGATGATGACGCAACAAAACCAAAATCCAATCCACACTAAGTATTCTTAGAAATACTTTTCACACCTACCAGTTGTTTGTCTCAGAATAGACACAGACCCATTTTATTAAAACGTATAAACCCACACCAACTGAGACACCCTGGGACTCTGTGTTTTTTTTTTTGTTTGTTTGTTTTGTTTTGTTTTTTTAATGCTGGCATGTCTACTGAAGCATGATCTTCACAGAAATCTCCCGCTGTTGATGTGTTGGAACCCTTTTAATGGCCTCTGTAATGACTCATCCAGCAACCCAGTGTCACCATGAGCTGTCTGACTCCACTGTAGGCAAATCCTCTCACCCACTGCTGCAGCAAAATCAATCAATCCATAAATAAAAAAAACAAAAAACAAAAAAAACAATGTAGTGTATAATCCTCATGCAGCCTACCTGAAAAATGTTAAAACAAACAAAAAAAAAAAGCCCATTTGTCCTCTCAGTTATTCTGGAGGTGACACACTCGTGGTTCTGTGGACACAGGTAGAATGTTCTGAATAAAAGGTAGAAGAATCACCAAAGACACGCTCCACTGCAGAGAGGAAAATCCACAGAATCTCAATGACATCCTCCTCTGGGGAACATGAATGTACAACATGTCATGCTAATCAGTTTTTTTTTCGTTGCAGGGGGAGGAGCTACATGTCATAGCCATAGCTACAGCTACAGCACAACATCTTGATCTTTATGGGCAAAAACTTTTATTTGCTATAGTGATTTCTCTTGTTGCAAGCTGTCAGTGTAGATTTACATTAATAATTTCAATAGTGCCTACTCAATTCAGAACTTTACATTATTGAAAATGTAAGCTAGGTGACAAGCTGGCAACGAAGGTGTCTCAGAGCTATGATAGGTAGCTGACAGCATCTGGTGCTTTTTAACTACGTATAACAAACACATAAAGTTCATCTTGTGCAGGTCGTGTATGGTTTGCTGCGTACAGTCATGAGCACAAAGCAAAACAGCTTGTAATACAAACATAAACTGGAGACTGACCTTGCAAGGCAAACAGCAGTATCAGTAATGTCTGATGGTGGTACTGGGTGGGAGGGCTTACAGACAGATTATATTCATCATTAAATGCAGCACCAACAGTAACATCACATCAGATACAGCAGTCACAGCAAGGACACTGTACCTTGTTATAGAAAGTGTTTCACAACAACACTATAGGTATCCACACAAATGTCTTGATGGCACAACATTCTCTGTATCCACCTTTTTGCTCTCTCATTAGCGCATGGCATTTTTAACAAAACAAAAATAAGGAATAGAGTAGATCGTAGAACAAAACTGATTAGCTTCTAGTCTATGAAGTCGGCAAAGTCTGTGCATTTTATACCACGTTCCAACAATTAGGAAGAAACACATTGTGCTAAACATCGTGTCCCCTGTAAAACAATTGACCACAGCAGAAATAATGGTCATCTTTGAAGACAGACAGACAATGTGTTGGCAGAAAAGAGATCTGTAGGTTTAGACTTCGAGGAGAAGTTCACATCGACAATCTCTCTAGGATGCAAATAGGTTAATCACCATGCCAGTAAAGTCCAGTGATTTTTGGATAAAGTTTAATAGTCAGCAGAGCTGGTGCATTCAAGCCATCCGGTCCAATGGTACTTCAGAGAAATGATTTAATCCCCTAAAGTGTAATGACATACCTCCCTGATTCTACCTATGTCATAGACATAGTAACAACTCCATGTGCATGAATTAAAAGGCGGCCTGCCATGTCTCTCAGAATGCCATTATGTGTTTATAATGAAAAGCCACTGGTAGGGAGGGACTTGTCGCAAATATTGCCTGACATGTGCTGTAGGCAGTAGTGTGGGATTGGACAGTATACAACAAGAGGCTGTTGTGGAAGACTTCTCTACCTTGACCTCCACCTGCTGACCTCATAGATAAGTTTGGAGGATGAAAAGGAGGAAGATGATGAAAATGTTTCTGAAGTGAGAGCGTATCTATATTTGAGCTATAGCTAATGGTAGCACTGATGCAGGCTGGTCATCATGATGAAGCTGATGATTTACCCTGGAGTGTGTCCACAGTGAACAATGAAGGGACGTGTTTTTGCAACATTTGCAGGAGTTGACACAACAGACAATACATTGTCAGCCCCATACTGTCAAACTAGCTGCCAGGTCCTGCAACGAGGTTGACACAGTGACTGGCAGATTTTATGGTTTCATGGGATGTGACTGATTTAAATTGGATGTAAAATTAAGACCTCCCAAAAGCGCAGGATGAGTCATCAAACATCTGAATTTGTTTTACAGGTGAAGAAAATACACTGATTTTGATGTAGAAATACTCAGATAATGGTGTATATCAAGAGATAAATGAACGATTAACTTGGATACAGGATTAAAGCTGGAAAATACATTAAAATTCATTGGGTTTTTAAATGCATTTGAAAAAAAGAGCACTGATTAATGTTGTTCTCAGTCCCACAAACTTCACTGTGGATTGAGACATATTTACGTGCATCCAGCTGTTTCTGGGGGAAGCTGGTCATAAACAGCAGACGCAGTTCATGGTCGATAAGTTCAAAACAGCACTAAGTGCTTTCTTGGAGCAAGCCTTTGACTGCTCTATCATTATTTCACAGCCCTGTGTAGCTACTGACACACTATCAGTGCACTGCACGCTGCACAGTGTTGCTGCAGCAACAGCTGCGTCTGCATCAGGTTGTGGCTAGGTGTTATCTGTGGTCAGCTTGTCCATCAGTTCAGGTGTGGAGCAGGAAAAACTCTCCAGGGCTTGTCTAGTTTTGAGATCTGTGGTTAGTTTTTGATGAGTGGTGTATAGAATATCAACATGCATGAAGGCAGAGTGAGGAAAAAAAAAAAGATAAAACAAACAGAAAGTTCACATCCCCCTGCAGTGCGGACAGGCTGTGGGCATGTTGGACTGACGCCTTATCCCTGGAATGATCATTACAAGTTTTTCGAAACACAAAAAGTGTCTTGATGTTCATATTCTGATGGGCATGGAGCTGGGCAGAAAGTGTGTGTGAGGGAAAGTTTCTTTCAACCTGCAAGCCTTAGCTTCTTCCTCTGCACTGCAATTCTGAGCACAACACAGAGGCACAGAGAAATCTCTCCACAACAGCACTGTCAGTGTTGTACCTGAGCACAATTATAATCTGACTTAAGCATGCTATATCTCTTCAGCTGCCACAGACACTAATGGTGCCTGTGACACAGTTTACATACAACCAAGCAACTCATTTGTTCAGTATTACTGTAGATGTGCACTCGGTAACCCAGCTGTAGGTCTGATGCGTGACTGGCTAATGCCGCGTTTCCACTACGTCAGGCATAGGGAACCTATTCCACAAAGGGCCGGTGTGGCTGCAGGTTTTCTTACCAACCAAGCAGCAGGACACCAGACTTGACTCATTCAATCAACTGAGCTCAGTCTTCAGACAGTTTATTGGTCGAACTCTGTGCTCTTGGTTGATTGGAACAAAATCCTGGAGCCACACCGGCCCTGTGTGGAATAGGTCATATGGTACCGGGTACCAGATTCCAGGTACTTTTACGTAATGGAAATGCAAAAAGGCTGAGTCGAGTCGAGTCAAGCTGGTACCAGACAGTGGAAACGTAGCAAAAGTGGGTAACAAAGAAGAGAACTACCACAGAACTAACTTGTGCCCCTCTCAAACTAAAATGATGTAGACCACAATCCATGGTTGTTGTGTTCTCTGTTGCTACCAGCTCATGTAGCGATACAGTGATCCTCATCAAGTTGACTGGCAATTTCATTACCAGATATGTTAATTTTGACACATGGATGATTGTCACAGGTCATTTTTCAAATTATTGGGCTGCAGAATGAGTGCAGTGATTTGAATGTAGATACTGTACCTGACTCTCTGAAATCCTGTACTGTCATCAAAGTTTGTACTTCCTCTGATGGCAGAGGTTGGACTTTAATATGAGATCCTTTTCTTGGAGCAGATCTGAAAAGATCTCAATCTTGATCTGTCTGTCTAAAGCAAATGTGTGTGAAAAAACACTTCAGGGCACCCTGAAGCGCTTATTGACCAGGACACTATGCAAATTGTCAGCTGGAAAAGTCCGGCCTGGTTTTCTCACCTGTTGACTTGGTTCTTGAGAAATCTCTCTATTTGGTATGCCTTAATTTGAATATTTATACTTGAACTAATATTTCAAAACAACTTTAAGGTTGTTTTATTCTCTAGGGAGCAGTGATTGAACAGCATGATTTGGAGACAATAAGCATTTGATAGCGTACAGAAGGAATGGAATGTGCCTCATGTGACTCATGTATTGAGCTGTAGATAAGGGCAGCTTAGGTGCAGGATTACTTGTGGTTTGTGGCTAGAAGCCTTTTCTCAGCCAACAACAACTTCCAGTTGTTTTACTTAAAAGAAAATTTTAAACATGCAACATGCTTAACGGCCAGAAGATTGTATAGAGCAGGTAATCCTCTTAAAATTGTGAGACTAATGGGCTCTGAATATGAGGCAACACATTTTAAAAGATAAAGCTGCTGTTCTGTGTTTGTACTATTGTCACCACAACACCATATGTCCATACTGACTGTCTGGGCCACTGAATGAAGTTGTGCAGTAAATCAAAACAGTGTGCAGCTGTGTGTGTGTGTGTGTGTGTTGTGTGTGTGTGTGTGTGTGAGCTTCCATGTCTATCTCTAAAGCAACTGTACTCCATAGTTTATTTATTTTTTAGTAAATCTTAAACAGTGCATCAATTATGTGAATTTTCAGTAATGGAATAATAAAAAGCTAATCAGTGGCACCAATTCTCTTTTGAATGTGTTGAGAAAACAAAGAATATCACTATTCTCACTGTGGCAGTGTATGGTGTGGAGTTGTGAAATATAAATGCTCAGTGACATTTGCTCTTAATGAAACAGTTAGGTTACAGTACTCCTAGGCTGTGATATTATCCTAATTCTGGCCTCTCAACATTTCACTTGCTCTTATGAAATATGTGTTAATATTGTTATCATTATTTTTTTAACGCCCACATCTACAGTTGAGTTCTAATTTAAATGATAGTCTACACCCTTTGCACACAGAGTTTTTTACTTCTCTCCTCTTTAAGGAGGTTTTTAGCTCTAGCTTTAGGTATAAATCCAAGCATGTTAAAAATAGCTTTGTTTCAGCTGCTCTCACACTGAAACGCTGCACAACTCCCTTTGACTTTGACTTTATGTTTGTTGATTGTTCTTTGAAATGCTTTTTCATTCTTTTTGGTATTTATTGGGTATTTCTAGCATTTTACTTCAATTTTCACTTTATTTCTATTTAGTTGTCTTAATTGTGTTAAGTGCCTTAACTGTTTTAACAGATTGTAATAGTTTCAAATGTTTTATTTTACTGTCTGTTTGTCTGTCTGAGGTTGTGTGTGGATGCTTTACTTACTTCAACCACAGAAAAATCAGCACCTACAGTACAATAAAGCAACCTTAGCCTGAGCCTGAACCTGAGCCTGAGCCTGAGCCTGAGCCTGAGCCTGAACCTGAACCTGAACCTGAACCTGAACCTGAGCCTGAGCCTGAACCTGAACCTGAACCTGAACCTGAACCTGAGCCTGAGCCTGAGCCTCAGCCTCAGCCTGATCCTGAGCCTGAGCCTGAGCCTGAACCTGAACCTGAGCCTGAACCCAAGCCCGAGCCTGAGCCTGAATGGCATTTTATTGATGTTTATGTTTGTAGTATTCCTAGCATGTGCTCATTTATGTCTTCATTGCAGTTGTAGCTCGTGATGTTTCTAGAGGAGACAAGAGTTAACTCGTGTTGACAATAAGGTGACGGCTGAATATGAATAAATGCTTACTGAAACGTCAGAATGCTACACTATTGTCTGTCTGGGGTTCGCTACAGTGTTCATTCCCTGTCTTTAGTCATGTGTCAAACTGAATACTAAAAAGGCTTGTGTAAATAAAAACAAAGTCAAAAACATTTCCAATCATTTGAGGGAATAACATTGTGACAAATGTGTTCAACATCAGAGATGATTCATGTCCCAGCTTCTACCTGTGATTATCATCGTTCTTTCAACATCAAAGTAAGTATTTCAGAGCAGGACCGTGTAACTTTTCAAAGAACAAAGAACATTAATGTTCCTTTCAGGAAAGAAAACTTTCACTTGAGCAATTAAATGAACTTTGATAAGTTCAATACATTACAAAAGTTCTTGGAGCAGTGGCACAGTGGTCCAGTGGTTAATGCTGCCATTTCTTAGCAACAATACTGTGTTCAATTCTGGGTGTGTGAGGTTGTTTGTGTCTATATTTTGGCCCTTCCCAGGGTGTGTCCTGCCTTTGCTGGCCCCAACTCCACTCATGACCCTGCATGGATAAGTGGTGCAGTCAGTGGATGGACCATCTGCTCAGTGACAAACCAAAAAGTCTGCTATAAGTCATTTATGATGCAATGATGGACGTCGTCAAACTAAGTGTATGATATTACTACGACTCTGTGACTCTTAACCATGTTACACTTAATCTCAGCATTTGCTGCCGCATTCGAAAGTACAATACCACACAACAGGATACTTGATTTTTGTTTCAAACTGGTGCAGGTCACATGATATGAAGTTACCCACCTGAACAACTTTGACTCAAGTAAATCCAATGCACCATTGTTTAACAGAAGTTACATAAGGACATTTTCAAGGTCACACATATCAGATATATACTGGTATAAACGGTCACATACTGTATAAGGGAAGATTTCCATGTTTTATTATTTTATTATAAAGCACAGACACTTTTTTTTTTATATGAACACTGTGAAAGTAGCAAAGTGTCAGTCCAATGAGAAATGCACATATTCTATGTCCAGGACCTGAGCATTAAAAGGAGCCATTGGGACTTCTGTAACTTTGGGATGTCACAAGAAAGCAAACTTTCCATCAGCCATGTCCCAGGTGTCACCCCCCTCCCACATACACACACACACCTCTGACCATCTACCATACCATCACTTTTAATAAATCAAAAGGATCAAATATGTGGGGAAAAAAAACAAAAGAAAAACAAAACAACATTTCCACAGGTATTAAAATGTTTAGAACGCACAGTAAAGAACATCCATCAGAATTTATCCAATACATCTCCACTACAATACTCTGATGCATTTAATGCATTGCTTTTGTGATAAGGTTCCTCTTTGCAGATCTGGTCAGGTTTTGACTGAATCGTTCCAAAAAAATTCAACAAAGCAGCTCCTTCAAACTTCTTAATGGCAGAACACACTCACAGAGAAAATGTGAACAACACAACAGAAGCATATAATTGCAGTTCTGGATTCAGCCAAGTATAAAAAGCCTGGTTGGTCTAAGCGGTGCATATATTTTTCTTTTCTCTGAACATGAGCTCTTGAACTTTCCTTTCCTGGCAGTGGTCTATGGTAGCTATAGCGTGCCCTCTCTGATTAGAGGTCTTCAAATAACAGTGGAGGTGATTTGGACTGCAGGTGGCCCTACCGCAAAGCACAATCTATACCCTGCCAGAGCAAATGAACAGCTGTGAGAGCTACAGCTCCCCTGCATCTACTCATTTCATGTATTGTCCAGAGCTTCAAATACAAAACAGGGAACAAATTAACATGTTCATGGATCTTGGTTCAGGAATTGACCCCTGCTTTTAACTCGCTGATTTTTGACATTTCAATGCAAATTATGATCTTTACTCCAAGGTTCCTATTTATCTTATATTTATTTTATACAAATCCCCATATGGGCGTCCCTTCCTTTTTTGTATTGAGTCAGTCTTTGGATAAACTGTACAACCAGGAGTATTGTCACCCAGGCAGATGTGCACCACACTGCACTCTTTGTTCACAGCCTGGTCCCTGAAATGTTCCTGAAATGAGAGCATTATCTTAAAATGCAAATTCTGAGCTTAGTGCATAAAGAAGTGAGAGGAATGCCCCCCAACCATGACAGGATTATGTACAGGAGATCTGACTAGAGAACAAGCAGCTGCTCCCATTTGAATAAAACAGTGGTAAGTACAGTCTCTCCACCTTCAACTACCTCAGAAAGTACTGCACTCTGACTTTTATTTAATACAAACTGAACCTTTCACATGATGAATATGTACAGTAGGAGCTAATGTCTATTCTATCCATCTGTGTCAACCTCTGTTGTATTAAACCTGCATTGTTTATGATTTCTCTTTGAAGGTAGGGTGATGTATGGATGTGAGGGTGTGGTGAAGGCGCTGCACAAGTGATCACATGGACATTACAATATGGACACTATTTTAATGTTTAAGGACGATGAGTCCTCATTGTGTCCTCAGTGGTACAGTGGACACTGGGCAAACCTTTATCCTGAAGTTATCCACTGCCTTGGGCTCCCTTGTTATGTTGTACTGTTTTTCATCAAGAAAAAGAACAGGTACCAAGCAGCCCAAGAGGAAGATGAAGACGAGCTACTGAACAATGAGCTTGTTGCATATGGTCACTAATGTGTAAAATTATGGAAGGAAAATAAGGAGGCTTCATATTAAGATATGGACAAATATACTGATAGTTGGATAGTTGGAAATTGTGCTTGTTCTTGTATTTCAAACAAAAAACATAATTAAAACATGACTCATAGAAAAACACACAGTAGGAGCATCTTCTGGGAATAGTTCACAGGACAAAATACCACACTGATTGCTATCATTGTCTGTAATTTCTGGGAGCTTTAGGCAGGTGACTACACAGCATACAAAGAGGACAGTTATACTGTAGCATGTTCATGTAATGATGGTCACCACTGACAACAGCTCTTGCTATGTTTTGAAATGTTCATATCATGTTCACAGACAGATGCAACATGTTCCATCAGGAGAGAAGTAATCTGCCACATTGAGCTGCCAGGTATATGAAGGAAATGTTATTTTGCAGGGGCAGTGTTACTGCAGGAGGATGATCATGGTATTGATCTGATTTGTTCCCACCAAAACATTCAGTAAGCATCGGGGTAAAGTACAGCACTGTTGAGAAACAGGCTCTCTCTCAGTTTCTGGCACTGCACCATTTTAAAGTTTACACTGGTTGGAGTCTGTTGCCCGTTGCTGTATACATAGATCAAAACCAACTTGTGTTTTTGGAGCAGATGAAAAATGCATGAGAGACTCATAAGATGGTCATTGGTGTTTGAACCTCATGATCCATCATAAGAGAAGGGACAGAAAATGTATTAGCTGACGCTCTCCTGCATTTCTTCCTGTTCCTGACCTTTAGGAAGGGGGCTGTTTGTGTTATGTGTATTATGTGTATCTGTTCTGTTTTCTAGTTGAGTGAGGGGGCTCTCTCTCCTACATTCTGTGAGGATCTTTGTCTGGCTGACAGGTCCCACCTAAGATCCCACTGGTCTGCATGTGTGACGAGGAGGTGGCAGATTGGATGGACGAGAGCCGTATCCTTCAAGACAGCACTGTACCTGTCAGTCAGGAAGGCCGTTTGTGAGCAGTCAGTCTCTGTTTATTCTGGTTAATTGCACTTTGCTTGTGTTTGTTGGCCTCGGCTTCACACTGCCCTTTTCCTCAACTTACTTTTCTCACAGAAGAGTCACTTTGTAAATGGAGCCCAGCACCTAGTGTAAGTGAGTCACCACAAGTTTACTCTTGTTTTTTTTTTTTAGTTTAGAGAGTTTGGGCATGGAGAAGGTGTGTTCTGGGACTGATTGTGAAGACCTGCTTCTTTTTCTTTGAACACTTTCTGATTGTGTTGTGGGTTATTTGCAGAAATGTGTGTAAACAGAAATAAAGTAAAGTTTGTTCCTTTTTGATACATTGCTCTTGTCCATGTATTTAGGTTATGTCTTGGAGCCTCTGCGCAAACATCAGCACAAAGACCACAGAGTCTTAATGAGATAAGATTGAGCACAAAGATGGATCCTTTTGGGGAAAAAACACACAAACAAAAAACTCAAATAATTGTATTTCTGTTAACTCTATCTATTTGAAGTTCTTCAGCCTATGAGAAAATGCATCCCAGTCATTATCGGACATTTCTTTCATACATAAAGTTTCAGTTCAAACCTGTCTAACAAACTCTCTCAAAGACTTTACAGGGATATCTTTGCAAATTGTTTTCACATAGGTTCTAACATTATGTATGCATATAAATTATTCTATATATATCTCATCAGGAGTTGATCAGGCTTTCATATTTTTCTACTGTTCTGTGAATTTACCTTGTACACATATAAACCTAACTAAGGTCAGGGGTCAACAAATCTGTATTAGGCTTGTGATGGCCACAGCCGTGGCCACACAACTATAAGAAAATGTTGGTAACCCCCTGCACCCACATTATTTGTTTTGTTAAGTTCAGTCATATTTTGTTTGTATTCATTTATCTATTCACTCACTCACTCATTCATTTATTCATTCATTCATTCATTCATTTGATAAGTTAGTTTACATTGGTTTAACACACTCTTCATTGAAATAAATAACACATGGATTTCTGTTACGTACCACACACTTTATTATTTGACAGTACATTAGTTTTCTATTTGTAGTGCTCACATTTAGTTAGCTTTTGTACAGTCTTTGTTTCAGTATAGTTTTCTAATATCTGTTTCTTTGAGTTATTAGTGGTGTTGCTCCTAGGGTTGCTGCTGGGATCTGGGGAGGCCGGGCCAAGGGATCCACCCTGCATGTTCAGCCAGTTGTACCGAAGAGGGCTGATCGGTCTGGACCAAAGACTGGCACATCATGGGGGGGATTTAGGGCTTTAGTTCTTGTTTAATTATTTTCTTTAAACAACTAATGACTTAATTTGGTTTGGTTAAGTAAAGATTGTGTTTATTCTAATAAGTTAATTTTCCTGAATTTGTTTTGTTTGTAAATTAGCTGTTGTCTTTTGTGTTCAGTGTTGTTAACCCCCTTTGTGTTTAGCATGGGCTGATCACCCAGTATTTAAGTTTCCCTCTTGTGTTTTGTCATTGGGGTCTGTTTTGTCTTCTGTTAATTTGTTCAGTTGACTTTTGTACAGTTCTGTTAATTTGACCTCTTTTATGGGCCCAATTCTTTATTTCCTTTGTTTGATAAATTTTGGTTTGTGCATATTGTGGGTGAATAAAAACTCATTTTTTGAAACAACCACCTGTGTCCTCTCGTCTCGACTGGCTCGGTCCCTTACAAGGCTATAAACTCTGTTCAACATCAGTTTGATGCTTGGTATTAGAACATCAAAGTGCATCCCTGTGAAATAAACATACTACAAACTAATATTGCACACACAGACAAACCACATAAATAATAACGTGGAACAGGATTGAAATGTGGGTGAAACAGGGCTGAAAACCATTGATACTTCAACATGATGTGAATTTATTTACCTGTGAAATTAATGATATAACACAGTAAAATAGGGACTGAATTTAATTAGAGCATCAATCAACTATCATGAAAAAACAACAACAGACAATACATTTAATAAAGCACTTAACATTTCACACTGGAATTGTTATTTGTTTCATATTCTGTGAAATGATAAGAGATGATAATATTGTTCGATGATGACATGCAAACATGCTGTTCTCTGAAAAAAAAACCTAATAAATACAATAGATCCAAATTATATTATATTTTGCGGTGCGTTCAGATAATCACCTGGCAATAGCAAGGTCCAATGTGTTTTCTGTTCTCGTAGCAAACTTGAGATGTTGGTCAAGTTTCAGCAAAAGAAAATTTGAATTTGCATGATTGAAGTTTGGAGCCATGATGAAAAATCTGTCAGGGTGAGCCAGACCACTGCAATAATAACGGTGCAGATGGCACAACACAACATATTACCCCAGCAAACTGTTTTCTCTTTACACATCCAGCAGACACAGACAGGAAATTAGCATTCAGAGTATTCATGCTTTTGTTGGCGCGCGTGCATCGTCTCCCGCGACATTAAGAACCGTCCTCGATGTTATCTGCAGCACCTGTGTCCTTCCTACTGTGACAGGTTGAAATGTCTGCAGTGGAATGAAAGAAGAGCTTCTGTTAACAGTCCCACAATGCACCTTATCTGTCACATTTTAAAGATGCACAGGTGTTTTTGCAGATTTACCCAAGTGCAACATTATATCTGTCTGTGATTATGCAAATTGAACATGAGAATCTAAAATCACAATTTACTCTTCACTTAAACGGCAGATTGCTGTTATACAGGGAGTGAATGGGCGAACAAAGAGCGAATGCAGACAGCTCATATTCATAAGCCTATCAACTCCATGCATGAGAAGCAAAATCACAGTTTGTTCTTTGACTGATGTTTTACAGCCAGTTCATTGCTGTAAATGAAGCTCAAACATGGATTAAAACAGCTGGTGCATGGAATACTACACACATGAAGTGGCATGCTTTCCAACATGACAAGGTCAACTTGCATCTCTGCAAGCCCAGCAAGCCCAGGAGCTGTGATGTGAAAGCATGCTGTAATTGTGTCCACACTCATAAATATAGATTCCTAATAGAAAAGCAAGGCTATGTGGGTTCAAGCAGCTGCCTGCAGCTCAGGAGTCTGGTCAGGAGCTGCTTCCTGTCACATCTACACACCAGGAACAAAGCAGCATCTCCCTCCTCAGCTGGGGGAGTGTGAATGTGTGTGTGTGTGTGTGTGTGCCACAGAGATGTCACATTTCAGATGCAGTGTAAAAAGAGCTGTTATGTAACTTACTCTCAATATTAAAAGGGTCTTTCTCTTTCAGATCAAGATTTTTTGACCTGAAATTTTAATCTGAACCAGTGTTAAATTCTTGATTTAAATGTCAGTGTAAAGTAGCTCAGAGAAATTTGTCCAGATTTAAAATAAAGTAAAAAGTCTGCAAGTCCTGGCTTTGGTCCACGCGTTTCCAAAGATGTGGAGTGGGTCGATCAAATAACAGCTCTGATATTCACCAAGGCTCTGCATCTGATTTTCAAAAGGTCTCTCAAATCTTTAATCTCCTGATTTTACAAACACAAGTAGCCAAACGCCTGGAAGCACAACTAAACAAGGAGGCAGTGATCTTTTAGTCACATTATGCTTATGAAAGACCACACATTCCCATTTGTTACACACAAGCACTGAGGGTTCATCACACACACACACACACACACACACACACACACCTACACACACACACACACACACACCTTCACCTCAGCCACAGATGGTCTGGGTTCAGCCCCAGACCTTGTCAACTTCTTTGAAATGCCTCTGTTGTTTGGCCTCCACCGACTCAGTGGAGCATTTAGTCAGTTTCCGTGACATTGGCAGGTTGCAGACTTTGTCGATGTACGTTTGGTGCTGGTGATGTTGCATAGTGGGTTTATCAGGGATGACATGCTTCACAGCCACCTGACTGGAATCAAACCAATGTCATTACACTGACGTGTCAGGTGCTGTAGCCTCTCTGCAGCACAACAGGACTTAATCTTTTACAGTATATAAGGAGTTGAAATTAGAGATTAGTGAATAGTCACAAAAAGAAATCTGGTGCAGAATGGAAATAAATGTGCTTTATGTGGATCGTGTCTGTTGATGGATCTTGGGGTCCAGTATGTGATGTACAGCTCTGATGCAGTGACTCTTCAGTGTGAGGTTCAGAACTAAAAGGTTCTCAAAGAGTCAGTAGCATATGTTATTTAATAATATTTGGCAGAGATTTTGTGATGCACCAAGCTTCTAAGCTGAACATTACTGGTTCACTCATATTATAATACAAGTTTATAATAAGTTTAGTTTGGCACGATTAAAAGTTTTTTAAAAGACTCGGGGAACTTTCTTTTCAAATAAGGTTGAAAAAAATAAATGGTCAGGTGCACTTGTGTAGCCCTCTGGTGTATTATGGAAACTGGCAGGCTGATGAAGGACTGAGTGGACTGAGGTCTTGATAATGGACAATGTGTCCTGACTGATAAACACCTCTGGGAATGAATGTCTTTTTAAAGCTTATAATGTTCCCCTTTTTTTTCTTCCTTTTAGCACCACAGGTGCATTGGGACTACAGTAGATTTCATTTGTCTAATTTCATCAAATTTCATGTTGTATGAAAAAAAAAATTTGGAAAATAGTAACGGTTGAAATAATAAATCAGTGCAACAACGGCATGATTTCAGGCCTACGGGCTTGAACCTCTGCAAGAAATTATGCTGAAGAAAATTACATTCCCTGCTCTCCCATAGTGAAATAACAGTAGTCCCATCCACATTAGGCTGAGGTGTTAATACCTCCTACTGCCTGAAAAGACTGTTGTAGCCTCCAAAATGTAATGAGATCCATTATGTGAAAAATGTGTAATCACTATGAATGCTGATGAGATACTGTGTTAAAGATATATTTCAGACATTACTATGAATGAGGCTAATATTGACACAGAAGACACACGATCAGCATGCAGCTGCAGGCGGTGAGACGGTCTCCCTCTCTGCTCATCCCCAGCAGACCAGACTTCTCCAGACAACACAGCCACCACACACACTCTCACTTCAGCATCTCCTTTGAAGCAGCTGGATCATTTACTGTTTTCCTCGGCCAGAGAAAAACATCAGTGTGACGTCTGTGTTAATAATATCTCTCATCTGCAGCAGCTTATCTCCTTTGACAGAGTCCAAAGCTCAGATGATGGTCATGATTCCTCCTCCATGTTTCTGCAGACACCTTCCCCAACGCCTTTCTTTCCTGCCTGTTACATCTGACAGACTGTTGTTTTATGGCAGAGCGCTGCTGCTGCTCTCTGGGGACATGTATACATAATCTGATGTATTAATTATTCTCTATGGGCAGCTAACACAGCAGAGTGCAACATAATGTAAGATTTATCGGTTATAAGCTCAAGTCATATGAATAAATTAAATGCACGTACTGACTTGTAAAAACAAATAGGAAGCTTTATACAAAGTTAGGCAGAGTTAGGCATGTAAGTAATTAAATGAATAAATAAAGTGGATATATATATATATATATATATACACACACACACACGCACACATACATATATATGTGTGTGTGTGTGTGTTCTTTTTTCCAATATTGAGGTTGCTCTTCTGTATACTCAGTTAGTTTTATGTGGTCCAGTGTAAAGTCCATGTAAAGTGAAAACAGATTTGTTTTCTGAGTCAGTCACATCACAGACATATGTCTTATTAACCATCCTTTTGAATGTTAGAAAGTTTCATTTAGTAGGTGAAATTAGGTTTTAAAATCATGACAAAATCAAGCAGTTCTCTCAGCCCTGGAAGCTGGGGGTGTGTCTGTTGAGGCACTGAAGCCCTGCCCACTTGCGACACTTCGTCAGATTTCAACTGTCAATCAAATACCACCCAACAACGTTAATGCTAACTGTCACATCATACCCGAGCAGCTACGGGTTTGAGTCTCAGAGTCTGAGTCCAGATCTGATTCTGAATGTTTCAGATACACACACTAAGCAGTGAAGAAAAGTAAATACAGTCTAAATCAGGTGCTTGAGCCCCCGCCGTCAACACGGGAATCTCTGCTAGCCCTGATAGTGCAGATTGGCAGCTATCTGGGCATCTCGAGTGGCTCCACTAGCCCCCATAGCACAGCTATCAGGGCCCAAGTACCGCGGCCGAGCTGTAGAGCCGTGCTATCAGCAGACTCCCGTGCTGACGGTGGTGGCCCTCTTGTGCTGGGATCATAGGGGTCGTAGGGGGCGGGGTCATAGCTAGCTGGACACTTAATTATGTCATTAGGGCGTCCTCTTCCTCCTCTGGATTTCACTTTACAGGTCTTTAAGTAATCAGGCCCTGCCCACCACCTGTTTGCTCCAGAATGACAGGTGAAAGAAAAAACACAGAGACACAGCCATGTGTCTGAGACCTGTAGTCCACATGCACCCCAGTACTTTTTAAAACAGTTTTCCCCCTTCCCTGTTTTCAAAGACATTCAGATCCATACCATCACATACATTCTGGTGTAAGAGCGGCGTGCGTGGCCCCACATTTGTGTGGGGCCATGCACGCCGCTCTTACATTGAAAGTAATGGATTTGTCCATTACTTTCAATGCAGACACCCATCAAGCATGCTCACAACCCAAAGTGACACTGAAGCGGCGCGCATTCGGTGCAAAACACATGCAGCAAGTGCACCGCATGTCATGCTCTACGGAGCTGCTTCTCCATCAGCAACATGGTACCCTGCTCTCCCCCGGTCTAGCCCCCTGTAAAACCGAAAACTGTTTTACTTGTCCACACATGGTCTGAGACTGTTGATAACAGGTGCAAAAAATGGAAACATGTTCAGCATTCATGATCGTGATAAATTGCCTTAGCTTTAATAAACAAACACATACAAATCAAAGCTCTCTCAAGTTTATTTATTTATTACTATTTTTTAATGACAGCTTCCATTCAAACTGAAAAAAAGTGTTTTAATTGAATTAACACATTTTAAACAGTCTCTTTTTGTTTCTGTATAAAAGCTCTACTCTGACATCAAAGTGAGACTTTTTGTTATTTCACGAGGAAGAAAGGTACAACAAAGCTCTTAGCACTGTGTGACTGATGTATTCAAAAAGATAACTACCTTTCATTAACAATCTCGTGGAAACACCAAACCAAATAACAAACACATACCACGAACAAGCACTGTGTGCACAGCAAAGCCTGATACATCTCATTCTCCTGCATCGTTGAGCTCCATTGTTTCCACGAACTATTAAAAACACATTACTGAGTCATATTGTTGCACTGGCTGATGTTCCTTCATGCACACCGTTTATTTTGACTCAGCCTCACATACACAGTCTGCTGCTGTAAATACTCACATATAACAAATGTGGGCTTATCCTCGGCTGAGAACAGACCTCAGCAAAAAATACATCTGTGTTCAGAAATCCTAAACTATTTAAGTCAACCCATAACCAAACCTTTGAGCCATTTTTAAAGCTTTCACACTTTCTTTTCTTTAATTACTACAAGGTGACTGTCTGCTTGATAGTAATACTGTCACAATATCCACGTGCTCAGTCCACAGGGAATACCTTTCTTCAGAAACTGAGCCTTAAAACCAGATGTCAGGACTTCTGTAACGCTGTCATGTCACAACAAAACAACCCAGCCACCCCTCACCCACCATCCAGTCTTGCAGGATTTGGTTTCTCCTTTTTTTTTCAAGTTGATCCGTCGGAAAAGCCAATCAGAGGTATATAACCTCCTCTCTTCTGATTGGCTCACTGTGACGTGTTGTTGAGATGCAAAACAACATTTGGTTTATGGTTCTTAAAGCAACACTATGTAAAATGTTTCTAAACTCATTGAGGTGGTAGAAAAATGGTTAATAGGATGAATCATGCTGCTGCTGCAGCTAGAGTGGGGTCGCGCTGAATTGTTTGTAGTGCCGTTGCCAGTGCCACTGCCGTTGCCATTGCCGGTGCGGGTGCCAAGCAAAGAGGGTTCTGTGTGTGTAGCCGGAGCTCTGGCTGGCCGTGCGGCCCAGAACAGGGCGTTCATGTGTGGGTGAGAGGAGCAGAGAGACTGGGATTGAGCTCTGTCTCTGGAACTTAACGGAGCTGCGGTGTACCAGGACCATGGTGGCGCTGTGTTCCTACCTGATCAGGAAAGTTACATAGTGCAGTTGCAGCCAGCGTGACCCCACGCAGGCTGCAACAGCGGCGTCTCCATTCATCCTATTAACCCATCTTTCTATCACTTCAATAACTTTAGAAATATTATAATCTACATAGTGTTGCTTTAAGTCCATGAATATATTTTCTTTTGGATCAAAGCAACAGTTCCTTTTTGTTCACATATCTGAACTGCTAGTTGGCCCATTGTTTTTGTATATGTTGTAACCAGTTCATTGTCAGAATCATAATTAGTTTGAAAATTGTTTTCATTGTAATGAACTCACAAACCAAGATAAAGATCAAATATCAAGATAAAGATATTTGTGCAAGAATGAATGAAAACCACCCACGAGTCAAGGTGTGATCCATAACAATGCAGTGATGTGCTGTACTCGGCCTTGACCACTCACAAAGTGGCTGTGGATCCTCTCCCCTATTGAGCCGTGCACACAGGCTGCCAGAGCCCCAGCCATGCATTGAATAGCAAATAACATGGATGGATGCATTTTAGCCTGCTAATTTAATGACAAATTAACTCATTAAAATCTCACTGCTTAAAACCAAATCCCGACATCAACCATCATAACAGAGAGAAGGGAGTAGACAGTCATATTCCAGCCTGGACTTAAACTAATTGGAAGAGATGGATGCTAGCGCAGCTTAGAGGAGGCACTTCTGAGGGCATAAAAGTAAATACCAAGACAAAATGATTCCCATGACTGCACTAAGTCTTCTTATTTAATACTTATTGCCTGGGCCTTATTCATTACCACAAGTGCGTGTCTCTCTTGCCACACATATCAAATTAGTTTACTTTAATGCTAGTCCAACTTTGTTGCAACATCAGCTTATAACATTCCTTTGAATTGGCATCAGGCCTCTTTCTTCATTTCGTTCTTCAAACTGCTCTTTGGAATTAGTCACATTCCCCCAATATCTCATCTGGTGATCCTCTGGATTAAGTGACACCAGGCTTTTAGGATTGCTGCTTGTTTGTATTCATCACGCACAATGCGAAAATAAAAAATGCCACACAAACAAGTGTGTGCTTGCATTTCAGGATTCTTCAAATGAAATCAGTGGGCTTTTAAAAAGCTCTTTGTATCCAGCTTCAGGCACTACAGTCAATACACACTGTTTTCCATCTATTGGTCTGTCTCTTAGGGAAACACAAAAGCTGCAAGCTGAGGCCTTATCCTTTGATTTGCTGTTTTCTAACTATCAATTTAGGTTTTTTTTTCCTTCTTCAGTAGCAGATGAGGCAGTTTTACAAAGGGGGATATTTTAAATTAAACTCAGAGATACTTAATACAGAGAGGGAGGGGCTCGACTATTATCCCTGCATGGCCTTTATCATTACTAAATTGGATGTACAACACTTTAAAACTACTGCACTTAATTTCCTTCATTTAATTACAGTCCATTACACAAATAAGGATATGACAATAAAAGGGAGGCCAATGTTTCAGTGTTCTTTGTAATTTTCATTTTTTTCCTTTAATTGGAGCTGCTGATTGAAGGTGGCGGAGGTCAGCGGCTCATTTGTGTATAGTGAACGGTACTCTTGTTTCTCCTCACCTGTTGCGCTGATGCTATGGGGAACACCTGTTCCACGCAGGAGATGTTTTTACCTTCGGCATGGTGCTGCAGAGAACCTGCGTGATCACGCAAATCTAATGTGTACCTGTGGATTGTCACATGTCGTGACTCTGAAAGTCACTTTCCTGTTCTGTCTGGCATGAGTCACTGCTACTTCAACAGCACATACAACTGACAAACATTTTGCCCCTATATATGTGTATATACATATTGCATATATGATGGCAAAATCATTACATCAATCTGTATCATGCACATATTGAATAAGTTTCAGGAACCAAAGTGCATTGCAAGAGTCACATGATGTCTATTAACTGAAAACCTCTGCAACCTGCTTTCAAACTAAAGAGAGTCACAGAATGAGAATGATGCAAAGCAGACATGCACAATAAAGTGTGGTCCCTGAGAAGCAGCACTGAGGCCTGTAACAGTGAGCCGAGACAACCAGGACACTGTGGAATAGCAAACACCTGAATCAAATGCCAGCCGATGGCTCATAAAAGATTGATGGATTCCATCCGACCACAGAACCCACATCCTGCAAGATCTGTGCAAAAACAAGGAAGATTTTTGCCTTTGGAGGTGAGCCAGCCGATCGCATTCTGCATAAAGATTTCACCCAGGCCACCTATATCAATCTCATTTCACATACTGAGGTCTTGAGTGAGTGGTGTTGAGTAGAAGAGAGGGGGGCGGAGATGCTTTTGCAGAGACTTTCAAACAGAATACAGATGAAAGAGACACAGAGAAAAGGAACATCACAGGTTTTCTTCACACCTGTGTAAACTAGCACGACAGTAATAAAAACTCCGTCCTGTGTTCTAATTAGAGGAAAATTGTCATTGTTGTGTCATGTGTAGTCTGGGTTCTGTCTCTTTTTTTGGGTGGTTGTCTTTTATTTATCTATGATCTATCTAAATTTGTGCTCCAGTCTCACACCCCCATTAAAAATTTTCCTCTGCACTGTTGTTAATGTGAAAAAATCTGAATCACACACATTACTACTCCTTTTCCTGCCTGCATGCTTTTTACCACATTCAGTTTTACTGATTTTCCAGATTTGGGACAAACAGCAAAAGCAATGCTTTATAAGGCTGCTTCAGCTGAATTGTTAAATGGAGAGAATAAGTACTGTCATCAGGTAGTTACAAATCGCATATGGTCACACACTGATCTTATTATTGTCACTATTGGTTTTCATATGAAGTCACTACATTGAAGTTTATACTTTTTCTTATTCCATATTCTTTCATTCATTTTATTTACTTTTTTGTGCATGCTTAAGTACTCACATCTCTGAACAACCAAACCCCAAAAAGTGACTCATGCTGCTGTAACAGTCCTGATACTTCCTAATATGATAGGAGAAGAAATACCAGAGGGTGATTTCAGTTACAAACATGGCCGATATGATCACATATCTACAATAACTAAAATGTACATACAATTTAGATTTATGAGGGGTGCAAACTGCCTGTGATATAATAACCTGTTGTGGGTTTCAGAACATAAAGGCTGAAGTTAATGTCAGACATTGTTATTTCTGCTGCAGGAGGAAAGAACAGATGTTGGTGTTTGATGACTTCTCTCTCAAATGTATAAATGTAATTAATAGTCATTGGACATTCTACACGCTATGTGGATGATTTTTTTTCTAATCAAAGTCATCAAGACTGTTGTTTTATTTTTCCACAGATGAAGAGGATCATGCCACATTGATAAAACTTTACAGCAAAGCTATACATTTAATTAATATGATAAACTTTAGTAGAGTATGTGAGCTGACTGAGTCCACTGATTTATAGGAGTATACAGCCTGTTACCATTTATCACGTAGTTGTCAAGTCTTGTTCCTGTCAGGAGCCTGTAGGAATAATGCCTCCATTTTTCCAGCGATCTGATGGTCAGTAGTTTGACTTTCGACAGTTTTTGATCTGAACCTTTTGAAGCAACTTCAGAGGATCAGGGTAAGTTACCATGGTGATTCACCCCAGTAACAAGTGACTGAGAAACAAGTCGTTGGACTGAAAATCCAGAGTACGAGTACGAAACTTACAAAGTGCACCTGGACACGCCCCATTGCTTGTGCCTGGTCTGTGAAACTAGAGCCCAAAGTTTGTTGTCTGACCTTTCACGTGGACTACCTGGTACATGCTGAAGGCACGGGTATCTACTTATTAAAATCCTGATAGTATTACTGGTCACAGGTTAATCGTGTGCATCCTTAAGTGTCATGTTCTGTGTGAGCTTTGCCTGTGTTTGTATTGTCTTTCCTCCCCCTACTGGCATTTAAGAGTAAATCATTATTTCTTGTTTCCTGTTCAGCCTTCTTTCCTGATAGGTAGATTTAATCACATGACACTGGGCAGACACCCTGATCAGGAACAACATCAGTTTTTACATTCCATGCAGCCAGCTTGTAGCTCTCATCGCCTCCCGCTGTTTGTGCCAAGAAAAGCGATTGCTTGTAAGTTGGTTCACATTTTCAGTTAATTCTGTTGTTACACAGGTTTTGTGCATTTTACATTTTATATAAATATTTACTTTATTTGCATGTAAATATAATGCTATTTTAACAGAGGATGACAACTTCAGCTACAGAAATATATTGTGTTTGAGTAACCATTGAGTAATTACTGCTATACTGTATCATTCTGTATC
Source organism: Caranx ignobilis (assembly GCA_021432705.1). NCBI lineage: Eukaryota > Metazoa > Chordata > Actinopteri > Carangiformes > Carangidae > Caranx > Caranx ignobilis. Next base: position 14,769,020 of record MU269991.1, read on the forward strand.
ATTTCAGTTTACAAAATTGTTTCATGGGAATGACATCAATAAAGACGAGTCAACCTCGCTCCGGTCTCTGAGTTTCTCTTGGAACCTGTTCGCTATCTGTCAATGTGTGTATGGACACATGCACACTGAGGACAGAATACTAAGTCTAAATATATATTGTTTAGTTCCTGAAAATAATGTGGCATGTTGAGCTCTGTGTCTGGAATGTAGTGATTGGCAGAGTAATGAAACACTCAGTGGTGGCAGTAGTTAGCACGATGACATTGTGTTATCAAAGTGCAAAGAGAGAGACCCATTCATACTGAGCCAGAATAAACAAAGTTAGAGACTACATTTGTATTACATTAGGTTACAGTCTGCCATTTTGTAACATCTTTAGGTAATAGTGTGCGTTAGGTTATAGTGTGTGTGAATCTTTAATGAACAAAATGTGCCGTGGCTCAAAAAAGGTTGAAAAACACTGCTCTAATCAGTTGAAGGTGTTCTCAGTAACATAGGCTTCATCCCACCCCCACCATCTTCACTACCCCATGATGGTTTTTCTATACATCACACAGGTTCAGTCCCCCCTCCCCTACTCTAAACATGACAAAAAATATCACATCCCTCATGGTACAGTCTGACACGCCTCATCTAAATGCAGGTGGACATGCAGGCAGATCACCTCTAACAACATTTGTCCAGCTGACATATCGAACACCTGGGAATGAGGCCATATTGACGTCAGCTCCTGGGTTCCTTCACGGCCAGTGAAGGAACCATCAATGTAATTGATTCTGGTGGAAGGAGAGGCGGAGAAATGCTGATGCTCTGTTTTTCTCAGTCTGGATCTCCATCAATAAATGGCACAGTTTGTGTGTATCATCATTTCTTCGAGTGTTGTATTACCAGTAAATCAGGTCACAGGTTGAAGCCATTAGAGAAGATGTCTGCGGGGTATGAAATGCACCTGTCATGACACTGTACAACTGTTTTAAGTGCTTGAAATCTGGTATTGAGCAGAAAACCTTGAGGGACCAAATGTGAACAGTTGTAAATGTGGCTCCTGGTGCTCATTCATTTGAATAGTGCTCTCAGACTTTTGGACCCATAGTGTGTATTTTAGATTTTTGATAAGATGCTTCTGATGTATTGCAAAACTTTGTATAATCCACAGATGTGAGTATCAGGATGTAAAACTTACGCTATTCAGCAAAACATTTGAATTAATCACTAAAGAGTCTTGTCAGTGATTTTGATGCTGTGGAGTTCAATAACACACAATCAGATGTTTCAGATCTGTCCCCTGATAAATGAGGTTACAGTAAGTACTGATGAATTTGCACTTGTATAACTCATTTCTAGTCTCTAGGACCACTCAGAGCTTTACACTGTCGCATTCACCCTTTCACACACATTCATACTGGTTTGGCTTTTTCTAGCACTTTGAAAGGTAATCATTCACACACATTCATCTGTAATTGTATAAACTGCACTCATTCAATGTAAAATGCTGGAATTAATGAATCCTTCAGTTATTCCCAGACAGTGTAGCATCATGGACAGCATGCTCATTGGCCATGTAGGCTGAAGGTAGATTTATCAAAGCAGATTCAGTTCTGGGGAAGGATGAGTGTCAAAACCAAGTCTGATTCCAGACATCACATTGCCAACAAGCACCACAGGGAGCCAGTGAGGCTGCTCAGTGGTGCAGCCTCATAGATGTGTCAGGTAAAAGCCTATTTGCACATCTCATTTTCCACCTTGATTACTACCTGACTTACCTGAAGGAGAGAGTGCACGGGGCACAGAGTGGGACTGCCACCGGAGTGGTGTCACACAGCCTGTTTCCTCACAATAGGTGGCACTGGAAATGTGACAATAGACCAAATTCTGCTTGTACATTAAATCTCATTTACTGAACTAAATGTACATGTCACTTACTTGATGGTTCCCAGCTGCAACTGAGATTCAAACCCTTGTCACTGAATCCCTGAGCAGCGCTACACTTCACTATTAGAGTTGAACACAACTTTTACAGCTCATGTCCATCAAAGCTAAACTGTTGATGATGATTGATTTGATGAATGTCAATCAGAAAGCGACAGTGGGACAGAGCTGTGAGGGGTGGATGGTTTTTATGACAATGAAAATTCTAACTACTTTGATCACACAGTGTTTATTCATCCACTTATTTTTAAAATGTAAAATCATACCCATTAAAGGAAGTGATTAAAAGGGAACTGAAACAGAAAGTTATTCCTGAGCTATGCAATGTGCAGATGTACCCTGAATGTCTCACAGAGCTTTAGGGGGGCAACTGACACCGCAAAATGTGCCAATGTGAGGGGCCATCACAGGCAGGCCTCCTTTCAAGCCCCAAGCAATTGTGTGTTTTGTTTCTTCGAGAAGTGCTCCTCTGTTTAAACTGCTATTTAATGCTAGTTGAACAAGGGGTCATCTTTGGTTAACAAGTCAATTGTTAGAGCCCTATCTTCGCTACGGAGTCTGAAGGTGTTTTCACACAGGCAGTGTTTGGGTCGGCCCAGTTGAACTTGGTGGTGTGTTGTGGGTCAGTGTGCTCACCAAAACAGCTGCAGTCTGTGGTCGGTTTGTTATGTGAACACAGCTGAACCATGACCTACTCTAAATGCCCAGCCGGTGCACACTACAAGTTTGAGCTTAAAAGGCTCTCATAGTTAGCTGGGCAGTGCATTCTGGGATGGCCCACGAGCTTTTCACAGAAGATTTCACAACAATGGAAAAAACCAACAGCAACAAACTTGGAGTCCAAACAAGATTCGTTGTCTTAGACTTTCCTCAACACATGGTATCTGAGTCTGATGAAGACTTGCCCTTACTTCTCAGAGTTTCATTTAGTCATGTGAACATGACGTATCTTGCATGCTTTTTTGGTATGTGTAAAATGTTCTGAAAAGACATGAAAAACACATCTGTCTTTTAATCTTATTGTGTTAAGAGCTGACATTTGGCAGATTCATGTTTTCCACTGGACGCCACAGATGCATTATTCCACCCTCACTCTCCTGAACAAAAATAACTGAACAAATAGAGAAATAAATGTGAAAGAGGCAGCCGTCACCTTACTCCACCGATTCAATTTCAGTGGCATTTCAGTGATGTATCATGTGAGCTGTAGAATAGCAGGGAGCTTATCGCTTCCCACATTTCAAGTTGAGGTTACAGTAAAATAGTTGAAGTGTCTCAGTACTTTACATAAATAAATCCACGCCAAAGAATGGCAATATTTGCCAGACTTTTTTTTCCCTGTTGTTGTGGCCTGGGGTTCTCTGTGGACAGTCGACCAGCAGCTGAGCCTCTCAGATAAGCTCCCAGCCAGAGAGAGAGAGAAAGAGACAGGGAACAAAAAAAAAAGACGAGTGAAATAAAGAGCAGGCCAACAGCGCTGTGTGATTGAGAAGGGCTCCATTTCACAGTTAACAAAAAAAAAAAAAAAAAAGCAGGCGGAAGAGGGAGGAGGTCACAGTCAACAGAATGGGAATGGGATAGTGTTGGAGGAGGGATGGGAGTAAAAAGACAACACAGTACGGCCTGTGGGAGCTTTTTTGGGGAAGGGGGGATGAGGATGACCATGTCGGTGACTGCACCCTTCAGTGCCACACTGCAGGGAAGGCAAGCTTGGTCTCACTCTAATGCAGGTGACAGGAGCACTGGGTGCTGAGATATGTGTGCCTGTTTCCCCGTCTGTCTGTCTGCCTGCCTGCCTGTCTGTCTGCCTGTCTGCCTGTCTGCCTGCCTGCCTGCCTGCCTGCCTGCCTGCCTGCCTGCCTGCCTGCCTGCCTGTCTGTCTGTCTGTCTGTCTGCCTGTCTGTCTGTCTGCCTGTCTGTCTATCTGTCTGTCTGTCTGTCTGTCTGTGAGCCACTGTCCTCTCTGCTGATGTGGTCACGGTGTTCAAAGCACAGGATTTAAAAGATCTCAATTCTCTTTGTGAGGGGTAGAGCATCGGCATGAGAGCATACATCTCTATTTCAGAGAGCAAAGTGATTTTAAATGTGTGTGTAAAATGGGCTGTTTAGTTTCCTCTTCTTTCTGATGTTCCCTGCTGGGAGTTGGTGGGAGTAGAGGTAAAACTTGATGATGCTAGAATAATATTTCTTCTAGACTGGGAATCAAGTTGTTAATACTAACACTGGTAATGTGGCAGGAGCAGAACAAAGTTCCCTCAGTCATAACAAAATACATCAACTTCTTGGTGGTTAGCACTCTGGCCTCCCAGTGAGAAGGTCCTGAGGTCGGTTCCCAGGTCTGGGGTCTTTCTGGGTGGAGTTTGCACGTTCTCCTTTAGCCTCTATGGGTTCTCTCCAGGTTCTCCAGCTTCCTCCCACAAACACATGTGAACCCACACACTGGGTTCACTGGTGACTCTTCATTGTCTGTAGTTTGCAGATGTGAGTGTGTATTGTTCATCTCTCAGTGTGGCCCTGTGATAGACTGGTGACCATGCCCTCAACCTATATCAGCTGGGATTGTCTCCAGCCACCACCACCACCCTGTAGAGATAAGCGGAATACACGGACTAAGCGGATGGATGGATGGATGGATGGATGGATGGAGGGAGGGAGGGATGGATGGATGGATGTATTCAAGGTCCACAGAGGATGAATCCTGATCATGATGGTAAAATTCTACAGAGCCCAGAGTTGGACATGGAGGAAGCATTTATGTGACTAAAAATAATTTTGTGAATTTTGTTTTCTTCTACAGGTGATTAACATGTCTTTCACAAAACTGCTATAACTGGGCCATCTGTGTAACAGCAACCGCTCCATAGCTGGCAAGCAAATCTTATCTCTATTATATTACGCATCAATCACATACTTCTAACACATGTTTGATAATTTTATCTTTCAAGAGATTTTGTACCACTGCTTATATCAGCCTTTGAACATTTATCTCAGCGAGAGTGGTTTCTTTAGTGCACCCAGTTGCTTTTGACATGTTTTTTTTTTTTTTTTAAAGGCAGAGTAAACACTACTGTAAATATCCTAAGTCATTATCTAGAATAGTAAAATAACAGCCTTAAAGAATACTGTGAGTGATGTAGAGGTGTACTCCAGTACACTGCAAAATCACCTTGGGGAGATGTTATAGGTTCAGGAAAGCACTTCTGATCTCCAGCCAGCTGAGGAGACTCTTTAAATTGAGACTGCAGTTATAGCACCTTAAATGAACCTGACTTTAATTCCATTGTGGAATAAAGAGCAGACTCCTCACCTTTAAGACAACCTGGAGCATTATCAGATAAAATGTATACAATGACTTCAATATATATATAAAAAAATCATTGGTATATTTATACTGCATGTCATCCACACATGAATCACTATTTCATTTTGTCTCAATCATTTAATAGGTATTGAACACAGTAACATTACTATGCTGTGGCAAACCCAGAGCTACACACTACATTGTCTCTTGAAAACTGCAGATGGATTCTCAGAGGGCGTCTTAGAGTTCAATAACACTGATATGCGTAATATTGTGCTAAATTTAAACTGCCATGCATCATGAGATTAAACAAAGTGATCACTGTCACCACAGAGGTCCTTGAAGAGTGGTTTACATTCTCATTTACCTTGAATCCTGTCTTTTTTGTTGAATTATTCCTGCTGTAAGACAAAACAACTTGCAGCATTAAAGCAATCATAGAGCATCTAGAGACAGTCTGCCTGCAGGCATGTCCACTGAATCATAATGGAAAAGTTTGCTGCTTCATTACACAATCACAGCAAAACTAATAAAGGACCAATATGTGTATAGTTTACAGGGACAAGACCTTTATAAATGATACAGAATGACGAGTGTGTGTAAATGAGCAGATGGGATCTAGTTGGTGATGCTGAGGCTTTTAGAGACACAAAGGCTCTGCTGAGACCTGCTGTTAACATGTGTCCTCAGTGATCCCATTACACAGGAACTGCTCCTAGTTCATTAGTATGTCTCCACATATGTCTTCACATGCATCATTTCCCGTGTTAATAAATGGGTATTTGAGCTGTTTCTTTAGCTAATCAACAGACGGTGTGTGATGTGTGCTAGAGAGAGAAGGGCAGGGAGGGGTTCAGTGAATCATGTCACTGCAACACTGCTCTGTGAAATGGTATGCACATGTTTTTGGTTCATTATGAAACTGTGTTGGGACTAAGTTAGACTAGTGGCAGAGGACGTCAGTGGAGAAGTTGGTTTTAGATCTGGCTCAGGACATGTTTGCATTCACACTGTTGAAACTCAGTGTACACATCTGGTCCAGACCTCTGACTGTGGTCTGAGTGATCAGATCTCAATGCATTGTGCATGTGTTCACTGTTACCCCTTTTCGACCAAACTGGTTCCAGCATTATTTCGGAGCCTTTTCGACCACCTGAGCACCGGCTCCTGGCTCTCAAAACTGGTTCCTCACAAGCACCAACTTCTTGCTGGTCAAGAGCCAAGAACAGGGGCTGTGGGTGGGGTTAGCTGATCAACAGGACCAGCGCAAAGATATATCCAATATCTCATTGTTTAACTGCTATGCAATCGATGCAAACATAGTTGAAGTTAAGTAGCCGAGCTACAGGCTGTGGCTAACAACAATGGCTACCGTTCATCAGAATCAAAAGATAGTCACCTGCGATTACAGCAAAGACGGCCTCCTTTTTTCTCTTTTTTTTTTTTGAGAGGGGGGACTGGGTTCGGCCTGAGAATTAATGCTCTGCATTGTGTCCGGGCTTCAACACCAACAGGTCAGACCAGGTTGGGTTTTAATTTTCAGGCCCGTGGAGAAGACTGTGGTAGGCTTGCAAAGACAGGAGCAGCCCATGTATGGGAAGCGTGGCTCTAACTTGGCTCCTGGCCAGTGGAAAAGCAAACTGGTTCTTTGGAGGCATGTGAGTTGAACCACTGGCACTAGCACCAGCACTGAAATGGCACCAGGTTCTTTTTGCTGGAAAAGCAGTAAGAGTGGTACCACAGAAGACAACTGATTTATAATGAGCACTCAGCAAACTACCAGCAATGATCATCACATATTGACTATCTATGGGTAAAACCGCACACTGTATATAAAGGTGATGTCACCCATAGGTTTGATGCTTGAGTGGGCTGCTCTGTCGTCCCTGTCTTGGCAGCATCTGACTGTATCTAACTCTTAGCTACACAATAAACAGGCAAAGAGGCACATGTGGAGCCAGGACTTCTTACTTACGTATTCGTTTATTTGAATGGAACTGTGCATATTAATGAATGTACAATACAGGACTGTCATAAATACACCAGATTTATTACAACTGCTAATTTCCATCCATAGACCCAGTCATCCCCAGACATAAAATAAAACATAAACCGTATTACAGACAAACAAACATGGTAAAGCTACCCTAAAGTGCTAGATTTTAAAGTTACAAGGCAGTGTTTATCATAAAGTGGTTAGACTTCCCTCGGTGAACACAGTTCTGATTCATATTTAACCATATTTTAAACTGTCTCTTTTAAGAAGTGTATATGTTTATGCTTTCTCTAATAGCCACAGGCAGGGTATTCTATGTCGTGCAACCATTAATAGACAGAACTTTCTGTGCAAACCTAGTTCACTCTATTAGTCTATTCAGTCTTGTGGAAAGAATGAATTCACCCTCTTGTCACCCTCAATTATGCATAATTTTAAACTTAGAAGGAACCTCAGAGGTTGTTGCTTGGGTAAAATCTGATGTCACTGTAAAGAGGCTAAAAACACAAATCAATCCCATGCATATTTCCACACTGATGATTTGAATGCAGATCAGGAGTTGTGAGACATAGTCACCCGTGATGAACTTTTTAACACTTAAGCACTGTGTCCCTCACTCCCAAGTGTCTCCAAATGAAGTATTCAGTGTAGACCAATGTGTGAACAAATAGTGTGTTAAACACAAAGAACTCTGAATTTTAAGTTGTTTGTTTGTCTGCAAAAAAACAAAAAAACAAAAAAACAAAAAAAAAAAAAAAAAAACTTGCTCACTGTGTACTGGACCTTGGCACAAGTAATAATCTGTTTATCTTCAATTAGACATTCAAGAAACAAAGGCCCAAACTTTATTTATTTATTTATTTTTTTTATCTCTCAATGTGAATTAGTTTTGCATCTCAAAAAAAGTATAAGCATCAACTGTCGGTTGCAGATAAATGCACAGACATGGATATTTCTTTATAGCCAAGGCAAATCTACCACAGTCTTTCACACAAACAATGGCAACTTTAATTGTCTGTTATCAGCTGTTAATTGCACTGAGAAGTTGTGATCGAGTCACTGCAGCCGTGAGATACTGCACAGAAACACAGACGAGACTAAAAAGTAACACAATTTGACAACTTCTCCAACATAATAAACTGTGAACTGGAAGCATACATATCAGTACTTGCTGTGGTTGCCCTTTATTATTGCTAATCAAGATAAATCAATAGAAAAGGGGCAAAGGTGAAACTATTACTTTGCATAAAGTCACCCATCTGAGCAGCCATGGGTGTGCTGGGACCAGATGTATTAATTACCATAAATTCTGAAATAAAAGCCAAGGCTTTTATTTGCATCAACATGCCAAACTGAACCGGTGTATATTTGAGACAGGTGTCTCTATGGAACAGGCTTTTATTTAATTTTGAACAAATCTTTTGGTCATGTGAGTTTAACAACACTTGTGCACTCGTTCATTTAGAAGAAGTTTAATCTGTGCTGTGATCAGAATTTATTTCTCCAAACTTCTCTCTCTTATCTCACTCTCCTGGTTGCAGCCTTCTCTCCGTCCACTTTCTTCCAGCTCCTTCCACAAAGGCAACCCACGCTCTCTGTCCTCAGCTCCTCTCTTATTAGGTGGCCTAACCACCTACACCTGGGAGAGGAGTGAGGCCTGCTGGGAAGTGTAGTGTGGGCGACCATCTTGTGTGGCTGAGGTCAACTCTGTAGGGGAATGTAGCAGCCCTCTACCACCTGCCCCCTTGTGATGCCACAGTGCCGATTAAAGTTCTGGAGTTCCAGGCATGCTGGTTGGGGCCGGAAATATATACAATTGACCTGGGCTGGGTTTGGCCTCAGGCTCCTTTTTTTGGCAGGGTTCAGGTCAATCTAAATCAGTGGTCTCAAACTCATTCCATAAAGGGCCGAGTGGCTGCAGGTTTTTGTTCCAACCAAGCAGCAGCACACCAGACTTGACTCAGTTAATCAACTGATCTCAGTCTTCAGACAGCTGATTGGTCAAACTGTGTGCTCCTGATTGGTTGAAACAAAAACCTGCAGGCTGACTGTTCTAAATGTATGGAATGCTACATTTACAGACACAGACTTCATTTAAAGCAGGGAGTCTTCAGAAAGGGACGGTTTGTTTCTTTATTGTGAACTGTGAAGAATCTAAGTGATCTTCACAGTGAAGTGTGAACTGTGAAGAATCTAAGTAATGTAATGATGTTTAGTGAGTCCATGTTGACAAAAGTTCTAACAGATGGCTTTAACAGTGGCACCAAAGGAAAAAGATTTAAGCAGTACAGTCTAACTACTGTATTCAAGCTGCTCAGAAACTGCTCAAACAGGTGATCTAGTGCTATGAGAGATTTTGTACGTCCACAAGAACTTGTACAGACAATAGACCCTGCTTCTACTTGTGCGGTAAATGTACGGTATGTGTGCACAACAGAACCATATGCACACTATTCCCTGCACATAATTATAACCTACATTCACTGTTTGACCATGTGTGCACACAAGTTCTTATTGCTGTATTAAAACTTATAATGATAAGTTAGATGGCTCCAGAAAACTAATGAGTCATAAATGGAAATAATTGTATCTGTGTGTTTGATGTTTCTTAGAGCATAATTTCTTATCCTTAATCATTGTGAGGCATTCTGTAAACTGCTGAATACTACCTTAATATTAATACAGTAATAGTAGATGGAGCTTTTTCTGCTTTCGTTTCTAGCACCTCAATACCTCAGTGACAAATTGAACAAACTTTATTATCATTATACTGCAGTGTATTACAATGACATTAAAAGGTATTCAAAGTGTGGGACAAATATCACATTGGAGCTAAAGACACAACACACATGCATGTGATATAAATAAAAAATATTGCTGTTCTGAATATAATGCCATATCCTGAGTAATAATAATAATAATTTAAAAAAATGCTTGACATAAAGTGCTTCGGTGGAGGTTTGCTGGTTGGACCTGGTTGGAGTTGCGGGTGCGGGATTCAGGTGCTGTAGAGTTTGAGTGTATGGTTTTGTATTATCAGCCAGAAAGTAACAGTTCAAAGAGATGATGTGCAGAATGGGTGGAGTCCCTGATGATCTTTGAGGCCCTCCTGCTGCAACTTGGCAGGTGAGAGTCTTCAGTGGATGGCAGCGCTTTGGGCAGTGCTGGTGACTCGCTGCACTGCCTTGTGTTCTTGTCTGGTGCAGTTCCCTACCATGCTGCAAGGCAGTAGGTCAGCACACCTTCCACAGCGCAACAATATGAGAAGGTCCCGGGGCAGCCCCGCTTGCTTCTACCTTCTCACAGGGAAGAAGCATTGTTGTGCCTTCCCAGTCACAGTGATGTGTGTTTCACAGGAGGGAAACACACTCTCTGTGGTGAACACCCCAAGAGTTTGAAGCTGGAAACTCTCTCCATGACCTCCCAGCATGTGGACACTGGGCTGAATGGAGATTTCTTTTCCCTGAAGTTCATCACAATCTCCTTTGTTTTTCTGGAGTGCAGGGTCAGATGGTTAATGGAACACCTGAGTATCTTATCCTGATAGGCTGTCCTGTCATTGCCAACGACTCTTGGTCATCAGCAAACTTTACAATGGTATTTGTAGCATGGACAGAGACATACAGCATCAGCCACCACTGACTCATGTTCTGGGGCTGGCAGGACATGAAGTTGAGGATGGCTTGGTTGAGGCTGAAGTCACCAGAGCTGTTCTTTCTCATCTTTCTTAGATGTGCCATGCCTCATATCTTGAGACAGAAAAGGTATTTTTTGTTTGTTTGTTTTTAATGACTAGGGGATAAAAGTGTTCTCATCCATTTATGGATAATCATGGGTGAAATTGAGGCTCATGCACAGGCAGCCCATGTCTCGATCTGTGAACTCTATAAGGCCCTACATATACACATGTATGTCTGCACACACACATTTCTGGTTTTGTGTACACACAGTTTTGTATTTTTGTCATGAAACATCATAGAGTTGTATGCATCTGACCGGTGGAGGTGTTGTCAGGTGGACTGTTGGTGCATGAGGCAGTGTAATCAGTGAAGTCAGTGTATTACTGATGTTTGAAAAGCTTAAGATGCACCTATACACAAAGTACTGGACTACACACCAACAATGAAACACAGACCAACACAACTCTGACTGAAACACAAGAGGATGTGTGGTTTTCTTAACCTGCTTCTCTTTACATAGTTGTAAATAAAACTCTGAGCTCTGCTTCTGTTTCCCCAGGGAGGGAGGGATGGTGGGGAATGTAAGGAAAAGGGACAGAGAGAGAGTTTGTTGAAAGACTAATTTATCGTAAAAGCCAAAGCTTCATTAGTGCAACATAACATATACAATATAACAGGGAGTGGGCTAAAATTAACTGCAATATTTAATCACAGAAGATAAGAACCGAACTAGGATTTTAGTAGTTTTTGAAAATGTGTCAGTGATGTGTAGAAAGTCAGAATCTTTTAATTTTACACAACAGTTGTTCTACACGTTTGATTTTTTTCTGCCATCTAGTCAATTATATTTTCATTCGATGGTTATATATTTAATTGGGCCTCAAATTACTCAAGCTGTCAAATGTAAAACTGCACTACAGAATCACATAACTACATAAAAACACTAATATGCAGGGGAAATGAAACATAATGTGGCATTAGACTGAGTACTCAAGTGAAGTACAAACAGTTCACAATGACAGAAACAATACAATATTCAAGTAAAAGTATTTGCATACAATCCAACATTACTATGGCAGACCAAAATCATTTAGACCCTGGTTCCCCTGGTTGATGTATATGGCAATGTATACAGAAAACATGTGCATCTACCCCATCCTCAATGAAAGAGAGGGGGTGCTATTTATAGACTCCATGTAGCTCTGTGTCTAATAAATCCAAGTATCGTCTTTGTATTTAGAGTGATTATTTACACTTTACTGTTCAATGCAGCCATTTACATGTTGAAGGGTGGGGTTGGTGCTCCATGCAGACCAAAACAAACAATATAACAGTCTGTCTATGTCTGTGTTTTCTGATTTCGCCTCTGCACAAACTACATCAATCTTTAAAATAGTTCATGAATACATACTTTTAAGCAAGAAAAAAGAGAAGAAAAAAGACTGAGTGCTTTCCCAAAACTAGGGCACTGTAATTTTTGCAAACATTACTCACACATTATGAAATAGTGCACTTGCTGGGAACTATTTTCACTGGCGGATTACTCTACACCTGGTGCTGTCTTGAATATTTCTGGCAGCAAGATGGTGCATTTGGGATTGAGTCCAAAATAACTACTCTGAGTGTGTATGTGTGTGTGTGTGTGTGTGTGTGTGTGTGTGTGTGTGTGTGTTAGTGGAAATGAAGGAACATATCACCCAGTGTGGTTCACTGATGTGCTTTCAATCATTTCTGGAATGAAGCTCTACAGCACAGTGGGATATATCAGGCTTTGGTTACACACATGTTTATGTTTAATAACATGTTTAATGATGTTTTCTTACGTAAAAATGGAAAGAAAAAAATTGATAACTCCAGGTGAACAGGTAAAAGAGCAGAGGTCAAGATGATCAGAGACTCATCCACATGATTGAGCCTCAGTCTAACTCAGACTCAGGAGTTTGTTGAGGAGTTTATTATATAATTGTCAGTGGATTACCCAGTGTTAGCAGTTGTGAAAATGCTAGCTCCCCTCTCTGGTGCTGGCAAAGTTTCAGGTTTATTTAGCCCTGGCTTCCCCAGTTGACATGGTTGGCTCCTTAAAACCCTGTGTTTATGAGACTATCACTGGGTGAATGCAGTTCAATGTGGAAACTCTCACACACCGTCACTCATCATGTTTTGTGTTGCATGTCATGTAAAAACACATGCACATTAGTAACATTAGGAGCAGAACACTGAAGACATAAGAAGATTAAAGAGATAAAACATTTGTTGTGCTGCTGTGTGTTCTGTGATCACTTCATCATTATGTATGAAAGTTACAGTAAATAGATTTTCTTTTCTCTTGATATACTGGGTTTCCCTTTTGTCTGCCCTGCAGGAGGAGGATGAATATTAATGAAGGTCATATAACTGAGATGTGGTCATGGAGCGTGTATGCATGAAATACAGGATCTGAAACAACATAAGGAATGAATATTAACTATGCGCTTGGTTATTGAGGTCACTGTAACAGAAGAATGAGGAGCAACAACAGCCACTTGGACCAGTCTCCTTCTGACTGCATCACCCCCACACCCCAGCTGATCATCTGTCCCCCTTGATGCTTACATTCACTCTCATGCACAGTTATTAGCAGGTTAGTTGAGCTCGCAGCACCATCCACTTTAATTAACATTCGGGGGATACAAAAAGTCTGAAGATCATTTGCAAGGGCTATTAGGTTTCCTGCCGGAAAATGAAGTTCAACTTTTGACCCACAGAGCCTCGGGGGCAGATCTCTCCTTCCACTAAATCCCAACACGTCAATTAACTGAGGAGATTTCCATCAAATGCCGGCGTCCTAAGCTGCAACTACAGCACTGGCAAATATTAATGAAAACCTGCAATTATGGACACATAGAAACACTAAGAGGCTTTAAGCACAACATGGTGATTAGAGATTATGATCAAACAAGCCCTATAAAGAATGTACACAGTGTGTTTTGCACTGTTAATGCCTGAAGTTATGAAATTAATGCTCAAAAAAGCCAAAGTGGAAAATTGATATATTTGCAACGGCTGTCAGGAAATGTGGGGTTATACTGTCATCATCTCTGCTTCATATTCAAGGTGTGTGTGTGTGTGTGTGTGTGTGTGTGTGTGTGTGTGTGCTGGGCATGCATGTGGAAAATGATTCCAGAGCTTCTACCAACATTGTGCAGCAGCCATAAAAAAAGCTCATGGAAAATAGATTTTTCTTTTGTTTTGTTCATGTTTTCTATCAGTGATTTGGCAGAGTGATCTTTACCTAATATAAAGTATTTCAAGGTCCATATATTACACTTTTCCAGTGTTTTGATGTGCTGAAACATAAGAAGAAATATTTGCGGTTTTAAAAGCCAAAAAAAGAGCTCAGTGTAGTTTAAGTCTCCTCTCCAGACTTCTAATAATAAAACTCTTGGCAGCTGCTGTTGCAATGAGGATAATATAATGTACCAATGACTCTCTGGTAAATATCCAAATTTAATTACAAAATACATATTTACCATACATATGTTGTTGCTATCATATATTTTTAGTTAATTACATGACACAACAGCATCACTTTTTATGTTAAAACTTTTATCTGAGTTGTAGTGATGGACCTAACACCAGCATCAAATGAAGCAGAGATGACAATGTTGCAAGCTACAGTTTGCTGTGGACAGGTTGTGCACATTTCTCTAGACTACATAGAACAGGGATGGGCAACTGATTCCACAAAGGCCGTGTGGCTGCAGGTTTTTGTTCCAACCAATCAAGAACACACAGTTTGACCAATCAACTGTCTGAAGACTGAGATCAGTTGATTAACTGAGTTTGGTCTGGTGTGCTGCTGCTCGGTTGGAAAGAAAACCTGCAGCCCCATAGCCCTTTGTGGAATCCGTTGCCCATCCCTAAAATAGAATACAGAATCTAGACCTTCTTTATGATCAAAACGATAAAGACATCCACCTGTATTATTATGGGACCTTCACGAGCCAGACCAGAGGAAACCATTGCAGTCCAGAGTGGCTAAAAAGAGGAATAAATGTTAGAAGTTGGTATAAAATAGCAAGTGAGGGCACTTGATGGTATTCCATTGAAATCAGATGAAAGCAAATGGATATGGTGTTTGAATAAATGTCAATGAAACAACTTTGTTCTGACGTTTTGAAAGCTCTCTGTATTACTCAGCCATTGTTTGGTTGTGCAATCCTCTGTTTTACAATGACATGCAATTTTAGTCCTTTCCTCTCTCGGGATATTCTTTCATGTCCTTTTGCAAAATTTGTGACAGACCTCAGACAAGTATAAATGCACAGCACTGAAAATTTCCCCAAAAATACCAATCCCACTTTTTTCATATAATAGTGTTTTTTTTTTTTTTTTTTTTTTAACCAACGTGTTGGAGATGACAGGTTTCTCTGTAGCTGCTGTCCCACCTTTGAAATAACAGCAGTCTGCAAACACTGCCCATCTCCTCACTGTCTCCAAAGCTGTCATCCAGGACACCTTCAATAAAGTTAATAAACAGTAATTGTTTATTGTCGCTCTGTTTACCCAGCCATCACATCAGGCTATAGCCAGGAGGGTTGCTCTGAATTTAAATATGCTTCAAGGAGCTGCGGAGCTTCGCTGGGCACACAGAGACACGTTTACTGGAAGCCTGGTGATCTGTGGAGCAGCCACACATTGTCATTAAAAAGGACAGGTAGGTTTTTACCAAACAGTCAGACAAGCTCGAGGACATTATATTTTATGCAGAGTTTATGCTGAGATTTAACTCAGCTCCTGCATGTCTGCTGGATCATCAGGTGTCTGGAGAGTAAGATATTTTGAGCCTAGTGATAAGAAGTTATTTAATGAAATCACACGGGTGTCCATGTAAGGTCTATATGTATGTGTGTGTGTGTGTGTGTGTGTGTAAATATGTATCTGTTTACAAAGGAGACACAAAGCTTAGAAATAGTTGTTCTTGTGGAAGTTTCTTCTGTCTCCACAGAGGACATCTGGCCTCAGTCACAGTGACCATCAGGCACATGGTCATCTCACCTCTGTGCATACATATATCTTATATAGACAGGCATGTGTCCTCCAAATTGCATCCAATCAGCTGAGCTGGACTCCAATCTATGTGCAGTGCAGAGCAGAACACCTCGAGGATAAGCAAGAGAAATGGAAGATTTTTCAGCATAAGGCTCCATAACTAGCACATCAAAATGTGAACCAAGTGAAGGTGAATACTTCCTGAATGAACTGTGCCCTGTGGACCCAGCAGCAGCAGGAACAATATCACAGCTGAATAGGGGGACCATCTATAATGCAATCTCAAACAACACAGGGCTTCATTTTCTGGACGACCCCCAAGGGGCATGATGGCACCAGATCCATATTGTCTCATTGAGCTTTCTCATAAGCATAAGCATAATCTTAACATCACCTGCCTTATCTGAGCAGCTTCTCTCCTTTGGGCAAGGATTGGATGTGTTCTAGCAGATTTACAATCATGACTACATGGGATTACATCAGAGATTCACTGAGAAATAGACTTTTTTTCTTAGGACACAACACATGATCATGGGTCATCAATCAAGCTGCCAGTCTCTTGTAAAGACTGTTTCGGGTTGTGCCACATTTCTGCAAATGTCATGAAATGTAATGTAATGCAATTTCCTCATCAATGAAGGTGCTCAGGAGCCTCATATAACCAACGATAACCAGAAAATATGAATTTAGCTCCATTTCCTGTTCAATCAAGTTCCCTTACATTTCAAACTCTCACACAAGCAGCAACTCCCACACACATCCCATGTCATTCTCTCATACTGTCATGTCATGTGCACGTCACAGTTCCTGTTTGTGTCCTGTTTTATTTTGAAAGCGCCTGTGTCTTTACGCCCTTGTGTGTTGTAACTCAGTGTTTACCCATTGCCTTCTGTTGGTTCATCTGTGTTTGTTCTCAGTGTTACCTTTGTGTCCCTGTGTTCTCCAGCCTGTTTGTGTCCATTTGTCACTCAATAAATCATATATCCTTTGTACCCTGGCCCTCACAATGACATCACATGTACAATGGATTTCTCTTGCGTAAACTATGCATATAAGAGTATGGTAGTGTATGTAAGATTATGTTAAATGTGTACTGTAAAACTCTTAGCATGGAGTTGCTGTCGCTAAAGTAGTTGATTCTCTGTCAGAAGACTCACAGTCAACTGAACAGTGGGACAATGTGTTTGCATTTCTGTGGCAGTTGTGTTGCCCCATAACTATACATCCACTTCACATGAAACCAGATCAAAATGTCAGTTTTAGGTGCAGTGTTACATAATGGGTTAGGGTCAGGGTTAGAAATCAGTGCTACGCCTGTTACACATTAACACCCATAGGGACTCTCTAAGGTTCACACTCTGCAGCCTCAAACACTTGACCCAGTCATAATGGATGGGACAGTGGAACAATTAGAAATTTTTGAGAGCACTGATGCTTTAATGTTGGCCATTAAAGCAACAATGCAGGCAAAGTGAGACAGAACATTCAATATTTTCTTCTCTTTCTTTCTCTGTCAGACAAGCCTTAAAATCAATGCAACAATACAACAACACAGCAGTTGCAACTTATTATGATCCGAATATTGAGTGAAATGATAATGACTGAAATCATTTCAAATATCAGCATCATAATTATCACCACCGAATGTGACCCACAGTTACTTAGTGTACTTTATTTACTATAATGAAAAACAAGAGTACTAAATAATATGTCAGCTCTTGTATCATCGTAATATTATTTTGCAACACTTGGGCACACAGTTATTATAGTACTTAGAAATAAAAAGGATCCATATGTCTTTGCAAGACACCAGCATAGTGTCCCTTGTTGAGGTTAAAGCTTTTATAGTTATTCAGTAGTGGTGGTTGGTGTTGTCAGCGAATGTTTCTGTTGCGTTCAGCAGGCCTTTGTGCTGAATATCTGGCCGTCTCCGTTGCAAAGCTCCTCTGAGGCTCCTCAGCGTCTCCCTTGAAAACCACTCTGCTAGATTAAAGGAGAGTCTGTCACTTTCAACTGATTACAGTGTCTCCACACTCAAATTAGTGCCTTAAAATTGCCCTTCACACACCTCCACCTACTCCTATGTCTGTCCAAAGGCTGATCTTAACTCACGTTGCAACAGAGATATAAGTCACTGGACAACAATTTGAGTTTTCTTGTGAAATCATTGCAGTGGTAAAAGGCAACGCTTCTCGAACTTTATGTCTTAAATGAAGCAACGCTTTCTTTCAGAACCTCACAGAGCCATGCACAATGTGGAAATTCAGTCAAAGGTGGAGTTTCTCTTATAGTTTCATTGGATTAATTATCAGGCCTAGGGGGAGAGTTTTTCCACACGGTCATGTTAATGCATTTCTATTCAAGCAAGTAGCAGAAAGTGTTTCACCTATTCACTGTAGTTTTTGTAGGTGTTGGTGGAGACAAAACTGAGCTAATAAGGCTTAAGTTCATCATGTGCCAGAAACACAACTGTAGTCAAGTGCTAATGTTGTTCTGAGCCTGCTGGATGTGAACATAGGCAACAGTGTTCGCCATAAAAACTTTATGAAGTCATTAGCATCCAGTCTGGCCTGAATCGTAAGCACTGATAAGAGGATGCATTGTTTTTGTTAATGTTCTCTGCAAGACTGACAAGTAAATAGCTGATAATACTAATTTTAATAATCATGGCTGTGAAGCAAAAACAAAACTTACACCTAGATTTTGACTTAGATATAACATACAGTATATTTAATAAATGAGTACTTTGGATCTCCAACACCCTAAAACAGAGGTCTTCAACAGCAGGTCCATGGAGGTACTGCAGGGGGTGATCTCTCTCTCTCTCTCTCTCTCTCTCTCTCTGTCTGTCTGTCTGTCTGTCAAATGCGACTAGCGACAAATCTAGCGACTTTTTCCAATGTTGTTACAGACTTTTCTGGTTTATATATCACTGCTGTCTGTCTCCAATGAGCAGCGGGTGCTACTGTGAGCCCCTCCTCTGTCCCAAAGCACTCACAGCCGGTCAGTCTCACAGCAGTGTCCCGGAGCAGTTAGCTGCTCTCGCTCTCTGTCTGTCTGTATGTGGGAGACGAGATGTACTGTAGGTCCTTTCTGCCGTCAGTCATCATACAAAATATCAACTCTCTGCCCAACAAGAGTGATGAGGAGCTGGAGATATAGATGAAGACTCAGGAAGTAGACATTTTTCAAATCAAAACAATACTTGTGTACATCCCACCAACAGCTACTGCTGAAGTTCCATGTGAAGGTCTCCATGAAGTCGTTGCTAGGATACAGACTAAACATCCTGAGGCACTTGACTTCAGTCATACGAATACGAATATGAATTACTTTATTGATCCCCAAAGGGAAATTCATTTGTCTGTCAGCTCATCAACCATTTGCAGAACAATGAAGAAACCTGATTAAGGCTGCAGGTTCAAGGGATCTTCTATATCACTCCGTCCTGCAGTGAAGAGAGAGGAGCCGTCCACCACCGCTCTTTTCTTGGTCCATCAAGGTGTTATGAAGAGGATGATCTGAGTTGTTCAGAATGGCCTCCACCAGCGTGTATCTCTCCACCACATCCAAATATAGAAGATCCTTTGTACCTTCAGTCATCAGGCTTCTTCATTCTTCTGCAAATGGTTGATGAGCTGACAGACAAATGAATTTCCCTCGTATTCATATATATATATATATATATATATATATATATTGTCAGAGCTGGCTCCGATCCCTGACAAAACCCAAAACGCAAGAGGGAATATGCCGGCAAACATTTATTAATAACCCCATACAATACAAGGACAACAAAACATAACTAATGTCTGTAGTCAGGTAAGTCAGTAGTGTATGCAGGTGTATGGATGGGAGTGTAAGTGTTGGATGCGAACAGAAACAAAAGATAAGCTGCAGGGTGCGACGCCGGGAATGGAGAGAGCGCGCAGACGTCCATGCACAGTTTTAAAGGGCACAACCCCGCCCCCTCAGAAACACACACCGGAGGCCCATGAGTCCATCAAGCCCTGGGTGGAAGAGAAAAAAAAGGAGAACGCAAGAAACATACCCACACAACCCCACCCACTTGGGGTTGTCACACCCTCCCCCTTAAAACGGGACCCCAAAGGGGACCGCACCACCCACCCAACTTCAGAACGGCTAGGCCACCCACATGTTTAAAACGTACAGGAGCAGCCATACCTTGAGCACACTGCCAGTCCCCAGCAAGCCCCAATCCGGGCTCACCCAGTATTCCCAGTACTCCGCAACCTGGTACCGGGGAAGCCTATTTAAGAGACAGAAGTACAAGTAGAGCCCGAGAGGAGACACCTGGAGAAGATTACATGGCACAGCACACAAGAATAGAACATGATCAGAAAGTGACCAACAACTAACTCCAATACCCCAAAACCATTACTCTAGAGGCAAAGGGGCCCGAGACAAGGCATCTGCCAGGACATTATCCTTCCCTCTAATGTGACGTATATCCAAATCATAACCCTGCAAAAACAGAGACCATCTGACCAATCTCTGGTTTGGAGATTTAAGCGAACCCAAAAACGTTAAAGGGTTGTGGTCTGTATAAACCACTAGAGGTGCCGTCCCTCCCACGTACACCTCAAAATGCTGTAACGCCAAAATGAGGGCCAATGCTTCTTTCTCAATAACAGAATAGTTGGACTGATGTCGATCAAATTTCCTAGAGAAAAAACAGACAGGCCTTAGCAACCCCTTGTCCCGTCCCTGGAGCAGGACGGCACCTGCCCCAACCTGGCTGGCATCCACCTGGAGCACAAAGGGCCTGTCAAACCGAGGAGCTGCCAACACAGGACAAGAACAAAGCAAAGATTTAACATTGTCAAAGGCTTGCTGACAGTCACCAGACCAAACAAACTTAGCCCCCGCCTTCAACAATTCGGTCAAGGGAAACACAACAGTGGAGAAATTTTTACAGAAACTCCTATAATACCCCACCAGACCCAAAAACCGCTGGAGTTCTCTCTTTGTGGTGGGCTGCGGAAATTCAGACACAGCTAACACCTTGGCCTGCACAGGAACCACATTACCCTGGCCCACCACACGGCCCAAGTAAGTAACAGTCGCCCGAGCAAACTCGCACTTGGCCAGGTTAACAGTCAACTGTGCCTCAGCCAACCTCTCAAATAAGTTCCTAATTCTTTGCAAATGGGAATGCCATGTGTCACTGTACACCACTAAATCATCCAAATACACTGAACAGCCCTCCAGCCCATGCACAACTCGGTTCATCAGCCGTTGAAAGGTGGCTGGAGCGTTCTTTAAACCAAAAGGCATAACAGTATAGGAATAGAGGCCTGAAGGAGTCACAAAAGCAGCGACCTCTCTCGCACGCTCCGATAAGGGCACCTGCCAATAGCCCTTTAAGAGATCGAACTTAGACACAAACTTAGCGGAACCCACTCTGTCTATACAATCGTCCATGCGCGGCAATGGAAATGAATCAGATTTAGTAACAGAATTAACCTTCCTCATATCTGTGCAAAACCGCAGAGTGCTATCCGGTTTTGGCACCAACACACAAGGAGAAGCCCAGCTGGACGCCGATGGAACCGCAATGTCATTTTCAAGCATGTAATCAATCTCAGCATTCAAATGTTTAAGCTTGTCGGGACTCATGCGATAAAAACGCTGTTTGATCGGACGCGCCTCCCCCACATCAATATCATGCTCAATCCAGGACGTACGGGATGGAACATCACCAAATAGCTGTGGAAACTTCCCAATCAGCTCCACTAACTGGCCCCGCTGTATCTCAGGCAGATGCGCTAACAAGGAACCCAACCTACCCAAAGACTCAGAGTCCTTCAACCTACCACTCAGCAAACTGTCATCCGGCTCAGGGACGCCGTCTGACCCCTGCGCCACACTGCAGGAGTCCACAGCGAGCGCTGGACATACGTCACCTTTTACGCACCCATCACCCCCCGAACGCTGATAGTATGGTTTTAACAGGTTGACGTGATAAAGCTGAGACGACCGCCTACGACCCGGGGTAGCTACAAGATAGTTCACATCAGAGACTTTTTCGGCCACAGTATACGGGCCAGTATATTTAGCCTGGAAAGGCGAAGTGACCAGCGGCGTCAGAGCGAGGACCTGGTCCCCAGGGCTAAACTCATGGCGCTCTGTACCACGGTCATACTGGGCTTTCATCTTCACCTGAGCCTGCCCCAGTTTAACCTTAGCCAACCGACCTGCCACAAACAACCTATGCCTAAACCCATTAACAAAGTCAATCAGGTTTCGGGGCGCCTCGGTGGAAACCAGCCCACCTTTCAGCGCTGCCAAAGGCCCGCGCACCGAGTGCCCAAAAACCAGTTCGTTCGGGCTGAAGCCCGTGCTCTCTTGCACCGCTTCTCGCGCTGCCAACATTAACCATGGGAGTCCCTCCTCCCAGTCCCGATCCAACTCTGTACAATACGCACGCAACAAGGACTTAAGAGTCTGATGGAAGCGCTCTAACGCGCCTTGACTTTGCGCATGATATGCAGTGGACTGGTTATGGTTCACCCCCAGCATCTTCAATACTTGATCAAACATATGGGAAGAAAAATTAGACCCCCGGTCGCTTTGTATCACCTTCGGTATACCGAACACTGAAATAAACTGTGAAAGTGCTTTAACCACAGCTTTAGTGGTGATGGATCGAAGCGGATACGCAGCAGGGTAACGAGTACTTTGACACATAACAGTTAATAAATACTTACAGCCCGACTTGGCACTAGGCAACGGCCCCACACAGTCTATAATCAAGTACTCGAACGGTTCACTCACCACAGAAATAGGCTGCAAAGGCGCCGGCTTTATGCGCTGGTTGGGTTTCCCCGTCAGCTGGCACACATGACATGTCTTCACATAAGCAGCCACATCTTTCCTGGCCCGCGGCCAAAAAAAATATTTGAGGACACACAAATAAGTTTTACGCACCCCAAAGTGACCACTTTCATCATGCGCTGCCTTCAACACTTGGGACCGGAAATCCCGAGGCACCACTACCTGAAACACAGGGACCCCCACCACATCCCCATCACAGGGCAGCCATTTACGGATCAAGAGACTCTCCTGAACAAAGTAGCCCTGCGCTACCTCTTCAACTTGATCTCGCGGCACAACCTGATCCCACAACGTGGACAGCGACGCGTCAGCCTTTTGCGCTTTAACCCACTCATCCTTAGACCCACCCGGAGGCAAATCTGGTAAGCTAATCAGTTCCCCTGCAGCCGCATCCTCCCCAACGGACGGCACAGACGCACCTTTACTCTGAGCACGCGTCATGGCACAAACAGGGAAAACTTCCAGCGCCGAACTGTCAGCCACCACTCCTAACGGCTCGGACACCACTACAGGTGGCGGGGGACCGCTGGGCCAAACCCGACCGCCACAAATATCATTGCCCAAAATCATCGATACGCCTGGCAAAGGCAACGCCGGGCGCACGCCCACAGAAAACACTCCTTTAGCCAGGTCACAATCCAAGACCACCTCATGGCGCGGCACGGGGACGAAGCCTAGCTCCATACCCCTCATCACAATGAAATCTCCAGTCTGCGTACCAGAGGAAAACGGAAGCGCCGACTGCACAATAAAGGAATGTCTGGCCCCCGTATCACGCAACACCTTTATATCAACCCCTTCGGCACTGCCCACCAAGGACACCCGGGCGTCAACGATAAACGGCTCAAACCCAGACCTGTCACATGCATCCACCGCTGTTTTATCACGTTCACTTGCGCACAACATAGCCGGAGCTGGGGAAGGCCCGGTGTTTTTATTTCTCAACAAAGGACACTGATCCTTCCAATGCCCCTCCCCACGGCAAAAATTGCACAGGTTCGAACGCCCTGGCCGCACCGAGGCTGATATTCTCCGGGCCGGACCAGGCTTTAAAAACCGGCCGCGCGTAAAACTGCTGTCGTCACCTGCTCTTTCGCGCACCTCGGGGAAGCCAGCCTTGTGCGTTAACACAAAATCATCGGCCAATTCAGCCGCTCTAAGCACAGTAGCTGGGCCTCTTTCATTCACATAGGCGGTTACGCGCTGAGGAGCAACGTTTTTAAACTGCTCCATAATAATTAGCTCACACAGACCCTCAAATGTGTTGACTTTTTCCGCGGCACACCAGCGGTGAAAGTGAGTGGTTAAATCGCGCACAAATTCCACATTTGTCTGCTTATCCGACTTCACCCAATGTCTAAACCTTTGGCGATACGCCTCTGGGACCAGCTCATACGCCTTGAGGACAGCTACCTTCACCATTTCATAGGTTAGACCATCCTGCGAGCACACCGCAGAGTACGCCTCCTGCGCCTTGCCAGTGAGGACGCACTGCAGCAGGAGGACCCTATCTACATCTGGCCACTGCCTGGCCTCCGCCACGCGCTCAAACAACGTGAAAAAAGTGTCAGGATCCCGCTCGCTAAACTTTGGCACCAGGCGCAGATTCGCCGTCAGATCTCTACTCTCACGCCCGGCCACAGACCCCGACTCGTTTGACGCGCCAGTAGCCATCCTACCATCGCGGTCCAAAACCCTCAACTTTGCCCGCTCCAACTCTAATTGAAGCTGCAACAGCTCTCTCCGCTGTTCAAACGTGAGAATCCCGGCCTGCCCCGCAAACACCGACGCCGACTCCGTCCTAGCCGCAGCCGCCGCCGGCTCAGCAGGCTCTTTCTGCAACACACCCCTCTCAAACAATGACAACACAAACATTTTCAGCTCATCTTTGAGCAATCCCTCCTGCAACACAATACCATAGTGCTCCGCAACTTCAACCAACTGGTCTTTCTTACACGAATCCAAAAACACAGCACTAGGCGCCTCATAAAAAGCTGACAAACTATCCATACTCACCGTCGAGTCGGATCCACACTGTTAGATGCACAATTGAGCGAACAAAGCCCCCAGAGCATTCCCCTAACTGCCTAACTCAGGACCTAACTAACCTCAACCCTGGTCTTCATGCGGTTCTGCAGCGGGCCGATTAAGCACAAAACCAGCAGGATCACACACGCTACCCCACGGAGTGCCCCCGAGAAGGTTGCCAACGCAACCAACACTAGCCGCTCCCCGCAACACTATACAAAAAAAAATAAACCGACACGATCCCAAAGGAGAAAGTGCCCTGAAGCCTAACGGGAACCTCCAGACCATGTGCATCCACAGTATCTCACCGAACCCCAACTGGTGAACCAAACTCCCCCTACCCTGCAACATAAATCCAAACAACTTAACCGAGACGAGCCCCCATTTGTCAGAGCTGGCTCCGATCCCTGACAAAACCCAAAACGCAAGAGGGAATATGCCGGCAAACATTTATTAATAACCCCATACAATACAAGGACAACAAAACATAACTAATGTCTGTAGTCAGGTAAGTCAGTAGTGTATGCAGGTGTATGGATGGGAGTGTAAGTGTTGGATGCGAACAGAAACAAAAGATAAGCTGCAGGGTGCGACGCCGGGAATGGAGAGAGCGCGCAGACGTCCATGCACAGTTTTAAAGGGCACAACCCCGCCCCCTCAGAAACACACACCGGAGGCCCATGAGTCCATCAAGCCCTGGGTGGAAGAGAAAAAAAAGGAGAACGCAAGAAACATACCCACACAACCCCACCCACTTGGGGTTGTCACAATATATATATATATATATATATATATCACACACACACACACACTCACAAATACAAGGCCTAAATACATTGTTTCTATGTTCTAAGTTCAAGTTCACTTGATATTTATATTTGCTGCAAATAAAAGTCCAGCACTTTAAGATGCTTGTCTTCCAGCTTATTATACTTCTATGACTTGACTTGTGACTTATTTGACCAAAGCGATGACTTGACTCGACTTGTCTTGACTCTCACAAAAAGACTGAAGACTTGCTTGAGATTTGAAGGTCAAGACTTGAGACTTACTTGAGACTTGCATGTATGATTTACTCCCATGTCTAGTTCAAAGTCACCCTGTTGTCCATGGCAGATCATAAATGCTCATGCACACATTGCACATACAGCTCAAAGCCATAGCATTACAGCCAGTCACATCTTGTCTGCAAGGTATATCACAGAAAATTATGATTGCAAGCAATAAGCGCCACTTGGCGTGTTGTGCCCAGAGGAAAAGACTATCTTGTGCGTTGTTCAAATTTGCTGCCATAACGGCATTTTCATTTGCACACAAAAAAAGATTGATTATAAAAACATGTGCTGGATAAATGGATAAAAAAGTTGTGTGCTAATAGCATACAGAAAATGAGATTTTAAATTGCCTGTATACGAGCTCCATGGATTCACATGGGACAAATACCTCAAGTACCACTAAGTGATTTAAAGTTGATTGGAACTGTCTGCGCTGTGATAAATGATGTCAGGTAATGAATTGATCTCCATTCTGGGATCAAACTGCACACAGGCAACTGTGGGGTGTCAGCAGGTCTACTGTAATCCCATACCGCCTGTGCATCCATCTGATAAAATGTAAAGTGATTGGCCGCCGTGTGCAGCGCTGTCCCATCAATCATGACTGGGTCAAGTGTTTGAGCCTGCAGAGTGTGAACCTTAGTCCCTATGGGTGTTAATGTGTAACAGGCGTAGCACTGATGGTATTTGGGCATAGTAGGGGCCTCCTTTACCCCTCCCAGCTACTGTCACTGCTGCTGCCCCATGGACCGTGGACTGTCTGTACTTGACCTCTCACAGCCAGAGCTAACAACTGTGTTTGTTATGATGTAATTTTTTTTCTCTTTTTCTCACAGCTTCTGAAAACGTAAAAGACAAAGGGGAAAAAAAGCAGAAAATGAAATCTGCTGCAGGTTATTTTGTGAAGCCTAGGCCAGAATGGGAAAAAATGGAAGGTCACTTGAGTCACTAGTCTCACGCTGAAAAATGGAAGTTCTTAGTTTAGTTCAGCCATGAAAAATGCTGAGTCCTGTGCTCGGTGACCTAAGTTTTTCACATTTGTCACACCCTCTTTATGCTGTGTACCCACAGTGACCCATTGTGATCTGTTGACAGCAATGTCTTCAGTCAATTCATATTCACAGTGTAACCCAATGTCAGTTATCCACAGTACGCTGGAAGAATACAGGTTTGAAGAGCTAAAACCACCCTGTTGAAATCAATCTCTGAATAAGTGACAGTTTTGATGACTGTCATAATGATTTTTCTTTGTATGTTCACTCAACCATTTGCCAAACTGTCAGCCTGGGTTGAAAACAAATAAAACAAATCATTAATAAATAAAGTTGATGGTGTGTTGTGAGGATGATGACTCACTATTTAATGAAGTTGTTTGCAGTTTGTATGTGTGGAAAAAGTACATTCACATACATCTGTCCAAGTGAGGGGTCTGCCTCTTCTCTAGGAAATACTTCAGCTAGCTAACAACCACAGAGCAGATGGTGTGAGTGCTGGGATGTCAATAACATAAATTAAAACAGTTGACATTTTATATAAGAGATGCATATTAGAGGATTGCCACAAAGCCATTCATTGGATCTGTAGTGGGATGCTGTTGTTGCAGGTGCTATATGAAAGATTTTGCTATTTGTATTGCTACATAGTTGTGTCAGTTTAGCATGAGAGGATGAAGAAGTAGCACTTGCCCGAGGGCATGCTCTAACCTCTTTCCTTGTAAATGCAATTATGGCTGAAGATCTTAGCAAGTGACCATTATGCAGACAACACCTGCTCCTGTGAGACCACATCATTCAGTAGTAGAGAAAACTTTTAAAGTCTTTTAACGCAAATTTTTAAAAGTAGGAAAAAACTTTCTTAAAATTAACTCATTGAGTGCCAAAAACGTAATTTTACGTTTTTCTTTTAAATTATGAAAATGGACACTCTTAACACACCTTCTGTGTGAATTTGGGAACTCTATGATGAATCGAACTGAAATAGATGACGATGGGAAACTCATGAAGACTCACGATCTGAACATTTTATCATAACTCGGCTTTTGATTGTTGCCGCATTGTTTGCCGCGTGGTTGTCAAATCAGTGGCGCATGCATTACACAGCAACATTCGCCATGCACATTTCGGGACAACTGAAATAAACGGTTTGTCCCCGCTGAAAGCATAAAGTTTCACCTTTCAAATGAGCCATAGTATGTGTCCATAGCTATAATATAGAATACGCTGTGGCTCTAAAAAAATCGTCAGCAATGGTCTAGAGAGCTGGCACTCAGGGCTAAAGCTTCGGAAAACAGTGTGGCACTCAATGAGTTAATTATCCTTATCATTCATATGGAAGGTTCGCTTGGTTGGAACATTTTCTTTCTGGGTGGAGTTTGGACGCTCTCTACACATACTGTCTAGTACATGCATGTGTAGAAATCCCTCATGTGTTGGAACATAACCTGAATCTCCCATGGGTAAGGTAGACTGTATATTAACTGAGATTTAAAAAAAAACAATTCAACATTATATTTGTGATCTTGAATATTTGCTTCTACCACCAAGATCTGCACCCGCGGCAGCTCCACTCGGGCCTGCACAATAGGCTTCCGTGTTTACTGCGGCGCCCTCCTTGTCGCGGCATAACCCTCGTGCCTCCCGTTGCCGGCGACGGCTGGATGTTGGCCCGACGATCCAGTGCCTCACTCAGACTGCATTTGCTTCTCTCCGTTGGGAAGTGTGTATCTGCCATTTCTCCCAACTTGGCGGCATCAAGTCACTATGTATGTTATATGCAAGACCAGGGGTCTGCAGACACATTCACCGCCACACATGAGTAGATGCCCATCTGTGATGATTAAGTAGGATTTCTTTTGTATTAGTCTACAGCAGTGCTTCTCAACCTGTTTTCAGTGATGTACCCCTTGTGAAATATTTTTTCAGCCAAGTACCCCATAAACAGCTCAAAGCATTTACGGTTGAAAAAAAAGACGTAAAACACTGTGTCATCAGTGTCTGACTTATTAAACTTTGTAAAACTTATTAAAAAATTAAAAATTTATTCAGTGATAAAGAGTTTTGCACATAAAAATAATTATCATCTTAAAGTGCCCTTTTTTAGGTTTACAATAAAGATCTGTTTTTATACCAAATTCATGAACTCAGTTACAACAGCAGCTTGTGGACAGAAACCCATTAAAACAAATTCTTCCGAATCCTGTCAGAATTTTGCCGGCTATGAATTTGCCTTCTTTGGCACTTGTTGTTCTGTGTTTTCAGCAGCATTTCAGGTATGTTTCAACCATGACTCTATTGTTTAAGTTGTCAAGGTGGCAGGGATTGACAGGTGATGCCATGTGGCACATGCCGGGTTACCATCATGGTAGGGAGGAGACTCTGGGTTTTTTAGGAATGAAATGAAATATGAAATATGAACATAGTCTAATGAATATAAATTCAGTTTATGAAATTACACTTATATTTCATTGAAATATTTATTAAATAATATTTTTAACGGACTTTTGAATTCATGCTATTTTTTAAGTATATATTTTAAAAATCTCACATACCCCTATGCCTTCAAGTATCCCCAGGGGTACCCGCACCCCTACTTGAGAACCACTGGTCTACAGTATAGTTTGTTTTAAGGAAAATCCTGCAGACTCTACCTTTAAACTCTAGAAATACACAGAATGTAACCTTCTGACATTTGTACACAAAATGTTTCCAGAAATCAGGGTCTGTAAATCTTAAGTTAAAGTGGATGGCAGTGATGTTGAGGCAGATGCTAACTGAGTTCAGCCGCCCTTTCATTCGTTGACTGGCTGTATCCTAAAAGTGTACTCCATCGCTGCCTGAAATAATTACCCCGTGTCACATCTCTTTTCTTCTGTGAATGATTTCATCACTCAGCTATTGCTTTTTATACCCAGCTCAATTAAAGGGGCAATGATGCACATTTTCTGACTACATAAAAGAAGCATACAGCCTTTCATCTCCACATAAAACTGGGCATAAAGTCTAGATACATATATATAGGTTTGTCCTTAAACTGGCACATAACCCACACTTTTTGGACACTTTTCCAAGTGTGAAAAAGTGTCATATCACTTGATAGCTGAATAACTACCATCAACTTTTAATTAAAGAGATGAGGGAAACTATGATGTATATTTTAGACCTAATTAGGACGTCGACTCAGGGGAGTAGAGTGATTAGATGAGTAAAGACTCCCCATGGATGCTGCAGATGAGCAACCATACAAATTCTCACACGCACACTGACAGTTGCACATACATACACACAGTTTCTGAAGGTATTTCCACTTAGAGTCCCAGTGTAGCAGTACTTAAAACTATTGTTTTACATCATGTGGTGTTAGTGTTTATGCTTTACCCTAGATTTGCTCACCAATAATGGGAGTCAAACAAAATTATGAATCAGATAAGAGAAAAAGAGAGAAATCATACACGCCATGCTGTCAATAACCCCACAGAGCTGCTGTGTGTTATATTAGTGGCTCTCAGAGATGCTATCGGCAAAAGTGGTCACAGTGAATGAAACAAGTGAGGGATGGCAGCCATTTTCCTGGCCTTAGTTATCTAAACTGAATGGCAGTAAATGAAACGGTCCTTGATTTGCTTCCCAGTATCATCACAAAGTACCATGGTCCACAGGAGCACCCATTTAGACCAATTATAGAGGAGCAATGGTATCCTGCATTGTACTCAGTGGTACTGAAATAGACATAATGTCTATCAGTCAAAATACTGCAATTGTGGCCACAATAACACTGCTGAAGTCTTGCTCATAATGACAGAGAACATTTTCTTCTCTTCTAGACTGATGGTCATATCAAGCAAACCCTTTTCTTTTCTTTTCTTTTCTTTTCTTTTCTTTTCTTTTCTTTTCTTTTCAGTGAATCATCTCACTGGCTGTGGTGATCTTCTGTTTTACAGTGACAGAAAATGTATGTAAACCCAATGACCTGGTTTCATCAAGCTTCATCAAGTCAGAAAGAGACACACAGCTATAGACATACCAACAATTATAACCCTCTGTGTCAGTTCAAGACAGACATGACATATTCACAGTGGTTGTAAACCATATTTAACAAATGGTTAAACCTGCACCCAGATTTTCTTTGTCTGAATTCAGGTTTAGAGACAGTGTTCTGTTGCCCAGCTTCTGCTGAGCTCCTGCAGGTGTATAGACAACTTGACATTATCCTCTGAGATACCTGGATAAATTTATTTCCACCTCCATGATGAAGAGCAGTCCAGGTCCAGAGGTAGCAGATCAACCCAAACTGGATGATGATATTGGGATGTCAATATGTAATGTGTTTCAACATCACATATAGTGCTGCTGCATGATTTTTAAATCATCTTCCATATCAACAGCCTATTAATTTTTCCCCAGCAGCAGTGTGGGATATAATGATGCTGCTCATTTTGGACCACAGTGTTGGTTTGGAGAGAGACAGCTTCATCCGTGGTGTCCATGACAAAACACCAAGGAGCATGATTTGTTTATGGTAGACTGAAGTGCAATGCACACCAGCACTACCACTGTGCCCCAGCCTGCATCAAGTGCCATCCCTAGTGACAGGAGAATACTGCGGAACAAGCTGGGACAACTGGAATGGAAAGGGACAAAAGTCCGGGTGGTGTTGCAGAGTTGGAGTTGCAACATGGTGACATGGTGGCAGGTGTCTAGGTGCTGGTGGTGTGGGGTTCTACATAAAAAATAATGGGAGTGGCTATTCTGACATGCACCATGCCATGCCGTGTGTTGCAGATATCCCTTTAAGCCTTCAGATGTTACTTTGAGGTCCCTTGTTAATTATTAGTTTGTGTTTGTGTATCTGGAGTCATCTCAGCTCAACATCCTCTTCATCCTCAACCTCTAGCAGGTGAGCTAGCTGCTCTGGTATCAGTTATCAGAGGATCATTTCCTCATTGAAAGAAGAGCAGAGAACAGCAGGGGAGGGTTTCATCAGAAGTAGGGATGTTTTCAGTCTTCCCCTGAATTGTTATGTCAAGCGATTGATTTAAGTAGTGGACAAACAATGGTATACAATGGGCCAGAATCTGATTGGTTGAAGTTGAAGCTTGTGGTAGATGGTGACAGACAGATGGTTCATCCAGTCGTCAGCCAAGGATTTTCTGAATCCAAGAAGTTTTCAATGAACCATCTGTAGTAAACCATCTGGCATGTCAGGTTAACTCCTGTCGGCCAAGAACAGAAACATGAGGCTGCGGCACAGGCTGACCAAAACTGGACGCTTAAACACTGGGAAAACATAGCCCAGTCTGATGAGTCTGGATTTCAGCTGAGGCAGCAGATGGTTGTGTCAGATTTTTGTGTCAACAACATAAAACCATTGACCCTTGTGTCAACAATATAAACTAGTCATGGTGGTGGTGGTGATGTGGAGATTGGACCCATTAAAACCAATCACTGGCACTAGCTTACTCTGGCTGGTGTTCCACATGGATTGCTTGGTGGGTGTATACTAATGCTGCCTACTGGTACTAGTTCTCTTCACGAGGAAATATACCAGGTCCCTTAATGTACAAGTCAGAGCTGTTGTCTTTGTACTCAGGCACAGCATTATTGGAGGTTCTTTACTCAGTTAACCTGTGAGTCACCTGCAATTCCCACAGATTTCAATTTTATGCCTTTAATTAATACGGTAATCAGAGAGAAACGTGAAATGAGGAGACAGAGAGGGGGGATGACATGCAGCAAAGGGCTGTCCGGGGATTCAAACAGGGGCCGGCTGCTGTGAGGACTCTATAGCCTCTATATATGGGGTGCCTGCTCATCCCAGTGAGATATATGATGCCCCATGCATTAGATGTATTTGCTAATCATATTTCATGGACCCTCTTTTTCCTCTTAGCTTTCCATTGGTTGTCTGTTCATTTCAAAGGCTGCCTGCTCTTTCATTTTCCACTCAATGACAGATGTTTCTTTAAATGACATTGCTGCTCAAATTAATTATTTGTCTCCACCATTCAAAGGCTGACACCATTTGTGAGCATACATCTCAATATTTTGCCTCCACAGTCTTGCTTTCCTGACAAGCGATGGTTTAACTAATCACTTAGCTGCAGTGATGAGGGAGTGTACTCCAGTGTGTCTATTCACTGTGACATTACCACTGGGCAGGTGCAGGGGCTACAAAGGACACTTCAGATCACACACACACAACCTCACATCTTCATTGTGCTGTGTGTGGTCAACACACTTGAAATTTTAAAAGGGTGGCAAAACATTTCCCAGACACTGGCAGTGATGGCAGCATGCTTGATAGCTTGTTGTTGCCAGTTTTTTTTTTTTACTCTGATTCAAATTGTTCCAAATGAAGATTTCATGTCAACTTTTTACATTAATTGGGCCGCATTCAGTCCGGGCCTCAACACCTGTGGGTCGTGCTGGGTCAGGTTTTAATTTTGAGTTCTGTTGAGAGCTCTATGGCAGATTAATTAAAACATCATGTGACAAGATGGAGATCCATGGTTTGATCAGCACAATATTGTTTTGACACTTTTATTCAAACATTTGCAAGTGAAGAAACGTCACTACGCATTTATTTCGAGGTGAAGCATGCACAGAAAGAATGCAACCACACAATGTTCTGTTTCACCATTGGAATTGATGTAATTTTACTTTTGATGGGTTTGGGACTAAATATAATTCTACGCCTCTGAAACCCAATGACATTCCATTGGGGTTGAGCCTGTTTATTTTGATTGACTTGTTTATATGGAGCATTTTTATTCAGTTTGGACATCTAAACTGATTCTAATTGGAATATTTGGCTCCTTGTAAACCTATCTACTGTTATCTGGAGTTAGCTTGTATATTGTTGGCCAATGTAGGGGAGTATATGGGCTGTTTGGTTCATTTAGCTACTTGTTTTATGTGAAATGATTGTCACCGTTTTTACTGTTTTATTGTTTATTATGATACAACAACAATATATGGAATGCTAATCATGGCTCATTTAGTAATGATAAATCCTGGTCCTTTTCAATCTCAACTGTTCTTGCCTGAGATCTAACTCAAGTTTGTCAGATTCACTATGAGCTTCTTTGAAAAATAATATTTGAAAAGAAGTTGTGGAGGTTACAAGAATGCTTGACCATGACACAAGTATTTGTGATGATGGTTTTGTATACCGTGCTTCATATCCACAACTGTGAAACTGTTCCATGAATTCTGATAATAGATGTTTCATCTCTGTCCACAGGACTGCAAACATTTTTATTCACTTTTGCTTCATTGGTGTGTTTTGCCTTCTGGTGTAATTTCACTATGTTTGACTACCATTTGAATTGCACAGTGGTTAGCTTCAGCCCATGTGGCTTTGAAAAGAAACTAAAGACTTTTATAAAGTAACTAGACTTCTAATCTCAACTCAGACAGCTTTACAGCAAAAACATAACACTATCGGTCAGGCTTCCCTATAGCACATGTTTAAAATCTGGCAAGTCCTCATCATATCTTAATTATAAAGCTGGCTTTAATTTGCTAGCCATACTTAATTTAACTGTTTTTTAATGTACAACTCACTTGTATAATTGTCTACCTTTTTCTCTTCCTGGAGGCTCGACCATTTGTTTTGACTCACCAATACAATTTTGTGGAAATCTGATGGTGCTCATTCTAGGATGTATTAGTCTTAGAGCCCTGAGGACCAACTGAAGTAAAATACCAGTGTCATAAAACCAAACATATGTCCTCTTTATATCTCCTGTATGTTTTTTTAAAGCTGTGTGTTTTCAGGGAATTGCTCATAAAACCAAATGCTATTTATCCTCTGAGACATATTAACAAATCTGTGATGGTTTTCCAGTCCTGCTGTGGAGGCGCTGGTGGAAGGGATGGAAGGGAAGCGCCGGCTCACATCTGTTCGCCTCCTGCTGAGCGGTGACAGTGCCACTGTGGAAAAGTTTGAATTCCTTCCCAGAGGATGGTTGTGTTTGCTGGAGACAGCTCAATGTTGTTTGTAAGTGACTTAAACTCCTCAAACCAGCCAGACCCACCACTGGGCCCATCAATACAAACGCGCGCTGCACGGCTCGAGCTTCGTTGAAACACGCACAACCTCATTTCAAATTCTAGTCAAGACATCAAAGTTTCCTCTGAAGCTCCGACTGAATCAGACAATGAGGACATGGAACATATATAAAGTAAACACACAACATATGTGATATTAACATGAGCTTGAAGGGGAAAATCAATGAACTCAGTATTTTTAAAAGAACTGAAAGAATAACTGAAGCCATTTTGCTGAGACTCTTTGCACACACGTCATTTGTACTGAATATTTTCATTACACTTTTGTTACCGCTGTCCTGTGTCTTTTTATATAGCGGGCTATTCAATGATGTCTGACATTTCAGATTAAGAGTTTCGTTGCACTGTGTGATCATTCAAATACAGCAATAAACTTTTAAATTGAACTGAATTGTATTATGTGGAGCTCCTCATTCTTCAAAGGTTGGAGGCATAAACAATGGCGACAGATGGAGGGTACAATGGGAAAACGAGCCCAAAAAGACTTTAAACAGCAGTACGGTTCTGATGGGTCAGACTGGAACACAGCAGAAATGACTGGTACTTAGAAGCTCAAGCAGAATCTCAGAGTGTTTATCTATTGCCTTGCCTTCTCTTTTTCTTACACTGCAGAACACCAGTTGGAGTAAATCTATATCTTCTTTTCGATCGAAATCGATATCTTCTTTTCAAATAGCAGAAGCTAAGCAGTGAGGATGTTCAAAAACCTCTTTTGTGGTTTGGCATGCAAAGACATTGTTGTAGATAACCTTGAAACTCTTCAACTAAGTGTTTCTTTAAGTTTTACTTTCTTGAGTAAAACTTAAAGAAAGCACTTTAAGTGCTTTCTTGAAGCACTTAAAGTGCTCTAATACTACCAGTGCTTGTAATACAACAGCCTTAGTATTACAAGCTGTACTCAGCATCTAGAAGAAACACTGAGTTCAGCATTAAACTTAATATCTTTACTCTTTAAGAGTACAGTGGCCCTGAGTGCCCACTGCACTGCAACTCAACTAAATAAACAATCATGCTGCCACTGTGCTGCAGTGTAAGAGTCAGGACACTAAAAACGGATGAATCTGACCGTGATTTGTTGTTCAATACCCAGTTGTGACTTTTAAAGTTAAAAGCATTGAAAAACAAAAGGCTCCCAGTGGAGTAATCCCTTTGTGCTTTGTTTCCCATAGAGAAAGAGAGAGAGAGAGTCCAGTCACCTCCCAGGCCCCAACTCAGCTTCAGCCTGCTTTTGTTGATTTACGAGTGTCTGGTCTTTAATCCAGAGAGGAAAGACATATGTGGTTTTCTCCACCTGCAGGATCCAGATTGTTTTGCTGGGCCTGGCTCATGCTAAAGAACTAGGTGTGACATCAGTCCCCTCAACCTTTCGTTCACAAATTGAAACCCAAACTAGACAAGGACGTCTGTCTCCCTCTAACCATAAAGTCATTGTGTAGTCAACCCTCACGTCTGTCCCTGACTGTGGTGATATTCACTATTGTCATCCCACCCCATCTTCACTCCATCAGTATCACAGCGCACTATGCTTTATTA
Source organism: Caranx ignobilis (assembly GCA_021432705.1). Classification (NCBI taxonomy): domain Eukaryota; kingdom Metazoa; phylum Chordata; class Actinopteri; order Carangiformes; family Carangidae; genus Caranx; species Caranx ignobilis. The sequence continues at coordinate 14,805,499 of MU269991.1, forward strand.
CAGTGACACATATCATACTTACCATTGTTCTGCATAGCACACGGTGGGTTAATGTCACTACAATCAAAAAAAAATGGCTGACTGCAGGTTATGCATTCATAAAGTCACGGTAGGAAAATAAAATATCAATTTGGAAACATGCTGCTGTTTACCTCTTCTATAATGCTGTACCATTGATGTCTCTCTCATTTTTTAACTTTATTGATTTTTTTCTTCTTCTTCCATGCATTTATTGACAAGTATTATTTCAATTGAAAGAAAGTAATATTTGGAGCAATAACTTCTTACAAAAATGATCTATTTTTTTATAAAATGTATTGTTTCATACAAATTATGATTCCATTACCAGAATCAAAGTGGAATGCTGTTTTTATGTGCTGTGAAGCATGGCATGAAGCTGATGTGACAGGACATGGTAAACATTTGCCTGGAATAAATGGTGAGAATAAGCAAAGGGATGCCATTTCTCAGCAGTGCATAACAGAACACAGCCTTCCTGTTTGGCATTGTACAAATGTTTATCTTTCTGTGTGGCTTTGAGACCAAAAAAAGAGAGAGAGAGAGAACATACTGTCACGACAACCTCCAGCTACATGACTGGAGACAGGCCCATGCAAATGAATGCTATCAGAGACAAAGTGTGATAAATGTGCTGTCAATAGAGATAGTGCAGTCCCACATCACACTGCCCATCACAGCCCAAATGAGCCAAAAAAAAAAAAAAAAGAAAAGAAAAATCTCAGTAGCCCTCACAGGCAGCATCACACATCTAAAGTGTCCATGACATGGTGCTGTTCCAGCTCCACGATGAACTGCAGGATTTCCATAAAGTTTTATCACCTGCTTTTTTTTGGACTGTATTTTTCTGTGAGATTTGGTCTTGTGCATTATGGCTCACCTTGATGACACATCAAAGAGAGAACCATTTGAGTTTAAATACCTGCTTTCAAAACTGCTCCTGACCTTCTTATACACAATGTACAGCCAGGGCAGCAGTCTGAAAATTGCTTTTCTAAAAAAAAAAAAAACAGTACAAATACTTGCTGTGATGGCAGACAATAACATACTGTACATCCAGTTCGACTGAGCTACTGCGACGCGCTATTAATTATTAATTTCTTGCCAGATCAGTCCCCCTTAAAGTGGCATAATGTCCCATTTGCAGCGTCTGTGGAGATTAAGAAAAATGAAAAGGTACTCCACATGCCTGTTTGGAGTTATTTGTTGATCCTCTTGTCATTGTCCTCTGTTTCCTTATCATGCCAAGTATAGAATCCATCAAATGGTCTATACCTGCAGAGACACTGTCCCTGATGGCTGAGCTTATTTCACTTCTCTGATGTGATTACTATTTTTGACCAGCACAACAGGATGGGCTGCTGATTGCCTTCGTTCCCATGGCTGCCACAACAATGAGGACCTGCTGTTGCAAAAATTAGAAGAGATTTTTAAGTGGGTTCCAGGCCACACCAGGATACATTGCAGCCCCATGTGGCCGCTGCATCAGAGAATGGTGCAAAGTCAGAAAGACTTCACTATTGTACTTCAGCCACACAAACAGTGTTGAGTTTAACCTTTTCTAAGTGTCTTATTTTTAGTAATGCAATGTTAACTTGTTTATAGATAACAATGTTGGTAATAGTCTCAACTCTACTGGTGAGGTACTCAAGGTAGGAAGCTGAATCTGTGGGTTTGTCAGATGAATGAGTCCTCAGACTGTTCCAGTATCTATCTCCTTTTACTAATGACACCTTCATGTCAACTTTTCCACAAAGGTTTCTTTTCTTTTTTAGAAGGATTTCATCAAATGGCTCCAGGGTGGCCAGGTCCACAGTTTACAGCTACTTTGTTGTTGCTGCAGGTAAAAAATGATGTCTGCAGGTTGGGCTTGGACAGACCTATTGCATAGAGATGACATCTATAATGCCTATGAATGAAGAATCATATTTTGAATGACAGATATTTAGACCCATGCTGTTAATGCTGTATGACATCACTGCAACACATAACCAACCACAGCATCAGCACCACCCGACCCAGTGCCCGCCACCTGCCTGAAATAAGGTACAACAGTAAACACAGTAAAACCTGCTGTATTTACGTGCTATATGAATAAAATATTGTGAATGTCTGAGCTGAGGTAAGGTGTTCCACATATTATATTTTAAGTTCTGTTAATATACTGTAAATTACATGAGGCCTTTTTAGGACCTATAGGTGAAAGAACTGTTCTGGGAAAATTGCCTTGAATGTTTATGGTGTTATTTTATAGATATTATAGTAGCAACAAAACTTTAAAAGCAACAAATCTGGATTTATTTGGGCATATTTTGAGTTCTGGTTTAGAGTTGCTGTTTGGCTGCTTTTGCCTCACAGACCTGGCAGCCCTGAATGGCTAGTATTTCTGTGGAATCACTGATTTTTTTTTGTTTGTGTGTTTGTTTGTTTTTTTGCTGCACTGAAGAACAATTGTCTACCTAAGCCACAGCCACGCTTACTGGGTGGGAGCCAGGAGCAGGCAGTGGACTAAACTACTGTGAGACAGAGGGTGGGAGGGAAATTATTATGATTTTCATCAGTGCTATATTTTTATTAACTCAGTATAATTACTTAAATTTAAAAGGTTAAGATTTGCAGTGATATACTGAGTGGGACAACTGGCCCCATTTCTGCATCTGGTCACTTTATCTACTTTATCTTAACTGTCTCATCTCAGTTGCTGGAGAAAGTTTCCTGTGGCGTCTGAAGTCACAGTGTTTTCTAAAATGTCCGTGTGCGCAGCTTCTCATCATTCACAGCTTGAAGACAATAGCGATGTTTAACCATGTGTTGCTAGAATAGAAACAAACTGACCAATTTGGTTTAGCCCAAAGCAACTCTGCTGGTGTTGCTTGCAGGCATATACCATCTCCCTGGATACCGTCACTAAAACTGTTGACCCAGATGTAGTTTTTTTCCCCCTATTTTTGTCTTGTCGTCTCGCAGTGGAGCAGGTAGCCTACATGTCCCACCCGGCAGCAAGTGGAAACTGAAGCTTTTAACGTAAGCACCCTGCAGTCTGTTTTCAGTTGGAGAGTCTAACTTGACTCTACTTTGTGAAACTGAGCAGGGATGAAAATATATTTTAGCCAAGGCATCAGTGGGACTTGTGTTCTTACTTGGTATAAACTCTCATGAGTAAAACTATCAGTTTGACTGGTGCAGAGTCTGTGTGGGCAATAAATACAATCAACTATTACTCTGTTTTGTGACTGAATTCACTGAGCTATGCTAACACACAGCTACTTATTCTTAAAGTTGGATGTATACAACTATACCAAGTCTTTATAATAAAGGTTACCCTAAGAAGCTGTATGCTATACAGGCTACATAGTTACACCTTAATGCAGCTTTACTGATGGATTTAGTAGAAGGTCCCAGGTATGGGAATCGAGCACAGAACCATCTTGCTGAGAAACATCCACTGCTCCACTGTGCAATCCATGGTGATAAGTGTCAAATTTGAGGTGATATGTTCACTTTTTAGCACAGTCGCCCTGGGTCTGTGCTTGATTCCCATACCTGGGACCTTCTACTAAGCAGCAACAATGGAATAGTGTCACTTTTCTTTATTGGTGCAGTGGATAAAGCCAGTAACACATTCTTTATTAAACTTTAACAACATAATCAATAAAAAACGTCTAATTTAAAAAATTGACTTACTGGGCCCCCTGAAATGTCAGTCACAAGACGACAATGTGATGAACACTGTCCAATGCATGTGAGATATTAAACACAATGCAAGAAAGTTGTCTGGACCTGCCTCTGAGCTGCCAGGGCCAGCTCTGAGCATTATAATGTTGGTTTTGGTCATTAAGATTTTAGAAATTGATCCATTTTAGTTTGTGTCTATGTTTGGAGCTGAACTTAATAACAATAACCCCATACAGTACACACCATCGTTAGCTGTTTAGCTGAGAGTTGATAATGAATACATGATGTGATGAAGAAATTACAGAATCATAGCATGTTTTTGCTCCATTCATTGCAGAGAGACAGAGCTGGTAAATGTCAGACACACCGGTGCAACCATTCACAGTATTAGGCTACTGATGGGATTGATGGGTCTTGATGGGTTAAATGGCCTTGTTTCAGTTGTCTAAATGATCCTGAATCAATGATGAAACTGATTTTTCTTATTAAGCACCTTAATTTCATCTAAACACCGACAAAATTGTTGTCTTTTATACACTGTTACTATCTAAGCAAACTGACTGACCCAGGAGTCACCATGGCAACGCTGTAACCACATGCACAGCCGATTTGCTCATTGATCCTCTTACTGTAGCACTGACTGACACTCCTTTGAACTCCCTGCATCTCAAGTTATAGAAAAAAAATGCATGTATTTTGTATTTGCAATATTTTCACATACAATAAACAGAAGAGAAAGAAATACATGTGTTGAATATTTGATTAGTGATACTGGTAATAAAAACTCTATTCTAACTCTAATCTAAAAATAAAAAATGAAAAAAAAACATACATTTGTCTTAGTTTCTTAAGTGAAGATGACTTAAAATCAGAATATTATATTAAACAATATGAGAAATGAAAGGAATACGAAGCTGAACAAAATTGCAATTTATATATATATATATATATATATATATATATATATGATGAAGTATGATGTCTGCTACCACAGCTGCTAAAATTACCCAAAAGAAAAGTTTGGATCATCCAATAGAATAATGTCATGGATGGACAGTATGTATCGCTGTGTGCAGTAAATGATGACAGGATAGCTGTGTGCTCTATAGACAGTGTCCTGCGGCCCAGGCAGGGGTCCATCATGCAGGTGATCTGGCAGCGTGAAGCTCAGTGGGCCATCAGAGCTGTTGGATGTTCAGGAAGATGAAGTCTTAGCTGGTGTAGGCTGCATGTTTTAGCAAACACCACAGGTTGTCGGGGTAGCGTGGTGATCTTGCACCACTCAGATAGTGATGTTTAGGTCAGCTGCCAAGCCAACTGTAGCCACGTGCACACAGAGGAGAATTCAGTATAGGCTGGTCTGACATAGTGTAGTCATCTGGTTCACTCCTCTGTCTAGAGGTGGGTCGTGGATTTTTAAAGGCTGATCGAACTGATAAACCATGAAAACAGCTCATTAAGAGTGGATGGTCCAGACAGCTCGGTCAGAATCAGTGCAGTCAGTCTGTGAGTGCAACAGATTCTAAGCACAATAACCCCTTGTCCCCAGCTGTCTCCAGTTTAGAAGACCATGACAATGCAGGCAGAAATGTAAATTCATAAAAAGTCCTCTGGGCTCTACCTCTACCTCTGAGTCCAAACATGCACACACACACACACACACGCACATACACATCCTATACACACGCATATATATATATATATATATATATATATATACACACACACACACACACACACACACACACATACACATCCTATACACACGCATATATATATATATATATATATATATATATATATACACACACACACATACACATCCTATACACACACATATATATATATATATATATATATATATATATATATACACACACACACACATACACATCCTATACACACACACATATATATATATATATATATATATATACACAGTATAAATTCTTCTTTTTTTTTCTTCATTCATAATTATACAAGGGCGACTCTGAGTGATCACTACAAGTGAATGATTATTATATCCACATTTTTCCCTTTTCTTCACTCCCCATGCTGATCACCATCTAATTGACATTTATATGCTTATGACATGAATAGAAAGTAATGAAAAGGACTGCTTCACTATTTACTGACTTATAAACTAGTGGTCCCGGTCCCTGAATGGTTGAGGTGAAATCGTCACACTCCACTCACGTAACACGCTGGCTGCTGGGAGAGAGCAGGGACTCTGATAATTATGCACTGTAAAAGTCCCAAAGAGCCAGAAGAGCAGCAGCAGGAGACAAAATAATTTAGTGAGCCATGGTGGTGCACACAGCGAACACTCACGCACACACACATGCTCACAGACATGCTGGAAGAACAAGCAGGGATGATTTTTATTGGTCATTACACACTGTCTTTCCAAGAACCTTGTAGCAAGAGAGTGTGAGCATGTGACAGCTTGCAGTAGAAGGCTAGAATGTTCTTGGCCACTATGAGTTGTTTCAACTGTAGTTTAAGTGAAGAATTCAAATTTCTGATTAACTTTACGGTGGATGTATTTAAAAATGTTTATATAAGCCCCCACAAAGTCAGGCAGAATGAACACAAAACGGATTCCACAGAGGTCCGTGCAGACTCAAAGTGGACGTCCACAGGGCATGTCCAGGCAAAGCTCAATTTTTACTACCATACTCTGCCATGGCTCATGACAGAAAGTGAAAACAGCGTGCAAGGATTGTGGGAAATGCGGGAAATTGTCATGAGAAAGGTAGTAAAGTAGTACGCAGTGGTCCGCTTGACTATGGAAAGACTATGAAATGTCAAACGACTGCAACATGCCGCACGAAGTCCGGTCCACCCACAGTAGGCCTGACTCTGTCTGGTCTTTGGTGCACTGGTCTCCAGCTGCAGCAGGCAGCTGCTTGAGGAAGGGCAGGTCAGAGCAGCAGCTACAGCAGCAGCCAATGTTTCATATATAATTGCAGTGACGGACATGATCATGTCTGGAGATGTCACTGTTTTGATGGACACATAACAAACCTGCTGCATGCCACATGCTGCTCAGTTGATGCTATACAGAGCCTAACGCCAGGCAAATTAACCACAGTAATTAACCACTGTAATCAACCACTGTCACGGTGATAATTAAAATTTAAATGGTAATACTAACTGTCTGGCATTTCTGTCTTGATTTAACACCGGAGTGGTGACCGCTTCATCTGTAGCTCCAACAACACTTGTACTGTACCTGCACCTGTGAGCTGATAGATATGTAAGGGATAATGTAGAGTAAGCCAGTCATGGAGAAATAAACCCTGACAGGGTTAATGGATATATAGGTTGGATATATAAATTGCTCACTGAGTTGAGATTAGAAGTCTAAAATCAAAGCTGTTGAAGTTAGTTTATTAAAGTGTTTAGTTTATTTTCAAGGCCACATGGGCTGAAGCTGACCACTGTGCAATTCATAGTGAAACAGAAAGCAAAACACACCAATCAAGCAAATGTGAATAAAAATGTTTGCAGTCTTGAAGACAGAGATGAAAGGAGCACATGTATTATCACAATTCACGGAACTCTTATCACAGTTGTGGATATGAATCCCAGGTATTGAGTATACAAAACATGCTGAAGGGGTTTATTTCTCCATAAAGACCGGGCTCACTCTACATTATCCACTTATTACACGGCTTACGAGTGAAATAAATAATTTGAGACACAGTGTTGATCAAAATAAGACTTTTATTGATTTATAAATTGCATCATTTAGCGTATGAATCTGTCCATCGTATAAGTTCGGGTCTCCCACTGGCCGTGTGCATTTGTTTTCAATGAAGCCCTCAGAAATCAATCCGTGGAGCGGTGGATTATCATACACACATTATGATCTGGGTATTGTGTAGTCTTATCTGTCATACACAAGAGATTGCGGGTTACAGGACGTGTTTGTGTTGTGGTGCCGAGACAAGAGCTGGGACACTGGGGCGGAGGCTCTCATCTTACAAAGTTGGTTTTCAGCCAAGAGACAGTAGGTTGGAGGCAGAGAGCCTCCATTCTCCCTGTAACAAGTTACAAGCCATTTATTTAACCATCACAGTTACTCTGAAGCTGTTTATTTAAGGTAAAATTGAACCATATGGCAAATATCCTGCATCATTCCTCTTTAACCCATTTTCCGCTGTGCTCCTCTGATTAGACTGGTGTCCCTAGCAACGGTGTGCTGTACTGAGAATGCAGCATTCAATAGAGCCGTGTAATAAATGAAGCATATATCATCTTAAAACATAATTATGTGAGGCCCACAGCTTTTAGGGGGGCCCAGAAGGAAATACCGTATTTTCCGCACTATAAGGCGCACTTAAAAGCCTTTCATTTTCTCAAAAAACGACAGTGCGCCTTATAATCCGGAGCGCCTTATATATGGATCAACTGGTTAATTGGTTGATCCATACTGGTTGTACACGGCGCTCAAGGCGCTCTGTCAAAATGTTTCAGTATGAAAAACCAATAAAAACAATTTAATAATCCAAAACACCGATCCCTTTATTTTTCTAAACCTTTTGCTAGACTATCCGCCGGATTAGCTATAAAAGGCCAACGATCCTCATATTCCTGTTTAAGACACAAAGTCTTATCATTCACACTTGGTGAATCTCTAATCTCACCAACAAGTATGACTGGTAAACTACAAGGCCGCAGCGCTTGCAGCATTACGGCCACCGTAGTCAGTAAACACCGGTACTGTGCTTACTCACAGTCCTAGTGGATGCATAGCGCAACCCCAGTCAAACGTTTGACTGCAGTATCTTCTATTCTATGTGCCTTATAATCCAGTGCGCCCTATATATGAAAAAAGTTCTAAAATAGGCCATTCATTGAAGGTGCGCCTTATAATCCGGTGTGCTTTATAGTGCGGAAAATACGGTACTAGCAAACATGTCTGTTTTAAAGCAACACTGTTTCTGAACATGGGTAGCCTAAATATTAGAGAGGTTCTGTAGAATTTTACAGCTCCCCACCAGAAACCTAACTCCTCTGGTCAGAGTTACAGTTGGATTTTGTTCAACATCAAGCTCAAGCCCGGCCTCGTCAGCCCCCTCCAGAACTCCGGCGACAGACAAAGCTCTGACCAGGCTCGTGTTCAATCACTTTCTGCCTTTTTTTAGTTCGCCTCCTCTGACAAAACCCTCTTTGCCTTCCTGTGGCACCGGCTCCATCAACAAATTCATGCACTCTGCTTCCCCGGGGATGATGGTGAAGCTGGTTCCACGCTTCACCTTCATGGCAGATGGGTGAGGGGGGAGGCTGTGTGCCTGCTCCCGACACCGACCCTGCTCAGGCTGCAGCAGCGGCACGATTCATCCCAATAATCATTTTTCTACCACTTGAATGAGTTTGGAAACATTATTTTAAGAAACCACAAAGTGTTGCTTTAAGATTGATTCTCATATTGCATCAAAGTAGTTTATTGTCACAAGAATAACAAGACATACAATACAGCTCCAGAAAAAATCTTAAATTATAGTGCTACAACCATAACAATAAATAATCTCTCAAACTTTTTATTTCCCTTCATGAATCTTTTGTACAAAGGGTTGGTGATATATTGATGTCCGCAGTACCACTGCTGGTTTTTACCAGGCATCAGACTGTAAAGAAAATCTGTGGTATTGCACATCATTACTCCAGACAGGAGCCACATTTAAAACTAAAATGGGATTACTGGTCATCAGATGTGCCCGTTCTCACCTCATTTACGTCTGTCTTCAGGTGGAGCAGCTTCAGGTGTTGAGAGGCCCCAAACACATCCAGTGAACTCACTTCATTAGCGGCACTTCTCGAGGACAGTGCTTCCTCCTGTGTGTAATATAGATATAGAGAATGATAAAAACAGGAACATTTGGAACGATTCCATCATTGTGGTTAAATTATTTGTTACTCAGTGGCAGTAAATGCTGTTTGGATGGGACCCATTGGCATTATTTTTTTGGTCTTAGACCATGTCCACTCAAACAGTGTTTTGGTCCTTAAAAACGATGATTTCAAAAACGGAGCAGTAGACTTTTAAAAATGCTGTTTTCATGTTTACATGTGGAGATTTTGGTTGCACAGGGGGGCTGCACCAGAGGAGTGAGCTGCTGCTTGCTGAGACACCGACAAACTCTGACAGCCAGACAGGTAACATGTTGGTGCTGGAGAAGCAGGTCAGCAGAGCTGATTCTTATCACATTACATGTGGTGCACTTGTCATTGGCACGCTTGACATGGGTCTAACATTGTACGTAATGGATTTCTGCACACAAAAGACACTAACTGTACATCTGACAACACAAAGTATGACGGTAGTCATGGAGATAGTAAACAAAGATCAGACCGGAAGTATGCTTTGGTTCTTCAGGTTCGCTATGATTTGTCGATGCATTTTTAAGTTTAAGTTAAAATTATATCACCGCATGTTGGTGTGGCAGCAATGCACAGTGTTGCCTTTTTTAAACCTGATGGTGTGGATGTGAGATTTTTAAAGTGGAGGAGAAAAAAGACCAGGGTACATGTGGACGAGGTCATAGTCAATCTAAAGAGTTTTTTCCACAGCCAGTTAAATTTGATTCAGCACCTGACTAGATGTGACTTTGGCTAACCACATCATTTTTCTGGCTAAACTGGTCAGATTGACCTTGTTGAGGAGTGTGACTGTTAGACTGGTGGTGTTTTTTTCTCACCTGATGCAGTTTAGAATGGACATTCTTTTTAATCCTCATAGATCTGATTTTCAATGTCAAAAGTCACTGACTGAAAAAGCAGAACTCTTATTTAGCCACTGAATTAGTTCCCTGTGGCTCCTTTAATGACTTTCCTCTCTTATTGTAGATGCTTAACATTTTCTGAAAGCTTCATTTCTGATGCCATTCGGAGAGGCGGGGGCACTTGATGCACCTCTTGACCCACCAGGAGAAGTGTATGTAAATGATTTGACGTATTACCTCCTTTCTCACCTCCACAATGCAGAGCACATCTTTGCATCCCACAGTGCAGCGGGCAGAAGATTTATCACACAGCAGACTGTGGCTGCATTTCTGAGTGAAGTGCTTACTGGTGTGAACAGTATAGGGCTGGGTGATTTGACTGATAATTCGTATCTCTAGAGGTAAAGGATGGGGGAGAGACGGGGGTGTGGGGTGCAATTGAAAAAGAAAAAAAAAAAAAAGACTTCAGTGCATCAGGCAATCCACTCACTCAAACTGTTAATGTTAATCTTTCCCCTGCCAACCAAGAGATGGAAGTCATTAGATCAGACCCTGCAGAGAGAGGGAGGCAGTGGTTAACGATGTGAGGAGAGAGAAGGATAACAGTCATGACAGGACAGAGGGGAGGTGACCGTGACTTGACAGTCCACTGTAGAAATGTTTCATTAAAGACTTTAAAGATTTTGCCATCAGACAAATTCCCTGTTGTTTTCCCCGACCAGGAGCTTTTCGCAAGATTAGCATCCAATAGTTTTCTGTCCCATTTGTCCCGTCATGAAGTATTAAACCGAAGCAAATCCCAGCACCTCTATTAGAACAGGTCAATCCTGCTAAATGATTCTTTTCCAATTGACTCATTCTCTCTCTCCTAAAAAAGGAAGGAAGAAAAAAGGCTTTCCAGGTAAAAACATAACTGAATGGTTTCCAATTCAAGAAATCTCACTTTCAGCATGCTGCCCACTGGTGCAACATGTCTGACTGGTGGCTCATCTTCTGTGTCACTGAGCACTGTCTGAAGCCAATTGTCACACTTCAGAAAGCTTTGAATTTCAATCCAGCGTCTCCTCCTATAGCACCTCAGTAACCACGGCCACCACTGTGTCTGTCTTGCTCCTATTTATGGATCACAAGACACAAGAGGCAACTGATAGGGAGGTGTAGTTTTTCACACGCGCTCACGGAGACTCTGGAAAAAATGTCTGCACGGCAAGTGTGACAAGCTTGCAAAGCGTTAACATAACGCTAATGTTGACTGGACGGCAGGGATACTGCAGGACTAAGCAGTGACAGCCTGCTTTTGATCGACTGCTCCTGTCCATCAGTTCACTTTGGTCCTGAGGAAGACATCTGACAGCTAGAAAACACAGGCTGGATCATGATTCCCAGAGGATGGTTCGTAATATTTTGTGACCTCCTGACCTTCAGTCTGGTGGCATCTTCATCCTCATTCTGCAAACGCGCTCACAGCATTCAGTTCGAAATACGCAAATTTATATAAGCCATAAAACAAAAATCAAAGGACCACCATGAAAAGAAAGCAATAAAATGTATATAGATATACATATATACATACACACTTATATACACATAGACATACCCATACATACACACTCACATTTCATATGATACATAAACAGCATAAAATGGCAAGATCAGCCCAGGAACACAGGGGGATAAACTAAATCACACAAATGTGTGAAATTGGAGATGCAAAGATGAAGTGTTTACAAATGCCAAAGCATTTAGACACTGCTGACATTTGAGGAAACAGAGTGGAAGCTATAGTCCTCTGTGTTACAACATCAGTTTGAATAACTGATGAAGGCTATTGCCCCATTCTCCTGTGCTTTATGTGAAGTGTTGGAGATACATGTGGTTTTACACATCTCAATGTAGTTTTGCATCTCCTCTCTCAGGATTCACTGTGGAGATCTAGTAACAACAGATCAGTGAGCCAATCAGAAGAGAGGAACAGAGTCTCTCTGATGTTTCCTTTAACATGAACCATCTTCTGTTTACCTGTCAACCTGGTGGAAGCAGTGGTGGTGGGTAGGGCTCAAGACCTGGTCCAGAACTTCCTGATCCAAACCTTGTTATGTTGACACAGTGTAAAACATTACCACAGCAGTCTGGGAGCAAATACTGCAGCCATACTGACTGGTGACCTGACTTGCAGATTGTGTGTGATGTCTGCAAATGCATTGACACTTTTTTTTTTTTTTTTATTGGACACAGTATAACATTATCAAATCCATTCACATTGAGCCTACGAGTTATAAAGAGAGTTGATGGAAGCACATGAAATACATGTTGATGGGCCCCAGGGAGTGTTTTTTCAACTCTTCAGAACAACACAAGACACCCTCAGCAGAATGAAACGATAAGGGACAGATGAGTGGGCAGGAGCTGGGGGTGGCATAAAATGATTCACCATGGCCTAATTCACTCTTTGGTCACTCTCAGTCCTAATGTTTCAGAGCAATTTTACACCCTCCCCTTGATATGCTGGCAGTTGGCCTCAGCTTCACTCTCAGGAGTCAAAAGGCGCAGGCTCGTTCTCAGCACGTTTTACGCTGCAGCCCATGTATTTCCACAGAGATGTGTCGTCACCGCGGGCCGAGGCAAACATGTGCCCGGCAGAATCAGCACAACAGATGAGTCTGAAATCGTGCCTCGAGGCGAGCTTTTCATCTACTAACTCAAACCCCGGTTCTTGCCAGATGACTACTGGCTGCTCCAAACCGAGAGTCAGTGCTTTGATAAAGCGATGCAGAGCCGAGGGATGTCTGCAGATATGGGGTTCTGCAATCTGATAAATATTGAAGGCGAGAGTTCAGCTCGGTTCACTGCCCAGTGGTGATGACTGGCTCCGAAGCACGTTTGTTTGGGTTGGAATGTCCGCCGGCCCATTCCACCTGGCCAGAGATGAAAAATCCAAGAGAGGCATATAACAGTAGGCTTCTTAATATTGCACACTTCCACCTCCATGTTGGTTTCCACAGAAACAGGTCGAGCATTTACCGTCTGTATCTCTCACTTTATGCGTCTCATCTCATTCAAAAACAACACAATGAGATGAACCAGTGGTGTTTCAGTGAGAAGGAAAATAGAGGAAAAAACCTGCTTAACTCCTCCATCATTTCACTGTGACCAAATTTGCCAAACGCTGTTTGACAGAATGAGGCTGGAGAGTTGCCTATAGCTCCACTGAGAGATGTCAAAAGGCTGTGCAGAGAGAGATTTTCATTTGACAGTCACCAAAGCCAGACTTCTATTTTCCCTGACTTCTTTTCACTGTGGCTCAAACAGCACATTAAAAAGAGGTTGGCATATTCTGTCTGGGTAGATCACAGGACAGGAGGACTGCTCAATATCCCCAATTAGGGTAAAAAAGGAAAACTAGTTAGCTGAGAGAGCTGATGCTCTGCATGAACCCTCAGCTTTACAATCAAGAGGAGTTATCCTGTTGGGCTTTGTGTGCTGAAGGCCACAAGTCCAAAAGAAAGCGACGGAAATGAGGCCCCTCAGGGTAAATGGGGCTTGCGCTTTAGAGTAAAGGGGAAGCAGTGATGATGAAACCTCTCCGCCTACATTAAGTAGTATCCTGGGAACATTTGGGTGGAGGCAAAGGCAAATATTACTAAAGTTGTGAATGCACCAGAGGCTGAGCGTGCCTGTGCCAAGGAATACCACGTGAGTTGGTTAGTTCCAGATAAACATCTTTTTGCCCACCAGTTGATGGACTGATAAAGATATGTATATGACGTACACTTAAACAGGTGTGTTATTTTGTGATGGGACTTCTTGAGTCAAGTAACGGTGAGTAACGGTGCATTTCATTGTCAGTAACGGTAACAGTGTTGTAATGGAGGAAACAGTAACTTTTTTGATTTTGCCATTATTTTGTAATGCCCTTATTCCCATCACTGGTTGTAGAACAGTCCCATGTTTCTCACGAGACGAGATCTGGGACACTGGGTCGGAGGCGCTGATCTTGCAAGGTAGCTTTTCAGTTGAGAGCCTCCATTCTCCCAGTAACAAGTTAACAATCACAATTACTCCATAGCTGTTTAGGGGGTCATGTCCACCAAAGCCCTCTCAACCTTACTTGTAGAGCACTCTCTCTCATCGGAATGCTGCTGTTGCTAGGTTACAAAACAAATCGTCTGACACTTGCATGTTCTGAAGCGAGCGTGATATACAATAGCATTACTGGCAGATTTTGACATGACCCTGAGGTCGGCCTGCCTTCAAAAGGGTGTATGATATAAACCGAGACTTGTCACCGGTTGTGTTTTTGTTGGTAACGTATGTCCCGCCCCTTCTTGATTTTGATTGGTCAGTGTGGCACTGACGAGCGTCGCACTGTTCTAAAAGTTGAACAGATTTCAACTCGTAGTGCTCTGAGCGCCGCGACAAAAAAAGTCACCGCTGAGAGCGTTTTTCCACTGAGGTTGCTGAGCTTCTTCGGACCTGTATGGAAAGTAGACTGAAAAAAAGTGTGTTTGGTTGACGCAGCCCCGAATTAAGGTAAAAATCGTTTATATGGATGATACATTCTCTTTCCACAAAAACAGAGCACAGTACTGAAAAAAGATAACATTAGTGCAATACACAGGAGGAGAATGTTGAGCAATGAAAATAATCATCCAGTAGAAATAAGGACCTGACTCCGAGCAAAGACGCTCATTTTAGTGCAATGCACAATGGGACTGAGTGAAATGCTTGTACAGTTTTAAGTATTTTGTTATGATGGATTATGATTCACATCTTTGTGATGACTCCTGGCTATTGATTTGGGCTTCAGTCAATCAGACAAAGATTTCCATTTGTTTTTTTTTTTTGTTGGTCTGTACTGAGAAACAAAATAGATGTTCTGTTGTTTGTGTAAAGCCCTTTGAGACAAACTGTTTGTATAAATGGGCTATACAAATCAAAGTGCCTTGCCTTGTTTTCTGTTACGTTGGCAGTGCCAAAGAATAGTCAGCATCATAGACAGCTATTCTCTTATTATCATCATCATCATCATCAATAAAACAGCAGAAGAAGTCATTGTGTCTCTGTATTTGAGTCTAGTGTTACATTTAAAGGATGAGGCAAAGACCAGGAATGATCTCTATCAGGTCTGACAAGTAAAATCCTCCAGTCAAACAGTGATCATGTCATGTTGCTTCTACACAAAGGCATGACACTATAGCTTAAACCTGCTGTGTAGTAGGATAGCATATAAACAGAACTCATCTCACAGAGAGGCTAAGACATGGATGCTGATGTTGATTCCTATCACAGCAGAGTGTAACAGTGATAAAGAGTGGTAACTGGTCTCAGTTCCACATGTTGACTCGATTGGCTAAAGCATCAGGCTACGGATGTAATACTTCACATTACTGTTGTTTAATTGACACTGTTACATCAACCAACAGTGTGGAAACTTCATTTATTTCCTCTAATGTAAGAGAAGGGAGAGCAGCTTATTCTAACATCTGAGAAACTGAGGTGATCATTTTTTGTTACTTTTGCTCAAAAACTAATTTCAGAGATGAATCAGTTATCAACTAATTACTTTATAGCCATATTATTTTGATCAGCAGCATATTTATTAATACCTATTTGAATGAAATATCTGTTTTATTCATAATGTGTTTGAACAGCAGCACACAAACTGACAGCTGGACAGATGTGAATCACTTTCTGCAGTGACAGCGATGAACTTCATCTTGGCTGCAGCTGTTGAAGGACTTGGTGAGTGAAGCCTGTGTGTCGCCCCAGCAGCACCTCTCCTCTTCCTCAGAGCTGCCTTCATCCTGTTCTATGTGATTAAATCTTTGATGCTAAACAAGATTTGTGGTGTTTCCACATTAGCTCACGGTTCACCCACACACATCACAAACAGTGTTGCTGCTTCTGTGAAGGCTTAAGAAGACTTTATTTATCAACCGTCATCCATGTGGACGTGTTCAGTTCAGTTCAACAGATGGAATATTGGTATTAAATACAAATTTACATAACATTTATATCACATGCACATTACCATTAGGCTACATGTTACCACTGGCATATGAATATTAGCACCTGTGGTTGTGAGGGCACATTTACAAGCCTACAACAGCCAACTTCCTCCAGCTTGATGTAATTCCTCCAACACATGTGTATCCCACAATTCACCACTGCACCACACCAGCCAGCTCTTAGCAGTGATGCATCTGGAGGATGATTTCATATATGAACAGACATGAAAAATAATGTTGAACAAGTTCATGGAGCCAGTGAATATTATCAGTCATGTCCAAACACACAACTGTGGAAGGACCTCTGCTGACTGACTCCACTGTAAAACTTTATTTAGAATCGAACCTAGTATCAGGATCAATCCACACAGCACTGCTTTGCAGAGCAGGTTAGGTAACAAAACCAAAACAGAAAGGCCAAGAGCAGAAAAACTAAGACGAGCCAAGAGTCAATGTAAAATTCACATACCTAAGGGGAACTTCAGAACATCCTTTAGCAAAGACTGAAGAATTCCAAATACAACTGGAAACCTGTTTGTCTGTTAAGGAACATAAACTAGAGCAGAAAATGAATGTCACAGTGATCTTTCTTCAGATCCCTTTATATTAATTTACTTAATTTACTTAGTAATGTCGTCGTAAGCTTACAGTGTTTACACTCTGCACCTTCATGACAACATATGGGACTCTGTTGAAACTGCTGTGGCCTCCTGCTGTACTCTGCCATCTGCACAAGCTTTCTTCTTATGCATTTGTCTCTGTTTTTTGTTTAGTTTCACTGTATGTGGTATGTGATGTGCACACTCATGCACCATGTGGTATCCTCACCACCACGGCTGAGACCTCATTTTCTAAGATGTCCTGCATCATACATTGCACCAGTCGGTCAACAGACTTCTTAAGTCAACAGACCAATCACAGTCTCTAGCTGGATTTTTTTTTTTTTCCTGCTCAAAAACATCTGCAGCAGGCTGCAGCTGGAAATAACCGGAGCGGTGAGATCAAACCAGTGCACTCAAGCTGAAGGCTGTGAAACCAAAGCATTGAGCTGAAAGTTGCTCCACAGCAAGTTTTTCTTCGATCTAACCCACAACTGGATAATTTATACATGTTTAACAGAGCCACTTCAAAGTTAATCCCGAATTTGAATCCTGCTCACATTTTCCCAAAGGACCATGAGCTACAGCGGAAACAGCTTGATCGAAAACCTGGGACAGATTCCATCTTGAAAAAAAAAAAAAACTGTGTGAGCTGTCACAGGCTCTCTCTCTTTGTACCTATTTGTACAAGGTTCTTGGAGACATAGTGTGTAACGACCAATAACGACCATCCCTGCCTGCTCTTCCAGCATAAAGTGTGTGAATGTGTGTGTGTATGTGTGCACGCGCTGTGTGATATCTCTACCGCTGTGGTTCACTGGGTTATTTTGTCTCCTGCTGCTGCTCTTCTGGCTCTTTGGGACTTTTACAGTGTATAATTATCAGAGTCCCTGCTCTCTCCCAGTAGTGTGTGTGTGTGTGTGTCGTGTGTGTGTGTTACGTGAGTGGAATGTGATGTTTTCACCTCAGCCATTCAGATCAGGAGCAGTGCAGTTCATCTTAGCTTCACTATTTAGTGACTCCAGTCAGTTTCATTAGTTAATTTCAGGTTGTAATACCTATCAACACAATATTAAGCTCAACCAGTATATCTTGGAAACGTAAAGTCAGTGTAACACAGTCTAAGTGGTTCAGGAAAATGGGAGATAAAGATCTCAACCTGTGAGAGGAGACCGATGAATTCACAAAACAGCATATCACTTCTTACTGTTAATATGGCATTCAACTATTTATCAGTTTGTCTTGCAGTAAAAAAAGAAGTTTGTGTAATCTAAAGAGAAAGCAGCATAATGAACTGCCTCAGTGGTAATAATTAATCAAAATTGGCAATCTGCATCATTTTAAATCATCCTTTTCAGCTAATTAGCAATGAAACAAAAGTCAATCTCACTTCACAGTTGGAACTATAACTTGTGTTGATGTATGTGTGAAATTAAAAATACATTTGTCACAATTTTGTGAACATTTTGATCATGTGACACTGGGAAAATGAGCGCACCTCACAGCAGGATGTAAAAATATGTTTCCTGAGCATTTTTTTTTTTTTAACACTGAATATTAAGATTAGTCCATGAAATGCACTGCATGAGAGCACTCATACATGGACAGAATAATAATTTGAAATGTGTTTTGTTTCATCATTTTGCTGCAATTTACCCACGGTATCTCACACAAGCTGAGCCTGAAGTCTGGATGGTGGTAAAACATGTTTTTCTCTCTTTTTTTATTTTTATTTTGGAAGAAACAATTTTACTTTGCATAAATAAACAGAGATGAGACAACACACAGCAGCATGCCGATGGGATACACTCCACGTTGACATAACCTGATATATAAGGGCATATTTGTGGAAGCTGTTTGTAAGCATACAATTATGCTGCAAAATAGCCGCTGCAGCTCAGTGTTGCACTGTGTTGCATGACCATGCAGCAGTAGATGCTTGAAACCAACTTCAAATAGGAAAAAAAAAAAAAAAAACCCAACACTGGTTCTACTCAAAGAGACAGATCAACCTACAAGATGTGTGAAACTTAAATATTGATGAGTGTAATGTTTGAATCACTTCACACACAATATTATGTAATGAGTATAATAATGATTTGACAAAGTGATTGGTACAAATTAACCCTCATTACCATCATTATGCTCTTTATAGTTCACACTGAACCAGTAAAGGAAATGTTATAAGTGATTGCTCTGTTGTTGGTAGCTCTAAAAGAGAGTGAATGAGCCAGACGATCACTCAGAAATGACATCATCATTCAGTTCAGAGGTCAGTAGGTCAATCTACAGACCACAGATGACGATAACAGGTAACTCTGGACTCAAAGGGGAATAGTACTAGCGAATCATAACAAAATACTGGTGACATGAATGAGTTTCACAGCAGATAATACGTTATTTAGAGGCTGCATGCTTGGTGCCCCAATCACTCCCACTATATGGATATACGCAGCTCTCAAATGGATCTAAATATCGTCTGAAGGACTCCTATTGACACCAAAGTTATATGGGTGAGTAAATGGCCATATTTTATACAGGAAATAAGTCCAGGTTGTAAAAAAAACAGCACTTCTCCTTTAATACATTCAGAGTCACTAGTTAGCATGTATATTTATGACACTGGTGAACTCAGGTGCATGTTACCAAATGTACAGGTTATAGTGTTTTAGAGCTGCTCAAATTAGACATGAAAATGTTTCTGGCATATGGGAGTCACTGTGAATACTATACTATCATCCATGTGCAAACACACTGATGCTGTCAAGATCATATTACTTTATAAATTATCTTGGAAAAAAGTTCTAGAGTCCACCTACTGTGCTTCCATAATATACAAATTGCATTCCCTTCCCCTCAACCTCTGAATGTACAGTTGGAGTACTTTAATATTGATCCTTCTGATCCTAATTATGTGCTCTAACAAATCATCTGGATTGTGCCATGTACAGGCTGTTATTAACCCAGGAGTTTCCCATTGAGCTCTCCTTCACCACTTGCAGCCAATCTAAATGCTAACTTGTCCACTGTGGCAATTAGCATTACAATTATGGTGCAATTATGACTGTAAAATTGTATTATGGGAAGTGTGTCATATAATGGAGACTGATTAAGGACAAAAAGTCAGGTGTTTGCTTAAAAAAAAGGAACTTTTCTCTTTACATCTGAACCTGTGAAACCATCTTTATTCTTTACAGCAGGATTTGTATTGAGAGTGTGTACAGAGCAGGGTTTGACAATGTCAGTGTGTGATGATTTGAAATGATATCAATGAAGAAAGTCTGAATGGAAGTGGATGTTTTGGTGTCAGGTGGTTATTGACAGATGTAGTTGTTCATCATCAGAGTGATGGCCTGTTCTTGTGTCTGGTTGTGCTTTCATACAAGCACATGAAGGTGTGCTTTATGATGTAAATGTCATCACCAGAAGGTGTGACTATACCCTACAGTTTGTTCTCCTGCATGTCCTGCATGGCTTCAAGTGCACTAAAAAGTAGTATAATAAGAAAAGCTACCTGTTTGTGACATGTGCTGCTGTGCATGTAAACATCCAGTTGTTACAGTGAGGGGAGAAACTGGACCCAGTTGCAGACACAAAAACCTGGTAATGGGTTAGAAAAATATCTTTATTTGAAAAGGTGAACACAAAAGGGATCAGAGACCAACAGAACTTAAAATTACTCACAGTCCATAGCATTAAGAAATTAAACACAGGGGATGCCATCGGAACACGGCAGTTAAAAAAAACCTGTAATTAAACAAACAGACAGGGAGAGCTCCCAGGTTTCTTTATTGTTAATGGTAGGAGCATAAAAAGGAAGTTTAGCATTGCTGTAAGTATTAACATAGCTTGTCACAACTGTGTGTAGCTTGTGATTATTGTATGATGATTTGGTCAGATCTGATCCAAGAACAGTTGTTTTGAGTCTGTCCTTCATATACCTTGTGCTGCTGAAAATAAACAGTAAATGATCAGTCCCTGACAGATGAGCCAGTGTCAACAACATTGTGTTGTCAAGGTAATGTGAAACGGGGACCGTGCTGTCCCATTCCTATCACAATATCCGGAGCCCTTTCAGATTCTCACACTCAGTCACTTACAGCTGACATCAGTTAAGTCAGTGAGGGTTCTGAGTCCTTAGGGGGCAGAATGGAACTGGGCCCATTTAAGACAATGTAGATAACATCAAACATCTAGATGCTTTGTCCTCTTTCATCTGTAAAGCTGGAGCAAGCAGGTGGTGGGTGGAGCCAAAGTCTGATCTAGGAGTGCTCAGTGAGGATGTAAGAGCAGATGAGCTTTAGACTTATCTGTAATCCATTTGTCCTTAATATCAGGAAAACATATTAAACAAAGTGTATGAAAACATTATCTGAAACTTTAACACTGAAGACCAAATATAAAAGCTACATCAAATCTGAATAATGGAGTGTGACATGTGCCCCTCTTTGTGACTCCTGTTCATTGCTCTATTATGTAACTAAAGCAGATCTTTGCTAACAGCCTCAGGCCCTACAGGGAGGCTCTAACTAACCAAAACAAAAACTAATTGGTGTTGCTGAGGGCAAGTCTGTAGTGTATGACTCATTAAGTTTAGTTTTAATTAACTTAATAGTGTAGTGCATGATTAGGGGTGCAGGACAGAGACCCCATGCCCTGACACATTAGTGTACTTTATAGTCTGTCAAGTTTGGTCCCGGAGAATTAAGAAAGTTTGAAGTGCTTTCAGATGCCACGTGTTTATTTTTGGACAAAAAGGCATGAGTTTTTAAAGTGTGTGTGTGGGGGGGGGGTCTGTTTCAGGCTTTGATAATGACATCTGAACCAAGGCGACAAACTCAAAAGCCCACCACTCGTCTGCTTCAACAGCTGAGAGTAACCAGATAATGATGCAGTTTATGAAGGATTTAGAGCAAAAACCAGTGGAAAAACTTCAGAGACAAGTTAAAAAATACTGTAGCATCGTTAATCAACCAATATGCTGCAGCTCTAACAGCTATCTTTTATCATGCTGTGCTGGTTTATGTCCCGGAGCTGTATGCTCAGTGTGCTCTGCTATCATTAGACTGACAGACATGCATGGTTTCACTCAGCTCACTTGTGAACATCAACGCTTTACTCACTGGTTGCTGCAGTGCGATTGCGGAGGCACAGCAACAGGACTTTGATCCCAGTAAGAAAAAAACCAAGCTCTGCTGGCAATTAGTTTGAAATGAACATGTTGGCATTGATTTTCCTCCCAAATCTACTTTAATTACTGAAATGCAATGTTAACCTTACAGATCTCTTAAAAGATACAGCAAGACTGATCCCTCAGAGCTCAGCCAGTGCATCCTGGTGGTGGTGCTTTCATTAGAGTTTCCACAGCCGGGTAAATTAAAGCACTCAGAAGTGCAGAGCTGGAGAAGATTACCAGGAATGCCGGCTAAACTAGATCGCCGATGGCGTCTCAGGATCAGCTCAAGTTCACCATTCAAGGTGAAGCTTCACAAGTCCCCCGATGAGAAAGCCTCTTTATCCTTCTCTGTCTCTCTTACTGCCTGTCTGTATTATTTATCTGCCTTCCTCTGAAGGGAGGAGAAAGATTTGGAGCTTGTTACATCATATAATTCAAGTTGTGGTTTCTGAATGCAGCCCTGCTTTATTACAAAGATAAGGAGAGCACTACAAATTCCATGAGGAGGCTAAAACCTGTGATGAATTTATCCGACTAAAACAGTTGTGATGTTGTTGCACTGGACGGCACAATCCATTCCAACGCAAACAGCCTGTGTCAGTTATAACTGACTATGGCAACAAATGCAGTCAGCTAAAAAAATGAGGTCCAGTGTTGGAGGATGTGCGAACTAGACTGTTGTCTCTCAAAAACAGAGGCGGTGGAGGCACATCGAATCTCTGAGGATGGAGGTGTGAGATTGTTGGGCCAACAGTGTCAGATGTCGAGTGTTTTCAAAAACGTCCATTGATTTCCCAGGTGATGTCTTCAAATGTCTGGTTCTGTCAGACCGACAGGGTCAAACACAAAGATATTACATTTGTCATCATGAAGAGTAAGAAAAGCAACAAATATTCACAGACCTAGATTTTTTTTTTTTTTTTTTTTTTTTTGTACCACAGATTTTAACTGCCTATCCTTTCGGTTTGTGCCAAATACGAGTTTTACAATTTGGACCAACAGTGACTGTACAGCGGGCATGTCCAAACTATTCCACAAAGGTCTGTGTGGCTGCAGGTTTTCTTTCCAACCAAGCAGCAGCACACCAGACCTGACTCATTTAATCAACTGATCTCAGTCTTCAGACAGTTGATTGGTCAAACTGTGTGCTCTTGATTGGTTGGAACAAAAACCTGCAGCCACACGGCCTTTTGCGGAATAGTTTGGACATGACCGATGTACAGGTGCATCTCATTAAAGCAGAGTATGATGGAGATCTCTTCCCCATGATAGTGTAGCCACTGAAGCAGACTTCGGCCTTGTTCAGACTGCAGCCCTAATCCGAGTTTTTTGCAAATCTGATCAGAATCCAGTCTTACTGACTGACAGTCCACATTAGCTACATATTGCAAGTGATCAGATCCAATGTGCATGCGTCTATATTGTGATGTACCAACAATGATTTCGATGCTAACAGGTTACGCCCAGAAACAAACAAAACAAACAGCAAATTGTGCTTGTATCTGTCCCAAAACATGTGGAGCTGCAGCGCAAACAGTCTGCTAATAAATAAAAATAATACCTTCTAATTGCACGGAAGCAGCAACCGAAGCGACTGCTGAGTTGTGCTGCCATCACCACTGGAATATAAGTTTTGTTTATGTCACACTGCGAGTGACACAGAAGACACTTCGAAATCCTGTTTGAGCAATAGAGCCGCTCACACTGAAACAGATCTGTACAAATCCGATCAGAGTCACATTTAAAACCACCTCCGTATGCGGATAGTGAATCTGTTCTGTAGTTTTTGGCTGCACACTGTCAAAAACTCAAACTCAGTGGATATACTATGTAAAAAATCTGATTTGGAGTGGCAGTGTGAACAAGGCCTCAGAGACCATTTAAAGGCTGAGGAAATCTTTACAAGTTGATCAGCTGATTAGAGTGACACCATTAGGTTACGATAGTGAACTTTTTTCACTATATTCTAATTCTTTGAGATACTGAGGTTCATAATCATTACTCTTAAAAGAAATAAAGACATGAAATATTTCAGACTCTGTGTTGTGAATGTATATAATGTATGAGTTTCACTGAATTGAACTGCTGAAATAAATGAACTTTTCCATGATACTCTCATTTATTGAGATGCACCTGTAATCCAAATAATTATCAAATTTGAACTGCAACTTTTCTAATCAAATGATTAATGGATTAATCATTTGAAACAACAACAACAACAACAACAACAACAAAACATAAAATATTTTGAAGTCCAGCGCTACATACAGATCATTCTACCACTGGTCTTGGTCCTCATGGCTGTGGGGCACGAGAAGGCTCAGGGTGTCATCAGGGCTTCTATTCATGGTTCCTCAGTGTTGTGAGAGTGCCCCCAATATATCATCAGTGTGTGAATGTAGCCTCCATTAAAAAGCGTCTGAGCGGTCAATAAGACTAGAAAGGCCATTCAGTATTCTTCAGCTGATAGAGACTGCTGTTGTCATGGAGATAGTGGAGTTAACAAACTGTCTTTTTTGTGTGACACTGCATCACACGTGATGTAATAGTGTTGATCTCTCACAAATCGGCCTATTTCAAGGGTGTCAGAGGCTATGGTTCCATGAAGGCAACACTAGGAGTTGTTCATGTGGCTTAGACAACACATTTTTGTGTAATTTCATTTGAATCAAAGATAACATGTCAAATAGCAACAACCCTAACCCTAACAACCAGCTACACTGCAGAAATAACTAGTGTCTGTTAGCTTGTCTTGTTGCTAAGCTAACAGGCTGTAAAGCTACACAGGGATTATAAAATGCTGTTGCACCCAATACAGACAGACAGTTGGAGCATGTGAGGATAACAACGCTTCCTCTACTGTACACCCAGGCTTTTGTTTTGTTCTTCCTTCCTTTTATCTCCATACTAACCCAAGTCCACAGTTTCAAAGGGAGGCCTACAGCAGTAAGGAGCCATGTGTTTTCATACAGAGCGCATAAAAGTGGAAGAAACCATTGATCATACTCCCATGTGTTCACAGAGCCCTGCTATTACTCACTGCTGTTCCCCCAGGTACATTTCATGGGCACTGGAATTTCTTTGAAATTGTGCATGACACACACACACACACACACACACACACACGGCAAACCCTTAAATGCAGATAATAATAAAAACACTTCTCTGATAAATGCTTGGTGTTTCTGCTGTCCTAATCTGAATGGAAACATTTTTCCAGTGGCTTGATTATGTTACTACACCAATTCACGCCTTAGCTAGGTGATTGGCTATTGATTTTCCATCTGTGCAGTAGCCTGGTCAGAGCTGGATTTTGCCCAGCAGAGACAGAGCAGAGAGCTATGGTCCTCTGCTATTTAATTTCCAGGACCATTAGTGCCGAGGAAATTATCAACTGCTGTATATGGGCTGTCTGTCATGTTCAGACATGACACTGCTCCACTGTGTAAAGTCCATGAAATCGCTGCAGTGCAATAATCAATTCGGCTGTGTAATGGTATGTAGCACATTACTTTGGAGGTATTGACTGCAGTCACTCTCTGGTAATGTGCCGTTGGTTCTTATACAACACATGCTGACAGTGTGTCTGCTTGTCTGCTGCCACATCAGCAGCAGTGGCACCAAACATATTAATGCAAAGGTGCGACTGGACTCCAGGATGTTTAATGGACAGTGATGTGATATTAGTATTCTCTGTGAGCAGACAAACTGAGCTCTGTGCAGACTCTTTTTCACTTTTCTCCCCATTTGAATGACACGGAAAAATCAAAAGAAGCGCAGAGGCCTTTCATCTGCCACCAAGCAGAAGTAAGTGAAAGAACAGGGCACAGTTAAAAGACTAGATTCACTGCTTCTTCTGTACATTATATCTTTTTGCTCTGCATGCCAAGCAGAAATCCTCCCTGACTCCTGGTTTGTGTTTTTCAGGATGGACTGGATCCAGAGGGAGCAGATACTACACTAGACTGACTTTAGTTTTATTTTTCATATTTCACCAAGTTGTTCAACATTCAGGGGAAAGTCACTTCCACCACATAATAAACTTAGCTAATTAATTAAAGTTTTCTGTAATCAAAGATTTTTAAGTGATTTAATTTTGGCCTTCGAGGACCTTTTGTGTAACACCTGAAAATGACAATTAAGCAGTTTGTGAAAGGAATTGTAAGTTATGAAAAAAAGTGAACTGCCTACTAATTAGTTTCTTCATTAAGGGACTGAGAAAACGAGGTGTTTTTCAGGGGTTAAGTTTTTACTTTTTTTCCAGATTAAGGGATTGATTAATGAATCACTTGTTGCTATGATAAATAAAGCATCCACCTAAATTAGACGTAGGCTGGGCCAGTGAGGAAGTAATAGTTTAGACAAATGTATTTCTCACTTCAACTTGTTATTCTTAAAGGGATAGTTCAGTTTTTTTTTGTTTTTTTTTTTTTTTAAGTGGGGTTGTATGAGGTACAAATGGCCACCAAGTATAGGCCTAATATCTGCAGTGGAAAGGTCTCTGCTCCTCCCCACTGAGAAGTACTGGCACATCATGCTGCAGCGAGACACAGTGAATGGTTGTGAATGGGGGACCATTAATCAGCGTGTTTTCGCCGCCTACGAGAGGTCCCGTCTCAAAATAACACACCAGTGCAAGAGTAAGAAATGAAGTAAAAATTTTGTTGTGAAGCCTGCCCGAGACCTTTCTACTACAGATATTATACGTAGTGGTCATTTGTACCTCATACAACCCCACTTCAAAAAAACTGAACTATCCCTAGCAAACACTTGTTGAGCAGTTACTATTAAAAAAAAAAAAAGAAAAACCCTGACCCCCTAAACAGGATGAGCAGGTGGATGTGTTTATAGCACAGACTCACAGACAAATAGACGTGTGTTGTGGAACTTCAAGTCAGTTGTTAATTATTGTGACAACCTGATTTTATGTTTATGATGCGAGCAACCTTTACCATGAATATTTTGTACTGCCATAGTGAATTTGAATGCAGAGTGGTTGTTCTCAGGTTTGATGCCTTTGCAGGAGTCAAACACAGAGACGGTAGATTAAGTTGAATCAGAACAGTGTATTGGTGGTCATGCAGGAATCAAACAGTAAGATCTGGCAGGCACAAGGGGTCAATGGTGAACCAGAACTTGAGTGTTGAGACCAGGTACCAGGACAGGTAGATAGGCAACAGAGAGATGAACAGAATCTATGCAGAAAAAGATCAAGTCAGTAAAGTTCACTTGAAAACTACTGAAACACATGGTCAAGAGATCAGACACCATGCAGGGTAAACAGGTGATCTTAAATACTCTGAAGGTGAGCTGATGAAGCAGACTGTTGTGAAGGATTATTGACAGGACACAGACAGGATGCCACGCCCTTGTTTTCCAGGTCTTAACCCTACACAGGGCTAGATAAAGAGCTGTATACATCATAATCAAACCACCGCTACAGTCATGTGGTACAGGCCTCCAGATGACACAACTTGAATGTGTAGAAAAAGGAAGAAATTAACTTGTCATTAGGTATCAATATTATCATCATCATATGTGCTAGATAAAAGACAAAAGGCCTGTGGATTTGAAACAATTACTGATAAAATACATGAACTTTTCAAACATGCTACTTTGGCTCTGATGAAGCCGTGCCTCCCTGTCTGTACAATTTTGTGAGCAACCAACACAACATCCAAGAGAGAGCCACAGGTTGTTTTCTGTTGGTATACTGGCCCCAGTCAGTCAATAAACATCCCATCAACCCACCAGTCAACCCCACGTACCATATGTGTGCAGTAATAGTCCATTAGGACTATCAGAACACCCTTCTCTTACAGCAGACATAGAGAGACAACAGTTACTGTGCCTCTGGGTCTGTGGGGCGAAGCTGGCCTACCAGCTGCGTAGAGCAGATTAACTGCCGCAGGGCTCCAGACCTCCAGGGGCCCTGAAAGCCCTGGGGTTAAGGGTTAGAAAATGGAGGAAAAAATCTTGTTTGGGACAACATTAACTCATTAAAGCATCACCATCAGCTGACATATTGGCCATCATGTTTTCTCTTTTTTTATTTTTGGATGTTGTTTTTACCTGATTCTGTCCCTGTGCTGAGGTCAGCTCGTATTGTGCCCACTTATTGTATACATGTGCAGCTCATGTTTGGATCTGGACCCTCTTACAGGATCATCTGGCCTGCTATGGGGGATCTAAGAATAATAAAGAAATGAATAATACTACTACTATTGATAAAAGCGACACCTTAGACAGAAATCTGTGTTGCCATAAAAGGAGGGTAGATGGTTTTTTTTTCCACTGAGGGCTTCTGGTATAAAAAGAACAATATAAAATACGTCAAAGTCAAAACTGAAGCCCAGTGTAGCCTATGTTTTATGCATTTTAAAGAGGACAAAGAGCCTAAAACAGGGATGACTTGCTCTCTACTTTTAGTTTTTGTGGAGTCTAAAGCTGCTGTGTTCTGGGCTAATTGCAATTGATTTATGGTCTGTTGAGATAATCATGTATCAAGTGAGTTGCAATGGTCCAGACAGGAGTAATTAAGACGTTTACACGTGGCTGGCTATTTTCATATGCGGGCATTTCACCCTCTCTGTTTACAAAAATAACATCATGCACACCTGTCTGTTTACAGAAAAGTTTTTGTTTACACTAACCCTTGTATATATGCTGTCAAGAGCATGCCAAACCTGTAGGTGGCAGTGTAATGAGAAGCTCAAGCTCACATTAGCTAATCAGAATCCTGAAAATAGCACCAACAACAACGAGCAACTGCATTTGCAATTGTGTTTGTATTTGCAAATGCAAACAGACGAAAAAGGTGTGCACCAACATAAATGTGACTGCTACTCTGAATTCCTCCCTGATCACCATGAAAATGTGAACATATGTCACACTTTTGACGCAGGTGCAACTTCCAGCGAACAATGTGATGTCAGCTGCCTAAAACTCTGTTTTTCTCAGTTTACATGTAAATGTGCAAACAGAGTTTTCCAACATCTCCACTCTGGATGGAGTTTTTAGAAAGAATCGTTTTCAGAGGCAAATTCTCCGTTTGCGTGTAAACGTTGGGTGCAAACGAAGGGAAATGTCTCAGAAATAACCGCATACGTGTGAACAGGGCATCTGATTGCAGACTCTTGCCTTCAATGAGTTGCCAGGTGCCATCAATTAACCACACAAACAAAGGCCCAGTCCTCCTGCCAGAGTAAAAACTTAATCCACTGTCAGTATGGAATTCTTTAGGTCATGAGATCTTAGTGTAATAAAATCATTTTGCACTATCCATATGACAAGGTCAGTGTTAACAGAGATTGTTTGATATGATTCTCTCTCTCCAGTTTTATTCATCTGGTCTGTCAGAATCCACGGATCACAGATCAAAAGGGTTTCTTCATAAAAGTATTACAAGTTATAAATAATATCGTCATGAGAGTCCATACAGCAGACTACCCAGCATTGCTTTTTCCCTATTCTCCTCTATCTCTCTCCATCTGGCTACAGCAAGCATCAAACATTGAGGTTCAAATATGGAGCATGCAAGTGCCAGAAACTTCCTCCAGTGGCTGCTTGAGTCTGGAGTGAGTAGACTCCAATGTTAAAACAAAACCAGCATGAACCAAAGTCCATTGTGCTTTTCCCTCTTCACCCATATTTGGATGATCAGTTCCACAGAGTCAGGCGCTGGCAGGACGGTGACAACAGAACAGCACTCTGAGCTTCACAGTTGCTCATCACAGACCTATACATGACAGTTCTGTTCTTTTTCATACTGCTTCTGAATGATAGGTGTCTCTGCTGGCCAGTCAGAGCTGGCGGGGTGGGTTGGGCCTGGGTGGGGGAGTTTATTAAGCCAATGGCATTAGGCTGTGAGATCTTGTTTTTGCTTAATACAGGCATGTCAAATCTATTCCACAAAGGGCCATGGGGCTGCAGGTCTTTGTTCCAGCCAAACAACAGTTTGACCAATCAGCTGTCTGAAGACTGAGATCAGTTTTTTAAATGAGTCAAGTCTGGTGTGCTGCTGCTTGGTTGGAACAAAAACCTGCAGCCACACCGGCCCTTTGTGGAATAGCTTGGACATGCCTGCCTTAATATTTATACAATATTGCAATTCAAAAAGCTGTACAGATAAAACTTGTAGATTGATGACCAATTAAAAAAAAAAAAGGGGGGGGGGGCATTTCAGGGAGGTGAAGTCACCCCATGGCCCCTGCCTGCCCCCGGCTTCAGCACTGCTGTTACTAATTGCGTTAATTAATAGTGACTGTATCCAGGTGTCAGATTTCTGTGAGTGTGGATGTTGACTCTATCCATCCATCATGGCTTGTGTAGGGTCGCAGGGCTAGAGCCAATCCCACTGTACCACTGTGAATAATATATGGCATCATCAGTTACATTAAGCATGTGAATTAGAAAAAAAAAAAAACAAACAAAAAAAATACAGAATATGCAGTCTGTATAAAACCTCTAGATGTTATACTACAATGTGATTGGGCTGTTATCATGAGGGCATACAGCAGAGATTGTGATGTATTGGAGCAGCGCTATGACATCTCTGTAGCTTCTTTTGAGGACAATGAGGTCATGCCCCTGGTGTTTTCTCTGGGAATTTTGGAGGTTTAGGTAAGTTTATATTCTACAATTTACATAACACCAGCTCTCTAAGGTCAGTTCCAGTCACTTTACACTCTATAGTTAAAAGTAGAGTCTGTAGGTTTGTTCGGTGCAGTTTGCAAACACAACATTCAAATTAGGCCCCTCCTCTCAGGCTCAACTGCGCAAACTCCTTGCAGCTCCACCTGGGCCCGCATTGGTGCTTGTGGCCTGTGTTTCCATGCTCACCGCTTAGCCTCTCGAGGCTCCCTTTGCTGGACAGTATGGGCCAATGCTCCAGCGCCAAAAGTGTGTATCCACCATTTCTCCTAGCATGACGGCGTCCAGTCACATTGTTTTTTGCAAGCTCATGGCACTGCACGGCATGCCCAACTTAACCGGCGCTCTGTCATTGGCTGGGACTACACCAAAACATCAAAATACAGTCTATAGTCTATATTTTGTTTTTTTAGGAAAATCCTACACACTCCACCTTTAAATTGGAAAAACATTTGGAGGAACAACATGAAATATGTACACATGTGATATTTGGAAGTACTGGGAACTGCGTGTCAGTCAGGACGTGCAGCATCACTCACCGGACTCAGGCCTGTGGAGGTGAGAGCACCTTGGACCCCCGGCCTCCCTCTGAGCTTACTGCCATATGCAGGGCTGGAAGATGGAGATGCAGGCCCTGACTCCGAGCCACTGGGATGAAGGAGGGTCATTACTGACTTGCCCACGGCCATCAACTCGCATCTTCCCTCCCACCTCAATAGATTTTGCCGTGGGTGGGAGAACAGTCTCATCAGTTTTTCCCTGCCCTACATTTTCAGTGCTGCCACGGGGCTACCCCGACTGATGTGCTGTCTCCATACTCTAACCCTGTATTTGCCATTAACTGTTGCCTCCATAGACACTATATCATCTGGGCCTGACATAATCAATGATGATTGCCTTACTAAATGAGAAGTCTTCTTAAAAAAAAAAAAAAACAAAAAAAAAAAAAAACAGCAGCTTTTATTATCAGCTGCCCCACTGTCTTGAAATAGGTTTTTGCAAGACCTTGTGGAACATTATTTGATTTGACCGTGTAAAGAGAAGGGAGAGGCTTCCAGTCCACATACCCATAAGAGCAATCTAATTTAATGCAATGTAAAGTCGTGTCAGAGATAAGATGAATCCACATGGAGATAAAGTGAGCTCAAATTGAATCTGCCATCAGTCTGGGGGAGACGCGCAGATACATCTACATTCGCCAGCCGGGGCCGTGGTCCACCCCCTGTGGAGAATTTGTGTCAAAATGAAGGAGATATTAATTGATTCATGCAGCTACCCACTGCAGGGCTGGAGCCTTCACACAAAACCAGCCGCAGGAAGGAAGACGCATCTTTGTGTTTGTGTTTGGACAGCTTTCTGTCTTGCTACCTCATTCCTACCAACCCATTTGGCACCAGAGAAGGCAGGTTACTGATTAATTAGAGGCATTAAAAAGCTGCAGACTTCACACAACAGGGGTAGGGATCAGGGTAGTCCCGCAGAGCCTGCTGGACACATCGGAAGACAAACTCTGCAACCCGCCGCCAACAGATCTGTGGTGCTGTTTACCAGTGGCCTGTTCAAACAGCACAGCGTGTCCGTTCTTTTGTGTGGATATTAATAACTTATGAACGAGAATCTGAACAATCAAAAGGCAGGCATAAGTCTGCTGTGATTGCTCTCTTAGTAGGAGGGTGTGACGATGAAAAATGAAACAAAAGAGCAAGGGAAGCATTCATGTGTGGAGCCTGAGGTAGTCTGAGACTAAAACAAAGCCACTGCTTTTAAGATTACACAGTGTTATTGCCACCTTTATGCAGTGATTATATAAAGTGTATGTTTCTGGTGATTGCCTCGAATAGGGATAATTTCCCTGAGTGTGTGTGTGTGTGTGTGTGTGTGAAGAAAATGTCCTGTGATTAATAAAATCATCAAGATAAGCCCCCAGACACACACACACACACACACACACTGTTTATGTTTTTCATTGCTTTCAGTCATCTAGAAAAGTCTCAGTTCCAGCGCATGAATGCAGCCTTTCAGACTGAAACAATGGCTCCTACAGTAATTACACACACTGCTGCTGTGACAATGAGACTCACGCTGTTCTCTAAAGCTTTCAGATCAACCTCAAAAAGAAAAGAGGCAGCAGTGGCAGAAGCATATCTGAAGACCTGTGCTTTCCTTCCAGCAACACACTGAGAAAAAAAAACAAACAACAAAACAAAAAAAAACACACACATTCCAGGTTTGTGTGTGTGTAATCTGCTTTGAGGAGAGCGCCATCCCTGTCCTTTTGTGCGCTGCACACAATGGCAATTGTGTTTTTCATCTGACGCGCATTATGCAGCTTTTCATCATCTTTTAAACGCAGTAAAGGGAGATCAATTGCCTTGTAGATACAAACACAGTGTAATTGAACCTGGGAGACGACGGTGACAGCCCAACAATACAGTCCAGCATGACCTTTGACCTCTATCACATTGTTTGACTATTTCTAGGGGGTTCATTCGTCCTGCTGTCTCTGCTCTCTCCTCCTCATATGCTGGAAAATCATCTGTCTGTGTCCCATCTCTCTCATTTAAAAAGTGCACAGGCAGCAAATGGAGTACAGTATATTGATAAGAAGAGCACAGGGCAGAGGGGGGTCAAACAGTGAATCAGTGGAGCTTATCAGACACTCATACAACACAGCAGCTAGACGGGACATCACTTGAACGCACCACATGCAGATTAAGTGTGCCAAGCCCTCAATCAATGGATCATCAAGACTCTCCAATTAAAGAGGTGGCTTAATACCAGAGGCTGTGTTTGGTGGTAATGATAAAAAAAAGTCCATTAAAGTTGCTAATTAAATGATAAGCGCAAATTAAAACACAGGTCAAGAGAATGAACTTGTGAGCTGTTTAAGCAATGATATCTGCTGGTTGCACGAGGCAGGGGCAGGGGCAGTAGTGGCAGCGATGGTGGAGGTGTTATGGAGCCATCAACAACTCCTCCATCACAAACTCATGAATGCTTAAATATAGCTGTGCAGAGTGCAGCGTGGGCCACATATCCAGCTGGAGCTCAGCGAGCAGGTTATGAAACCTCAGACTGGGGCACAGATTTAATGAAGGAGCAGTGAAAACTGTGTTAAGTATTAATATTAATTATTATAAACAACTGTGAATATTCTCATGTGACAGTGTATCCCTCGTCCCGTCTGTAACAAGAGGGAGGGAAAAAAAACTCACCAAAAAGTGTGGTTGTTAAGCAACAACATCATATTTTATTTCTCTTCCTTTTTTATACACTATTTAGAAAATAAAACACATTGAATAAATACAAATTTAGAAAGCAACAGATTTTCTCTGTATTCTCACAGCAACACGTGGTTATTCTTACCGAGCTCTCTCGGGACTAGCGGAAGGATTCACATTGCAGAATCCACCCTAAAGCAGACTTGGGCCACACACTGCAATGAAACACTTAAGACTGGGCATGCAGATGCTCAAAGTGGTCCCCATTTACAGACACAGAGAGAATGGATTGGCACATTGATAAGACGTTGAGAACATCTAGAAACATCCGGAAAGGGAGGAGGAAAAAAAGAAAAGAAACATCTATATACACGAAGAATAAATAAAGAGAAAATAGGTCCAAGACAACTCTACTGTACAAATATGTCCATCGCATGTGACGACTCTTTTCCTTTCCTCCATCAGTCGACCTTCGATCGTCAGTCTCGCCCACGATTGAGTTCAAATATAGTACAGTACGACATGGGATGTTCACCGACAGCAGATTGCACCATTTTACAGTGTTACAAACAAACACAAAATATCACCCAGTGGTTGGCATCAACTGTAGTTCCCTTTCAGTGTTTGTTCACAGTAAGGCAGGATACAGCGGAGATCTTCAAATCCCGTCATGGAGGTGTACAACAGGTAGTCTGGCTGCCTTTGACAGTGGTCGTATAGAAAATGAACTCCACTCCAGTTAGTGTCCTCTGGTTTTGGCAGATGTGAAGTGGCACAAGAGGGTACATGTTGGATCAGAGCGCCGAGGAAAAGCAAAAAGGGTGTCAGTAGTATTTTACAACTTGTCCAGTGAGTGTTCTCAGTAGGTCATTTTATGGCAAACAATGTTTCATCCAGGCATGGCGAAGAAGACGACCAGAGCTGTATACATGGACAAGGAGCCAGGAGCAGAAATCCAGGAACGTGTGATCCAGGTTCCAGACCTTCTCCTTGAGAAGGAACCAGAGGGGAGGGATAGGTGCTATCTTACTTCCAAGCAGTCCAGGTACTCCTGGGCCAGGTCGTAGCAGAACCGATACTGTTCCTAAAGAGAGAACAAAGGTTTAGTCTTCAGAGACACAGATTCCATTAATGGTCCACTGTTTTACACCATTCCTCTGTTTTATTTGGATTGCTGATGACAGGAGAGGATAGATTAGTGATTTTGTGAAATTTTGAGAAAAGGGCTTGGAAAATGCCTGAGAGTGGTACGCGCTTAGTTGTGACATCACAAAAGTACACTCCAGATGGCTGGGTTTAAGGCTCACTTTCTGAATACAGGCTGTGTGCATTTGTCTGTGGACTGAGGCTTTGATACTTTCGCAGTATTAATATAGGAATTAGAGCTGCCTCATGATCAGACCAGACATGGTCATCTAGGTGTGTACGATATGGCTCCTTTGATGAATTCTAGGTGTTATTGAATTAGTCTTTCTCTACCTACATTAAGGCAATGTTGTGACATAGGCAGCAGCTGGTTAGCTTAGTTTAGGACAAGTTTCCTCCAGACTCAGTCCAAAGATAACAATTCTGCTGATTAAAATCTAAAACCTAGTTGAATAATTATAAGAACAAAGGTGTAAAATGTAATTTTGTATTTTTATGACAGGTTATGTAGCCGATTATTTTCAGAAGTTTCTGCTGGTTGCCTAGCAACCTCACACTAATTACAGATCTCCAATGTGCCATTGCACCTGGCCAGAAATACTCCAGCAAACGAGCTGTTCTCCTCTATGCTAAACTCAGCAAACCATCTCATAGCCAGTAAGTGCATTTCCCAAAATGTCTTAACTCCCACTTTAAAAATGTACATCTCCAGTATGAACCAGTGAGCTTCAGGCTGAGTGCCACAGGCAGGACAGGAAAAACTAAACTTTGAAAATGGCTTTGGGTTTATCATGTTTTTTTTTAGCATAACAAAAACAGAGAGAATCACAAGCCTTGTCCTTTATCTCAAGTCTCTGGTGTGCTTGCTTTTAACTATGCATCCAAATGCTCATGATGAATACTAATCAGGTGGTACTTTGATTCTCAAAAAGTAACACTACATGTCTGCAAGAGATAATTAAGCCAATGAACAGTGGGGACACATGGCTGTGATGAGTCATCTGCTGTGTGAGCTCCTCACTCAAAAAACGCCACGTGTCTCCTCAAGCTGCACTGGATCCAGGTCTGTTAAGGTTACTGTGGGTGGAGGGATTGGTTACACTGTCTGCTCTACAATGGATGTTTCCCTGTTTAAGTGCTGAATGTCAGTGGTAAATAATGGATGTAGGGAGAAGGTCTCTCTGACCCTAGGAACTGGCACAGAAACCTGAAGTTTCCTGTTCAACTTTGCTTCAAATGAAAATTCTTCTGTTTGAGACAATTAGAGCACACAAACAACAACTTAAAAGCAACCACCGCTTTAAATGGTGGTTATGTGAACACAGAGCTAGTTTTCACACATTTTAGCTGTAGCTAGCCAGCAATGTGTGCAGTGTGTATCCTTTGGAGTGAGTTTGGTGATGGTTCAGACTTATTTAGTTTAACTTATTGAAGTAATTTTAGCCCTAAACACAAAGTAGCCTGGTCACAAGCAGTAGCTGGCTAGATATATAGGAGGATGAGGTGCTCGTCCTACCCATTAAGGTCTGATTAGTCTTTTTAATGTGGAAAACGCAATTGTTAAGAGCACAACTCAAGTCTTGCTGAATGAATCAAAGCTAACTCAACATTCTCAAAACAGGTTTACTTGTACTTTTTTAGACTTTCTCTTTATCTCTTTATGTTCATTAATTGAACATACAATGCTGGAGTAAATGCAAATGTGTCTTTCAGGTTGCTATATCCACTGGTGTGGACACAACATTGTCATACTCTGTTTTTCTTGGACTTTGAATGCAACACACTGCTTCTAAAATGTAATTTCCTGTCAATTTTACCGTGTAATTTCCCTTTTATGCTCTTTTTCTAAATGGATGTAGAATAAATGAAGCTGGCAGTGAAACATGTTTATGTGTTTAATGAGAGTGGATGATGTAAATTCCCAGAGTTCCTGCAGAGAGGCTTTTACACTTCCTTGGTGCTCCTTGTCTGAAGCAGCAGCATGATATATAATATGATTCAGTAATGAGACTTAAAGACACCCCCCCCCAACTTGCTCACCATTGTCTCCACCATGTTTGGCTTAGAGTTGCGCAGTGTTTTGGCAGCAAAGAACACATCCGCCACGCTGTGGTGACGAATCATTTCCAGGATCATGGTGCAGGCACAGAAAGTACCGCTTCGACCACCACCGTTTCTGCTCCAGACAACAACAACAAAGAAGAAAAACAAAGACACATGACACAAATGCACAGAATAGAAGCGTGAAGACATGAGTGACCTGATAAAGATGTGGCGCAGCAGCTCAGACAGCCTCTCAGAGGGGGAGCTACAGAGTGAAATGTCACAGTTGGACTGAGCACAGATCAAGCATGCTGTCAGAAAAAGGCCAACTGGCAGACTTTCAAGATGAATATCCGAGTAAAGTTCTCATTAAAATACAGGAGCGGGTTCTTAATCAGATACGAGATGTCTAACGCACAGCCTGACCTCCAGAGATCAAAGGGCCCTGGCATGGAAATGGGGGACAAATCTAGAGGCAGCCAGGCCCCGTAAATCAAGCAGCTGATGCAATGACACAAAGACTTAACGCTTAATTTTTCCTCCATAATACAGAGTTAATGAGATTTAATAACTCTGAAAAGTACAAGAACTTTCTCAGAGTGTGACAATGGCAAGTTTTCAACTACAGCACCAAGGTGACTAGTTTGAATGCAATCTAGCATCTTACTGGAAACACAGTGTACCTGGTTGTTTAAAGCTGTCTCAAAAGCTTTTACCAGAGGAACATTCATCATAGTTTAAGCCTAAAGAGGCTCATTATTTGTGTAGGTGCATGTCGAGTGGACTCACAGACAGTGGACGATGGTGCGTCCCTCTCCACACTCCATCTGCCAGTTGTGAACCTGAGCCAAAAGGCTGAGGAAGGCTTTCTTGGAGTCGGGCACATCACGGTACGGGGACCAGCGCAGGAACTGGAAGTGACGCACCACGAGCTGGCCTTCCTGAAGCTGCAGAGGAACAGCAGCGGAGAGGAGGGTTATTCCATTGTATATGCATTACACCCATCACATATGCTTCAGTCTACAAACTCATTAAAATATCTATCAGGTTATTAGCCAGAGGGGGTTTCTGTCAACACTTCAGACCCGCTCAAGTTCAATGGCAGAGATTCTGCTCTTAACTTAAATTGGACTATTAAAGCCACCCTGTGTAGCTGTGTACTGTCACTTGCCACATTAAAATGAGATGTTATCAAAATGAATGTAAACATAAACCGGCATGCCATTAAAACTGATGGCTTCTACACTGCATTATAATAAAGCAGCAACAACCACATGAAGCTGGTGCAGAAATGACTTTACAGAAATCTTCCATCATTGGAAACACAAAGTGCATTTTGTTTGTTCTTTGTTTTGTATATTTTTATCATTGTGATTTCCAGAACCATTTTTCCATGTTGTCAAAGAACAAGCTATGTTCAGAGATGTCTTTGCTTTAAACACATCTCTAAGCAACTTATGATGTTCCAACTTGAGAACTTGTTAACAGTTTCTTATTCATGTATTCAGCTGATATGAAGAATTCATGGCCACCTGATTAAACAAAACTCTTTTTTTTTCAATCAGTTGTGTCCTCACTCTTTCTTCATCTGTTAAATTCTCCATTGTGTTCATCAACTAGTTGCTAATTCTGTCTGAGATTTTTTACTGCAGAGAGAAACAAAGTAGTCTTTGAGAATCTTATTCATAATACGTATTCACACATCACCTGATCCATTGTTAATCTCATACACACACACACACACACACCAAATCCATACTCTTAAATGCCACTGAAAACTATGGTGATATCAGAGAACAAGCAGAACTAAAGGTTTCTGGCTTAACTTGTTTACACATTTCAACAAGGCCAAAGAAGCTGAGGCTGCTTGGTGGATTATGTGAACTGTCACCTTAATGTTATCCTCTGGATTTATTTCTCTTTAATAATTACAAGACATTAAATTTTGAGTGTGTTTCCTTCTCCATAACAAATTTGAAGGTTAAGGGCACAGTGAGGGTGAGGTGAGTGGGTGGAAGGAGGTTTGTCAGTCAAAACAGGCTTAATGACAAGGACACATCTGTTCAGCTAGCTGCTGGAAACATCTACAAGAGAATCTATTGAGGTCAAAGGACACGGAAGTGGAAGCATCTTGACAGTTTAAAGTGGGAGAAAGAGCTTGATTACATTTTTTTCTGTGCTGAGACACGGGTGTACACACAAACACACAATCCATAAACCAGCAACACAAATACCATACCGAAGTACTGGATAAGGACAAAACCAAGAAACTGCTCTCAGTAATTATAAAACGTGGAATTTAAGAACAGACTTTCAGTTTGTGACTGCTCACACTGAATCCTATCTGTTTATTAAACAGGCCTTGGTGCGCTATGTGGCTAATGATCTTATCATGCTGTTGATACAGTCGCTTTGTTGAAAGTCGGATTATTATGCCGCAAATCTTTCTGACCGCTGGGAACAACAAATTCCAGCTGGGACCTAGGTCACCATTCAGAATCATTACATTGATATCAGGCTTCATTACCTCTCTTAAAAATAAATTAATTGATTCAGTGCCAGGAAATGCCTCCCACAGCAGTACAGAGCAGGAATAGTCTTTAGCTGAGGCAAGACTTGAGCGATTGTTTTGTCCATGTCCTATATCAAAGTGGAAAACATGTCACTGAGTAAGAAAATTATACAATTAAACAGCAATTATTCCATTAAGGCTGTCAAACCGGCTCCACTCCTCAGTCTAACAGAAGCTGGTCAGACAGCACCTTCTCTCAGTGAGAAGGAGCTCAGGATACTGGCCCTTATTTCTGTCCAAACACATAGGGGCCAGTTACACATCTGAAATGGTGCTCCTTACTTCACACCATCTCTAAAACACCAACATCGTCTACTCAATCACCATCAGAGCTGGAGCTTACTCATTCATATTTAACCTCTTATATGCCAGGCCTTTACAGATTGGGTGGAAAAAAATTCCATACACCAGCGAGTTTGGCCGTGGATGAAACAGTGCATCTGCTTGCTATTCTCATTACAGAACATGAACCCATATTCCACAACCTGAGCAAATCATGAGGAACATCAGAGATGACTGAGATTATCAGACATGTCAGGTGCTGATGAGCCTTCCTGGTAAATACCGCCCACACTCATGGTGTGACACTGAAGCATCAGATGGACAGGCATGGTAACAGCATATGAATGTCTCTTTCTGCTTCCTCTATGTTTGGACAGTGTGGGAGATAGTGTACCTTGAGTAGCTGAGGATCAGAGCTAGCTCAACACGATTGATGAATACCGTCTGATATTTGTGGTCTACACCATATCTATAGATATGGACCAGGTGAACTGAGCACACCAGGATGTTGTGAATGAGCATACCGAATTCATATGTTGAAGTCTAAATCTTGAGCAGGATGCAGTGAACGCCCCTTTACTGGGAAGAAAAAATACCAGGAGTAGAGGAGCAGATTCATTTCTTCCTCTGGCTCTACTGCCCCTTGGCTTAAGAGAAAAGACATTTCACTCTGTAAAGCCCCGGTGGCTTACCCTGCAGCCTCTGTAAACACCACACCATTGAAACTCTCTGGTTTCACTGCAACCTGAAGCTGTAACCCTTGGCAGTGGCTGTCAAGGGGGCAAAATGCACAAACACACCACCCTTTTCCAAGAGACCTGGGGGCTTTAAGCTCAAAACCGGAACAGCCTCGCCTTCTAGTGGCAACACTTTGCTGTGCACTTTTTGATTTTTTTTTTCCCCCATCTTCTTCTGGGAAGAAGAGAGAGCTGCCCATTTTTTCCAGAGAGGCTCAGCTCAGGGCAGGGATATGTTTCTATACTGACTGCCACATCTATGTTGTCACTAACCACAGCGCCTAAGTGGCTCTTCATCCCATCCGGGGAATAGGAGGAGTGAATCAATGTGGCTGTGGGTCTGTGGGGTGGCATCCTCAGTGGTCAAATAATTATTGCTTCAGTGCTTTTGGCCCTGGGAGCCCTGTTGATCGGTGACTGCACAGGGACATGAAACCCAGGGCCTTTAAGGCTACTGCTGTGGACCTTTACACCACCATAGCTGCAGCCAGCTTGTCATCTGCCTAGGGAAGGCAGATGACAATGACTCATCCTGTTTTTTTCTCAAGTCACTAGACGACTGCTTAGAGGGAACAGCCTCCTCAAACAGGCCTTTACCAAATGATGGGTCAAACTGGGAACATTCCCTTAACTAGGCTAAACCCATATTTCAGCCACAGCCCTGAAGTTCACCTCAAGAGATTAAAGGATGAGGTCCAAAACATCATATAGGCTAATAAATAATGACATAGTAATATAATAAGCAGGTTTCTGATGAACTGCACTGTTGACTTGATACAGGAAAAACTGATGCACTCCATCTCACCTAAGAACGCAGGTCCCACTGAGGTAAGGGTGGATTAGCGGTTTTACTTTTTCTATAAAACGGAGGCCAACAAGCTTGTTGTGGAGGGTATACAGGGGTATATGCTGTACACTCACTTATTTTTCAGTCAGAATTACATATATCTAAATCCCCTCTGATGCATGTATCCACTTCTACTTTTTTTTTTTTTTTTTTAACAATGATCCGACTGGACGGACTGGTTCAGGTCCGGTTTGCACACACAAATGTATATAGTAGAACTGTTATATGGTCTTTTAATGGCTGTTTGCCAAACTTGAAGTGAGATGACATGTGGCATTCACTCAGCAACTTTTTCATTTAGCCCTGATTGATAGAGAGCTGCTGGAGTGGTTGTCCTTCTAGCAGGTTCTCCATCTCAGCAGAGGGACCGTAATGTTCTTGGTTCTTCTTGCCCTGCAACTCAGACCAACTCTGTTCTGCTAGTTCAGAGCCTCTTCCTTTTCACATTTTGTGTATCTTGTAACAAACACTCAAACACTCAAAGCTTTAGAAATAGTTTGTCCCTTTGCCCTCAGCCCTGCCTCGCTACAATTTTATCACAGAGTTTAGAGATTTCCATGGACTTCATGGCTCAGTTTTTATCCTGACATCCAGTGCAAGGAATAGGGTCTGAATACTTTTATAACTGAGAGGTCTCAGTGTTTATTTTCAATAAACTTTCAAAACTGTCTTAAAAAAACATGTTTTCACAAATGGATGTTTTTTTTTCTGTTAAAAATATGATTCTGATAAATATGAAACATAAAACTGTGAGATTCAGTTAATAAAATACAAAATATGTTTTATTGTATGCTGTTCCACCTTTTCTCTCCCTGGAAAAACTTTATGATTTGTTAGTTCCCTTTCCTTCTCTGGGAACATAATAAATTGGGGGCTTGTCCTGGATATTTGAAAGAAAGAATCAGGAAGCAGATTCATTGTGTGAGTACACTTGTTCTGTGTTCAGACTGTCTCTGGTGAGTATTGCTGCCTGAATTAATCAGTGTCTAGCCTAGTCAAGTGTGCATACAGCCTCCCTGGTTAAGGTAAGTGAGTGTCCAGCTGGGTTGTATACGGCCTTTCCATCTGGCACTTATAATTATTTTTCCTTCCTTGTTTTCAGAGTAATCTTGAGGGGACGTAGTGCGCACACACACACACACACACACACACACGCACATATACACATACAAATATCACTTTCTGGGTCAATACAAGATCTTCAAGAGTAGGACCACAGTATTCAGGTGGGTTCACCTACCCGGGTGATGTTCTGAACCCGGAAGAGACGGATGATGACATCATCATCAGCTGTCCTCGACAGAAGCTCCACTGTCATGGGCCCAAACTGCTGCAGCCCTGGCTCTGGCCAATACTGCAAACATGGCTGAGAGGAGGAAGAGGAGGAGGAGGAGAGGAGAGAAGGAGGAGCGGAGAGGAGAGGAGATAACAGGTCATTAGTCCACACTTGCTTGAGGCAGGAGAAACCATTGTGTCAGCAGCCAGTGATGGGGAAGGCCAGTAACAAGACCAGAGTATTGACAGCACAGACAATTAACTTAAATGACAACGATCATCAGCAAATAGCAACCGTAAATTAAACAAGTTGCTCAGAACAGTCTGTCACATAAACTGTGGTCACCTAGGCTGAATTATTTATGACTCTAAATCATTACCATTAGCACATGGTAAATTAATGAGCTCGGACAGGAAGTTAGATGAGAGGTGGGCACCTACAAAAGCCAAGGTTGCCCATCACCACTGCTTCAAAGATAGACTGTGGGGGAAGGGGGCAAAAAAAAAAACAAGAGAAATAAAGGAAATCAGAGGGGAGGGGTGTTGATGTGCCAGTGTGTTTTGCGGTGACACTGGGGTTGAGGGGACCCCTGGAGTAAGGAGTGATAATGGCATTTCACATTGACAGGAGGGTATTAACAGGTGACACTGGGCAGGAGGGGAGATACATATTTATGTATGTAGAGAGAAGACTGACACCCCCCAACTCAGGAGAGCAAATTGTGTGTGTGTGTGTGTGTGTTCAAGGGATGAACTGCTAATCCACTGACAGTCACAGACAAGAAGGGAGAAGCAGAGAGTGATGGAGGGAGAGGGACAGGTTGCCACTGACAGGCATGGTGGAAACGTTGAGCAGGAATCTGACATGACACGGTGACAGAGCGGCAATAGGAAGACGCCAGAACAAACCCACGCATGAGCAAACATGGAGGGAAATGATAAGAACGTGTTAATGCCATGACAGCCCGTGCAAATTAAATGGCACCCAGGACTGAGGCTCCGTGGCAGAGCACCGGCTGAAGACCAGACACGTGGCGACCCGCTCTCACAGTGCTGCGAGCCAGAGATGG
Source organism: Caranx ignobilis (assembly GCA_021432705.1). Taxonomy (NCBI): domain Eukaryota; kingdom Metazoa; phylum Chordata; class Actinopteri; order Carangiformes; family Carangidae; genus Caranx; species Caranx ignobilis. The sequence continues at coordinate 14,849,551 of MU269991.1, forward strand.
AAATGGCTGACATCCTGTTACTACTGGTATCCACGCGTTACACCACAGGAAACAGCAACATGAACAGTCATCTCTATATACGGTGACTATAGAAAGTCGTCACACCCTGCCAAAACCTTAACCCTTTGTCAAACCTTTTCTGAACAGTGCCACACTCAGTCTTTGTGAAGCTTTTCAAAAACACACCTGGATGATTCTGTTGCCATGTGGAAAAAACTGTATGGTCAGATGAGACTAAAGCTGTGTCCCAGTTCAGGGGTTGCATCCTTCAGAAGACCCTCACCTCTGACAGCTGTGTCAACTGTTGGGCATTTTCTTATGTCCTAACGTCAAACATTTGAAAGTGGCGGCTTTTCACGTTTGTAACGGCTCATCAGCTCCTCTCACTGGGCTGTGTGGCCAGCAGAGCCCTGCTCAGCGGGCGACAACGCCTCAAAGCCGGCCATAAAGCAGGGATGTCATGGCTACAGTGTGGAGTCGCCTACACATTCCAATAACTAGCATGCTTGGTGGCTAATAATTAACAGTGCTCAAAGAATCTTGGGACGCAGGAGGCTATGAAAGATAGGTGCTGTGTGTCCCCCTAAAAAAGGCAAGAAAAGGCTGCACTTGGAGGAGCCTTTGAACTGGGACAGGACTTGTCACGATGCTGTGACCACCAGTGGAACAAGTCAGGGTGGGCTGGGCTGGGGGGGGGGGGCTGTGGGTATGTGTGTGTGTAAAGTGTGTGTGTGTGTATGTGTGGGTGGGGGGTGGGGGGGCTATGGGCATGTGTGTGTGAACCAGACCCAAACGAACCAGACCCAAACGAGTGCATCTGTCCTCCCCCTGGGGGGGGGGAGGACAGGACTCATTCTCGCATCATTCATACTGTTTAACCACCTGTAACATTTGCCATTAGAAAAAAAATAAAATAAATATAAGAGTAAGTCTTTGTCTTTTTAGGCAGTCAAGAGGACTCAAGAAGTCAAGGAGACCTACTCACAGTTGGATTTTGATGGCAGCCACTTCTGCTACCCGAACACTAGAAAAATGTGGTTTTCAGTAATCACTACCTTGGAATATCTCAGCAGCTGGAAACCGGTTGTTCATCAAAGCAAAGATGCTGCTCAGATTCCAGTTTGTTTGCCAGTTCATTAAATGCAAATTAAATAATCAACTGCAATAAATGGTGATTTCATGGTCATAAGTGGATCATCTAGTGAAATTGGTGCTCTATCTATGTGTCTGCGTATCCCTGTGCATCTTTGTGTATGTGTGCTGGTTTCATCAAGACCATGAAAAGAGATTCTATGCATGCTCGTCCTACAGTTTTCCACATGTGAGTGTTTTGTTCCAGTGGTGACTTTTACCTTTTTTGACATTTGTTGCAATAAGAAACCTTAAGGCCCACGTCAGGCTGAGTTTGTAGTATTTCATTCATGTTCAAGCTGGGATCAAAGTGTATTTTATCTTCAACACGGCTCTGGGAGAGCTCCTTGTCTTTTAAAAATATCAAGATCTACGAGGCGATTTCCAAGGGAGCAGAAGTTGCTCTTTGCAGGAGAGTTTGCTGGCTAAGCGGACAGGACTAAAGAGAGAGGGGGAAGCTCTGTGGTAACAAAACATTTTTTCCTATACTTTTTCTTTAGTCTTAAACTTTGCTTGTCTGCAATTTACAGTGTCTGGAACTGGTGGGAAATTACCCTGACACTCTACATTTCCTATGTTGTCTTTAGGTTCGACTGTTTTCAGGAGGGAAGCAGCTGGTGGCTGAAATCCCATTCGTAGAGCTCAGCCTCTAGTTAAACTAAAACTCTTTGTGATTGCACATTACTTCAAGTTGTTCCTAATTCAAGAAAGAACTGCTCTTGAATAAACATGTTTGAGATATGTTATTTCTGATGCTGCTGGAGCCTCATCCACACGGCACTTGGTTGGGGTCAGAAGAATTTAGTGTCTAGAGTTAGAGGGCAGAAAATGTTAAGAACCCCCCCCTCAGTAGTATATATCTGTTATCAGATCTGTTCATGTAAAATCCAGCTGTGATTAAGATGCTGCCACACACAGCGTTTTAATGGTGCCCATGGTGAAACTGAAGTGACATGATGATGGTAAGATGGTAAGGAACCTTATGAGATTTATAATGAAATGTTTTCCACTTCAAAGCAATTTCATCTCCAGCTGGTTTCTTACTAAGGTTGGAGCACCAACACCACTTCCTGCATCCACCAGATGTAGACTTCACTGTCACTGACATGTCTGAGCCTGGTGTTCAGAAATGCACGCTATATACAACAGACACATCATGTGCTATTGCTAGTCACACTTGCTCTGATGAAATGAAATGAAGCCAACATGGAGGTGCTGAAAACTGCACCTCTTCAAATGGACACTTGAGTCTGAGTGAGTCAGTCCCCATAGGTTCCCATGGAAAACTTGACAGCAGAAATAAAATGTAGACAGAATATGTAGACCCTGCTACAAAAAGAGTTTTGGTCTCTACAGCCAATTTCCTACTTCATGACAACTGTATTGGAGTCAATTCTCATACAACCAGTCCATACTTTTTTTTTTCTTTTTTTACCAAGGCTAAAAGTTATGGAACACCACAAACACCTCTTCTGTTTCGTCAGGCAAGTCAGGCAATCGCAAGGAAGCTCTCTCTGCATCACAAAACCACCCTTCAGGAATGTATGGCGTGACATCACCAAATATATGTTCACATTTATTCACAATCTGTAGGTAAAAAGTGTGGATGTATTCCACTGATTCTGAATGCAGGATGTGTTAGAAATACTTTAAAACGATTGCGTGTAAAGGAGGGAAACGTCAAAGTTTAATGAAGCATCTGGCAACGCGCAGGATACACTGATGTGACCCCATGCTAAGCACATCAGCTGGAAGTGACGGGGTGTGGATGTCGTGATAATTTTAGATTCAAGCACTGGAAATGTGGAGCTAAATGATACTGACAACAGCCCTTTCTGCCATTAGCGAGAAAATGTTGCATTTATAAATTGTGTTCTTCACCATAGTTATGTGCTTTTCTTTTTTAAATTAGTAGATCAGGCACTGTTACCATATAAATTAAAGTATTGATTTTGCACCAGTATCAGAAACAAACAAACAAACACAAAAATACACAACACCCTCCTTCCTCTTACCCAGGCAGAGTTGGACTGGTTGAGCTGGTTGAGCATCACCACCGAGGTGCAGCCATAGTCGTAAACAAGCCTCCAGAAGTCGGTGGTGGTGCCGGGCAGAGGATGCGGTGTCACCACGAAGGCGGCGGGCCTGAGGAAGCTGTCGGCGAGCGCAGCATTGATGTAGTTGTTGCTTTCTCCCTCCGTGGTGATGAGGAAGGCCAGGGAGCGGTCTGGCGGCAGCACGTCCATGCTCCGGTTTTTCTCGCGGTTCCTGGGCATCAGGGAGACACTGCACTCCTCCACATCCAGGTGGGGAGTCACTGAGTTCAGCGTCTGAGGGAGAAGGAGGAGGAGCGGGGGAGAGAAGAAGACAAGTGTGTGCAGAGAAGATGATTAGAAAGGTTGGCGTGTGTGAGAGAATGTGTTTAGATGCAGAGATAAAATGAAAGAGTGAGAATACAGATTATGATAAGAGGAGACACAGGCAGCGGAACAGAAATGGGATCAAAGAGAGATGGACAGAGGCAATGAAAATACGGTCTGCTCAAACAGCCTGACTGTCAATACTTGACAAGCACAACTATCTCCAATCATCTCTGGGAAACTTAAAACATATTTATTATCAGTCAAAATCCCCACAAGGCTTAATGGATAAAAACACATTTAGTGCAATCTCATACATTATGAATAAGCGCATTACGAAGCAAAGGAAATTGAAATGAACTTATTATCTAACTCTCCTCATATTGTGAATGAGTCCCCACAGGTTCAGACCAAATGAAGAGAACATTCCAGCTCAGAGCGGGAATATTGCTTCTGGGCAACAAGTTGCACTTAAAGAGGCTTTCTGATTGGGCGTCTCATGTGAGCAGCGCTGAAATGAGGTAACTATGCAGTGGGTGGATGGGAGAGTTTGAACCAAAGGTTGCCAATCAATAACACATTATTATAACTGGTATTAACTGGATGTGGCATTAACATTTTGTACCAGGTGCAGGCGTAAGACAGTGGCGAACCCAGCGCCGAGATGGGTGTGGCGGCGCAGTAGGGGGAGGTGTCGACAGATTCAGCTTGGTGCAGACAATTTTGTACCAAAAGGCTGCGCTGACAGTGCGCTGAAAGCTGGTCTACTCCTGGTGCAAGGAGGAGTGCGGCAGGTAAAGTGGTAGTTTGGCTGACCGGCGCACAGTGTGCACACGTCACCAAAAGCTCACAGGCGGGTTTCCAGAATGTCAGACACATTTCAATGCAATGAATAATCACAACAGCCACTATTCAATGTAACTATCTGAATCTGCACATACATTTATATCTATATCGATTGTCCCGTCACTTCTGATGTCAGACGCGTAATGGAAACTCAACCTGACAGAATGAACACAGCTGAAACTGTGATGCAAACTAACGAGTTCACATCTCTCTTAGCCTCGGCATCAGATAGTGAGGATATATTCAGCATGTCTCATCTCAGAGAATTCAAAAGAGAAAAAGAGAGACGCTCGCTGACAAGGGCCACTGAGCTTGGTGCTGCCTCCTTTACGCACAGGGGCTTCAGATTTCATCCCTGTTACACATGGTATTTGTTTATGTTGTGATCTGTGAACACTACTCATCTTTGTTACACGGGTTTAGGTTTCTAAATGTGAGCGTCTTTGTTAGTGGAAAAAGACTGTTTTGTTTTTTTTACACTGGACAGCAGTTCTCAGTGTATCAGGACAGTAACCTCCTCCAGGATAGTTTTGCTTCATCAGTCCGTGCAGGTCTGTTCATGTTAACATATATTCGGCCACTATGAGCTTGGACCTCCCGGACCAAACATCAGTTTCCTCCTGGGCTGGCATCGCTGTCTCTCCTTCGTCCATGTCAAAATATAAAATGACAAAATTGCAGCGGATTTAAAAGGTGAGGAGAGGAGCTCATTTGATTTGTGAAGATCTGAATCGGCTGTGTTAAACCCACTCACGCCTTCTCCCCTCCCTCTTTGCCACTTGCTCCGGTAGGAGGGACGCAGGTGGGAAAGAGGAGGACTTGCGCCAGGGTGCGCGGTGCGCCTGGACACACCCCGGTGGCGCAGTGGAGCTGTGCTGCGCTTCGGTTACACCAGGTCTTGGAAATTAGAGCCCTACAGATGTACAGTGATGTTTGCAATCTAAAACATTTACAGTGGTGGAAAAAAGTTTTCAGACACCTCATGCATTTGTGAAATACTGCATTAAAAATCCCTCCTAGGTCTTCAAGTGCACTTTCTTTTAGTGCAGTCACAGCCAAAATACTAAACCAATATTAAAAAGCCATTAAAAACTTTAATTGTTATTGTTGTTATTTGTTGACTTTGATACAGACAGTGTTGAGGACTGACATATTGAAACTGTCAAGAAGTTAGTTTTGTTAGTTTTTCTTGTGAACAATAAACAAAAAAAATATCATTTGTATTTGTTTGTGTCTAACGGTCCACGGTGCTGCACGCCCAACTTCAGCAGTGCTCTGTCATTGGCTGGGGGGAACAATTTTAAGAGGCCCTGAAGTGAAATCATCTGGAGAGCACTGTGTCAGGGTGAAGCTGGTGTTAGCTCTGCTGGCTTATTATACAAAAACAATGAATGCCATGATATCATCTTTGAATAGGCCTCTGGTCTGTTGTGAATGTCTGTTTCAGTTTTAAGTAGTTGAAGCTAAACTACCAGATTTCAACACTTACATCACATTCACACTTAACATTTATGCCAAACCTCATCAGAACCTAGAGTTTCCTTTCTTGAGTGAATTTGCCTACAAATTAAAAGCAAGAGATTTTTTTTCAACTATTGAGAACTTTTATTCTTAAATTCTTTAATCAGATGTGTCAAAGATTCTGTTCTTTGCTTGACAGGCCACTTAAAAAATGTCATATATGAACAGTGATAAATTATACTTTAATTATGTTCTGGCCCACCATCTAATGGACCTAGAAAAAAAATAGCCCAAGGCCAAAGTTCCTTGTGGACCCCTGATATGGATTCTCATACAAACTTAAATAGAAATTGTATGTACGTGTGTGTGTGTGTGTGTGTGTGTGTGTGTATTACCTGAAACTCCTCTCTGAGCTGTGAGGTGTTGCTTTGAGAGTCAACCTTCAGCATCTCTTTATAGATGAGCGCAAACTCATTAACAGGGATGGCGGTCTCTCCGCACAGACAGGCCTCCAGGATAGCATCATGGATGAACACATACTGCTCCTAAAACACCAGAGTAAAAGAAAAAAAAATAGTCACAAAGAAATCCCCTCGCCACACGTTTACGAGCCTCCTGACTGTTAATTGCCCACTTGTGAAGAACAATGCTAAATTTAATTACTGCTGTTGAATGTTGACTAATAGTCATAACTGTCAAACAGTCTTCACACTGCCAGGCCCACTCTCAGGCATTATTCCCCAGCAGGAAATTGTCTGTAAACGGGGTAAGAAAGTGCAGAACGCAGACATCAGAGGAGCCAAACACTGCCCACACACTATATATATGAATAACATCATGAGCTGTGCAATTAAAAAGGGAACCGAGAAATTTGTTTTGACATTCAACCAAACAAAAGATTAAAGAGTGGAGGATGCATTCAAAATCATACAGGCACAAAAATGTCCCTCTTCCAACTTGTTTATCATTTTTAATGCATCCTGTAATCACAGCAATATGTATTCAACTGGTAGACCGGCTCCAGCTGAAAGGTGGAAAGGGAGATAAATACCATTGTTTTGGAATTTGCATTACTGTCTCCACTCGTAGACGTGTTAATAAGAGAATCTTTTTCTACTTTTAATAGCTGTGTTTACTCCAGTAATTAAGGTCTTTCTCTGGTTTGTTTGTTTGGGATGTTTGGGAGTGCACAGTCGGTACTCGGATGTCTTAGTGTGTTTATTTATACAATTAAAACAAGTATATTTCTGCATGAAAAGTTACTGATGCTTTGCCTTTCACATATAAACTTGACAACTTGACTTGTCAGTACTATCCTGTAGTTTTATGGTTTGTTTGAAGGTGAACAATTTAATATAATTTGCCTATATAAATCGACCTGAGCAATGAGTAATAATTAAATTAAATGACATTCAAACCATAAAAATGTACCTTTAAATCATTTGTCTTTCCCTGGACAGAAGCATTGCAGTGTTTAAAAGTAACTACAGTATGTACATTCAACTATTCTTTACGTATAGATGGATTAGCATGCTACTGTGCTACTATGCTGGTACATTAACTTAACAGCAATGATTTACAGATAATGTGCAGTCCTGTTTTACTCTTCTATGGGAGGAATTGTTAGTAACCCCTAAAATTCTTGAAACTCTTGAAAATCTGCATCATCGATATCTTCAAATTGACAATGAAGGTGATGATTACATGTCATCTAGATATGCAGTGACAAACCCATATAGTACTGTCAGCCAACTCCAAGAGGAGCTTTTTAAGCCATCTTTAGGTCTTTAATGCCCCATAACCTCCACTCATGACAGCATGTTTCCAGCTGCAGAAGGCTTTAGAGAAGCTCTGTTGAACACACAGTATGATACAGAGCCAGCACCATGCGGCAAACAGACAGATGTTAATGTTAAAGCTCGTTATTTTGGTTTTCTGGCCCACAAACTCTGCTCTAATCAAATACTCAGTTCAAGCTGGGTGTGCAGATGTTTTTTGGAAAAAGAAAAACGGATTAGTCTGATTGACAGTGATGATCACTGCATGCTACAGAGCCATTTTCTTTAGTCTGGAGCTGGTGGAGACCAAAACAACGCTAAAAGAAGAGTGTGCTTCCATTTCTACGGTGGCCAGACACAACTCCATCCAGACTCCCCCTGCATACTAATGTTTCTCCATGTCTGCCTGTCTTGTAAATACCTTTTTTTGTTTACTCTGAAGTGGAGCTGGGTGATATAACAAATATATTTGATATATCACAGCTTGTTCCATGTGGGATGCACTGTGCGATTTAGTGAGCATTGAGCTGAAATTGTTATATAATTGTTTATATAATATATAGGGATTCTTGCTGAGTGCACTATCACTTGCTTTACTCTCTGAGTTTATTCAGTGTCAAATTTATCTTCAATGTAATTTCCCCCCTTTGAAATTCTAAAAAAAAATTCTCATAGAAAGTAATGTATCAGCACAGCTCTTCAACCACTGGTGGTTGCTGGAGTGATTTTTACCAAAGAATTTATTCTTTCAGGTTGGTCTGACAGTCACCTTTAGTAATGGTTGAATATGAAAGTGATAAAAAGTGTCCTTCTTCCTGTGAAGATTAAATCAGACTCTCTGGCCTCTCTGAGCACACTGCCACCCTCCCACTCACTTCAGTCTGGATCATGTTGATGCGTCGTGAGCAGAGGGTCTTGACGCAGTTGTAGATGTCCACCACTCCTTCACACTCGGCCATATCCAGCATGACATCCAGCACAATGTAGCAGCCAGTCCTGCCTGCCCCCATACTGGTGCAAAGGGGAGAAAGGATTGACAAGCCTGAATACATCACTGAAATGAAAAAAGCCTCAGCAGGGAGCCTTTAGTAATGATGAAGTTACTCTTCCCAAAGTCAAGTATAATAATGGGCTTTGTTCTGGAAAGAAAATAAAAGGAATAAAGTGACCATTGTGCTCTGGCAGCATAAAAAAAGAAAATCTAAGCTGAAGTTTGAAAGTTGAAAACCTTTCAGTTGGAGAGAGCAGAGACATTTACAAAGCTCCTATATCCTGGCCTATGTCTTTCATGTCTGACTCTGCTGTAAAGGTAGGTGTGGGTTACTGTGAATGCCTTAGCACACATCAGATAAGGGTTTGTTCTTGTACAGCACATTTGAGTTCTTTACACTGGGATGTTTTATGCCTCTAGAACAGCAATCTGTCTTCATGGTACTCAAGTGTTTTCTTCAACAAAAAGACAAAAACACCTCCCTGTGTATCAGTGTTATTTAACAAGCACATTATGATAAGATGCAGCAGGATAGGGGCTTAATCAGTATTAATATAAGGCCCACAGTCAGATGGCTGGTGCTCTGCAGCAGACAGGTTTAGAATGAAAACTAAAGATAAGGAACAGATCTCAGCATCTGGGTGAAGCTCCCCTCACCCATGCTCATACTACACAATGCAGATGATTTCTGACACACTGTACAATAATAATTCATTAGCTGACTTGGTTCCATGTTGTTCACATTTCAATGACGCATTAAGGCTGCAGAGAAAGCTACTAATCACACTCCGGTGGAGACTAAGTTCTTGTTCACACTGCCACTCCAAATCAGATTTTTAGCATCCGGATTGTATTTTCTTGACAGTCTGAACAGCCAAAAACCACATGAGATCCGATTCTTACAAATCTGATTCAAACCATATGGAGGTGGTTTCAAATGCAATTCTGATCAGATTTGGGGGGGGGCAGATAATCTGAACAAGGCCTGAGAGATCCAAACTATCCACATCTGACATGTTTGGTTTGGTTACAACAACATCTGCCTCCAGAAGTCCGGTGTGGACAAGACCAGTTTTAAAAAGAGGGTCTTTGGTCTGCTTCAAGCGTGGCATGAAAGCAAACAAACCAACCACTGGATTTTTTTTCCCTGCTTTATTTTTGTAATTTTTTATTTTGGAAACAGCACAAATGCACAGGAGAGCTGTAGACAGATCACCAGGGGTATAACAATGCAGCTCATGTGTTTTCAGCTGCAAAGGGAAAAAACCTTCCTTTGATTTACGAAGGTCCTCCCCAGTGCCAACTGATATATCTCTGTAATGAGAGTAAAATTCAGTGCACTTGTAGGGTAATATTTTTAAAATCTCCAGACTTAAAGGTCCCTCAAGACTTTGCTCTCTCTCTGTCTCTCTCTCTCTGAGTGTATGCCTCAATTCTGCTGCATTTCTCTCCCCACCATCTCCCAGGAGATGCTATTTAGCCATTCATTGGGTGCTGAAGCAGTTGGGGTCCTTGTCTCTGTTGGTCTCAGCAATCAGCCACTTAACAGTTTTGCTGGAGGTGGGGTCTGGAGGCAGTGGGGTGTAAGCCTCCCTCCTGCTCTCTGAACCTCTGTAAGGTATCCTGTCTCTCTTTCTGGACATGTAGAGGGCCTGATTTGAATGCTTTCCACCATGTGTAATGCAGCTCTCGAGATTCAGAGCTCGCTCCTCCATGTCCACCCCCTCTCTACTCTAGAGAGCCTATATTTCGACTCTGTGGCAGTTTCTTTTCACTTGCGATTAACATCTTTTCTGCAGTCTGCCAAATCCACTTTTTTTCATGTCTGTGGAAAAGTTGCCCATCACCTCTGACCAGGTAGTGTTTATCTCAGCATGTATGGCACAGATGGCAGCTCACAGGCCTTTCACCCTTTGCAAAATCAATGTGGAGGTTTCAGTCTTCAAATTGATCTGTATCCACTTACTGTATAAACGGACCAAGACTCTTTTTTTCTTTCTTTTTCCATCTCAAACTGCACCAGAGTTCAGGAGGTGACATGGAATAAAGGCTTGGATCGGTGTTACACACCTCAGACATGTGTGTGCTTTGTAGTGTTCTTGTCGTGTGTCATAAAACTCCATCTGTCTTTACTGTATCTCTTGTTTTTGGAAAATATCATTATCATTATCATTCTAATGATCATATTGCAGATTTTCCATCTCAACCAAGTCAATTTCCAAATCTATATTCTACTCAAACCTTACATGATGAAAGTAAAGAAACCTGGCATACTGTACGCACACATTTACAGTTGAAATAAGTGAACATTAAATCTGTGAACAAAGGCTTATTTTGTCATTTTAACATTTCTGTCAAGCAGCCAGAACAGAAACTAAAAGGCAGGAGCTGATCATCAAAAATGCAACTTTCTCTGTGTTTGAATCTGTTGCTTATGTATGTGTGAACAATCCTGCTGGAGAGTCTTAGTCTATTTTTGTTTTTCACACTGTTCTGCTCTCCACTTTCACATATACAAGAGGCTCAAAGTTATTTCAGGAAATACAGAGAAGCACAAACTCAAGCAGAAATAAACAGGGTGAATTAACTGTGCTGAAAAGTGAGATTCGAGATTTGAGACTTTAAAGTAAGATGAAGAACGGCTGAGAGGGAAGTTTATTTTTAAACCATTATGCCTGTTAGCGGTGAAGCTCATTATGAGGATGGAAGACTATAGGTTACCTGCAGTGGACCACCACAGGCCCAGCATCGGGAGGTGTCGATGCTTTGACCCGGCGCAGGAAAGCCAGCAGTCCGGTGGCGTGGTATGGCACGCCATGCTCAGGCCAGGAGGTGAAGTGGAACTGACACACCTCGTGTTTAGCAGGGTAGCCTCTCTGCAAGAAACAGTCAGGTGGATTGATTGAGGTGCTGTTATTATAAGAACAGAACATGAAAATAGAAACCAATTAAACCTGCAGTTGACTGAGAAACATACACTGTCGTTAAGTTTTTCGAATATTATACAGTGATCAGGCCTAACATTCTGAGCACTGACAGGTGAAGTGAATAACACTGAATAACACTTCATCATGGCACCTGTTAGTGGATATATTTGGTAGCAAGTGAACATGTAGTCCTCAAAGTTGATGTGTTAGAAGCAGGAACAATGGGCAGTGTAAGGATTTGATCCAGTTTGACAAGGACTGACTGGGTCAGAGCATCTGAAAAGCTGCAGCTCTTGTGGGCTGTTCCTGGTCTGCAGTGGTCAGGATCTATCAAAAGTGGTCCAAGGAAGGAACAGTGGTGAACTGGCCACAGGCTCATTGATACACATGGGGAGAGAAGACTGGCCCGTGTGGTCCCATCCAACAGACCAGAGCTACTGTTGATCAAACTGCTTAAGAAGTTCATGTTGGTTCTGATAGAAAGCTGTCAGATACACACAGTGTACTGCAGTTTGTTGTGTATTTGACACCAAAAGGGGTTAACACTATATTAGTCAGGTGATCAGAATGTTATGTCTGATCAGTCTAACCTGGGTGTACCTAATAAAGTGGCAGCTGCTTTGGCAGGTATATACATGTAGAGCCACAGACACTATAGTGAGAGGGTTGAGATAAAAATAATATCAGAATGTGACTCACCCGCTCCATGGCGAAGGTGCGCACGGTGTACTCAGCCAGTGTTTCTGTCTTCAGTAGTGTTATCTTAATGTCACCATAGAGCTCAGTGTCATCAGGCCAATACTTACAGCACTTCATCTGGACAAACAACAAACAGCTTCAGTTTAGAAAGGCTCACTCACTCACACACGCACACACACAAAACATATATATATAGCTGACTCATTTAACACCAGAACACACACCTCTTCGCACTGAGATTTCCACAAGCAAACAGATTGCAATGCTGTAATCCTCTTTTGACCTTTGCCAAATAATTGGACTTTACTCCAGTTTTCCAATCATCTCCATCCTCACATTTGAGACCAAGACATGTTGACACAAAGTTAAGATAAGACATGTTTAGATATGATTTAAAAAGGCCATTTGCTGTTCTTGGAAATACAACTTGCAGTTGATGATGGTGTTATTTTCTGTCTACAACCAAGTGGTCCCTCCAGCCCTTCATGGTTTAAGTTTCTAAGAGAATGGCTGTTTTATTTTTCTGTTGATGCAGTGTGTTTTTGTTGCATCTACATTTTCCTCCACCGCCGGCTGCACGGTGTTGACACTTCCGCTGCTTAAGGCTGCACACTCATTTTCTGATCCAGAAGAGCGGAGTTTCTCACACTTACATAGAGAGATGATGGTTGCACTGTTGCACTGTGAAATGCTAAAAGGTCACTCTTAATCACATCAGGTTTTTTAGCATTTCATATTTTTACTTTTTTTCTGGAAAATGACTTAATTTGTGATGGAGGCTGAAGTTTATTTGGCTGCGCTGCTCATTTTGACTTCCATAAAATGAGATGGCAGTGCATTTGCATTTTTGTTTATCAGTAGCTTTTTAGAATGCAAACAGCCCTAAAACTGATGCTGTTGGATGTAGAAATCTGGTTAAGGGTTACCATAGCAATTGCAGTCCATAAAGTTGTTTTCCTCGTATGATAGATAGAAAAAAAAAGATGTAGCAGAAGCAGAAATATTCTTATTTTCATGGACTTAAGAAAACATATTCCAGTAGTTGGTGTCATCAACTGTTTGTCAGTTCAAGGTACACATCACTGTCAGATTAGTTGTTACTGTATGGTGTGTCATTTCAGGTCAGGGGCCACATATACAGTAGAGCAAGGTGATCTCAGGTGGGCTGGACCATAAAAAGGAATATTATGCTATGTCTGTTTTCTATAAAATTTTCACACTTGGCAGATTCATCCCCGTGGGCCTGACTGGACTATCTGGCGGCTGGTTTCTGCCAGTGGGCCATATGTTTGACACCTCTGCTTTCCATCCAGTACCTAGGTGTAACATGATCAGACACCTGATAGTCCAACTCTCACCAACTCTAAGCCTCTCACAATAAATTGCTGCAATTAATGTGTGTTTATTTACATAAGAAAAACTATGTTAAGAGCGAAGCTCACGTTCCCTCCCGTTTTGTCTCCTGTGTGTCTGATTGAGTTCAACACAAACACAAGGAGGCAGACAGCAGCGACAGTGCAGAAGGACAAGCGGACAGTAATGGAGCCTACTCAGAAGATAAATGTTGTTTTCTTTTTTTTTCATTATAGTTCTAGAACATTCTTAAGGAATGAACATTCATTGATATTTGAAAGCTTGTACGCTCATTATTATATTTATCATTATAGCTCTGGCCCAAAAATTTCTTTTTTTTGTTTTTTTTCCTTTCCTTTTTTTTTTAAGTGACAATAGTAATGTTAATGGTGCATGACAGTTTCTGGGACAATATATCGAGGAGCAAAAGAAGTTACGGTGGACATTTTTATGAAACATTACATTTGGTGCATGACACTTATCACACACATGGTGAATACTGCATTACTGGTTGGCTGAATTCAGCAGAGGCAGGAATAACAAATAGAAAAGAGGGAAGAAAATTCCTCCATGGGCCTTCATATACATCAAAGCTTTGACCTTGGTGTGCAGCCACCAAAGCGAGAGGTGATCACTCATGATCAGACAGCGGGAGTCATTTCCTCCTACGACACAGAGCACAGCAGCTCTTCTGATATATAGGAAATGATAAAGGAAGCTCCAGAAATACATCCCCTCCATCCATCTTCACAGGGGGCTGGAGAGGTCACAGGACAAAGGGAAGCGAAAACCTACCCTGCCCACTTCCACCAGCTTGGTGATCATGACAATACTGAAGCAGTTCTCCTGCCAAACCATCCTCCAGAAGTCGTAGATCATCTCCTGCTTGGGGCCTGCAGAGGGAAGGGTAGATACAGTAGAAGCACAGGTGGAGAAAAGAGAGGGAAATAAGTGAGGATAAGGTGGAAGAGGAGAAAAAGAGGAGGAGAAGGAGAGATGAGCCATAAGTCAGAGAGAATAGCGGCAATAACCATCAATGTAGAGGCACTATGTAATCCATGCCAGGAAATAGAGTAACAATGTGCCATTCATGAACTATTGCTCGCTCTGTGTTCTCCTAATACTACTGAGAAATGTCATTTCAATACACCCACAAATCCTGAGCCATTGTGCAAACAAGCTCATGTATTGCCTTTCTCAGGCACCGGTGGCTGACACAAATCACAGCCCCCTGAAGAAGATGACACTTTCATTGATTTCATTACACTGTGGTGTTGATAATATCACCAGGTCCTCCTTCATACTGCCTCCTCCTCCTCGCACACTGCACCTCTGTTGGTGAGCAAGATGTCTATTCATTCCTACCCACACAGTTTGTTTAATAGGAGTATGATCTTGTCTCATGTAAATGCCCTGATGACTTTTCTTAAGAGCTGGTCGTGCCTCATCATTCTTGTGTGGGCTGGCACAGGGGTGTATGATTTAACCCTTCACTATATCGGCCTTCTGTTGGATTATAACATTGTTCATCTCAGGTATATTTGAATAGGAGACTCTCATATGAAAGCAATGCTAAAATCGATCAAGCCAGCCATAGCCACACTTTCTATGTTCTTTTATATAAGCAAATATTACAAAACAATATAATGAATGTATTTAACTGAAGTGGTAACTGTGCATCTGAAGCCTGATGTACTTTATTCTGACTACATACAACACTCATCCATTCATTCTGCTGTATTTTGAACAAGAATAAAAAAGAAAGGAATGTAAGAAATAATGAAATAATCAAACAGGTAAAAAGTCTAATATAGAAAACACTGTAATGAAAATAATATAACTACATTTCATAACACCTGTTGCAGTAATTCCCAAAAAGTAAATTTACACAGCAACAATGTCCACATGTTTACTCAGTAATATGGTTTATGATATTACGTTGACTGGGATATTCTTCTGCTCACATTGAAATGAAGGTAATGCATCAAAAAGACTTATGAGTGTTCAGTTACATGGATATTACTTTGACTGAGGTATTCTGTGTTATTCTTATAGTAAACTGCTGTATGTAAAATCACATCCCTGTTGTGAGCCTGTTCTGTTCTTCTGTGTTGTTGTTACTGTTTGCCTGTGTTTGGATAGACCTATTGGTGCGTGTGCACACTTTAAAAAAAAAAAAAAAATCAATCTCCAGGGATAGTGGGGATCGCCAGGCTCAAGTGCCATTATTTTGAGGGTTGTGGGCAGAAAAGTTTGGGAACCCCTGCAGCCGAGCACCAGTCGCATTAAGTGTTACACTCTTCCGCTCATCTGTACGTCTGCTGCTGATTGTTGATGGATAATGTCTGCTACAACAACCACAGCCATTTCTACACTGCTCGCATTAAAAACCGACATTGCATCTTTTGCTGGACTGACAGTGGGACAGGGACGCTTTTGTCCTGCTAAGACTCCCTCTATCTTCCAATCAACTGAAGCTAAATATATTCAGTCAGAAGAAGCAGGAGTGACACCAGCCTTGTCCTTTCAAGTTAACTGTGTGGTCTGAGACATGTCATTGAGTTTTTCTTATTTGTATAACTTTTACAGGAAGGCCAACAAAAGAGGCCTTGCTGTAATCCACCCACATGATGACGGAGGTATAAATGTTTGAAGGTCTGACTGGGAAAAGAATGGATTGTAATAATCATCTTTAAGGTCAAAAAAACAACATGAAAAGGTGTTTTTCTACAGAAATAAACAATTAAACCTGGGTACATAGCAACTGTTGTTTTCCACTGCCTTTACTTCCACAGTTGCCTTAATGAGAGGATTCAAGAGGTATGTATTTGACCAAACACTCCAGGGCAAAGACCCACAGAGGTTGATCAATGAAGCAAGAGGTGGAGGAGAAATAACCTCACTTGCATGTCTAAAAACAAGGTATCTGCAGAGCCTGGCAGCGGCATGTCTTCTCATGACTGCCAGATACTGGTCTGTACAGTAGTGGAGCTGAGGTGAGCCCCCACCCCCCACCTGCGAGCATCTTAATACGCTCAAGTGGGCAGCTGCTTTAACCAGTGTTTTCCCTGCTCTTCACAGGCTTATTCGAGGCTCCTCCATGTAAGCAATCACTGTGCCGGTCTCTGTGTGTTTTAGTGATAGGAGATGTTAATTTTTCAGCAGCAGCAGCAGGAGAAGCCCACTAATGCATCACCAGAGGGACGTGGCAGTGAGTTTAAGAGACGGCTGATGTGTGATCCCGACGGCTGGGAGGAGGGTGGGGGGGTGGATCTGTATGCATAGCACAACATTCTGCCGAGCTTTCAGAGTGTGTTTGGCATTTCTCCTCCCCCGTCCGCCTCCCCCTCCCCGGCCTCCTCCCACTCCCTTATCTCTGGACATAATGGAGAGTTAGCCCAGAGCACCTGCCGCCTGCTGCAGAAACTCAGCTACCTTAAGACTCATCCAAGATACACAACAAATAAAAAACTCTCAACCTCAACCTGATGCTGCTCTCGACCACACAGGGCTCACTGGGGGGTTATTCAGCATATCCATTATGCAAACTGTGTGGAAGCAATGAATAGCAGTTATTTTGGCAGCCACAACAGACTGGACTGTACTTTGGTACATATTTTATAGCCTCTGTCTATTCTGATTTTTCAAGTTAGGGTAGCAGTTTAAACTTTATCTTGTCATTAATAATATAATCAGTCAGTTTTGTTTAAATTGTGTCAGTTAATCATTTATTTTAGATAAGAAACAGGAAGTAAAGATAACGTTTAGTGGCTGTGGGTCTGAATATAAAGCACTTAATGGATGCTTTGTTAGGAACAATGGATGTTAACACTGCTAATGTTGTTTTTGTGTTTGAAGTATTGTTAAGTCTATTGCTGCTGTCTTGTCACATCCGTTATGTTTTGTTGTCAAAACAAGTGCAGTGCTATTGAACAGAATCTCCCCTTGGGCACAGTAAAAGTCCATTCTGAGTTCAGTTCCCAGGCCGGGGGCATTTCTGGGTGGAGCTGTACTCCCCATGCCTGCATGGGTTCTCCAGCTTCTTGGAAAACATGGACACTAGGTTGATTAATGATTTGATTTGAAATTGCCCATAGTGTGTGAGGGGTTGTTCATCTCTATATGTGGCCCTGTGAATACTGGTGACCTGTCCAGGGTGTACCCTGCCCTGGCTCCACCCCCTCCAGATCCTGCCAGATAAGATATGGATAAAGCCAATACACAAATGCAGAAAACTTCCAATTCCTCTAATGACCACTAGAGGCAGGCTCCAAAAGTCAGTCAATCCCTACAGACACCTATGTTAAAGCATTCCAGTGGTAGAAAAACATTTAATAGGATGAATCATGCCACCACTGCAGCCTGAGCGGGGTCATGCCAGCTGCAACTGCACTATGTAACTTTCCTGTGTGGGTAGGAACACAGCCCCCCCTCCCCCATCTGCCATGAAGGTGAAGCGTGCGACCAGATTCACGAGCATCCCCGGGGAAGCATAGTACATCAATTTGTTGACGGAGCCAGTGCCAAAGGAAAGCTAAGAAGGTTTTGTTGGAGTTGGCAAAGAGAAAAAAAAAAGCCATGAAGTGATCGAACACGAGCCTGGTCAGAGTTTTGTGTGTTCCCGGAGCCCTGGAGGGCAGGCTGGCTGGCCGAGCATCCTAGACCAGGGCGCTCATGTGCAGGGGAGAGGAGCAGGGAGGCCGGGCTTGAGCTTGATGTTGAACAAACTCTGACTCCCCCTGTGACTCTGACTTGGGGAGTGAGACTCTGGTGGGGAGTTGTAAAATTCTACAACACCGCTCTGATATTTAGGCTATTCATTTTTCGGAATGTACATAGTGTTGCTTTAAAAACAAGTTTTGGGAGTGAACCAAATTTGGGTGTCTCAAGCTAATTTCATCTTCCATGACCTTGATCTTTATTTAACTCATCTGTTTATATTTCATCAGAGTGTTGCTTAATTGAGGGTTTGGCTGCTTTGAGTGACAGGTGGTAAAGCACACGTTTGGCACTTACTGGCATTCACCACATCACCAACAGAGTGGCATGACTGAGGGCTGAAATCATCTTTATGTGCAGACTTATGCACGGATCAGGAGCCTCAGTTACTGTTCACATCAAATAACAAAATGAGAAACAAATATGTGATCTCATCTCTTGATTGTTGTATGATTGTATGATCAGATAGATGATCTGTGTGTCTCTGATACTGTAATTCTCATAGGCAACAATCTCTAGAAGTTTTATTTTTTATAAACTTTGAACAAAACATCCAGTGAAAGGCAGTCCTGTGTCTAGAACCGTCTTGTTGATGAGAGAGCACAGAGGACTAATCTGGCCCAGTAGTTCAGATAACCACTCTTCACAACTGTGGTGAGCAGAAAATCTTCAGAATACATAACATGTTAAACACTGAAGCAGATGACCTACAACAGCAGAGGAATATGTGAGCAGTACAAACAGACTCACATGTGTTTTCTTAACTCGCTCTAGTCTTTAATATAGGGATGCACCCAGCTGATACTAAGATCACATACCAACCCAGATATTGAATAAACAGCTTGATCAAATATTGGATAACAGGGCTGATCCATTTTTCATCAACATAATAAATCAGCATGGTAAACTTTAATGCCACCCCCTGAATTCAGTAGAACACCTCAAGCATGTGACAGCTTGGCAGAGTGAATGTGCCACTGACAAATCTGCAGAAACGGTGTGATGCAGAGCCTCAGAGGAAAGTTTCAACACCTCTTGGAAAACAATGTCACAAAAGAACAGTGTAAGCAGCAATGAGCATGAAGGAGAGCCTTTATAGAAGCACTCTGAAGTACTGTAATGATAAATATCAGAATGTGCACATCATGCTGTGACTCACCCTCATGATACTGACCCACAGGTTCTGTGTCTACACAACCTGCATTACAAAAGCAGCAGCAGCAGCAACTTCAGTGCACCACAAAGGATCCACCTGGGCACAGTGCTGAGTGCAGGTGACCTGTCTCTTAGCAGCTCTCAGAGACCAGCACACAACTGGCCTGTGCTTTCAACATGACCCAAAACATACTTTCTTTTTACAATTCAGGTCTGTTTTCTTCTATTTTGCAGCATGACTGTAGTGATCGTGGATGTTGAGCTCTCAAGAAGCCCATTGACCTATAGTCAATACTGTACATGAACACATCCTGACATGGACGCTGCTGCTTGGTTAATGAGCTATTCATACTGGACTTTAGTCAGTGGACACAGGTACAGGGATGATGGTGCTGGATCAGAAACCTTGTGATTTCACCAGCTTTAATAATCATAACCCAGCTGATGGTCAGAGCTATGTCAAATAGGATGGAACCTTTAGTCAGGACTAATGACTTTCCCCTAAAGTCACTTCGGAGCAAGGTATTTGATGTCTGAAGTGCACCTGCCACAAAAAAAGTACCTTATGTAAGAAAATGTCATGGTGATAATAAAAACAGCTCCTTTGTGTGGTGATTAAAATGCAGGTTCCATACATGCAACTTTTCATCTTTGCAACATCTAAATATTGTTAGGCAGAGGAACTGTCCATTACAAAAACAGCCTGCACTTTCAAAATATGTAATTTTTTTTTTTTTAATTTCATTTTTTTTTTGATTTGCCAATAGTCTAAGATTGATCTGTGGTCTATGATGTGAGTATAAACTTTATATTTATAGACTCACACTCAATATGAAAAACTTTTCATCTCTTTAGTGTTTAAACTTCTAATATTAAATCATTTACCATGTCTCTGACGGTGCAGTACCTGTGGTGAACACTGTTCATTTAACTGTACAAGGACACAAGCAAAAACACCAATCACTGAAAAAAAGACAGTAAATATTAGTAGGCTACAGTGACTTCCGCTTTAATGCTATTGTGCTGTTTTCCAATTTTGTGTGGATACATCCCTTTACTGTCCACAGTGTGTTTGTGCTCAGCTTCCATGTTATGTATGGGAATTTATGTATATATTCTCTTTTACAGTAGAATAAAAATCTAACTTACTAAAAAAGAGCACACAGGCAGTATTTAGCTTGGGAATATACCATAGCCTGGTATGTATGTGATTTAAGCACTCTATTTCATGAATTAAACAAACATGAATGTTTGATCATAAATCGACACCTTTTGTGAGAAAAAAATTTAATTCTGCCACGTGTTCCTATTGAATAGTACATTAACTGCTCTCACCTCTGACTGCACCCTTATATGCATGAAGACTTTGTGAGCAAAGAGAGAGAGAGAGAGAGATTTCAGAAGTTACTTTTGTGAAGCGGTAGAACTGAGACCAAAGTGAGAGATGGAAAGAAATCAGAGGAGGATTACGGAAGTGAAAAACATATTCCCTGAATAAATAGGATCACAGCCAGGAGAGAATAAAGAAAATGTCTTGCTCTCTCTCTCTCTTTCTCTCTCTCTCTCAGTCTTTTTCTCTCCTTTCTATCTCTCTCTCTCTCTCTATCTATGTGACTGTGTGTGTGCTGCCTGGGGACTGCAGCTTATATAGTGTATCAAACTGACATCAGAGAGATGGTGCACCACACATGCAGATGGTGGGGAGGAGAGACACAAAAGCCGAGCTTCACCGACAGCGACAGTCAGTGGTGTTACAGTGCAGAGTGACTGACAGTTACAGTCCATTGTTATCGAAGGAAAGTGAAGCGTTACCGTGGAAATCCAGATGTGACCATGATGCAACACAGGCTCCATCTGGTTTACACATGAATACTTCAGGAAGCTTATTTTAATACTGTCAGGTGGGCTGCTGCGTAAAAGAACGCCACAAACAAACACAGCACATTAGCAGTCAAACACTGCTGCCGGGGGCTTCACACTCACCTTGAGTAGCGATGAAGTGGTTTGATCGCTGGTAACCCTGTGTGACAGAGACAGTGAGAACGACAGTGGAGGAAAGAGAGAAAAAAGATGGGAGAGAGTTAATAATTACAATGATGAAATGAGACGGAGGGACCTCTAACTCTCATTTCACCCCTTCCATCCATTCTCTTCCTCCATTTTCAGCATCAAGTCATCTCTTATTCATCTCAGAGCACGGCTTGATGTCAGCACACTGCTAAAATCTCTGCTCTTACTTTTGACTGAAGACATTTCAGCAGTTGTGGAAACTGTGCTGTGCTGCTTTGGCTGATGGTGCTCTGCTTAAAATACATTAGCATGTCTAACCGGCCATGTTCTCTTTGGATTGTTTAGGCTCCGAGTTGGGGCGAAGGATTGTACTTGAATTATAATGCATAGAGAAATGGAATGAATTCAAGTTTTTTTTCTCTCTCTGTCTGCCTCTGAGCCAGGCCATTACATGCAGAGTGAGGGAGCTGCATTTCAAAGATGGCCTGGCGTGTGGGAGTTTGCGTGCTGCCATGGCTTCTGATCAAAGGTAGATTGACAAGTGAGTGATTCTGAGACAAGTGAGTAATTCCACCTGAGTGACACTGACTGATCTGGCTGTCTCCTCTCTGCCCAGCTTGGCATTAGTGCTGTTATGATACAGTGTGCACAGTCTAGAAGGCTATTAGTGGCATCCTGGCCCTCCACCACACAGACCCTGTGTGCTGAATGCAAAGCAGCCAAGCATGATAGATCCCCTGCATTAAGATTAGGGTGCCCTCTCATCCCTCATGGGTAAAGTGATTCCAACTGCTGTATATGGTAAACATTTGTACAAATATTGTACACTGTGTGTGTACTGTACATCCCCCACCTACTAACACACACACACACACCCACATACACTACACATATGCACTATCAGCCAGAAAGCCACACAAATTACATTCCATAACTGTCATGCCACAGAGAGAAGTTGAGATGGATGGCCATCGCTATGAAAGAGTGCAGCGACCCTCATTCCCATGAGCCTCTGTTGCTGAGTTTCCCTGGGCCAACCGGTTTCCTGTCTGTCACCTTGGCAACTGCACTTTCCAACAGCAGGCAAGCAGAAAAACATCAAGCAATGTCAATTCACAATGGACTGGAAAATAAAAATAAAAAAATAAACCATGCAGAGTCATTTGAGATGTGGAACGTTTATCAATTCTATCAAAAAAAAAAAAAAAAAAAAGGCAGGAAAAACAACTTTCAGTTTGTTTTGCCTTGACAAATTTGGTTCACTCTTGCTACCACCTGTGACAAGTTAATGAACAGCTGACCTTCGTGTCTGCAAATAAATGAGCTCATATTTATCATGCATCTCAGAGTCACTTGTGAGAATCCTGTTGAAACATTTAAGTGATAAAGAAAACAGCCTCCCTGGGAGCACTGGGGCATTAGAGGGAGAGCTTCCTTTAGGAACAAATGACATCAGAGTTTTGCAACACCTACAGCTTTGTTTTTTTTTTGTTTTCAGTTCAGGTTAAAGCTGAGATCAAAAACCTGCATTTGAAAAGCATGTAACACAAAATATAATTGCTTTTGGTAATAGAACAAGCTAGTTAAAGCTATATATATTTTGACAAATGCTTCAAAATACACCAATTAAAGAAAAAGCAAAACAATTTAGATTCAGAGGAACTTGAATTATCACTGCTGAAGCTGCATTTCCACAAGGAGATAAAAGCAGCAAGAGGTCATTGCCAAAGTAATCTGTGTGGAATAACTCCCCCACCTCCACCCCCAAATAAAAATTCTGCCATGATGTGGTAGAAGCATATCCATGCTTCCCTTCTCTTTCTTCTCTCTCCTGCTGTTATTCTCTGCTGGTGACCCCACTTCCAGAGCTGTAGGGTCTGGATCTGCAACTTCAGTGCTCACTTCTTACTGCTTATTACTGTCAGTAGCCTTTATTATTACTTAGCTATATCCTTGCTTACTTACACCACTGCTGTCACTATTATTACAGTGAGTTTGGTTCTGCTTCAGGATTATACCACTGTTGCCAAGAGCTTTCTCTTGGTGGGAACTGTCAGGTCCTCCGTAAATAATATCAGCCAACAAAGGTCGAGACCTCCTCTGTTTAAAAAGTGCCTTGAGATAACTCTTGGTCCTATATGAATAAAACTGACTTGACTTCAGCTAACTATTGGAGCTGACAAATGCTAAATATTACTAGCTTGGAAGTGTTGTAGCTTCCTAGCTAACCACTCACATGCTAGAGTGGTTAGCTAGGAAGCTAGCTACACTTTAAACTAGCCCAGCAATTAGTCATTAAGTCACCAAACATCAAGCAATACCTACACCAAACAATGATGCCATATGGTCCTGTGGGTTCACTTGAACTTTGATAAGCAATTGTCCTAATTCAAAACTTCAATCTAGACCCAAAGGCGTCTACCAAATTATTGATAACTACGCCTCTTCAATGAAAACCCTTTTGTAACACATAGCTAGCTATCTAGATTACTTCAGTTAATAATTTGCTATCAGGGAGATAGCACAGCATTAGCATGCTTTCTAACTTGCTAAATGGCATTTGAGTCAGGTAGCCTTACTGCCTTAATTATGTATCATGTTACCAGCTCCCTAGCATCTGACTGGTCAGTCACTCTGTTTCATAAAGTAGCCCTTCAATTAGTGACCAAGTCACCAAACTTCCAGTATTACATATTCCAGGACAAGTGATGAATTTTGCAGTGCTACTTTTCTACTTCTACTGAGATGCCTGATAAATCTCTGGTGAAACTGTGCTGAAACTGAGAGCAACAGGCGAAACCTATGTAAGCTACCTCCAAATGTTTCATTGTTCATGCAGTGTATTTTGTAAAGTTTTTCACAGTTGAGTGCAATGCGTGCTGAGTTGCGATGTGTCTACTTGGCTTTGATCTGACCTTATCTCCTCTACGCTGTTGCTCGCTCACATTTCAGAGGACAATCTGATGTTCAGCAAGAACTCCAGGTGAGCATCTGACTATGGATGACAGAGGACAGAGAGGCTGCTGCAGTAACACCCAGGGGGGAAGAAGTGATGGCTAAAGGCAGAAAGGCTCAGCAGCACAGAGCAGAAGAGGGAAGGAAGATCTGCTGTTGGAGGGAAGCCATGACAGGCTGGCAGGGACAGCGAGGGGAGGGGGCAGCGTGAAAAAGGGAGAGGGGATGAAAAGAGATGAGAAGCAAGGTACTTACTTCCCTGTTTATCCGAATCTAAGAGGTGCCAAAAGGTTGCACAGGGAGGAAGGGGCAGAAGAGAGAGAGAGAAAGAAGGAAAGTGGGGGAGGAAACAAGAGCTAGTTACTGTGATTAAAAGAGCAGGAAAATAGGGTAATGAAATGATTAGAGAGCAGCTGGCTTTGAGGACCTGTGGAGAGAATTATGTTCACAAACCTCAAATTCTCAGATTTCTACAGTAAACTCCAACTCAGGTTTAAAGGTTACCAGTTTTTCTTCTTATGTAAGGTATTGGATGGAGAAATGGAGCAGCAGGTGACCAGATTCCACTCACAAACATGCTTTGTTTTATATATTTAAACCACAATCCTACCTCCAAACTAACAATGAAAGTCTGTCTGACCTGACGTTTAGTGAAGCTGCTGTAGTATTATTACTAATGGGAAAAATGCCCAGTTCTACTTCAGTAGTTGAGGGTCATTTGAACCAAACTGTATGGAATCATAATTCTCCTTTAAGATGACAGGGAGGAATAAACTGGGCCATCCTGCGTTCTTCAGATGAAACACAAAGACGGGCAAAAGGCAAAGATAGATACAACATATTGAGTCTGTCTTTCAAAGAAATGAAGCCCTCAGATTTTGTCTGCTTAGCAATGGCAACCATTACTTTGCGTCCTTATTCCCATTTTATCTTACGCCAAACAAATTACTGCTGCTACCAGCTCAAGTGTAACAGGCATCACTTTCCTAAGCACCAGAGCAAGAAAAGAATCCCTTTGGTAGTGGGCGTTCAGAACAGCGAATGCAAAATCCTTTAAGAAATGAGTGGGTATGGTGTCACTTTTGTGTTACATCTGTCAGCATTTGACAGCAACAGAAAGAACATCTAAATATTTGACATAAAATGTGATGTCTTTCTACCCATGCAAAAGAGAAAAGATTATGTAATCCTACATGGCACTGAGAGGGTGGTGGAAGTTTTTTTTTTTTTTTTTTTTTTTTTTTTTTTTTTTTTTTTTTTTTTTTTTTTAAGCACCATTTATTTCAACCTTGGACTCATCCATGAATCATCTGGAATCATTTCACTGCAGTGTTGTGATGCCAGGGTTCTTGGCACGACTTGCAAGTGGTGCTATTGATGGCACAGTTAATGACACAAGGGTCCTTGGTGCGTGTATCCCAACGGCAGACTCGCAAAACAGTAAAGAGGGGATAAGGTGGCCACACAAAGCACCGTGAGCCTGGACATCCTGCTTTAACCGATGCCACCCACATACACTCAGTCGAGCTCTGGCCTCGTCTGCCCACTTTACATTTCCTTTTGTTCTGTAAACAACACAGAAAACAAAGAGTCCAATACAGAATTCAGAGACCGTAACAACTCCTGTTAAAACCCTGAGATGAGTGCTTCGGTAGGCTGTGCCAAAAACACATGCAAGACTGATGAGAGCTTTTCAGATGTCACCTTCAAGTGACCCTTTCTGTTACGAGTGGGCAGAAGAGATCCCGGTCTGTGCGAGGGAGAAAGTCACTGTCCTTCAGATAGCGTTGGTCAGGCTTAATGCGAAGCTGCCAAGATAGGATCTGGCAGGAGCGCAATACTGCTGCTGGGACTGGAGAGGCTGACTAAGATACTCACTCAAGCTGAACTGTAAGTGAGATCAAAATATCTGGAAGTAGATGAAAGGATCAGCTGTGTTACTGCAAGTCCGATTCCCGCGCAATGCCGCCTTACTAAAGCATTTGGGAGAGCCATGTGGCCCCATGCTCCAAGCTTATGGGCTCTTGTAGGATCCCTGGAGTTGCTGTGATAAAATCTCACCACGAAGCTTGCTTGTGGTAGATAGAATGTGTGTGTGTGTGTGTGTGTGTGTGTATATAAATAAATATAAATATAAATATAAATAAAATGCTATGTTGTAGGCATAGTTGCTAAATGACAGTTCGGCCTGAGTAACGGAAAGTTGCACACAGCTTCAAACAGCATGTGGAGATGCTCTCTGGTCAACTACACCAATGAAACACCATCCGTCTGAGCTCTGGATGCACTGCAGGATTAACACAGAGAGATGTAGGATGAGGAGTAGGGTGCGAGAGAGGAAAAAAGAGACAGCTGCACGTGACTTACGTCTATGTAGTTGGCATTGACATAGTCAGAACTGGGGTCTGCAAGGAGAGAGTGGAGTTTGACCCGATGGCGATCATCTGAAATGCAGAATAAACAGGATTTATCAGTTGATCTATTAGTTTTTATGAATAAGAAAGACAGCAGATTTCAACCTGACTGTATTAGAGGTGAGGATGTGGATTCTGGCTCATTAACGCTCAGGTCCTATTATCATAGATTCAGTCTTCATGTCTGCCTAATATTAACATCCCATAATAAACACACATGTAATATGTACAAAGTATGTTGACATACTTTTATCATGATCTAGTACAGCCAGCGGCAAACTAAGACCTGTTAGGCTTTTTAATCCAGCCTGTCAAAAATTGGTACAAAATTGTCCAAATTATAGCAAAGACCACAAACTTTGATGCACTGGCAAAAAAAAAAACTGATCAACAACACTGGTCCCACTGAATTGGTATTTACATGTAATGTATATTAGTTCACACAAACACTCTGCATCCATCTGGTATTGGCCTGGTCCGTCTGTCAAATTTTAAAACTCATTGTGGCCCCTGAGCCAAAAAGTTTGCCCACCCCTGGTCTAGTAAGAAGAACTCAACACTAATCCCAATAACCATAATATTAATGATAATGATGTTCAATACAACAACAAATACATCATTGTGCCTTTCCACTCTAACTTTGATCATTAAGTCATTACATCATAAAATATGATATCAAATTAGACTCTCAGCCTTTCTTACCAGAAACATAGAGAAACAACATGGATGAATTCCACGTGTCTACAGGCTTATTGTGGTGCACACAAGCTTTGTGTACTCATTACACAACTGTGTAAATACATATTTTTCTGATGGTTCTGAGTCTATGTGCTATCAGCTCAGACAAATCAAAATCACTACTAAAGCCTGTGCTGATGAGCATTAATCCAAACTTAACTATGTTACTTTTTTTTCCTTTTGTCTACAATTAACAACCATTCAAGCAGAGGTAAAAAAATAATTATTGGGTAGCTTTGGCTCACTCACAGGATACAGGCAGTGGTGTCGTTTAAATAGTAATCTACTTTAGTGTGCAAGTATAAAAGGCTATTAATGTTTCTGCTGTAGCCAACAATGAAAGAGCTGGAACACAGCCAAGTAATAACAGCATCAACATCTCTTCCTTATAATTTGCTGTTTAACCCTGTAGGGCTACATGCGGAAACACTTACGGCTAAGCAAGCTATCATGTCGTCCTTTGGTCTTGTCTTTCTTTTTTGTTACGTCCCAGCCGTCAAAGAAACTCTACAAAGTAAAGACACAGATCACAAGTTAAGTTTTAAAAAGAGACATTTATAAGGAACAAAAAAAAACAAAAAAAAACAGGGGGATATGTCTTTGATCCAGCTTGAAAATTCACAAAAGAAACAACTTTGTTGCCCTGAGGTTGTCTTAGTGCCATTATAACATCTTGCCAAGTCATCAGCAGACATCTGCCACAACACAGAGGGGAGAGACTGAGGCTGAGATGACACGCAGCACTGAGAGACGGCTGTGGCCTTGAGAGGGACGATTCAGCCCGCTGCAGTCATTCTCATTCCAGACACAGTGCGAGACTTGCTGCTTGAAGATGCCACTGCTCTCTAATACCTTGGTGCTAAACTGCTACATTTCTGACAGCTGTTTATAACACCCATCTACTAAATCTGCTGCTGTGAGATGAGTCATTGAATCGAAATCAATATTATAAGTATAGGAAAGGCTCAAGGATATTGCATAGACCTGGCTTGAGTTGTGTCATATTCTGTTGCACTTTAAGTCCCAGTTTCATCTCCCCCTCTGTATCTGTAGGCCCATCCAGGCGGCTGTAGTGAGGCGCGTGGTCTCTCATCTGCGGCCAAGCAATCCCCTCCTGTGCAAATGGAGACCAGCTGAGACCCCGGACCGAGCTGGAGAAAGCAAGCTGAGCGGCGCGGATTACATCTGCCACTGGATCCTGAAAAGGTAATGCTGGATCTAATCCTGCTTAACACACCTGCCTTTGTCCAGCAGCACCCTGTTATTTTCTGAAGCCACAAGACCATCCCACTCACCTTCATGGAGCTTTAGTCAATTTATTTGTCTATTATCTTATCGGCTAATTTCACGAGGCTCAGCGCTTTAAAGCCCCTTAAAAAACTTGGACTTCAATCTGAAGTATTAATAAATATTCATGAGTAATTATGAACCAATCAGATTTGAAAATCAGGAAAAATCATTTTTTGAGTTATTAGTTTAATAACGGGCAAAAACTTGGCTGTTCCGCTGCTATGAGAAGCAACCGGCCGTGGCCTGGTAACATGTGCAAACAACCCCAACTGTCATGGGATTTATATGCAAATACAGCTAAATCCTTGAGGTTTGTTCATGCTTTGATATGCCAACAGACAGGTGCAGAAATGAGCACAGTCACTGGATGACCTGCCCCTTCTTTCATACTACAATTAGTGGACACATTCCACACAAGCACACTAGAAACCAATAGAAAGAAAAGAAAATAGTGAGTGCAACCACTTCACAGGAACAGGACAATGGATAGCGACAGACGGTTGCAAACTTTTGGATGGAATGTTGCCAACATGGGAAAATGACAAAATCTCATCACACGAACCCACACAGACCTTTGTGGACAATGCGGATGAGGCAAGTGTGAAATGTGCTTTATTTAAAGCATCTTTTTTTGTTGTTGTTGTGTTTTTCCCCATCTGTGCCTCTCTCACTCTACTTGAGGAAGAAGAGCTCAAAGAAAAACAGTGGAAAAGTTTGACACCACTTTGTTTTCCAGGGCATTTTAGAATGTGGTTCACAGAGTCATTTGCTTTCCAACTTATAGTCACTAGCAACTTGATAACTAGTGTTCAGTGCTGTGCAGGTGGTGCACAGTGAGCTGTAAACCAAAAGAAGCTGAAAAAGTTTGGTAGAGTTGATGGCCACTGGAGTAGTGTCATCATTTCCTGTAGGTTTCTCACTCGGTTCACAAGAAACACTGAAGCTTTACTGACCAAATTTGGTATGTATATACATGCACATACAGTGCATCTTCTGTGCATACTACTATTTTCTATCACATCCCAGTGATACATCAAGGAAATTAGAATGAACTTTTGGTACAATATAAATAACCCACTATATGTGAGGCCTTCAATCATAACATACTGTAAGGGTGCACAAAGACAGAGCTTCACCCACTGGGGGGCTGCCTCAGTCACAGAGAGTGACACGTTTTCCATCACTGTGCTTAGTCACTGGTTGTGGTTCCAGATGTGGGCTTCAATGCAAAATGCATACAGTGCCCTCCCCACACCAATGGCCTGAGTCCCCCACCCCCCAATGTGTTTGCAATGTGTGATCAATGGCAGCAGCAGCGTGACCCTGTGGGAAATAAGGGTTATGAAGTCTGACAGCAGTGTGCTAGCTGATCCCCTTCATCTTGTTTATTTCTCCAGGCAATGGGAAGGCAGAGTGAGGAGTGAAAAAGTGACCCATATATTGATTTTGGAGGTGGGGAATTTTGTTGGCCCCTCAGGGGATAGCTTCATGATTTGAAAAAAGGGCATCTGGCTTCCTGCAGGTGGAGGCGCGAGAAAGACTCATCACCACCGGTTGATATGGAGGTCCTCATATTAAAGTGAAGAGAGGGTAACTTTGGAAAGCATAATTAGGCCACACAGCACCAGGACGTTCAGCACATCTGCATTATCTCTGTAATGTAAATGAGTTAAAACAGCACTTTACAGCTTGCTCATTAATATTTAACTCTCCATTTAAGCTTTTTCAAAGTCAAAGGTAGCCGTCTGCACTAATACAGACCCAAGCTCCGTCCACTTACTGCATCTACAAATTATCAGGGACCATCTGTAATACTGCTTTTCTTCTGTTATTCCCAGCTGGTGAAAAGGGTGCTGGAGGTGTTAGAGAGCATCCTGTAAACAAAAACACACAGGTCCATGCTGCTGTCACTGCCACATGTCTGACAGTTGTTAAGCAGTCCTGCTTCCTTTGCTCACAATCACAAACATAAGCCTGTGAAGCAAATACTAGTGCTTCACCACAGCAGGAACATAACATGACATGATGTGACTTGACCACAGTAACAGGATCCATTTCATTCTCTGCTTTTCTGCTGACAATGATCTCATGGAGCTGCATATCCAGCTCTGTTCCGATGCTCCTACTGATGCACCTCCAGTTGAAGATGTACATGTTTCTCACATGCGATTGATAAATTAAGCGTTGGTCGTCACTGAGCAGGGCTTTGCTGGCTGCACAGCCTGATGAGAGGAGCTGAGTAGCTGTTGAAAGTGTAAAAAAGCCGCAACTTTCAAATGTTTGATGTCGTTGATTGCGTTCAGATACAATCAGGAAATGCTCTGAAGGGTAGTCTGTCTCATTTACCAATGGTAGACATGGACATTGGAGATGCCTCCAAAGCTGCTGCCTCCACAGACGGTGTAGGCTGGGTCCTCTGAAGGATGCAGCCCCTGAATCTGGACACAGCTAATGTGTTCTCTCTCATTTGCAATGGTGTTGAGAAAGAAATACTTGGAGTTAAAATTCTCAAGAAGACATTGCTTAGTGAAAGTATATACACATCAAGGTGAGGTGAGTCTCCCTCTGACATCTGTCCATTGTTTCATGTTACAGGTATAGAAACTCTGAGGTATCCATGTTGAAGATACATGACACATCCTGCAGGGCCCTGTGGAAGTCAGTCAAGTTTGTCTGCACCAAACTGGGGAAATCATTTCTTTATGGACCTGGCTCAAAGCTGGAAGCACAATATCACTTCATGCCATTGCAATTGATCTTTCCCACCTCGTATTCTTGTTTGAAACCGTATCCCTCCGCCGTCTTCATCTGGTTGATGTGCTGCAGGAGATCGGCGACCCTCACGGCGGGGTGGAGCTGACCCGTGTGATACGGCGAGCTCTTCCTCCGACAGTGGCGGTGCGGCGAGCCTCCCAGTAAGCTGCTGGACTCATTGACGGAGCTGCGCTGCTCATCTGGGAACAGGAACAACATGCAGTTAGAGCCATGTACCACTGATACTATGCCCTCTGAGCCACGTAGACTGTGTTTTGTTATTAATGTAAACTGGAAAATTCCAGGAGGCAGCTGAAGTACAAAATAAAAAAAAGTCAATGTTTCCACAGAGATGTTGAGACATGTGAGTGACTGACACTGCAGAATATTCAAACAGACAAGAGACTTGCAGGAGATTTCTCTGTTGAGAGCACCTTATGGTCTGGCAGAACAGATTGGATACATGTTTGGGAGTAAACATGACTGAAGGTCAGGGAGAGGGGAGTTTCATCTCAATAGACACTTTCTCAAGAGTACCCATATGCTCCTCGCTGTCTTACTTCGTGCGTTGCAGCCGTGGGCATCCATGAAGGAGTGGGTCATCCTCTCATCCTGCTGGAGAGTGCTCTGCTCTGTCATGCTGCAGTCTAAGGAGCTCAGTTTCCGACTTTTCTCCTGCCTGTAGGACATGGCTGCCTTGTTTATGGCCACCTTCTTCCTACTGTAGAGATGTAGACACAGAGAGGCAGGAGGGAGGGGGGGTAATAGACAGAGGACAGCAGAAAAGGGGCAGAATAAGAGAAAGACAGGCCAAGAGATAAGGAAGAAAGGAAAGTAGGACGGGTGAGGAGATGAGAAATTGGGCTGAGGGAAAATATAAGGGCTACAAGATTGAAACTGGACAAGGAGGAAACCGAGATTTGGTGATAGTAAGAGGGTGTCGGAGGGGTGGTGGTGGTGGTGGTGGTGCAAAAGGAGGAGGATGAGGAAGAAGAGGAGGAAGTGAGGTGGGGTGGTGGGGGTGTAGGGTGCGTGTCTACACTGGTGGATGGGCTGAAGATAGCAATGCCTATTTCCAAGTTAGTAATCCTGGGGCTACGAAGGGCAAGCAAGGGGAGAGATGGCGTCAGGGGGTGTCGAGGGTGGAGGAGGGTGGAGAGAGGAGTAACTTACGGGTAGTAAGGGTAAGAATAGAAGTCCCTTCTGATTAGCATGACGGAGGAGGAGAGGAGAGAGAAAGAGAGTGAGGAGAAAAAAAAGAGAGGTGACTATGGTTTATCAAGATGGGCATCAGAGAGATCAATGAAGATGCTCAGTGCGTTGGGATGTTCTCAGCAAGCCGTCGTGAAGCAGGACACAGCATAACAAATGAAGACAGGGCTTGATGTGCGCCAAAACTCATCTCATCATCTTGGATTTGTGTGCCTGTGTTTGTGTGTATACTTTGGATGTTATTGTAATTTATTAAAGGGGAGGTCAAATGACTGTTTCCAGGTGTTGGTGAAGCTTCATGAAGACCGTTTCCTCGAAGACACCCCCTAAATCGCGATCTCTGAGCTCCACCAGCTCATCCTCGTCTTCATATAATCAAAAACTGACACGCCGGCCTTTAGCCAATCACTTGTAAGCTGTCAAACTTGAAATGTGTTCTCTCTCTCTGCTGTCATTCAGCTGTCATTTCAGCACCGTGAACATTTCCTGATCCACCTCCACCAGCTCCAGCTGGCAGTCTGACTCCAATCTCCAATCAAAACCATCCAATCAGAAGTTCCCGTCTCATCAGGACATTCCAATCCTCAAACTCGAGTCTCATCTAATTGGTAGGTTTCCTTAAAATGTTCATTCAAGAGAGTTGTTTAAGTATTTTTCCTGATCTTGATCTTACTTTCTTGATACTTAAGCAATCACCTGAAGTCAGCCAATGTCTTTCAACAGATGATAGCCTTGTTATTTGGATTTTTGTAAAGTACTGTTGTATATTTAGTGTATAAATAATGTTGTATATTTAGAGTTAAACCATCTGATTAATTTATTTCATTTTTTCAACACTTTTAGATTCTTTGACACTTTCATTGTTTTTTTCTCTTATCAGTTGTTGACACAACGTTAATGCCACGTTTCCACTAAGAGGTACCAGCTCGACTCAACTCGCCCTTTTTGTGTTTCCATTAGGTAAAAGTACCTGTAATCTGGTACTACTTTTCCGGTACCATATTGGTCGAGGTTCCAAAACGGGTAGAGAGGAACTAAAAGCTGACATTAAACACTGCAGACCACTGATTGGTCGAGAACTGTCATTGTGTCATCAATGTGCGGCATGCATGAATATCCTGCATAATTCCCACTGTAGGCCTGTTAATATGTCACTTTATTAAGTGTTCATATTTTTTCAGGCGAGAAAGTAACTGTTTAGATCACAACATCTGGTTAGTTTTATTCAAATGCCCCAACGTTTTCAGAGATGTAATTAGCCACCTAATGGACCAGCAGGTCATCTCAAGGCGGGCAGCCAGTCTCCTGAGGTGATTGGCTGGTCAACCTCTGTCGTCATCCTGGGGGGAAAGCGATCCGATGAAGTTACCTGCAGCTCTCTGGCTGATATAATTCCTTTTGGAAGATAAATGTTGGTCTCACAGATGTGGCAGCCACATTAGTTTGTCTGACTGTAAAGTGAAGCTTCATGTTTGTACTGGACAGAACAGCAGTGCTGCCTCAGGCTGTGTATGTACAGATATCACCACATTTCAATAAAGAAAAGTTTTAAAATGAACAGATAAGTCTATATTAACGGTCCACTCTAAAGATGGTGTCCTGTAATGGAAACAATCTCCAGAATAGACCCTGGTATCAAAGCTGAGTCGAGCTGAGCTGGTAGCTGGAAACATGGCATAAGATGCACTAGAAAATCTGAACTATAACACTTGAACATGTACTCATATGAGCGAGCAATAGACCTGATGCACTTGTAGACAAAGTGCGAATAAGTTTCAGATGGTTTGAGTTGAGTTTTGCTTTGCAGAAAGCCCTTTTTTCATTTTTGATTCTTTTCAATTTTCTGTGTTGCGAGCACCCTACTGAATATTCTGCTGCGCATGGGATCTCCGATTTTTCCTCTGATTTGAGAACCAAAGCGCATTAACATAGAGAGTCTAACTTTGCACATGCAGACTGACAGTATTTTGTGACTGAATATAAACATGTCTGCTCCTGTTTGCCCCCATGTGGCTGTCTGGCTCCTATTGTGCCTGCTAGATTGGCCCACTGAATCTTATCAGTCACTGCCTTCTCCCAGACATCACCATTCATTCCCCCTCTATTCTCTGTGAGAAAATTCCTCGGGGCAGAGGAGTTCCTCCCTCCCAAAAAAAAAAAAAAAAAGCAAAAACAACCTTCCTAACCAATTACTAGCCCATCCACTGGCACCTCACAGCTGCTCGCCTCATGTAATTGGGTGGGCAATGGAATAACATGCCCCTTGATGAAATATTTCACACTCAGATGAGTGTTCCACCATCACCCAGTGAGTGGAGGAAGAATACACTGCAGGTGCGATCGACGACAGAGGTAATTTGCAGGTGGGAAGCAGCCAGCGATTCCAGTGCGAGCGGAGCTGCATTTGAATGTGCTCAGCCGACACACAGACCTTGAAATTAAAAGATGAGATGAAACACAAAGGCTTGGCTGGGGCAGCGGTGGAGGAGTTTAGGATTAATGCTCTACCATTCCACTAACTCTGGTTGTAATTCACTCTCATTGCCAAATGCTTTCCTCAATAGACCCTAGCTGCCAAGTGGGATAGAGATAAATTTACTCCTTCAGATGGGCTGTACAGGAACAATAAGACTTAAAACTGCAAATGTTTGACTGTGAAAAGGTCTCAGCCATCTCACTGTCCACTGCCCAGCAGACACTCACCCCTTCTTCACGATGATGACGATGGCCCCCAGTAGCAGGATGAGGACCACCAGACCACCGGCGCAGGCCCCAAGGATCAGGCCCATGTCCTCGGCATGCTGGGACACCTCCAGGGCCCGCTTCGAGTCCTTACAGGCAGCTGGATATGACAGAGAGGTCAGGAAGGAGAGGAGACAAAGACTAATTAACCACATCTAATTGCAAAAACAAGACGCGACATGTTGTGGTCTAATGTCAGTGAATCATTGTCACATTCATTTTAGCGTAATTACAATAAACACATCTATTGTCAGTTAGACTGGCAGAATGGGCTGGTCTTCATACTTGAAGTCCACTCTGGTGTTTTGTTTTTTTGTTTTGTTTTTTTTATAAAGACTTGCCAGTTGTCTTGGTTTTATTTGCCCAGGTTGTGAGGCAGATCTTTCTGTTTCATCCACAATGACAGTGAAATAACTTAGATTGTGATGCTCAAACCTGGGAGAATTTAGAATGGCTACAACCAGGGGCTTTTAAAACTGAAGCTAAAAAGTGTCCATTTTCTAACCAGTGACATAAACTAAGAATAATGTGTTATAATCAAATCCCCCTCGTAAGGTAGCATCTGCAGGCCCAGATGCTACTGAATGGACATGAGAAAAACCAAACATGTTTTTGTGCAGTTTCAGCGTCACTTTCAGGATTTTCACAGTTTGTGCTTGCAGGTGGAAATGATGATTAGAAAACCTGTTATGTCTAAAATACACACAGATACTGATACAGTAAAATGAAAACTGAAATTCACTGGTTGTGGTGGTGTTGAATTTTCTGTAATTTTCTAATCTTCATCCTCTCTTAATAGAGAGTAAACCCACATGTGAAGACTGTCATCCAAGCTGAGAGCCGATGACAGACACAATAGTCATGAAAAGTGAAACACTCAATCTGTTACCCTGGGAACCACTTCTTCTTTTGTGATTTTACCCGTGAAATAATGTGATAAAGTTTTCAGCAAGGCCTTATTTCAAGCTATTGCAAGCTTTTATTCTGTAAAGGAAGTTGCAAAGGCTCTGTGGGAGGCATGGCTGCACTGTGGTTAGCACTGTTGCCTCTCAGCAAGAAGGTTCTGGGTTTGATGCCCGGGTCTGGGGTCATTCTAGGTGGAGTTTACATGTTCTCCTGGTGCCTGGTAAGGTTTTCTCCAGGTGCTCCAGCTTTCCACCACAGTCCAAAGGCATGCATAATAGGTGGATTACATGTGAGTGTGTGTGTTGTTTGTCTGTATATGTCAGCCCCGTAATAGTCTGATCACCTGTTCAGGGTGCACCCTGCCCTTGCCCTATTTCAGCTGGGATTGACTCCAGCACCTCTGTGACCCTTCATGGATAAGTGGTGTAGCTGTATGGATGTGACGCAACAGTTAAGTTGAGGTGAACCTATTTATGTCACTGTGTACCAAAGCGCCACGTGTTAACAATAAAGTAAATTCTAGTTCATCTGATGCAACAGAAAAAAAAAAAAAAAAAAACTGCCCATGGTTAACGTTACTTGACACTTAACCTCTGAGCTACATGTTGCATCTTTGACTCATTGTACAGTATAGTCAAATTAGATCCTACTCTAATACGTATGATACTTAGATAACCAGGGAATAGTCTCAGTCACATAGAGGTGTGTTCCTTTGACCCTCATATTGAGCTCTATCACCATCATGTAGCTCACTTTCAAGTCTAATTTCTTTAAAAGGCAATCGGTGGTGTATACAAACAGGTTAGAGTTGCTGTAAATACAAATGGAGTCTCCAACAGGACATTAATCCTGCCAGCACACTTAAAGGATGAGGATCCCCACTCTGCAGTGTGTCTCTACTCTCTACCAGACTGATTCAAACAAGCTGGGGGAGGGAACGAGGCGTGCCGGAGGTCATTCCAGATCCAGTTGGAGTATACACAGGAGAGTGTTTCCAGCTAAAGCAGTCAGCGAGCTTTTATATTTCCATGCAAATGCTGCATCGCACTTAATCACAAGAGGCAGCACAATAAAGAGCTCACTTGGCAGTACTGGAAAGGGCTTGAACACTATTTCAGCACAACATCATCAGCTGCTTGAGCCACTACAAAAGAGATTTACACGTGTTTGGCTTTGGAAAGACAACGGTCCAGTTATCTTATTAAACTGACGCATCCAGTCAACTATTCCCCCTCCTGCCCATGTGTCACAGTCTCAGTGCACTGGCCACACCAGTGAAACCTCCCACACTATGAATCATCTGGGCTCCCTGTCGTCTCTTATCCAGAGGTGAAAAATCGCTATTAGGTGTGAACGAATTAAAGGAGCATTCTCAATTAATGAGTCGTCTCACTGAGAGGCAAATGCAGCAGGGAGTAAAACAGAATCCAGATGAGGAATGTGAAACACAGAGTCTCAAGAGGGATGTTGCCATACAATATAATATATATATATATATATATATATATATATATATACTGTCACATGTTGTACAATCTCTGGATGGTATATGACATTGCAGCCATATTTACCGTAATCAAGTTTAATAAAATCAAATGGAAGCTTGCTAAGTTCTGTACACCTCCATATGTTTTAAATTTCTGAATCATTTTGAACATGTGGTAAAGTGGGGAAATACAATAGGATATGAGCATATATATAAACATACATATCTATATGGGTTGGATATGCAAATATCATTCTGATTTCTAATTTGATATATTGAGTATAACATTTTGCATGCATATGCACATATATTACATTTGCATATGAGGATAGGTTGAATCCTTTATGGTTCTCAGGCTTTTCTTGATGCAGCACAATTGAATTGGACAACATCTCTGAATTTTAACAAAGAAAAATGCTTGATGGGGGAGTCGCTGCCTTTCATCATCTGTGACTGAGACGGGAAAAAACAGCCTTTAGAGTGAGGCACAATGCAGAGTTTGGCTTGATAAGCTGTGGACTGGTGGTGACTATAGCTCCTGGCAGACAATGCAGCCTGACAGACGTGCTGTAATCACACAAATCATACTAGGTGAGTCATTCTGCTTTTAAGGCTGGATTTAGAAATTGGCTATTGCACCAAAAGACATCCAGCAGCATACATGCAGGGATATCTACAGGAATAAGAGAGGAGGGGGGCGCAGACAGTTGCTTATTTCATCATAATTCATCATTTCCTCGTATCGGTCTGCAGTTTTTCAGGCAAGCTTATTTTTGGAAGAGAGGATACATGTATACAGAGTATAAATCTGTCTGGTGCAAAGTCCAGGTTGCTCTCTGATTGGGTTGTGAGGCTGGTGTCAGATACATTATCCATACAGTATCCATCTCAGTGCAGGGTATGATTTCAGCACTTATTCCACTGTGATAACAAGCGTCATGAGACTCAAAGCTCTTCTGCTGTGACTCACCTTTAGCATTTGATCAGTGTTAAGGTACTGTCAAAAAAACTCCACCTTTCATTGTTCACAGTTTCCTTGAATCAGCTTTAATCCTGAAATGAACAGTCCTATAAACAGGCTGTATATCAGAATGGGCTCACTGTAGTCCCAAAGAGTATCTGAAGAGCAGCTTTATTTGTCAGGAAAGAGAAAATGAGCAATATAGACTGTAAACATGTCATTTCTGCTGTTAAGCTGAACATTTTAACATGGGAGTCTCCTTTTCCACCGAGCTGGTTCCAGTGCTAGTTCGGAGCCAGTGCCTGACTTGGCACTGGTTCTTTGCTTTTCTGCCACCTAAGCGCCGGCTTCTGGCTCTGAAAAATGGTTCCAAACAAAGCACCAACACCTTGCTGGTCTAGAGCTAAGAAGTGGTTCCTCCACGGGCTGGGGGCGGGGTTACCTGACCAACAGGACCAGCGAAAATATATACAGAGATGTTATCGATACCGTATTAAGTTAGTTTGTCTGCTATTAACAACAACATCAGCTAATGTTCAAATCAAATCATATTGCAGTCAAGTTGCTGGTCACTGCGATTACAATGAAGACAGCTTCCTCTTTTCTTTTTTGTCTGCATTTTTTTTCGGGTTCGGGCTGAGAATTATCACTAGTTAGACAGACCACGTTGGGTCCGAGCTTCAACACCTGCCAGTCAGACCAGGTTTTAATTTTCAGGTCCGTTTATAACTGTAGCAGGCAGCAAAGACAGGAGCAGCTCCTGTATGGGAGGTATGGCTCTGACTTAGCTCCTGACAAGTGGAAAAGCAAACTGGTTCTTTGGGGGCACAAGAGTTGAACCAGTTAAGCACTGACACTAGCACCAGCACAGAACTAGCATCAGGTTCGACGTGGTGGAAAAGGGGTAAATGAGGATCAACTCACTTTTGGAGCCTGACTCTGGTGGCCATTTGAGGAACTGCAGTTTTCAGCGCTGTGCCAGCTTCATTTGTCAATCACGTATCTGCTGCTGCAAGATTGTGCTTTTTCCCCCCCTTGGTCTATTTTTTGTACTACTGTGAAATTAGTCAGCTTCAAAAAACTGTGATACCTGTAATATAATGTTTCATGTGGGGAAATTTGGCATAACATCTATTAACGTAAAATTATTAAATGATTACTGTTTTTTTTTTTTTTCAATTACTGAACATAACTGACACTTAAATATTGCTCTAATTATCATTAATGAGGTAGCCCATGCCATCTGCTTTATGCAGACATTCATAACAGTGGTAACACAGATACCTCGTGCACTTCATTTAATGATTCTACTTTTGTAGATAGAAAATGAATTGGTCAAAATCTTTTTTTTTTCTCACGGCCATCAACAGAGCAGCCAGGGCAATTCTATTACCTCTTTTAGCTGTTCCTTTGAACTGTAATAACTTCATTTATCTGGGTATACACATCAAACTCTCTGTCTCCTCCATAATTAGAGATAACTATGATTCAGTTATGAAGGGAAAAAAAGGTTTAGCTTGTTAGTCTCCCCATGGATGTATCTCAATCATAAAAATGAACCTCACATCAATTTCCTCAGCTCGAGGATAAAAATCCCTGGACTTTTCTTTTTGCTCTGCCAAAGGTATCAGATGATATTTTCAGTGATAAAGGACTTTGCTGCTTCCAGGATTTACAAGATATCCAGATCAGATACTTCCTGTCTGTCCCGTTTTTTTTTATTGTATTTTTTATTCTTATTCTGGAACTTACGACATACCATGAGATAACTATTCAGCCACTCAGCCACTTTGTCTTTACCAGTTTGGCTCTGTGCTTTACAAGAAACACAACATAGGATATTCCAGTCTTTCCAGTTACAGTGAAATGGGACTGTCATAACTTTCCATACAAGTAGTTTTTGGAAAAAAAGATGTATGACAGATCAGTGTCCTAGCTCCCAGTGTTTAGAACATTTAGCAATGTATACATAAGCTTTGGCCTTACACAGCTTCTGTGCAGCTAAAATCAACAGTGTAAATGTAAATCACATACAAAGATGTTACCACTCTTATTATTATTCAAATTCACTTAGGACAGGCATGTCCAAACTATTCCACACAGGGCCGTGTGGCTGCAGGTTTTTGTTCCAACCAATCAAGAGCACACAGTTTGACCAGTCAGCTGACTGAAGACTGAGATCAGTTGATTGAATGAGTCAGGTCTGGTGTGCTGCTGCTTGGTTGGAAAGAAAACCTGCAGCCAGAAGGCCCTTTGTGGAATGAGTTTGAACATGCCTGACTTGGGGTTTCTTGTTATATGAATGCTGCATTTTATAGAGGCTAATCTTAAAGTGGAACCGCTCAATCTTGGTTGAAGTATTAAACACTCTTTAGCTTCATCCTCTTTCTCATACATATGCATAAGAGTGTTGTGTTGTATATCACTCATGTCATAGCCCATAAATAAAAAGTTGTCAACAAAAAACACACAAAAATCCACTTCCTCCAAAAATGATTCACATTAAAAGCCAACTAGTAAAGGAGGCAGTGGTGCCCTTTGAGCTGCTCCAAGTCGTTTCATGTTTTGTTGATAGTGCTATGAAAATAAGGCAATGTAGAACCAACTCCTCTCAATTAGTGTATATAAAAAGAAGTAGGAGGAAAAAAAAAAAAAAACATTTCCACTGTAGAGACAAACTCAGAGAGGAAATAAATAGCAACCTGGGAACACTTTCAACAGAGCCTTTGTAGATATTTAATTTCATCAACAGCTGCAGAAACAGAAAAAAAGCCAGTTTGAGTATTTTTTTTTCTGGTTAAAAAAAGATGAAAAGGTGAGTATGACATACTGTAACTGTGTTGTTGCTCTGATTAAATTAGTGCTGTGGAAATGTACAATTTGGCGAATTTGAATTTTCCATTTA
Source organism: Caranx ignobilis (assembly GCA_021432705.1). Taxonomy (NCBI): domain Eukaryota; kingdom Metazoa; phylum Chordata; class Actinopteri; order Carangiformes; family Carangidae; genus Caranx; species Caranx ignobilis. The sequence goes on from MU269991.1 coordinate 14,891,344, forward strand.
CAACTAACAGCATCAACAACAAATCAAAATACAGGAGACGAGGTGAAGGAGAACTTATTTTGTCTCTCCACACTTATGTAATAGAAGCCACCTTTTTTAATATCTGGGTCTCTGTACAGTCAAGGCGAACAAAGTATAAATAAACTATTTAAGCATTTATGCTTGGTGGTTCCATTCAGCTGTCAAGCAGATTTCAAGCAAAAATTTTCCACTGCTGCGAAACCTAAATATGAATGTGATGCTTTTCTGCAGGCCTGAGCTGACGTGAATGAAACCCTTCTTCTGTGGCCGAATGGGGAATCTTTCAAGATAATTTGATTTGTAATGAACATGTTCTCATTGTCCTTTAGTGTCAGCTAACGTTGGCCATATTTCATCTGAGGACAAAAAGGCAAAGGAAAGTGCCCAGGTGGTGTTGGGGAAAAAAGACAGAGAATAGAAAATGAAACAAAAAGCCACTCGCCCACTGACTGTGGTGGTTTGGCCGGGCCCCTCTGGTGAACACAGCTGGCAGCATCTGTGTGTGGGAAGCCAGTGACGGGAAATGAAAAGCAGCCAAGGACGGTCTTAACAGGACCTCTGTGCCACCTCTGGGGGGAACTGCAGGAACATCAGCATGTCCTCTGGGCCTGCCTTGCCTGCCTGCCACACTCATATACGCTCAACTAGTACAGTAAAAAATGTGCCTTCTATAAATATGCCTGTAACCCACCTCCCCTACTCTACTTATGTGCCACACTGGCAGACAATAGGCAGGATTCTTTGATGTCATCACACTTCAGATAAAGAAAGAGTTCAGGGAGTGGAATCCAATTTATCTGCCACCTTTCTCAAGAGCACTACAAACTTCAGGCATAATTCAGTCGGGAGGATGGGGGGAACAACTCCATTTCACCTTCTGTCTGTCTCCCCCTCCCCTATTGTTTGAACTGAGAGGCTTCTATCTGTGTCTGTCTCTCAAGCAAATACTCCTGGTCGCTTCCTCTCTCAGGATAAAAAAAAAGAAAAAGAAAAAGAGAGAGAAGGAAGAAAAAAGGAAACGTTGCCACATTCTGGATTTCAAAGCCATCAAAGCCCCAGAAGGGGTTTGCCAAATGTCAGTGTTGGTGATTCAAGAGAAACAGAGTGAGAACACGGGTTGTATGTTTGCTTTCACCTTTCCTCTGGTGTCTCTGCTGAGGAGAGATTGGCATGGGGGCTTCCTCCCTGCAGCACCCAAAACAACACTAAGTCCATGTCAAATCCCTTAAGTAGCACCCTGATCCAGGATAACTGCTGAAGTCTCTGACATGCACCCTGTGCCACATTGCTGAAACCACTTGAACCATAAAAAAAAAAAAAAAAAAAAAAATCCTACAGTGGTTATGATTACTTAGAGAATCCAAATCACTTACTCAACATTCAACATTAAGCTGAAAAAGGAGCAGACAATTGGCGGCCTGTGTCTCACCCCAGCGCTTCCCGCTATTGTGGCAGCGTTTTCAGAGTTTCTGCTTTTTATAACCTGCTCCCTATTTTCCTACGCTCATTACAATAGGTAACGATAACATTTTATTCGGCGGCTTAATTGCAGAGACATGGGGGATACAACACTGGGAGACAGAGCTTAACAAAGGGGTCCGTGGGGCGACCAAATGAGCAGACATTTTAAACGAGCCCCTGATACAGTATCATTATCTTATCTACTTATTATAATTGTTAGGATCTATTAAAAATCCCCCAATCCATGACACTGCAAACTTGTATGTGAGCACCCCAAGGTAAAGACTGTATCATGACTCTGCAAAATATAACAAATCTTACAGTTATGACTGAGTTAAAGAGATAAATGTGAAATTCAAATTCATTTTTTATCTCAGAATAAGTGGTTTCGATAAAAGGATTTTTAGCCGGGACTTTTTGAGTAGCTGTCTGGCTGCTAATGTATTTGCCCCAGAACTCCTGTTATAAAGCTGTCACTGGGAACCCCATGATCCCACATCTCCACAATGATGCTGATGAGGGAAATATTCATATTTATCAGCTTTTTAAAGTTGTACTCCTTGGGTGATTTTGGTGGCAGCTGTGGTTGCTGGTGTCTGTTAAATATACAGAGTTCTGTTAGAATCAGCATACGCACCGGCCACTGGGGTTAACAAACACGCCTTGAGCAGCCACTGGCAGATAACAGAGGAAATACATCAGTTTGTTGGATTTGTTAATAGAGCTGGGTATGGTGCTGCCACAGCCTTGCTGCCAGTTTGTCCCAGCAGCCACCTGAGGCACTACAACAACAAAAAAAAAAATCCCATGGTTCACAAGGCGCTTTCCCTACAGACCTCAATTACAAGACAGATGTCTATACAACAGGAAACCTCCATCTGCAAACAAGGTCAGCTGTAACTCACATTTATATTTGGAAACTTTCCAAAATAATAAGAACATGCAGGCTCAGTCTGTGCTGATCAACACTCCTAGCACTAGTATTGATGATTAGTATTGATGATGAGTCTCACATACAGCATATTATATCAAGGACTCACTTCAATATAAAAGTGATTTTTATCCTTGATAACATATTGCTCAGACATGTCTGAGGGGGGAACTACGCAAGTGCGATTGCATAGGTAACCCCCACCCATGTGCATTTGTTTTCAACAAGGCGGGTGAGAAGGCAATACATGGAGCGTTGTCTACCAAGGGGGGTAATGTTAACAAGAGATTACGAATTACAGGGAGGGTTTGTGTCGTGATGCCATAAAGCAGTCCATGTTTGTCACCAGACAAAATCTGGGACACTGGGTCGGAGGTGCTGTTGGGTTTCAGCCAAGAGACCCTAGGTGGAAGGCAGAGAGCCTCCATTCTCCCCATAACAAGTCATTTAACCATCACAATCACTGACAGGCTGTTTAATTAAGGTGCAAATCTTGCATAGTTCTCATTTAAAAGCTAATACATAATGTTACTTTTTTTCTTTAGACTTACCATTGCTGTACAAATTGAGTTATTGCCTGACAAAGAGTGGGGTTGGATTAGGGTTTGTTCCAGGTCCCAATTTCCACTAACTAGCATTAATTCAAATGCCAGGGTAACTTCAGATCAGCTTTTCTTCCTCGTGGAACAGAGTCGGTAAGAACTGGTTTCACTTCGATTCAAACTTTTTTTTTTTTTTTTTTTTACTTCATCTAATACTGTATCTGCAGGTGCCATAAAACCGAAGCTCCATCTGCACTGAGAAAAAGAACACCACCTCTGTGAGCTGTAAAACTATACAGCAATCCAATAAAGTAGCTGACAATGTAAAAGTACAAAGCCAGACCATAAGACAGCCTTTTGTGGTCGCCATGTTTAATGTATACTGATTTATAATTAATTTGATAATACCTTATTGATGCGAAAATGAGATGTGTAGCATGATTCATAATAGGGAAAAAAGAGAGCGTTACCTTTGCGAGCGATCCGAATGCAGTTTATTCTGGTTTCCTGCGAGCAAAAGAGAAACGAGGGCGTTAGGAGTGAATTCATTTGGTTTGAAACAATGAAGACACTGATTTGCATGATGGGAAAAAAACACCCCAGTATAACTTAATTATGAGTCAGTCTGTTGAAAACCACAATCTTGTCTAAAACTCGCAACGCAGGTGGCCGATGTCAAAGTCACCCAGACCTTTACTATGTGGAGGAAATAATTGAAATTTCCACGCAGAAGATGTCTCCCTGGGATATGAGAGACCTCTGCTCCCCCGCATCATATGAGGAAGCTCACCTGGGACCCCCCCCACCCCAAAAAAAAAACAGCCGCTTCTGCCCCAATGATAGAAGGGCATGTTACCAATTTAAGACTTAAGGAACCTAAATCAGTCTTTATGGGCAATTATGCTAATCTGTGCTCTGAGACTGGAGTCAAAAACCCTTCACCTAAAACAGTTGCCAAATTACCTTTTTTAATTGGAAATCCATTTCAAGTGGATTCTCATCTCCTCTCATCTCTTACACTGACAGAGAAGTCATATTTACTCCCACCCAGGGGTTATTAAAGCAGCAGTAGGTAACAGGTCATATGTCGACCTGTCCTCTGTCAAGGTGGACTTTTGGTGCAGAAACAGCAGTGCTGACAAAGGTTTTGTTACTGATGACCATGATCGTGTAGAGACAAGTTTTATCGAAGCTGAGGGGTGGTGAGATAAACTAAGCCATCTAAACCATAACCCTCCTCCCTCCATATGTGGTTGTGCTGGGTGCTTATCTATTGTAAAGTCATATGATGTCTGTGTTTGCTATGTTTTGTTTGTTCTAGAGTGATGTTGTCTGGATACTTTTTTGTGCTTTCATTTTGTCTTCCTTCTTTCTTTTGTGATGTTTTTTGTCATATGTTGCCACCATCTGATTGACTGGTGATTTTTATGATAAAAAAGCGGGAAGTAAGAAAAATAAAGGGAAAAAAATGCCCCCATTTGGGTGGGTGGTGGTTGGGTGAAAGAAAAAAACAAACAAACAAAAAACAAAAAAAAAAAACACTGGTGCTGATCAAAGTTGAAGTCTTATGCCAATCTTGTTAGGTGACAGGATTAAGAGTATAGCCAAGAATCCTCAGTAGAGTTTTATCATATCACTCTGGTATTAGATGTGCTTATCAAATGCAAATCCTTACTAATCCCTTACACAATCCATTACGGTTTGACTTTCAGCATTTGTAAGAAAATACGGTCATAAACAATGAGAATTCATACGATTTCTTGGAGATATGAAATGATGTTTTGTTGTCTGATGGACGGAGACACTACAGTCTGGAGTGGTAGAAATAATTAATGTTTACATCCTAGGATGTGAAAACTAGATGAGCAAAATTGAGATATGAAATGTTGAATAAACATACCCATCACGTTGAAATGTGCCCTGTAACTGTGCTCATCTTGCAAATTTGTCATGTCATTGAGAATGGTGGCAAACAATCTGTGATTTCCACATCCAGCAGCATTAGCATTCATTTTGGAGTTGTGCTTCTGTCTCCCTGACAAATACAAGTCCAAAAGTCTCTCTGTCTCTGTGTTTTTGAACCCTTATCATATCTGGCTCTGTATCTGCTAAATGCACCACGGCGCACAACACCACACATCCTCCAGCCTGAGCAGCCATATAGCATGTTGTCATGGTTATAATAAAAACCTGCTGGTTTCACATGTGAATCAGACACTGCTCTTGTGTTATATCCATCCATCCATCCATCCATCCATCCATCCATCCATGACCACCTGCTTTATACTACAGTCTTGCTTCACCAGCTCATCTCTAACTTAACTTGCTCTCTACTCTTCTAACCATCTAGACATTGGAGTGGTGACAGTAGTTAGACATGACCTCAAACCTTAATAGTACAATTGCAGAAAAGAAAAAAAAAAAAAACTAAACTAAGACCAACCGACCAACAAGTCTTAAAAATGTTCAAATTTCCATGGAGTGCCGAATGTAAAAAAAATCAGTTCCAGTTTAGATCTAACATTTAGATGTAGATAAAAATTTCATTTGGATGTAACATTTAGATTTAACGTATGGATTTAGATTTAACATTTAGATTTAGATTTCAACATTTACAGATGGAAAATAGTTTCCTGCTAAATCTGGTGCACACATCTTTCCATTTTTTTTTTTACAATTAATGCAAGTGCACGCTGTCATTAAACCTAACAAAATAAAATCAATTGTATGTGACATGTTGTTTTACATAAATTTCTGTCTCAAATGATAGAAAAACTAGCTACATGTGAGAGAATAGCATAATCAGAGATAAAACTGTAACTGAAATTCCACATTGCACACCCCATGAATTTCACTGAGCTGAATGGAGCTGTTGCACTGATTCATTATTCTCTGTTGGATCTTTACTTGATGCAGCATCTCTAAAATTCCACATATCCATTCGATTAATTGCTTACATGAGAAATGTTGATTAGCACAGCTTTAATTGGGAGGTTTTGTACGTGTACATATTCAGACTGTTTTTTACTTTATTGGAACAAAAACACCAAGTGCACTGGCACTATGGTGTGCTGCTTCTTTCTCTCAGTGGGCTATTTGTAAGATTCCTCTCTGACTGAATGTGGCTTCTTCCAAGGAGCATGTGATTGCTGCTTGGTAAAAGCTTTGACCCTTGTTGTCTCCATAAGACAAGAGGTTGTAACATGTCCTCTGAGCCGCAACGTCTGCCAGGCTGTTCGGAAGCTACAGTAAATTGCTATTGCGAAGTGAGGAGATGTACTTTTACTTTATAAAGAGTTAATATAAATCTTGCTTTCTACTTCTGGAGTTGGTGAGTAAAGAAACACAGTTTGAGCTCACAACACTACTGCTAATAAAAAAAAAAGAAGAACAAGGGCAGATAAAAGATCCAATAATAGATTAAATGAATGTGGGTGTTTTGGCACTTGGAGTTGGATCAGAAACAGATCAGAATCAAAACCCTCCCAATCCACTTGGTGGTAAATGCACTCAATGAAAAACCAGGAAGACTAAGCCCAGATGATGAGTAACGATAAATGCAAGGGAAGAGTAAATGAAATGGAAAATACCAGCATGCTGTTATTTTCACTTTTAGTGTAATAGATAGCAGTGATCCAGATATTTCTAAACAGCCAAATGACTCCTGCAAAGAAAAAAAAAAAAAAAAACATTTTGAAATGTTTGTGTTTGTTGCCTGCTTGTATGTTTCACAAGAAACTGGCAGGAGCCATTATACATCTTTTAAACCTGACTGAAGGCAAATCTTCCAAGGCAATTACTGTTTCAATTCAAATGGCAGTTTGTGGTCCATACAAAGACTTGTACATCTAATTTTTCCCTAGATAATTGTCAAAAAAAAAAATATATATATATATATATGTTTTGTTTTGTTTTGTTTTTTTTTGTATGCCTTCTTCCATGAGCAGCCCATCTCTCATGAAACACAATAGTTAGATAATAGATTGAAGGTGAAAATGTTTGCAGGGACTGGGACAAGACAAGTAAATCATAAACATTTATTGTATATTTAATTTGTTTTGCTGAGCCAATGGTGCTTTTAATCGGAAAGTCCACTGTTGATTTCAGATCCTGAAATCAGGTCAGGACCAACATGTATTGTGTCTGTTGAGCTTCGTGGCTCTGGAGGTCGTGTCCACCATTACCCTGAGGAAGCTTGGCTGCATCCTCTGAGGAGTCAGGTACTGATATGCAGATGAGAGCCCGGCAGCAGGCGGCCACTCATTAGCTTCACGCATGCATGATGATTTGAAGAACATTTGCTTTCTCTACCTCTGTGCACGCTGGCCAGCACATTACAGATTCTCGCTTCAGTCACTTTTCCAATTGCTCAAGATTTCCTTTTCAGATATTTTTAAGCCTGTGAGTCAGAGTTTGTGATTTTCCCTGAAGGAAAAAAAGACTATTAATGTTTTAAATAGCTTGAATGTGAGAGAATGTGACAACTAGACAATTACAAAAAAAAAAAAAAAAAAAAATGCAGACACACTGTGTTCTGCAAGAAATTCTCATTCTCCTCTAAAAGCTGTTACAGTTTATTTGGCCATGTTGCCTGTGTAATGTTTTTGATGTGATTTTAGGGAGGGGAAAA